>OY740767.1:45126569-46326569 GCA_963513935.1 Aphrophora alni | reverse complement strand
TGCCAAACGTAAACAAAGCAGAGCGATATTACTGACACGAGCGTATCAAATTGAGACTCGAATTACGAACGCAGTTGAAATCGTAAATACACGATCGTGTGTTTTAAAAACGTAAACAATTTCGTGTAACGTTAATTGTGTCCCATTTATTACTTTTACCTTTTATAGTTTAAACGGGATAAAACTTTTGGTTATTAACGCGTTATAAAAAAAAAAGAAGAAAGGAACATAAACTAAAACCCCCAGAATATACTCTAATAGCCACAAGGTCGGAAGAGAAGAAGAGTTGAACAATAGAAAAATTCAAGAAATCTAATCCAAGACTATATGAAGAAAGGTGTAGAACTAGTTAGAGACATCGGAATAGATATAAATAACGTCAGGCGTTAGTTACCGACATGTGCACATCAAATCAAGGCTCGGATTAGGAATGCGGTTACAAGTACATAAGCAATTACTCTGTGCTATTAAAAAGTGAAAAATTTCATACAACGTTTAAATTTTTATTACCCTTTGTCGTTTTAGGGTGAAACCCTTTACGGTCATCTTCGTCTTGGAAAAAATATAAGAAAAGACCATAAAGACCTTCAACGCTCAAATTCCTTAATGCACCAGGGTCGGGTGAGAGAGAGAAAGCGAGACCTGATAGGAAATATGAAAGAGAGGAATCGAAGACTAGATGAAGGAAAGTGTAGATCCAGCCAGGGTCATCGGGATTGCCTATATAAACAATGCCCGGAGAGAGGTACTGACACCAGCAACGAATCAAGGCTACTAGTAGGAACGCGGCAGTGTTCCGCTATCCTCAACATATCTGAACGATTATTGTATGTTATGGAAAATATGAAAATTACATTTATACGTTTAAAATTTGTTCGCCATTTATTATTTTAATCAATTTTCTCCGTTGTGATAAATACTAATAAATGTAAACATTATCATAACTTGGTCTCTGTGTAGTTATGGCTTCCTGTTTTGAGGTTAAACTCAATAGACAGACAGACAGACAGACTATATAACAATAAACAATCTCTCCCTCGGGATATCGATTCAGTGTTTAGTATGCAAGGACGCATACGTCTGTTGAGGCACGAACTCTTGATTGAAATTTTGATTATTTTATAAAGCCTAGGATGAAGACGTTGATGTGAAGACTTCTTTCAATTATAATAGAATCGGTTTTTATCGAATCAATTATTATATTGAATTGCTTGTTTTGTAACATGTGAGACTGCATACCAGGCTTCTCAAATGGTGCAATACGATACAAAAGTTAATATAAATCGCTGGAAACGATTTTGAGAAAAATCATAATTAAATTTTTTATTTTTTATTATGTCAGATACCCATAAATTATGAGTTATGAAGAAAAAATTAAAAAAAAAATATATATGAATTTTTTAATTCAAAGGACCCATAAACGTTTTCGACCCATCAAGTGCCCATATAAGAACTAAAATCGTTAGATGGCGGCCAAAAATTGTAACCATGAAATGTAGTGAGAGATCAGGTATACGCTGATATACGCTAAAATTTGTACGATTTAAGAAACTAATTTTATACTTCATAAATTACTAGTTTACCCATCTTATATACGCAGAGAGTCAAAAAAGTTACTAAATGACTTAAAAGGGTGAGGCGTGTGAACATTTTATGAACTTGGATTGTTAGCATTACCATGAGGGAGAATAATTACTAGATTTTTTTTATCTGAAAGTTGGTAATAATTACGTTGATATACATTGCGATAAAAGTTGCAACCAATTGATTACAAAAACAATCTATCACAATGTTCTTGAGTTTGAAAGATATTAGAATAAAACTTAATAGTGGTATTGTGAATATTTTGCTTCCAGTGGAGAGAAGAAAGAGAGGGGATGGGGGGGTGGCAGCACATTGGAACTATTCAGTGCATTTTACAATATTAAGTGCTTTAAATGATTTCTCTTTCTTATTACTACGCAGTTAAAGACAAAGTTTTGTGTTTATCAATATCTTTTGTTGGAAAAACTATGATATTCGAGGTAGAAGATTATAAGTAATGAAATATATTGATGATAAACTATAAACTGTTTAGTGATTGAAAATAATATATACCTTTACTGACAATAACATTCTTCTTTAAAAATTAGGTAAAAACATAAACACGCACGCGACGCATGTACCGTGCGGCGTTAGTTTCGACACAGACCGTTCGCTAGGATTTCCTTTACTCTGCTATCTTAAGTAACCTAGCGATTGCATGTATAAAACATTATAGGACATTTTTAAATATTATATTTTTCTGATGCTTTTATTCTCAATTGCATATTCTACATGGTTTAATTTTAATCAAATATGTTATTACATAATAATCTAGATCAGAAAATGTTGGTATCATATTTTTCATGTCCGGTTTTTCTCCTTGTGATTGTGAATTCATCATCAAACGAATAAAAATAAATGAAAACGTTCCAACACACATCAGTGATTAACCGCAGATAACAGGTGTTTAGCGATTAACGAATCTAGTGGTTACTGAACTCTCTATGGTGCTTATTGATATTTATAACGTAGTTCCTTTAATCGCTCGTTTGTGAATTAGTACTTAGGAAAAGAAAGAAAATATTAAGGAGTATTCATAAATGTGATTTAGGTTAAAGGTTGCCTGTCAAGTGTTCTTTAATTTACGTGTTTTCTTAGGGTCTTTTAAGGAAACACCATAGGGCCTTAGTTTTCTAGCGAGATTCGAGCAGCGTTACTGTTGAATGCGGCCTATCAATCCATACTTCGTAATTGTTTCATTTAGACGTGTAAACTGAGCTTCACTAACGGGTATTTGACGCTCGAAAAAATAAAATGAGTAAATACTAAACATTGAGTAATTAAATCAAAATAATCTATTCATAATAATGACATTATTTCGTTCCAGTTTTACATAGGTATAACTCTGTCTTTTCTTTTCTTTCTAAATTTAGTCATTTGCAGGCCTATAAATTAATATTAATATTTTAATAATACTATTATAGGCCTAATGATGTAATTTATTAATATCTCTCATTGGTGTATTGACCTCCGATTATCAATAAAAGAGATACTTCTAAAATTAAAGAATTTCTCACTGGAAGGTCGCATATACAATGGTGGGAAGTCTTGACGAGGTGTCGATGTAGCGGCGTCAACTTGACTAGGTGATGGTGGAAGGTTGTAAGGTTGCAAATACAATGGTGGGAAGTCTTGACGAGGTGACGATGTAGCGTCGTCAACTAGACTATGTGACGGTGGAAGGTTGTAAATGTAAAAACAAGGTTGGGTGTCTTGTCTAGGAAGTGACGGCGGCCGCTCCTTTCAAAAGTTATGAAAATTGTTGATGAAAAGTTAATTTTGGGATATTAAATATTTTATAACAGTATCATGGTCGATTTGTTTTTGTTATTATGTCAATTATTCCCCAACCGTAATATTTATTTACATGTAATTTTGCACAAGGGTTTGGGTTATTAATATTTATATTTCCCTAAATTTTTTTCGAAATCGGTAAAGTTAATTTAGGGATGTTGACTTTTTATCACAGCACGATAAACGATTTGATTTTATTTTTATGTCAATTTCTCCTTAAACTTAATATTTACTTACATGTAATTTTCCAGACTGGTGTTAGGTTATTTCACTATAATTTGATCAAAATCGGTGATGTCAATTTTGGGAAATTAAATATTTTCATGATGGTCGATTTGATTTTGTTTCTTTACAATTATTCTTGAACCTTAATATTTATTATTTGAAAATTTGCACACGGATTTGAGTTATGTTCTTGTTTCACTGAAATTTAATCGAAATCGGCAGAAGCATGATGGACTATTTGTTTTTGTTTTTTAGCAATAACTCACCAACCGGCAAATTTGGAGACATGGACCCCAGTAGGTTTAGTTTGAGTTCTTAGGGGCTACACGTGAGCAAAATATTATCATAATAATAAAGTTGATTTTGAGGAAATTATAATTTGTTGTTATTTTTATAACAACTTAAACACATTTTGAGTTATAACAAAAAATGAAAATATTCCAGAGATTGACCAAAATAAGCCCGTATACTAAGTTTGATTAAAATCAATGCACCCGTTTTTGGTGTAGACTGTAGAGCACTGCTCATCTGACAGAAGCCAAAATGACAGACGTTAAACAGATATATCTCTTCAAAAAAAACTTTAAGGAATCAAGAGACCTCAAGACTACGTGTTTGTGACGAAAATAATGGTGTAGATACAGCTAAGCGACCTCGTGATTAACACCTGTACTCACTATAAGTGAGCCCCTGAACGAAATTGTGTAATAAACAAACAAATCACTTTTAGACGAATTACCAAACAGGACATACTCAAGTACTCTCTTTGCAATATCGATGGAACTTAACTGATCTACACTTTTTTATAGGTTCTCTCTTGACCAACTCTGACTATTCGAGGGCTAGGGGTGTTTATTTAATGTTCTTATTCTCCATTTTACTTATCCAGTATACAAAAGGGTAAGTTTGGTAATCGTAAAAAAGTTTGACGTCCATTTTATGACTGTTTTGCACATTTCACGACCTCTGGACACCGAAAAAGTTATTTTTAACATGTCGTCCGTCCGTTGTCGCTGTCTGTACGTAAGAATTATAGAGGTCACAAAAAATCAATAAGGGATTATAGCGTGCTCAATAGAAATCGAATTGAAAGTGTCAAAAAAGTAGCCATTTAAACAGTTCATATCTTGTCTGTTATTCAACTTTTAACACACTAAATTAGACATAAATTTGCAGATTACAATTTGCATGTAATGTTACCAATCATAATCTCTACGATGACAAACAGCGATGTTATTGTCAAAAACGTAATTTTCAACCAAAGAAATGGTGATATTCGTATAGTTACGAAAGCCGCGTCACCGACACGAGTGTGGCGTCTGGAACCTCTTTCCCATATGTACAGCTTCAAGGTCTGAGATGGACAAGACTCTGTTACTTTTTAATATATATATATATATATATATATATATATATATATATATATATATACATCTACGTGTCCCATTGGGGTCTAGTCAACTTCAAGAAAGTATTCCTATACTCAATTAAAAAAGATCAGAAAACCTGTGTAATCACTGTTTTAAACAAAGGTACCCTATTGGATATCTATGGCCGAGATATTGATTCGAGCGAAGCGACCCTCAATATACCACTACAATTGAACATTTCCCACAAAGCCCAACGAATAAAGTTTTGGATATTACATTTAGAGGATCTGCTTGTATTACATTTTATGATGGGGTACTAATGAACTTCTTTTTAAACAAAAAATAAATAAGACAAGACCTTGCTAAGATTGTTTAGTAAATAGCTAACAAATCAAATTAAATTGAGGTTAGGTTACCCAAAATTGTAGTTTTATGGGTAGGACTCCTACACATGTACTATCTCATAATTCCTTCATTACGTTCAAGGTCAAATTAATCTTTTTCTTAGCTTTATACTCACGCCAAGTACGAAGGATTTACAAGGAAGGCCCATTAGTTGTATAAATGTTCCCTTAATGTCATTATCACAAATTGGTTTAACCTGTTGACAAAGGGAGGGGCAAGGGTAAGACAGCTGGTAGTGCTTAGCACACTTTTTTAAGAAGCCGTCTGTCTGTCGTAAGAATAAATCCAATAAACCAGTCACGAGGCTAAATTGAGTCTGTAAAACACAAGGTAGTAGGTACGGTAAAATACGTGTAATTTTAAATCATGTTAGATGGTTTTTATTGACTATTTTATATTTTTTCCACGAATGTACATTAAACAGTTATATACCTTATACACCTTATACCTTAAGGTATTTATAAATTCGAAATATACTATAGATTTAAATAATACTTACACATTATACAAAGGATAGGGTGAGTTTGGTAATCATAAAAAATTTAGATTTTTTGACGTTTCATGACCTCAGGAAACCGTGCACGTAAGTACGATAGCAGCCCATAATGTGTGCTCATATAGAACCCTATTAAAATTCAGAAAAAATTAATTCAAAATTCAAAATGGGGTACATTTAAATTTTTTTTCTTTATATTCAACTTATAACAGACTAATTACATAAAAAATTGCCTATATAAAATCTGCATGTAAATGCTTCCAATCTGACCTCTTTTCGATGACCTCCTAAGAAAATGTGATATTCGTGTAATTTCAAGTTACGGAAGGGCCGATAACCGACACAAGCGTAGTGAGATTAATGGATCTCAATTCAAACGACCTTGACCGATATGTGGAAACAATAAAGGTGTGATTTATCAATAAACTAGATGAACTTGTTACTCTGCTTGTGTGGAAATCGGGTGTGTGTGTGTGTGTGTGTGTGTGTGTGTGTGTATCCGTAATTAGCATTTATTTCGTCAATTGCGCTCCTTCACATATATATACAGCTTATAGGTTCGGCAGGGTCGAGACACTGACAGGAGCGAAGCGAGGGGACGCTTTTTTAATATAAACATATTTCCGAGTTCCGATAGCGCCTAGTCGATGTCAAGAAAGGGTATAGCCTAGGAAATTACAATTTTCAGAAAACCCGTGTAACAATTGTTTAAAACAAATTTACCCAAGTGGATAAGACCCCTTAATCTACCAACACAATTTAATATTTCCTAAAAGGAATTACATTTAGCGGATCTGCTTGTATTAAATTAAATGATGAGTTGGGTAAGTACCATGATGACGCCCATCAACTACTTTTTGTTTTAAATTCAAGGATAGCTCGAATATTTGTAAAAAGCCAAACAAATCTAATACATGGTAATTTACCCACAGTAGATTCCCCACAGCTTATACGATTTTTCATTACATTTCATTTAAGTTTTTTTTCATCCTTCCGACAAAATTTTACATTTGTATAAGAAACATCACTATATACAACTTTTTAATGTGAAACAATTCTCGCAATAATTACAATCACAATAATTAATTTCAATAATTTATACTTAATGCCTACAACCAAAAACAAGAGGATTATTTTCTATATAGGCCCTAGGGGATTTAAAGTTATGGCACTTAAACTCCCCCACAAATTAAAAAGATTCTGAAAGCAGTAACTGTCTCAGGTTGTTTTTAAAAAATTCCTATTCTTTAAATTTATTATCTTACTGGGAAGTTTATTTATAAATACTGCACCTGCTTGTGAAGGAAGTTTATTATATAAACTCAACCTGTGCTGATTAGCACGATAGTTGCAAGCGTGCCTGGTGTACATCCTTATTCTGCAAGTGTTCACACTTATATTTAAAATAGAGAATTACTTCTAGTATATACATACTAGGAAGTGTAAGAATAACCAATTATCTAAAAGTATTTTTTCAAGAATGATATTTAGTTAGTCCTGTTACAAGCAGTACATGTTTTTTTTTTTTTTTTTTGTATGGCGAAATCTCAGCTTATTCTGACTGGATGAATTCCCACTGTGAAGTATTCCAAAGTTCAGATATGGAAAGGTTAGACCATAGTAAGGTGTTAAGAGAACTGAATAGATACAATATATTTTTTAAATTGTTTAGTGCAAATATTCCTGAACGAACTTCAACACTGATGCTATTAACATGAGAGTTCCAGGTCAGCTTGTTTTCTATGTTAAGACCGAAGAACTTCATTGAATTCAATTATTCAAGTTCTTTTCAAGTAAAAAAATTACTCTCTGAATACTATTCAGTCTTAAAATATAATTAAAATACTTGGTTTTATCTGGATTTATTACCAAATTATTTCAGCCACACATTTTATAAGTCTTCTTTGTTGTAAGAAGTTGCTTCTATAAACACCCGTTTGTATTGTATCAAGTTTACTTTTATGGAGTCATTAAAAATAATTGTCTAGATTACAAAAGAAGCCTTAGTTGAAGTTTTAGGAAACAGAATAAACAACAATAATGCCAGAAATATTTAAAAAAAAATAGAGATGGGATAGAGTGGTGGTTTGTTAGGAATAAGTTAGATGTAAGATAATAATTTTTTACAATAGTGATTAAGCAAGAGATATATATAGTTTAGGATCGTAAGGAGGTCTAGTTATGTGAATTGTCAGTAGTCAAAATTGTGTAAATGCTGGTCTAGTTAATATTTGATGTGAAAATTACACAGTTGGGGTGGGGAAATGGAAAGATTTTAAATAACTAGGGAGCAAAAAGAAAGGGGTTTTCTGGGGGATTAGCCGAGTGTAGGCGGTATCCCTAGTGGAGGAGAAGGTAAGGAGACGATTTCTTTTTGTAAGGGAGTTTAATTTTAAGAGTACAGCAAAATCTAAAATCAAATTCAATTTGTAAACTTATAAATTAGGTAAATATAATAATTTTTTTTAAAGATCGAATCATAGTTGATGTATTTGGGGTTTCTGTTCAAATTTAAGCTTAGCTGTGTCTACAAATATCTTGTTTTTGTAAACTAGAAGTAAAAGATAATTTTAGTAATTATGTGTAAATAGATAAATATTTGTTTGTGTTCCAATAAATGTATGGACATAATTGAGTCTAAAAAAAAAACCACTTGCATTAACTGATATAATAAAACGAGTTAGTTCTCATAGAATTTTATCTAGTGACGAACAATATTAGAAGCTAGGGAATTAAAATTAAGACAATAACAACTACTTGAAGAAATCGCACTACTGAACTGTATAGGCATCGATTTGAATATTCGTATTGGTAAAAAATCAATTAACATAAGTGATTTATGAACATATAAATTAAGAGAGTATTGAAATAGGAATTATATTTTAAATTATCTTAAAACTACTGTCTATCGTTTTCGACTGTCATTTTAATTTGGGTGTTGAAAATTTGATTTAATTTAAATGCAAATTATCTCTCTCATCAAGATGTTTGAAATGAGGAATCACATGACCATACATTTCATTAAAAAAGTTTTAGTAACCTGTTAGGGGTCAAAAACTTTAAAAAAATAAATAAATAAATAAAAGAATACAACTTACTAAAAGATTCTCCAATAACAATGAAGTTAAGCCAGGGAATAAAGTTTGTGCATTGTTTTTGTAAAGTTTATGGTTTTAAGTTAAGAGCGAAGTTAATTTCAATGGCCTATTGAAGTGTAGGACAGAGGCAGAAATCGATTTTGATACATGACCTAATACTGAATTACTGTCGAGAATATATAGACTGTTTCCTGTTTGGGCTTTGAAACTGTAACCCCTGCATTGAAGACAACCATCAATGTCTTTCCAATGATGTATTACACACGCCATTTCCTTCAACTTGTTGCTGGAATTATTAATGGATCTTAATCCAAACGACCTTCACCGATATCTGGAAACAAGAAGGGTGTGATTTATCAATAAACTAGATGAGCCCACGACTAGATGAGCGTGGAAATCGACTGTGTACATTCCTATAGTCTGATTGTCCCTGGCGGAGCAGCCGCGTGTCGAACCAATTATTGGTAAAAAGTTTCTACTTAAAATATTTCTCAAATATAATACAATGAAAATGTATAATAATATATATTTTGATTTTACAGAAAGTAAGTTCATTAAACAAGAATCCGATTTCAGTTAATTGCTAATTTATTGCTGCTTTTATAGCGTTTTGAGAAACATTTAACAAAGTAGAAACTTATTACAGAGAATTGGATCGCCGTGCGCTGCTCTGCCAGAGACATTCTTTTTAAAATCAGACTCTAATTAGGATTGATTTTGTCCCGTGTTCTACACTATTGGAATTATTATTTTTTTTAAAGTTTAGTAGTGTACAAACAACGTAATTAACTCTCAGGCGTTTCTATGCAAACTGTGCTAAAACATTGCACAAACTTCTCACTCACTCATTCCTAAAACCAAATAAAATGAAACGAACACTAATAACCTATAACTTAGGATAGGTAGTTTACAGTCAAAATGTGAAAGTGAATCAACGCCGTCTTTGAAAAAAATGTTTATAAGTTTAAATAATGTTTAAATATTGCTTTGCTCGTGCTTTAAACCATGTCTTCAGCAGAAATCGTATTGAGCTATTAATCACAGCATTCAATATGTTTTGACTTGCGATTTTGCACACGGATTTGGGTTATTCATCTTCATGTTTAGCTAAATATGAATTAAACCAGTATAGTCGTTTTTGAGATGTTACAAATTTCATAATAGCCCGACTGCCGATTTTTTTATTTCTACAGTTAATCCACGAAATACCATCTTTGAAGAGATGTTGACCAATATTTCGATTAAGTCCATAGAAGCCTAAAAAAAGTTTAATATATAAAATTTGATCTAAATATTTCATCTAAATTCAAGCAAATGTTGAAAATTATTATATATTATATTTTCATGGCAACCACCTCTAAATTTGGATTGATAAAAAAACCTACCTAGATATGGCCAAAATATACCCACTTTACTAATTTGATTAAAAACTTTCCACGTGATTGCACATTCGACAGACGGCAGATGGACATCAATCGAATTTTTGTGCTCAATTTGTATATTGAGCGTCAATAGTGTCTCTAATAGTATTTAAGGCCGAGACAACTTGAAGTGATATTCAACAATATTAATTTATGACGTCTTCATTAAGATAGCACATGACGATGTTTGGAATGAAAAGATAAGAGAACATTATAGATGTAAACAAAAGGATACAAAATTAGATATTGATGGATTGTCGATATTGTTTAAGCGAACGTTTTCTATCATTTGTGTATATAAAAACTAACACATGATGATTCGATGGTATAAATCAACTCCCATTATCAAGTGATAAACCCACAACATTAAGAAAGTGAAAAAATCCAACACAACCTTGGTCTACATTGAAAAACTAATGATTTAAGAAATGAACTCAGGTTTAAAGTAGACATATACAGTCAAAATAACTAAAACCAATACAAATCATTTTGACACACTTGATAACGGAAAATTATTTATGCTCTCAAAACTTTATTCATTAGTTATTTTTGTTTAAAAAATTATGGTAAACGTCATACTAAACCGTATAAATAATATAATGGATAAAATATAAGACTTAAACAAGTAAAATACAATAAGAAAACAAGACAGTACGCAACATAAGAAAATAAATGACGCAAAGAAAAATAAAGACACAAATTTTAAACAAGAAGGTTCAAAGAGGGTTCAAGACTTAAATAAGGAGATAGAAATTGCAGTAAAAAGATAAAAACATAAACAAGAAAATAGGAAATGTAAACAAGAAGGTGCAATGCATAAACAAGAAAATGCGTGATGTAAGCAAGAAGTTATAAAACGTGAAAAAGAAGTACAAGACGTATACAAGAAGATGATAAGCGTAATAAAGAAGCTGCAAGACATAAATTATACGATGTAAGATGAAACGAAAAGATACAAAATGTAAAAAAGACACAGGACGTAAAAAGGAGAGATACAAGAAGTAAACAATAGGATACATGACCTAAACTAGAAGATGCAAGACATAAATAATACAATGAAAGATGTAAACAAAAAGCTGCAAAACGTAAAAAAAGATACAAGACTTAAAAGGGAGAGATAAAAGTCGTTAAAAAGACGATGCAAGACATAAAGAAGAAGAATACGAATGACGTAATAGAAAAGATGAGAAACAGATATCCAGATATAAAACTTCCACTGATTATATTTCATCAAAAGTCTCCACCTTCGCAATTCGCAATGAAAATAACCAACTTTTAAAGATTTGACTTTGTCCTTTAACGTATAATCAAACATCATAAAAGTCAAACGAATAAATAATAAAGTCCAGGAATTTTTAATGAACCCCTCAACTGTTTGATCTCGTTTACAGAAGAGTTTCCATGTCTTACATATTTATAGTTTATGGGATACTATACAGTATTTTAACAGATGTCGATATCGCAGGAGGAATAAAATATCGCCTGTTGAGACAAAAATGTTATGCCTTCTTTGATTACTTTATAAATTATACCAGAATTTATTTCATAATCTGGGTATTATTGTACTTTTCGTGTCAAGGAAAAAATAGAAAGAAAGTAAGTTATTTATTTTTGTTTGGATTACATTTTAATTAGTGCGTAATAAAGAAAAGTTCTAAATTTTTTTAAATTACTTTTTATACTACCACTTGTTAAGCTAGGAAAATTATACACTGTCCTGAGAGAATAAATAACTTTTACACCATTAAATTAAAGATCTTTTAACATTCATAAAGTTTTTGGTTCCCGTTAAAATCATATTTAATTATTTTAATTGTAAAATTATAACATACTTCGCTAACATTTTAATATATTCAAAAAATTACACACAATTTATGTAATTTGGTTACATTGTGCAATTATCTAATGAAATATGTATTGACGAAAGAGTTACAATACCACAACGATGGCTATTTCTGAAATTTATTTGGTTTTAATTATTAATTTTTAGTTATTTTAATTTTAAATATCTAAATTAATTAACGGCTAAATAGAGATTTATAAAACTGTGTAATACATTGTAAATAATCTGTACGAAAAATTTGGTATCGATATCTTAATCCGTTCTGAAGTTATACCTTTATTAAAAAAATAAAATAAAATAAAAAAAAATTGTATATTTAATTTGACATAAGTTTATAGGAACTTTTTTTATTATTTTGATGCTTGGAATCACCTATCAAAGTTGGCATTACTTGTTGACATTATTTACATCAATAAACTGTGCAAAACATAGTTCACAATTTCTCAGTCAACCTTCTTCAAAACCAAATAAAGACAAAACCAAAACTAATCGCCATCAAAAATGTCAGGGCAGTAGTTAGCAATCAAAAAGTAAAAAAGAACCAAGGACTCCGTCTTTGAAAATTTCACAAAAAGAGTAAAGTTTGATCGTTAAAAGAGCTTTTGAGAAAATCTTAAATTTGTTTTTTTTTTATGGGTGCTTATTCAAAAATTTGAGTTACGGAGATATTATAAAAAAGTTTCGAGATATGGCCAAATTTGATCTGTGATAAAATTTTGTCCCTCACACCAAATTTGTTTATAATCGGTCTAGGTTTTTGGACTGCACATACGTCAGACAAAAGAAAGACACATTGAAAAACACAAAAACATTTTTTTCGTCTCACGGGACCTCAACAAATTACTGATTATTCAAAAAATTCTACATTGTGTATTTGACCTATCACATAACTTTCTCTATACTACGTATATGTGAGGAAGTAAAAGTACTTCAATGGTTAAGGTCAGTGCACATTTCATGACGTTTCTATCAGAGAAATGTATTTCAAAATAAAATACTTACTCGCTAATAGTACTTAGAATATCGATGTTAGATTAGTACGAATAAATTAACCCATTGGAAAGTGGAAGTATCAATTAATTTTATCCTGAAATCTTAATATCCTCTGTGATTCTGCATTTCTTGAACCACACGGAGGAGTGTATAAGACTTTTATTACTTTTAAACTATTACTGGTGCTCGTTTAAAATAAATTATTGTGTAAAATCCAAGGGTTATATAGCAGCACTGGTCATTCTGATAGACTATAATACTGTGGTATTAATCTTCAGTGCATACAATAGACCTTCTGACTTGCTGGCTAAGCTGCGATCATAGCACGGAAAGCTTTTCATAATGAATTCAACGCGCCCTTAAAACATTTAACAGGTCTTGGTTTTTCTTGTCTGTCTGTTTGTTGAGAAGTTACAGACAAACGTGTGTATCAATCGTTATGTAATTAGGAATAAGGTTGTTGCCCAAACAATATTCAAAATTGAAGGACAATATTTCGGCAGCCGATTCTAGTGCTAAAAAAAAGGAAGAAAATTTGGTTTATTTAAAGGGAACTCTTCATTTTCTTTGGTCGGCTTATTTGTGTCTTTAGAAGCAGATAAGTTATTGAGTGAAGATTTGACATATACATTATTTACGTGACCTTTAAGTAATATACCAGCAAATTAAGACTTTATTGTGTACATATTCAAAATGGCGGAAGTTTAATCTTGAAAACCATTAAAATTGAAAAATATTTACAATAAGAACAGATTTCTCCCTTTCTATGATTTTTTTCTTCTTTAGGCCAAAGGATAACCGAGTTAACGACAAAACAATAACAACATAATTTCTTGGTAATTGTCTACAAAACCTAAGGTTAACCTAAACCAAAATATCAAAAATCAAAAACTGGGTAAAAACAGTTTTATAAGATAAAAATTGAAATCTGTTCAGAACTTTGACGTTATCGCAAGAGTCTAAGGTCAACCTTTTTAAAATTACCTGTACGCTTATAGGAGTTAAGTTATGTTTTACGGCTATTCCGAGAGAGGGAGAGAGAGAGAGAGAGAGAGAGAGAGATATGCGAGTAAGTAGTCAATTCACAATGTCTTTAAAAAAAGTGTGTTTATGTAATAGTAGATGTATTGAGTTAATTAAAAGATCGTAATTTTCAAGTCATAGGAATGATTTCTCAAAAAGCGTCTAGAATTTGATGTATCAGAAAAATGCAACCAAATAACTTTTGGCGTTTTGTTGGGTCAAACCGTACAAACCAAGTAATACACCATTAATTTTGTACTAGCTATACTCAGAATTAAGTTTTTACATGAATTAAGTTTTTAATTTTATACTATTTTCATCTCTTTTTATTTTAAAGAGAACGATGAAGGAAAGAATCTTTAATCAACCACAACACTCAAATGTTTGTAACTAGAAAATGTAGATCAATGTGTGTAGGTTACAAGTTTTAAAAAAATGTAATTTTCCTTTCCAAAATATTATCGCACGGTTTCAAATCGTGACTGGTCCGAAGTATTAAATTAATGATTTACATGAGACTTAATGAACAATTAAATTAAAAAATTTTCCTATAACTATCTACATTTTTTTACTTGAGAAAATAATGTGACCAATTATAATCACTCATTCCTTTTGAATTCATTAAAAAATTGTTCCTATCATAGGGTTAAAAAATTATAAATAAATTTTAATTATCTATTATAGGGGGGTAAGTTCGGAAGTAATAAAAAAATTCGACCTTTGTCTTTTAACCGATCTTCACATTTCATGGCTTCGATAAACCGAAATATTATTGTCACTAGTCATCGTTGTCATCAGTACTTAAGCACTATAGTAGAATAAAAAACAAAAACGTAAACACGTGAAATTTGATATATGGGAATATAGTGTCCTCTTATAAAACACTTATGAAATTCCGAAAAAATCTAATTGAAAATATCAGCCATTGTAAACCATTTTGTTCATATCTTGTATGTTATTCAACTGATAACACACACTAAACCAGATAATCATTTGCATATTTTAACTCAGTATGGTACCAACTTCTTCTCCCTACGGTAACAAATAGAGAAGTTGTTGTCAAAAATTTAGAATCCAGACCTCTCCTAGAGTATGTGACATTCGTATAGTTACGAGATCCGACAAGGCCGAATCATCAATCCAAGCTTAGCGAGTGAAGGCCTCTTGAAGCCCACCAGAGCCGAGACGCTGCCACGAGCAAAACGAATGGTGACTTTTTAATAGGTGTACATTTAGAAGCTCTAGACCTAGCCGACGGTAAGAGAATAGTCGTTACACAGGTTTTCTGAATCTCGTTATCATTATATATATATGGCAAAACAAAAATGAAAAAGCACTTATAATTTCACAAACAACAATTTATTGCTACAGCTGTTTCGCCGTTAGGCATCGTCAGACAACTAAGAACTAAAAACTAAAATACAGGTCAACTTAACACTAACATCTAGGAATGAAGGTGGGGATGAAAGCAGAGGTGGGGCAATGACCTGGTTTTACCTGAAACCTTTCTCTTATCCATGTCCCTTTCAGGTAAAACCTTAGTTGTCATTCTTAGTTGTCTGACGATGCCTAACGGCGAAACAGCTGTAGCAATAAATTGTTGTTTGTGATATTATAAGTGCTTTTTCATTTTTGTTTTGCCTTATTATGGAATTTCACCGAGTACCGACTGTAGTCACACTCAATATATATATATATATATATATATATATATATATATATATATATATATATATATATATATATATATATATAATGATAACGAGATTCAGAAAACCTGTGTAACAACTGTTTGAAAAAAACTCGATAAGACCATTTTATCTATCAAACAATTAACATTTCCTACAATGTCCAGAAAACCAACTTTGAAGCATTAAATTTAGAGGATATGTGTAGTACATTGAATGATTGGGTTGGGTAAGTACCATAAACTTGTTTATTTACGTAACAGTAAGACTGTTTTGTTCCCTAAGATATCTTTTAAAATTTGATATAACATTTATGTAACTTGTGTGTATACAGCAATGTAAATGATAGTAAAATTGAAGAGTAGTTGGGTTGTTCACACTTCCAAATTATTTTTATGGAATTCCTCGAAAGAAAGAGTATATGTGAATAAGCCCCCCCCCCCAGAAGTAATTCAACACACAAATTTACTACTTTATTTCATTCCTTTATACATTCCTACTACTTATAGAGGTTTTGGTGTAATTTTGTAGCAATATACGTCACGTTTTTTACCTTATAGTTAGGTTCAATGTGATTTCCTCTGGTCATATTCCAGACATCCCGTCTAAAGTCAATTTCATGCCAAACCCACAGCAGCAAGCCAGACATAACTTCTTCAACTGGGGCGTACATTCTTGGTCTGAGATTAGAAAGAAAAGCTGGTAAATCGTTAATAAATTGCCAGAATTAAAAATCGAAATGTATCAGATCCGGTGAACGAGGTACCTGGAAAGCGGTTATTGAGGAACCCGGATCTCGATGAGGAGGTGCGGCGGTGAGCCATTTTGCTTGGTCGTCCTCATCAATCTGTGTGATTAAAAACTTTCCCAGCATATAGGTACACTATGCTTTCCTTTTGAAAAAGAAATGGCTGTTACTTTGCTTTTGCTTAACGCACAAAAGACTGTAACCTTTAGGCTATCACAAATTTGTTTCAAGGATTGTCATAGATTTTCACCGCCCCAAATCCGACAATTGTGTGTATTGTGTAGCAATTACATATAAAATGGACTCATCACTGAAGATTTTTTTGCAATATAATCATTCTCTTTATCTAACTTAACATTTAGATAAATCCTTATGAGCAGTCTCTATTAGTTGTTGCGTCAATGTGAATCTGTACAGTTTGAGATGCAAACGTTTTATATACACATGACAAAAAGTGGAACGTGAACGTGGGTTGTTTTTGTGGAACTTTTAATAAAGCTTTGTTTCACTTGCTACAGGACATCGTCAGACACGAGGATGTTCTGAGGATGTCTTAAGGCTTAATTAACACCTGGTTTCAACGAAACACTTATGCTACACATAAATGGTAGGCTTTGGAGGATCTTTGCCATACTCGGTACGAAAATTCCGTTGCACAATTGTAGCAGAATCAGAACCAAAATCTTCAAACCAAAATACACAACGAGTGCACTTTTGTTATAACTGTAGCTAGCGTTTGCGGTGGTGCTATTCACCACGAGAGTCATAACTATTTTTTTACAAAATTACACAAAACCCAGCTCTAGCTCTGTATAAATTTATAAAATTTTAAAGTCTTCTTTAAGCACCCTGCATTTATTGAAATATCCATAAAATAAACTTTTTAAATACTTAGTTTTTTGCGTGTAGCTATGCAAGAAAAGTTGGTGTAGAATGGTCCCAACTTATCATGAAAAGTATATATGTATTCCAAATAGACCTAAGTCTGCTTCACTTGTGCCATAAATCGAATCAAACGTAAATCGAAAGATGGTTCATTTTAGGTTTTTACAATTATTCCTGAACCAAACTGGTTTGACACAGGGATATGGGTAATTAATCTCCAATTTTCAATAAAAAAAATTCGACAAAATTGTTGTAATCAAATTTGAGAAATTAAATGGATTAACGATCTTTAACGATTTTTTTTTGTTTGTTTCACCGATCACTACTGGACCGGTATTTTGTTTTAATCCTTAGGAGCTACAATTTTTAAAGCATCAATCTATCTGAATTTAAAAAAAATTGTAATTTTTAGTTTTATGGTAGCGACTCTGCCTCAATATATGGTCAAACTATTCCCACCAATTTGATCTATATCAGTCAACTTGTATGTCCCGTAGAGCACTGTACACACGATAGACAGACGGATAGAAAGATTCAATCCAAAAACCCCGTTTTTTGTATACTCGAGGGCTTTAAAATCGTGAAAAACACGACATCGATTTTTTTGGCCTATCAAATAACTTTAAAAGTTCAAAAGTACAAACGTACATAAAAATTGAGTAATTTAATTTATACAAGAAGTAATAACACAACGACTATCAGGGAAAAGCAATCAGTAAATCCCATTAAGAGAAATAAAGCCAACCCCTCTAATCTTACATTTATGTAAATGTTACCCAACTTTGTATAACTGACCATTTAGCGAGTTTAGATCATTTTATACTATAATAGCTGTTACGACAGCTTATATTTTGAGTCAATTATAACACAAAATTGTAATGGTAGTTAAAGGTCACTGTTGGTAGACAGACTAAATAAATAACATAAATTATAAAATAAATAGTCCAAAATCATTGCACAACCTTTATCACTCACCCATCTCAAGAATCAAATAATAACAAACCAAAACTAATAGTCTCCAAAAAAGTCATTTCGGCAATTGTCAATTTATAAGTGAAAATAAGAGATGGATGCTGTTAACAAAAAAAAAAAAAAAAATAAAAAAATAAAAAAAATAAATAAAGACAAATTGCTCTGCTTATGCTAAAGAGTATTTGATTCAAATAACACTTTTAATGGTGGTGGTCAAGATTCAGTTTTATTTTCTCCAATTATTTTTGAAGCGTAATATTTTAATAAATACTATTTTGCACTGATTTGGGTCATTAATCTTTATATTTCGGTACAGACTATTTTTTTTATTTTGTCAACACATTCTTATTAGAGATATTAGAAAACAAATCAACAACTTCTTTAACGAAACTTAAATAGAAGTAGTTGTACACACTTATATAAAATTTAAAGAATTATTTTTAACATAATCAATAAAATAAGGAGAATATAAGTTAATACTATTTAAGTTTTAAATTTTTATAACAGCGCCATTGCCAATTTTTTTTTTTTTTTTTTTACCGAAAACTCCCGAACTGACAATTTAGGAGAATTTGCGACTAATACGTTTCGTTTAGGTCTTTGGAAGCTAAGTTTTCACAATTTTATCAAAATCATTTTAACCGAATTTGAGAAAATCGTAATTTTCTGTTATTTTCTTATAAATTCTTGCTTAAAATTTTTTAGTTATTAAAAAACTGAAAAAAAAACTCCGAGATATGCCCATAATGTGCCCACGTACCTACGTAAAATCAATCCCGCGTTTGTTGAGCACTGCACATGTAAGGATAACGTCTAGACCATCGAAGCAAAAAATAGCATAAACTGTATTAAAATTGGTTCATCCATTGTGATGTAGACAGTGTAATTGATTGATACACACAAAATAAATCAAAATTGGTACGCGTCTACACGTCAAAATTTCTTTTTAAAAACATGTAAAACAAAATAACTTATTTTCTGTCTAAAATGTTAAGTTTACATTACAACCTCCAGAAGGAGGAACATAAAATGTATTCTTCTTCAAATTTATTTTAATTTAAAAAGTAATAAATAATGTTTTATTGATCATAAAGATCGCCATGAAATAAAAACGTAATTGATCTTTTAAGTTTATTGATAATTGAATGTCGTATGTAATCTATAGGATCTCTAGACAGAGTTCGCAAGGGGGAAGTTCAACGGCCGGCCTTCTTGGTGGGAGATTTCCCCTCCTTTCCTTGTCAAACTAATTATTTCATATTCCATGTTAATTTAATACGCCAAGTTTAATAAAATGTGTTTAACATTATTATATTTCCACATAAATGTAATACAGAGAAAGTTATGTGATAGGAAAACTCAATGCCGAGTGTTTGTTGATATAACTTTTTATTTTTTAAATGAATTCTCTATCTGTCGTTTGTTCAGTACACGGTTCTACAGCACAAACGGGAAGATCGATTTTAATAAAATTTAGTATGTGGGCATATTTTGCTGTATTTGGGACTTAAAACCAAATTATCTGATAACTCAAAATTTATGGAAAGCTGTCTTAAGCAAAAAACAAGATGTGACGATTTTAAATCACATTTTTTCTCAGAGTAACTTCTGTCGACCCAATCAATATGTATCTCTTCAAAAATGTACCTTTAAAATAAAAAAAAAATGTTATACAAGTTTTAATTTATCAATAATCGGGTTACCTATTATGTTCAAATTTTAGTAAAATGTGAAAAATAATCAGTCAAATTCGCATGCAAACTTACAAGTAAAAAAATTTCGCTTTCTAAATAATTGGCTAAAAACAAAAAAGAAGCAAGTCAGCCGTCGATAAAATATCGATTTTTTCACCCAAATATCGACTTACGATGAGGACCTTTTTATGACACAAGGGAAGCAAGTTCAAGCCCTTATTTATATAATTATTTTTGAGCGACGTCCATGGTTCATTTTCATTTGTTGATTGACGTGTAGTTACCGAATTTATATTTATGGTGATGATAAGTTTTCGTTCGTTTTTATTAGGTTTTGGGGATGAGTGAGAGGGAAAGACGTACTGTGCGTTGTGCATTGTTATTCCACAGTTTTTACTCTTCAATTATGTAACAAGGCAAAGATGTCTACTGTTACACACTATTTTGTCTGATAAAAAATAACGTTGTCAAAAGTATAGCACATATAAAAATAAACACACTTATATATTGTGAAACTATATAAACGGTTCAAAAACATTGCACAAACTGTCACTCATCCAAAAACCAAAATATAATAATTATCACAAAAATAAATTTCAGTTTGGTAGTTGTCTGTGTAATGTGAAAGTGAACCATCCTAATATTTAAATAAGAGCTATAACGTGCTTCGTTTGCTCCATAAACACGTCCTAAAATTGACACGAAATCGGTAGAGTCGATTTTGAGAAATTATGTCATTTATATCATCCCCATGGCTAATCCTGAATCCACAATTTTTGGAAAGATAACGACTGGTACATTTTGTTTGGGTTTTTAGAAATTGAACTTTAAACAAAATTTTATCAAAACCGTTAAATCCGATTTTCAGAAAATCAATTGTAATATTGTATTTTTTCTTAGGGAAGCTCTCTGGAATTTTGAGTTTTAGAAAAAAATATCCAGGGACCCTAAAATTAGATTTCTCGTTTGAAAACTGTAAAAAACTGCGCACAGTCGATACAGAGAATCATTCCGAAATTCACTATTTTAGATTTAGGAGACATAAAACGGATATATGCGCAAAAACTTGGACACCTATTTTTTAAACACATCATACAATTTTTTTATTACTATGTGATTGCGAGAAAATAAATTTTCTAATTATTTTACACAATAAAGAAAAAAGTATTAGTTTATTCCGTTAGCTTGTGGAGAGTAAATAGAATTTGTGTGGAAAGGGATTTCCAAAGTTTGTTAAACAAAGTTCAGAATTTACCTGTACTTAAAGGTTTGCAGGAACTCTCTCATATGACCGCTTGGAACTACTTTCTAATTCCCTGTGGAGGTCCCTATACTATAAAGCAGATTTCGCCGTAATTTCTGTATCTATCAGATCTTATTTGAACTGTATGTACAGTGTGTTAACAACGTCCTTTTCCTCTACATTAACTTAAATAAGAACTTAAATAGAGCCAAACTTAATTTTTTTTATTATAGTTTAGGTTTTGCTTCCCCTCTAAAGCTGGGAATTTTGGGGTCCTAAATTTTTTTAATGGTAACCCGCATCTTGTGACATGTCAAATTAACTACAAAAGTATTAGCTCCCATAAAATATTTTTTAGATGACTATAAACAAAATGGCGGCACATAATGTTTAAGGACGTGAAATCAGTATAATAACAGTTTTTAAAATGTTTGATAAACTAATCTGAGAGAAGAATTTGACGTTGAACTCAATTTACCTGTCCCTCAAAAGTACCACACATTCACATTCAAAGTATAAAAAAGAACGTCATGTGACATATCAAATTAAAGGAATTTTTAAGTGAAACTAAAGACACTAACGAATTTCACTTGTTCTATTTCATTGTTATTTTAAATGTGGAACACCTTTGCCAAAATTGGATTGGATTTTAAAGTTAGTTTGTTAATTACATTTCTTTTGAATACTTAATCTAAATAGTAACAACAAACCAACGGTGAATACGATGTTGGAGTTTTGTAGCTATCTCTCCAAAAAAATTGTGGTTTCTAATTAATCGGTAAAAACAAAAAAATGGCATTCGGGCAGTTATAAGAGATAAAAACCAAAATATCGGGCATTGCGTTGTTATGAAAAATTGGTTCCGTAAATTTCGTTTAATTTTTATTGAAATGTGAAGAATAACCCTAAGGAATAATTTACAAAAAAAGCTAGAACTAACCATGACTGCCTTCGTTGGAATTATGTATGCTTAAGGAGAGTTTAAGGCACAACTGAAGTGAGGATAGACCTTATTAATTATATAAATATTGTTTAGAATAATCTACGAAATCTAAGACGGTGTCCATTGTTGATATTCATTTAAGGCTATGATAACCGAGAGGGAAAACTCTTTAAGGGGAAACCCTCTAAACAAAATTATATTTACTCTTTTACTAACAACTACTCAACTGATATTTTTGGATTGACGGACTTTTTATAGGTGAGTGAAAAAGTTCGTGCAGTGTTTTTACATGCATCAGTTTTTGATAAAAGAGAGATTTTAGTTTCTGAAAATCATTTTTTCTTTAGGTTATTGATGGAGTTAATAATCTGTCTGGTATTTTAGACAAAATGTTTTTAAAGCCTGTTATCCTCCATTACAAATTCCGTTCTCGTTAAGGGTTGTAAGGGTTGATGCAATTTCCTAATGTGTAAGTAGAGGCCAATTCTCAAGTTTGTATAACATCCCTTTCCATACCAACTCCTCACTATTTACTCTTCTCAAGCCCATGTAATAAATAGAAACATTTCCTTAATTTTGTAAAATAATTTGATATTAAATATATGTTTCTAGTAGAGTTAAAAGTAGTTTTAAATTTCTATCAAAAAGGAAAATTTTAATGGGTACCATCACGGTAATTACCCAGACCCTTCATACAAGGATTTTCTCTAAATATTTTACCCAAAAATTGGTCTCTTTGGGACTGTAGTAAATGTTAAATAATTGTATTGGTAGATCAAAGGAGTTTACGCAGTAGGTTAACTTTATTTATAACCTCATAATTGTGTTACTTTCTTTATGTCGGCTAGGCCCTAACAGGCCCTGTATATGGATACACCGGGTGGAAGGAAAATAATGCGCCTAATTAAAGTGGGTTATAGTAGACCTAATTTGCAACAATATTCACCATGTTGACCCCATCTTATCTCACTTTATTTCCGAGATATAAATTTTTTCCCTTTTTTAGAAAAAAAACATGTCTCTTCTTTACAAATTCAAATTTCTCAGCGTTACCTTAGGTTAACACGTAAAATGGTCCCATTTCAATAACTTACATTAAATGTTCTTTAAGGAAAGCCTTCATTTTTCTTTGAAACTAAAAACATATGAACATGTAAAAAGTTTAAAATATTTGGTTTAAATTATTATTCGTTTTACAAAAAATAAAATAAAATAAATAATAATAACTATTGCAAATGAAGATGTTCAAATTTTTTAAACTATCCCTTTTATAAGCTTTTCAACGTTATAAGTCAATTGGTAACTTAAGTTTTAGTGCATAGAGTTATTCACGTTCACGATGCGGAAAATATGAAGATGTTTTGGGACGGTTAACCAAAATGCATAATAACTGGAAAAATTTATATTCATAAATAGTTTGAGATGCATTGTCTATCTACACTATTCTTCAAAATAACTAGTTACCTACTAACAGTAAATCAAACAACTGATTGTTTTTGACACATGATAAGGAAAATGTTTTTAAAACATCTCTCTTGTGCAAATTGTCTCTAGAAATATTGAAAAGTACGATAATTAGGTCTTTGAGTAGTTATTTGTGCTACTTTCCTCTCTAAAAGTATCCTGTTTACTATGCATAGTTTTACAAACAGGGAGTTTGCAATATACATTTCATTTGCGAATTTTGGAATGGTAACTCTCTCAGAGCGAAGGAAGAATATCTTAGTCGCTTTCCTCACGCTCTGCTTCCAGTAGCGGTGTATTTACAAGACTTGGCTTGTTTCGTACGATGAGGACATGCGGGTGGAATTGTTGTGCTAGACTGGGTAGAGGAGGTTCCAAGCGTTAGTTCCAGCCAAATTGAGAAAGAAGCAAGGGTGACACATTGACTTTTAACCTAGGCTAATCTTTTGTCGATGGTTGTTAGAGGTTTTTAAAAAAGATTTTATAGACCGATACAACTTTTTCACTAGAGTTTGTATTATAAATTTGCATAATATTCATCACCATACCCAGTTGGATTTACATGCGATCGTCAGCCACTGTTCCAGAGATGGTTTAACCTAAATGTTTGGGCAATCACTTGTCTTCAATGGTAAACTCAATGTTGATATTTATATGGACTTCTTTCATCACCATCTATTTTACGATATTCCTGTAGAAGAACGAGATTGTATCATCTTACAACACGATAGAGCTGCTGTCAACACTCTAACGCCGTTCGTGACTACTTGAACAAGCAATACCCCACATGGATTGGTTGTTGGGAACTAATTTCATGGCCACCAAGATCCCACATCTCACCCCTATGGACTTGGGGGTACCTGAAAGAAGAGGATTATCTAACTGAAGTTTGAAAATTAGATGAGTTGTGACGCAGACTTGACGACGCAGTACGGAAGTTTCAAGATAAACTATCCTTGAGAACTAAAGTGGTAACAAGAAGGTCTTGCATCAGAAGAGGCACCGCTTTGAACACTTGTTATAACTATAATTGTATGCATATTGTTAATATTAATGTAATTAATATTGTTGGTCATAAGGTGAAATTTTAATATTAGAGTTTCATGTATCATGTGTTTATGTTCCAGGGCTGTTGGAAATTGAACGGAACGGAAGAAATGGCTTGTTTTGAAGATTATGAAGTCTATCAGTTTTGATCAAATTTGACCACTCCCAGCCCTTGAATTAGGACGCCCAATAACAATCACGAGTATTAAATTTTAATATTTTTCAACTTTGAAGTATAATGTGATATCGTTGAGTTATGAGATCTAAAACTGAGACACTAACAAGAGTGAAATGACTCTACCAATACAATTTAACATTTTCTACAATAACCAAGAAACCACTTAGAGAATCTGCTTGTATAAAATTGTATGATGGGAATATATAAACACCATGATGACGTCATCAAATTGTTTAAACATGTTGAGGTTACTATTTGTGCAAGCGTACTTATAATTGTATTAAGGGAATTATAAGTAATAAACCGTGCAAAAATTGCGCAAATTTCCTCATTCGCCCATCTCTAAAATGAAATAAAAACCTTCCAAAACTATTCGCCACCAATAACGCCAAAAACGAGCTTCAATAACTTATTTTTCTTATGATGTCTGTCTATCGTTTATATGGCGCCTGGCGTCGGAACAAATAGTATAACCCAAACGCATAGGCCGATTTTAATAAAATTAGGTACGTGGGTATGTTTTGACATACCTCGGGAAATTTGTTTGCATTTTTTCGGTAACTCAAAATTTGTGGACAGCTCCGATAAGAATAAAAACAAAATAACTATTCTTAAAATTTATTCCAACGATTTTGATCAGATTTCGTTCAAATATAGTCGCTAAGATTCTAATCAGATCTTATTTGACACCACCTCTTTAAAAATATTGTTTTATAAGTTTTCGATACGAAGACGCAAATCCACAATGGGACTGTTATACAAATGTAATTTCTCAAAATCGTCTCTGTAGATTTCGTTGAAATTTTTTATGATGAATGACTCAAATCCATATGTAAAATCACAAGTCAAAATAGAATAGAATAAATTTATTGCAACAATTTTTATAACAGATAAAATACAAGATTAACTATGTTGCAAAAGCAGCCCCAACAGGTTAAAACCCATAAAACCCAAAATATACTCGTATTTGAGGTTCTGGAATAATTGACAAAAAATAAACATGAACTGTAACCTCCGTCATTAAAAATTCTATTTAATAATAGGCCTACAAGTTGCGCTGAGGAAGCGTGTATATCTCTAGTGAGACAGGTTTATATATTGTGTCCAATGTTAATTTTCAGTTGTTGACTGACAAGTACAGAAATGACATTTCTGCTGACGATAAGTTTTTATTTATTTTTATTTGGTTTTGAGGACTAAGTTGTATGACATATATTATAATAAAATTCACACTTTACTATATAATCTGAAAACCCCCAATTTAACCCTCATCACCTCTCCCATTAAAAAGCGACTCTTTGAAGAACTGGGCCTTAAAGATATCATAGAAAGGAAGTTAGTTTTTTAAAGTAACTTACCATAGTTTTCATGAGACTTTAATTTTTCAACTGAACTTCACGTTTCATGAGGCTCCATCATATACGTACAGATTTGAGGCCCATTAGAGCCAAAACAGTTGCACGAGTAAACTGAGTGGAAACCTTTTAATATACTGGGTGAAAAGGAAGTAGTGTGTCAAAAGAAACTGGGCTTTGAATATTCAAAATAGTAGAATATTTGGAGCCATTATATTGAGAGGTTAGGGTTCGAAATTACATAACATATTGAACAATAACATACATGGGTATATTGACATAACAAATTACACGTGTATATTGACATAACTTTCTTATTTGTCATAGTAGTGGTGTTTAATATCATTATGTGCAGAATTGAACAACACGTCATATGAACGGAAACTGTTTTAAATGGCCGCTATTTTTACATTTTTTATTATAATTCAAAATTTTCTGAATTCCAACAGGGTTCTATATGAGGACATATAGTCAGTGTCTAATACCAAATTTCTTGTTCCCATCTTTATTTTTGTTATCGCTGCTTACGTACAGATGACAACGACTGAGTGCTATCAATCAAACAACGGAATTTCAATTTATTGACGATTACTAAATTTACCTAAATCTTATACTGGGTAACTAAAGCCCCATACTTCGTATATTGGTTAAGTAAAAATTCAGGTACATTATGATAGGCCTATAGACTGTAGAATGATGTTCTATTGACATGCTGTATAATGTATAGAAAAGCATGAAATATATATTACCCATTTAATGAAATCTGTAATTCCTTTGAGGAGTGGGATTCATAATGACACGGACATTATTACTGATCAATAAGCCTTTTTAAAATTGAATAAGAGCTTTAATTGATAAAGTAATTTGAAATTTATATGCATAATTTGGATCTTTTTAAAATGAAAAGGCTTGCTTTTCAAATGAATTAGAATTTTCATTCACGCTCTTGAATATTAATTAATTAAATTCCATTAATTTTAATACGCATTTATGCAGAATAATATTACCAGAACAGTAAAGTGTTATAGATTTGGTTGACAGAAATTTAATTTCCCTCAGGGGCACACCAATAGAAGTTTGAGTTTAACAATCCCGAGGGTACGTAGCTGAATCTACACCTTTTTAAATTATATCCCTCTCTTTCACCTTCTACCACCAGATTACTGGTTCTTTCCCGAACCATACGCTATTGACTATTAAGAGTTTTTATTTTAATAAAATAGCATAAAGTAGAGTCACCTAACCTTCGAATACTCTAATAGCGCCAGGTTCGGAAGAGAACAAGAGTTGGTCAAGATAAACCTGATAGAAAAGGTGAAAGAGATGGACATAGTCCAAGATTAAGGATGTACATTACGCTAGGATTCATCAAGATTGCCAAGCCCGTATTCGCTATGAATTGTCATTACAATAAAATACAATATTAAATATACTTATGACACAATAGCTTTGAAGAGCCTAGACGGTAATGCGTGTTTAGCACCTGGAAATTTCCGTTTTTCTAGAATTCTCAACCAGAGTTCGTAACCTAACTAGTCGATGATAGAACCCGGAACTTCTCACTATTTTGTCACCTTTTGTATTTTCCTACATATATGTAGTAGAGGAAAAGTTAAGTGATTGGTTAAAAATCGACGTTGAGATTTCATTCAAATATATCGGGTGTCGTATTCTCCTGAGATTAAAAAAGAATATTTTGGAAACATATCTGCCTGTCTACCGTGTGCAGTGTGCTACAACTCAAAGACGCAAAATTATGTTAATCGAATTAAACATGTTGGAATATTTCGGCAATATCTCGGAATGTGATTATTTTATGAAAATTTGAGGGTAGCTCCCAGAACACCAAATTACGATTCTATAAAAGTTGGTTTTAACGATTTTAATCAAATTTAACTCAAGCGTAACCTCTAAGGATTCAAACAAAACATATTAGTTGAAAACGTCCGATTTTGAGTTATCGACAATAAAAAAATCGTCAACGAGGCTGTCTTAAAATAAATTTTATCAAAATCATCTCTACCTATTTCATTCAAATTTTAATGAAATGACCTAAACAAGTGTGCAAATTAGCAAGTAAAAAATATTACGGTACATGAATAATTGGCAAAAAAACGATACTCTACCACCGTTATTCATAATTTGATTTTAATCAAATATTTATGCTGACAACTTTCTTATGACACAAGAAAAACAAAAATAGATTCAATATATATATTTGCGGTCATAATTTATTTTTATTTTGCAGCTTCTTTTACTTTAACAACAACCGAAATGGTATTTTTTTATAACGAGTAGTTTTGTTCGATTTTTATTTGATTTTGGATATGGACGAATGTAAAATATGTTTGTGCCTTTATTTATTTTATAATGCGGCAATTTGATTACTTCTTTTTGATTGGTTAACAAATGGTGAGGAAGTAATTTGAAATGAAGAAATTTCATTGCTGTTAAATGCATTAAACCATTGGTTATCATCGCCTTATAAAAAAAAAAAGAAGAAAAGTAAAAAACCCAGCCCTCGAATCTATAATAGCGTAAGGGTCAGAAAAAAAAGATAGGCGATAGGAAAGATAAAAAAAAAGAGATATAACCCAAGACTATATTCAGGAAGAGGTGTAGATCCAGCTAGTTTCCTTCGGGATTGCCGATCCCGTACTCACTAAAGTAAGATCATGATTTGTACAAGATAAATTCGCCTACACTATGATACCTGTTGATAGTATATGTGTAACATCATGAAGGGCCATCGATATATTTCACCAAAATGTGAACGAAATGGTTAGATGCGATTTTGAGAAATATGTATTTCATAGCAAACCCATGGACGAATTTATCGTTTTTAAACGATAATTTACGAACCGGAATTTTTAGAAAGATGTCGTTTTATACGCCTTTGTTACTTCTTGTAAGGCTACACTTGAGGAAATTTGATCAACATCTTTAGAGTCGACTTGATAACATCGTGATTTTGTGTTTTATTCCTATACCAAATATTTCTCAATGTCTACTTATCAAAACAAGTTAAGATATGGCCAAAATATGCCTAAATACCAAATTTGATTAAATCTGTCCACACTGTAGAGTACTGCACAAATAACAGACAACCATTATTCCAAATGTTTTGGACTCGAGAGACTTCAAAACTGATATATCCTCATAAAACTTGACGTCCAATATTTGATCCTCTCCCATAACTCTCCCCATACTAAATATATGTTGGAAAGTAATAGTAAATTTTTTATTTTTTATTTTTGATCACGTAATAACTTTTCTCGGGTAGTTTCAGAAATCAGTTACAATTTTATTAAATAGCTCAGAACACATGAGTCAATGACTTGTAACTGTGTAGTAACTCAACGAGAAATAAAATCAACATTAATGAGCTACGCTTATTGAAATTTCACTAACCAAAAGAATGAAAACACTATTTTCCAGAAAAATAATTTATTTGTGTAAAAAAAAAAAAAAACAACTGTATAAACCCTTATGGGTCACACACAGTGAGGTAGTATGAGTCGCAATCAGTAAGGTTTATGCGCATATAGTAACTGAGGATGATGACTTAGTAGAAAATTGGGTATTGATTGAGAAAGAAAATGTAAAACTGTTAACACACATCGTTATATCTCGTAAAGAACCTATTTTATAAATTTCATAACGATTGGGAAAAGTGTTATTTGTAAATGCGAAAGAAACAAACATTTAGATAAATTAAAACAGGAACTCACCATCCCTTAAGGGAAAACGGATATGGGGATCCCGATGGAGCTACATCTTTTTACATGTAACCTTGGGTTAGATCCCCTCTTTCATCTTTCCTATCAGATTTCTTTTGATCAACTCTTTGTCTCTCCCCATCCTGACACTATTAGAGTCGACAGATAGAGGCACTCGTTTTTTATTTTAATTTCCCCAGTATACGTTATATAGAATAAGATGGAATGATCATGGCTACAGGAAAACGAAAAATGAATAGCACGATAGGAACAACAAAAATAAAGATAGGAACAACAAAAATAAAGATAGGAACAACAAAAATAAAGATAGGAACAACAAAAATAAAGATAAAAATCAACAATAAAAAGATAAGAACAACAAAAACAAAAATAGGAACAACAAAAATAAAGATAGGAACAACAAAAATAAAGTTAGGAACATAAAGTTTGGTATTAGGAAAAATCGAATTGAAAACGTTAAAACGGAGGCCTTTTCAAATTTTTTGTTTATATCTCGTATCTTGTGTCGTTCAACTTATAACATATTGAACTAGATTCAATTGGAGATTTGAATTCTTCAGATAATAGTACCAATCCCACTCATGTACGATGACAAATAGCGAAATTATTTTCAAAGAAGTTATGACCTCCCAAAGAAAATATGATATTAGTATAATTACGAGATCCAGGACGGGCGAGTCAGTGACACAAGCGTAACGAGTGGAGGTTCCTTCAAATATGCGTAGCCTCGAGGACCGTAGAACAGGACACTGTCACGAGCGAAGGAGTGAAGACGGTTTAATATAGCCTACATATTTACGAGGCTACGAGAAACGTTAGGGTCTACCCGATGTCAAGAAAATAGTGATATACACAATTGTGAAGTTTAGAAAACCTGTGTGTAACTACTATTTAAACAAATTTAATCTACTGGTAAGGGGGGAGCCCTTGATTTACCAGCACAATTTAGGAATTCCTGTATGGCCCAAGAGAAAAATTTTTGGGAATTATATTATTTAGTGGATCTATTTGTATCAAATTACGAGTTTTATATAAAATCTCTTATGTTATGGGCCGGAGTAAGTACCATGATGGATACAAACAATTTCTGTTTTAAGGAGATGATGATCAACAAACGTTTTAGCTTTTTAAAACAAAAAATACGACTATACTTCGATAAAAGAATACTGTCGTGAAGATATGTATTATTTGGTCTTTCAGTTTGTGAAAAAAATTTTTAAGACAATTTATAAGATTAAGAGGAAGTTAAATTATACGTCGTAATGTTGCATGGGAGTACGCTCACTGTAGTATCGTGTAGATCAATACGTAAAATACAGCGCAGCATAAAGTGCAACAGTCTCACAATGTGTCAGATCCTATTATACATTATATTAGTGATTTACAAAGGTTAAATATATCTCTTTGTCCTTTGAACGTGTGCATTGTCATTTTGTCACATACACGTAGAGTAGAGAGAGTTGTATGCTGGGTCAAAACCCCGGTATCGTAACTTCTCCGTCGTCATCGCTTTATAAACATAGGAAGAAAAATACATAAAATAAAGACCTCTAGCTCTGGAATATAATGTCGGGGTTGTAAAAGAACCAGGTGGTCAAGAGAGACTAATAGGAAAGATGGAAGAGAGGAACCTAATCCAAGACTACAGAATTAAGGCTAAACAGAGTGTTTGAATGGTTAGAAGTGTATTTTAATAAATTATTTAATTTAACTAATTTAAAATACTTGTTTCTATTATACCTGGTATGTATTCATCAGGTCTGAAATTAACAGTAGTTGGAATACACCCGTTTTAAGGTAGGGCCTAGAATTAATATAATTTATTAAAATACAATTATTGAAGACTAATCAGTAATGGAACACAATAGGAATTTCTGAAGGAAGCACGAGCCTTGGAAAGTGAGAGGAGGTGGAAGTGCATAGAGAACGAATGGTAACGCAACAAGAACAAGCTTAGGAAAGAGGCAGTTGCATATCTACGCCTTGGCACGGGACATGATTGTTTGGCGGCCCACTTGAAGAGGATCCGATCTTTGTGTGTTGTGCCGACAAACGGGGGAGCCAATGAATAGGGAACATCTTTTGAGGTGCCCCAGGCTTGGTTCTGAGCACCAGATTTCAAAGAACTTTCCTAAATTGTACTGGGATGCCAGGAGACTCATGGGTTGATTCTCACATAGTCTGCCATTGGAATCAAACAACAGTTTTACACATTCAAACAGCCTGTCTGCCTCACGTTCTATAGGAAATTATATTTTTACCACAAATTAAAGATAAAAAAATAATGAAAACCACCCACTAAAAATCGAGTAAATTATAATAGTTCTATCTTTCATTGGACATAGATTCTAAACGGTTGTGTTTATCAGAAAATACTCAAGAAAAAAAAAAATCCTATAATTACATGTACTATCAAAAAAGACCATAAAATATGGAGTTGCTATTTCAGAAATTAAGTTGACCGCCATATTGGGAAAAGGCAACGATTATTCAAAATTTAAATAACATATTGCTAAATCCATAAGAAAGTAGGGAAGTATTTCAAAGCGGGAAAGGCTCCCGATTTAAAGTATTTTGTATCTCTTATAGTTTCAGACATTCTAGTCGTGGAATAGATCATCTTCTATAAATTTCATTAATTTAAAATTTATGTTTTTCTATAGTTGATAGTTTGGATGTTTATAAACAAATTGCCGCTTATTAACTTATCAACATATCTTTGCATTTAGATAATGAAGTTGTTGTCATTGCAGACGGCTGTATACATCAGTTTCTTGATGAACAGGGTTTCTCGTACACATGTATAAAAACACAACTAAATGCACGCACATTTTATTTTTTTAAATTTCCAGACTATATAAAGGCTAACGGAGTACAAGATTCATTTTCGCTTTTATAATATTTTCCAGAAGAATAATTTTCTTTCAATTGACATCGTGATTTGTATAATGGATATTTCACAATCTCTAATCGAAAACGGTAGGATCGATTTTGATAAATTTGACTTTTTTTTAACAACATTGTTGTAAACTCATTATTTTATTTTTTTATCATTAGTACTGGATTATAGATTTCATAATATTTAAACAAATTTGATCATAATACTTTTATGATTTAAGAAAAACAATGTTTTGATTTTTTATAATGCAGATCTAAATTTTCAAATAAAATGATAGCGTATTAATTAGTATCAAACACTTTCAGGTTCAGTCCTTAAGGCTAGTATGAGCGGCCAAGGCAAGCCCGAGGTATACAAGCTGATTTTACACCCTTCATGTAGTCTTGAGTTAAATCCTTCTCTTTCGTCTATATTATCAGGTCTCTTTTAACCAAATCTTGTTCCCTTGCGATCTGACGTTATTAGGATTTCCGAAGGCAAGGAGTCTTTGTGGAATGTTCTTTTTCTTCCTTTTTTATAACGCAAGATGACAAAGAGGTTTTTCACCTTTAAACAACAAAATTAAATATAAAAAAAATAGGTGAAAAATTTGAACAAATTCAGTCGACGGTTTAAAAAAGTACAAACGGAAATAAATAGAAACTGACATTTTTACGACACGAGCGAAGTGAGTAGAGTTTTAAAAGAAACGCGGCAATGTTGTTTTCCCGTCAAAACCTAAAGTATGTTTATTTAAACATGAAAAATAAGTATATGAGCGAAACTACTGAAGAATCAATTTGGGAACGCTGTAGCGTTCCATCCTTTCACAAATAATTTAGCTTTATTATACCTAGATCAAAATTATGATTCTAAGTGCACAAAGCTTTTTTAAGTTCCAATTTGGATCAAAATGACTCCAATGATTTAAGAGAAAACGATTTTCCCATAAGATATGAAGATCATCATCCACGTTTTTTGTGCGTGGTCTATCAATCAAAAAGTGAAAATGCATCATTGACTCTATCTTTGAAAAAATATTGGCCCTAACGATATCGATCAAAGCTTGCACAAGTCTAGATTTTAAAGTCCCAAACAAAAGGTTTTGATCCCAATCTTTCAAAATATTTCAGTTCATGAGTTATTGGTAAAGAAAACAAATAATCGACCAAATGTCAGTTAAAGACTACATTCTCAAAATCAGATCTACAGATTTCGTTTAAATTTAAGTGAATGTGACCATGACTCACACCCGTGCGTAAAATCGCAAGCAGAAAAATATTACGGTTCAGAAATTATTGAAAAATACAAACCAAAATGAGCATCGACCGCTGTCACTTCAGCTTAATTGTTAACAAATAAGCCTCGATGTCATTTTTTAATGCGTCCAATGAGCATTTTCATTTTTTGATTGACAACTACAGAAATGAAATTTTTGATAACAATTACTTTTGTTGGAGTGTGAAAGTTTGTGGAATGTGTTTACACCATTTATTTCTTAACTAATGCTTTCACGTTTTAATTCTATTTCAATCCATATTTTATAGTTTGACGTGGATTCTTACTATTATGTGTTATCACGCATCAATCTACAAATTGAAATATTAAAAACATTGCCATCTACGAAAGAATATTTCTGTACATTAGAAAATAAAATGTAACTTTTCTAAATTACTGAGTTTTTATTCAAGTATATCTCATGAGAAATAAGTTATTAACAACCTTTTAGTTAAATATTTAGTTACAAGTGTAAATAGAACCTGAGATTGCTGTGTTTTGCCATCAATCAATCCTAAAAGTCATTGAACGTTTAATGTCAATGATCAAAAGTTCATTTACTTTTTTATCAATTATTCATAAACCGCAATTTTCTATTACTTACGATTTTGAACACACATTTAACCAATATCGGAGATTACGAGAAATCTGGTATTTTTAGATTAGATATGTTTACTGATAATTCTAGAATCAATTTTTTGGAGAGATAGCGACCAATGCGTTTTGCATTTGACAAAAATTAATTCAAAATTTTTGGAGTCAATTTTGAGAAAATTGAACTTTTGTATTTTGTCTTTTAAACAGCTACCACTACGTTTTGAGCATAAAAAAATGAAAAACACTGTTAAAATCCACCCATTTAGACTATACAATCAGCAAGGAGTACAAAATAGAACTTATCCCAAAAATAATTTTACGAATTCAAAAATAATATTTTCATGAAAAATTTAGTTTTTTCGCCCTATCGTAATTTCATATCTATGGTTTAGAGTATGTAGGTGAAAAAATATCTTATCGTGTGAAAAATGCAAAAGATTTATAAAAAATATTATTCAAGGTCGTTGTAGTATTAAATTTCGTTTCCACTTGGTGAATTTTACAAATTTCAACTGTAAAAAGAGATTTGAAAATAATTATCATTTCGAAACGAATGTACATTGAATACCATTTCTATTATGTTTTACTCCCGACTCGTTCACTCCATTATACATTATTATATTAGTTTATCTGAAAAATGAACAATTTAAAAAAAATATAATAGTTTTATATTTTGTTTCCATATAAAAAATTTCATTAAAAAATTTAAAATACAAAATGGAATGTCGTAAAATAATTATCAGACATTTTTCATTTTGAAACTAATATACATACACTACCAACCATGTGTATTATATAATAACTCTAGTTCACCCCTAATATAGATTTAAATTATATTAAATAATCTATATTTTAATAGGGCACAAACTAGATTGTGTGAAAAATTAACGATATTTTAAAATTTATTTAGATCAATGTTGTTTTTAATTGTGTATGTATACAGAAGATTTGATTATACAATTAAAAATAGAAACTGATTTGCAACAACAGAAATGGATTTTTTAAAAATAATTATCATATACTTAGAATTTTAACCAAATATAGACTATCCATGTGTAGTATTATATAACATTCCATCTGATTAACCCTTAATACTCGTATATATTTAAATAGTGCATAATATTGTTTAGCTTGTGTGAAAAATGAATGATATTTTTTCTAATCTGTTTAAGTTGTTTTTAATTATGTTTCCGTGTACAAATTTTATTATAAAATTCAAAATACAAAATGATTTTCAACTATAGAAATGAATTTTTTTTAACAATTATCACATACTTTTCATTTTTAAACAAACATACATTATGAGTCATGTGTATTAGATATTTCTAATGTAAATTTGAAGAAATTCTAAGCTAGCTTCCATTAAAAAATATTCTAGATAATTTTAATTTTGATTTGATATTTTGTTGTTTTCAAAATAAATTTTTAAAATTGATTTTCAACTACAAGAATAAAATCTCTTTAATCAGATTTTTTCATTTATATACAATCGCAGACTTAGTATCAATTCCATAGCAAATCCCTATTAAATAATCAATTACTTAATATAAATAAAAACAAGAAACGTTGTTACCTTATTGCAGAGCTGGGACCCCCTGGGCAGTGGATGTGCTGTCACCTATTGGCCAGCAGACCTAACTAAACCAGATTCTCTTGCAAAGTATGTAACGTAAAAGGTAGCGTATTTACTCGAGGAGTAGGGACAGTCGATTCGATGTCTGCGATCATGCGCCCTACGGTCCTCCCTCCTCTAAACACCTTATTATTCAAACGTTACTCACGCTTTTGTCTCAAGGATTAGGGACATTTGTCAGAAATTTAGATGATGGAATTATCGGAGGCATATTGATTAAGTGGACATTTACATTATTGGACTCACTTTCACGCACATAAATAAGTATTACAAAAATAATATTTTACGATATCTACATTTCTCTATACTTTAAAAGCAAGATAGATAAAACTTGGGCCATCATGGTACTTACCCAACTTCATCGTCAAATATAATACATCAGATTTTCTAAACGTAATATCCTAAAGTTGGTTTCTTGCTTGTAGGAAATGTTTAACTGTATTGATAGATCAAGGGTCGTACCCAGTATAGTAGGTTTGTTGAAAATAATTGTTACACTGGTAATCTGTACATCTTAAACTTTTTATGTTTATATCACTACTGTTTTAAAAGTAGTGATATAAATAGTGATAAAAGTAGTGACGGACCTAAAAGCCTCTTAGATGTATAGGAAATCTCTACTCGCTGTACGGTCGTGTTGGTGACAAGGCCCTGTCGATCCTCGTAACTATACGAATTTCATATTTTCTTAAGACGCCATAGTTAGAAATTACATTTTAAACAATAACTTTGATATTTGTCATCGTAGAGAAGTGTAGTTAGTACCATTGCATTCAGATGTTAATATTTATGTTATTTAATGTGTCGTAAGTTAAAATAACATACAAGATAAGAATATAACATTTCTTAAATGGTCAAAATTGAGAATTTTGAATTCGATTTTTATGAATTTCAATTGGATTATATATGCACACACTATAATCCCAAGTACCAAAGGTCATGGTCCTATCTTAATGTTTTAGCCGCTATCGTGCTTAACTTCTATAGACGATAAGGACGACTGATGGAGGCATGTCAAAAATCACCCTCATGAAATGTCCATTGGTCCCCTACCCAGTTAAGGGTGTAACAATGAGTTATTTTGTATTATTGTATATACACAGAGTGATTCAAATTTACGGCAATATTTCGGGAGCTGTTTCTGTAACTAAAAATAATAAAACACGTTTATATTAGTATAGGTCCGGAAACACTTTGTTGTCCATCTGTCGAATAATTGTGAGTTTTTTTAACATTATCTTTGGAAGTAGGTAAGATATTGAATGAAAATTTGGTATTCCAGTAATTTAAGTAACGTTTACCAGAATACCCTAATACCAACGCTTTATTTGGTACATTTTCAAAATGGTGGAAGTTTTAAATTTTTATGTCAAATATCTCGAAAGCAACATTATGAAATATCCATAAAGGAAAACCCTTATCTTTTAACGAAAAACAAACACTTTTATTTTATATGTATGTTAAAGTATTACCGAGTTTTTGGAGAAAAAAATTATAACATAATGTCTTCGTTATTCTCTACAACACCGAAAATTTGCCTAAACCAAAACAGGCATTGATCGACATATTGTTAAAAAATACATTTAAATAAGCAGGAAAGATATGCAAAGGTCAAAGTAAAATAAAACCCTTTATATTTACTGAATACGGTAATCTCCTCCAAATTCCTAACCAACACCCTCAAGAAAATAAATATAACAATGGCCTACCAAAAAAACACAGTATAAATAGTATACTAGGTCCCAATTTCACAAAACCCTTAAACACTAACACAGGAGTATATAAAATAACTTGTGGTGATTGTGACAGTTTTTATATAGCATAGGCCAGAGGTTCCAAATTACCTACCAGTCACGGACCCCCCCCCCCCTGGATCGACGGACCCAAACACAGAAATGTTATTTGGATATGCATTATAAAAATAATGTATTAATTATGAAAAAGTGTAAATTTACACCTTTGGGTCTAGTTGTAGTAATTACAAATATAATAGCACAAAAAAGGTTGCATTGATATACGTAAACATTTATTAATTATGAGAAATACCAAATTTGTTATTTTGGGTATAGAAATAGTGAAATAAGCGAAACCTCTCCTTTTTTCATCACTTCTTGATTATCAGGTTGATGTCTGAAAATTTTGACTCGAAAATACAAATGGATATCAAATCTATTTCTTTTATGTTTTTTATGTAACTCAGCGTTGAAAAAATTATTAACACCTTTAAGTTGTATAAAAAAGCAGCAAATATTTCAATTAAAACACCATTGTTTACTAAGTCAAGAAGCTGGTCCTCCTCTTCTTCAAAAAGATAAGAAACATCTTCAATTTTGCAATCAAATGTGTTTCTTATCCAAGCAGTAATGGTTCCACAGGAAAATACTCTTTCAATGTTGTTACTAAGATCCCAAAATGCTCGGATATTTATCGTTTCATTTGTTCCTGTATTTTTTCTAAAGAAGATTCCAATAATTCTTTTAGAGTCGGAAAGTTTGTAAAAGAGTGATTCTCCACATTTGAAACTTCTTGACTATGTAGCCTATTTGATCTTGTCCTCAACACGGAAAACGTCCCCATAAATTCCTTGCAAACTCAAACTCAGAACATTCTGATGTTCAAAAACACCAGCTAAATAAGCAACCATTTGTAACTACAAAAAATCGGATATCAAATCTGAAAAACTCGAGTCCATGAGAAACAGACGTACATCATCTACTAATTAAATAAATCGTTGAAGAACTTTTCGTCTTTTTATGGATTTATTATTTTCACTGCTTCTCCAAAAGTTTTCTTCAATAATTCTGGAAGGTGTTTAGCCATCAAAGCCTCTCGATGAATGGAACAATGAATCACTTAATGTGTGGAGAAACAGCTCAACTCTTCCCAAAAACCCTGTTTTGTAACCCAACATGGACGTGGCACGTTCTGTTTGTACCAACACACTTCTCCCATTTTATACCGTGTTTAGTGAACAATTTGTTAATTACAGTATATTGAAAATGTCTTTTCCTTGGATATTAATTAAATCCAAGAGCACATAAAATACTCGAACAACTGTTTTTCCCATTTGAGACAAACAAAAACCATCATAGCAGCTTTTTTCGATACATCTGTTTTTTTTTTATCTACGGAGCGAACATAACACTCATACAAAGTTTAAGAAATTAAGTATATTCTATATTTTAAGATAAATCAGGAATTATTGTTTGAATTTTGTTATTTGTAATAGGTATTGAATGTTAACTAGCTTAGCTCCTGACTTTACATTATCTTCTTACACATATTAACTGCAGCTGGGAGAATAAGATCTTCAACCATTGTTTAAGCTTTGCAATATTTGACGAGAAGCTGAGCAACTTCATATGAAGCAAAGGTAGCATTATCATTTACGTAGTAAGTTTCGATATTGAATTGTATTTTATGATCTTTTTAATTCTCCTACTTTAATTTTTTAATATTCCAAAGGCTTACTTTTGTATTCTTGAAATTTAGTTTCAATATGACGGAAGAATTTATCTTGTTTCAAAAGTTTGGAAAACAAATAACACACTGTGAACCTTAGATTCTTCAGAACCTACAAATATAAAGCCTAGTTATAAATATTCACTGATATTTTCTTACTTTTGTACCTGCGCTCCTCTTCCAACACTTATTTTTAAGGTTAGGTTTGGAGCAGTTATTCTTATCACAAGTCACTTGGAGTTTTTTCAACTAATTCCTCTTCTTCAACTTAAGTTTTTGATCTTTTAAAAGAACCACTTTTATGCCAACGGTTCATACTTAAAAACAATCACGCGGATATGAAGCAATACCTGACGTCTAGCAGGGCAAAATGAAAAGTGACACAACTATTCGACTCGACTGGTCCGTCCGAGAACACAAGAGTGGTCTTCGGATGCGCAGTAAGTGTTCAGCAGGTGTGTGGAGGGTTTGGGAAGCTTTCAATACTTCTGAAACAAGACATTGGTTTTGTTTGTTTCAGAATAGGTCTGCATTAAATAGCAAAGTATAAACAATAAACTTTGTCCTTTATCTACATAGATTTTTTTTTTCATGTTGTTTAAATATTATTTTTAATTTTTTTAAATTTTGGTCGTTTCCGCGGACTACTTTTTGGGAACCATTGGCCTAGACCAAACCCTTAGACAGTTTGGAAAACTATTTAAAGAACACCTATCGGCAAATAGTATTTCCACTTTAAAATCCAATTATTTACGCCATTTAATGAACAATTACCACCAACATATAGACATTAGCACCAATTTCAAAACTCTTCACTTATGTAATAAAAGAGATATAAGGAATTTGAAATATATAGGGCTTTTCAAAAGACGAATGATTTTTTAACCCTGGTTAGAAACACTTATTTTTTATAGCTTGAAAGACACTCTGGGCAGTACTACACCCCACTTCAAAATATTGTGTAGTTCTTTTAATTTTACATAATGTAAGTATAGATACAAAATCTACAATACATATAAATTCTCTACAAAAGTAAAAAAATTTGTTTTTAATATTTAATTTTATATACTCAAAATACTTGTTTTTTGCAAAATAGGCGAAAATTTTGATAACAAAGTAGTTTATATCATTTTGGTTTAAAAAAAAGAAATACCAGGGTATGAAAATATTTGGGCAAAAATGATTGTAAGCAAATGAATAGAAGGCATATTTATTAAAAAAATACAAAAAATGTCAAAAGGTTCATAAACCTGTCCTAGACAGGTATTCAAATTTCCTAGTCCACTTACTCATAACATAACTGAGTACGGTGTTCATCACATATAGGTCAGTTCTTCAAAATTGTTTGGCTTTTATGTCTTTGGTTCTTTCACAGAATCAATACATTCTCTGGCATCTTTTAGCTGCAGTAATTTGTCTTATTTCATCAATTGTGATACCAAGAATTTCACTGATGGTGGCACGAAGTCTTCTTCGAAGGGTTATTGTCTCTAGTCTATTTTGCAGAAATGACTTCCCATTTCAAAAGACAGCTGCTTAAGGAACTGCCTTCGTTTCATTGTAGGATTTTAAGTCTCATATTGTATAAAACCCTTTGATCCATCATGGTAAGCCGAACTCTCATAGGTCATAGGTTTGTTCGTTGAGCTACTGTATAACTGTAACAAAATTGGTCATAAGTTCCGTACCATCTTTTGTGGTATTATAAAATAATATAGGCAAAGGCTTCTTTGTTATTGAATCAATCTCTTTGTTTGTATGCATTGTAATTAGCAGAAGAACACTTTTCTTTGGGTTAGGAGAATAAGAAATGAGGATTTTATTCAGACTCAAAACGAACAGAGAGTTATCTTGAGCTTTCGCTGCAATGAAAGAGCGAGGTATTTCAGGTTTTTTCGATTTGAGTATGCTTACCATTGTTAGGTAAAAGTTTTCTAAGATATTGTCAAAAAGTGGTATGGATGAAAAACAAATTGTCTACTCTGATATTTCGGTTTGTGTTTTGAATAGGATATCTTAGTGTTACATAGTAGGACGGTAAAGGTCATTGTTGGGTGGCTTCATTTTGCCAACATATGGCAAAGAATTTATCAAGTCAGCAGTTCTATAACCATATTTATCAGGCTTTCTCTTTATATAAACCCTGAATGGGTACCTACCACGATACCCAATCAACTGCTCATTTATTGTGCAATTTTTACAAGGAGAGTACAAACATTTTGCGTTTCTTATAAATATTTCCCATATTTTTGTGATAGGTGTAAATTTGTCATTCACCTTTCTAGTCAATCTCGTAGCTTTGTCATCAAAGCGTCAAAGCGTAGGGTCTTAGCCAAAAACTTGAATGTTTTTAGTGGCATTGTTGCTCGAAAGTTCTATAAGCCAAAACCCACTGACCAAAGTTCATCTAAATGTCTGTTGGTATTTCTTTGGACTCTAGATAAATATAATAAACCAAAAAATCTAACATCTTAGTTTCATTATAACTTCGTGCAAACTTTGAATGTTTTGTAAAATCAAAACGTTTCGATCAATTTATTTATTTGTCCGAAGGACAATTTCTTTCAAAATATTTTAATCAATTTGAAGCAACCAAGACTGAAGTGGAGTTGTTACCTGTTTTACAGGTCCTTTGGCCTAAGGAAATAGGATCACCAAGTTTCTTGATAACGGCGTCCTCTCGGTTAAGGCTCCTCCAAGCTCCACTTGTAACCATTCCCCCCCCCCCCCAAAGAACAGCTACAATTCTTCCCCTTTCATTTCTTTCTTCTTCCTCTTCTTTGAGCTGTTTTCTTCTGAATGTTCCGATTCCTTTCCCCCGTAATTGGTATCATTGTCTGTATTATCGACACCAAACAAACTTTGATTTTCCTCTTCATTTTCACGATCAAATAATAATTCACGAATCTGGTCATTTCTTAGATTATCAGACATAACTATAAAACTTGTACTGTTAAGAAGAAATCAAATACAATGTAATAAAAACTTTAAATGAAAAATATACAGTCAATCTACAAAAAAAACACGTTAATACAAAAACTAAAACTGTAACACAAGAAATACAGTGGCTGCAGAACACCCCAAGCAACGTTTTAACCACGCCAATCAGACACTGAAAGGCAGAATGGAGTTAACAACAATGTCTCCTGAACAGCAAAACTACCAACTGAATTTACATGGCCATCAAAATTTACCTAACCCAAATATTCTTTTTGCAGAAGAAAAATTATTTAGCGTAGGGTGTGTCACACGACAGTGTGTCTAACCAGGGTTAATAATGAACGATAAACTTAAGTTCCAAATCGTTGTACTATACTGCTATGAGGATAAGGTGTGCACATGTCGCGTGTGTTATGACGATCAAGTGTTTGTGTTTAATGTTGTTACGATCTCTTACGAGCTAAATTCTGCAGACGGAACATAGATTTCGAAATGCGTAAAGCAAAGTTACATGTAAGTCGGACGAGACATAGTTAATATAAATTTATTGAGATTCTGTTTTCAGCAATATTCTCAGGTAAGAGGGTTTACTTCACCAAGTAATGATTTTGAGTTATCACACATCGGGGGGTTGGGGTGACTAAAAACTATTATTAGGATGTTAGGTGGTATGGTAACTCATTCTAGGTTGTGAGACAAAACTTTTAAAAAATCTCTGACCATTCGAACCAAAACGGTGGTCAAAATTGTAATTACGACTTTATTAAGATTGTTAAAAACAAGTTGGTGGTGCTTACCCAGTCCCGTGATGATGTGTAATACAAGTAGAACATTTAAACGTACTGCCCAACAGTTGATCTCTCGGGCTTTGTAAGAAATATTAAATTTCATTGTTAGAGCAAGGGCTCAAATTGGTTTAAAACAGTTGTTACATAGGTTTTATGAACTTCGTGTTTGTGTATATTACGAGGCCCTAACCGAACTCATAGATGTATGTACGTATATACGAGTGGAGACTCCTTCACAATTGAAATGCTTCTAGGTCAGCCAGGGCCGAGTGACACTGACACGAGCGAAGTGAAGGAGAACCCGCCAGTTTTATTATAACATAAAATCTATGGGTAAGTGCCACAAGGAATAAAAACAGAAAATTACTTTTTCCTCAAAATTGGTTGTATCTATTTTAATGAAATGTATCAATTTATCCTCAAGTGTAGTCTCTAAGTCCCAAACAAAACGTCAAAAAAATGACAGTTGAGTTATCGTTAAAAATCTTTTTCCTAATTTCCCAAAATCATCTCTACCAATTTTGTTAAAATTGGAAATAGGAAGACTATTTATGTAAACGCGTGTCCAAAATCGGAAGTAAAACAATATTACCATTAAAAAATAGTTGGCGAAAACAAAAATGAGCTTTCACCACCATCACTAAAAGATCGATTGTAATCAAATACGACTTATGCTGAGCACAAGCGAAGCAAGTTTAGTTTCTATTTGAAATACATAATGTTTTAAACACGCTGTCCATGGTTCATTTTTACTTTGGGTTTTTAACAACTACCTAAACCTTTTTATTAGTTTTTGGCTTTGGGGGCGGGTAAGTGGGAAAGTTTCGTGAATGTTTTATACTGCCTATTCATGAAATCAGCCTTATAAACTAAGTCATAGTCTGTCAGGTACTCATAGTTTAAATTGTAATTAAAACACGAAAATTTAATTTTATGTTTCACATTACAGTCAGATGTGGCAAAGTAATTGATGTTTAAATAAAATAAATTGTTCAACCACCTATATGGATTAAATTAAGGTTGCAAAAAAGTCTTTCCGAAATGCGAAATACTAACTGTTCAAAAAATAATAGCTGCGTTCTTCCTAAAATGTAAGTTCCATAAGTTAGAGCTGAACCATGCTGGGTTTATATAAACCATTTTAAAAACAATATTTAAATAGACTTTAAAATAGTAACGCTTGTGTCATAATCTGTTCATAAATGTAAATCCTTTTTGATTGGAATTGGGTTTTTAATGATAGCGGGCAAAGTTCGTTTTCCTTAAACGATAATTTTCATTTAGTTGTGATTTTGTACCCTAATTCAGGTTATTCATTTTATATTTATAAAATATTTAAACGAAATTGGTAAAGTTGTCTTTGTGAATTTATGAATGGCCGAGAAATGTTTTTACTTAACTCACACAATTAAGTTTTTGAAAATTACAATCAATAGTTTTGTTTTGGATTTTTGAAGCTATATGTGTGGAAAATTTTATCGAAATATTTAGAAACTATTGTTTAAAAATAATAATAATGAGTTTAGATCTTATGGCAGCTACACCAAATTTTATGCTTTAAAAAAACTCCAAATTTGATTTTGAAAAAATGTGGCCAAAAATTTCGCCAGAGTGTTTATTGAATAATTTTAAGAAAAATGTTTATACAAGAATAGGTCTTGAAATGTTTAGTTCTTCGTCTATTCTCAATTTTGTTTGATTCAAAATATGCTCACATATAAAGTTTGATCAAAATAACTTCAGTAGTTTAGGCCATAAACCACTGCAAAGGCAACGAACGATAGATATTATTCTTTTGAGATCATGGGACCTCAAAACAGATATATTCGCAAAAATTCAATATCAAATTTTTGACACATCACATAATATATTTTCGAATATATGAAAAAGGAAAAAGGTGAAATGTGCCATTTAAAAAAATTAAAAATTCCACACGTGTAAACTAAAATGTAAATAGCCCGTGTGATTCGGACTACGCAGCCGTTGTCTATCGTTCTCAACAACAGTTCGCTATGAGTAGTGGCTTCCTAATCTCCTCACGTTGTTCGGGCAACAACGCAATATTTAACCCTCTACAGGGATCGAGTCCCTTGTAAAGTGAGAGGGCTAACTACAGGATCATCACGGGTTGAAATATAAAAACACATGAATAAAAATCAATAAAATAATTTCAATAAATATATTACATTTAGAAACTACAATAAACTGAACTGTAGAGAAATCAGGTTTTAATGGATTACTATAACTGAGAATAAAATACAGATGAAAGGTACAAACTACATTTGAAAAGTCTGAATAGGAACAATGAATGCTCCTGGACAACACAATGCTAGAATTATTCCAAGACTTAAAGAATTGAAAGCTTCTTAAAATGAGAATCTAAATAGTGCAAAGAACAAACCTTCCTTAGAAGTCGAAAGTGTTTAAAGGTGAACGGAACAATAGTTTTTCCTGTAGGTAATAAAAAGAAAAGAAGAAGGATAATCTTACAGTTCATTGAAACGCAACTTCCCTATTAAAATTAAATTGAAATATAACTAACACCCTTGTAACTTTAAATTAGAAATCAACAATACATCGATATTTAAGTGTATGATTTTGACTTGAGTAAAATGTTCTGATTGACCAAACATTTTAAATATTTTAATTACTTAGTCAATTGGAACTTGTAAATTAGAAATACGTTTTTCGAAATTTTAAACCTTTTCAACATTTCTTTTCACAACATTCAATTTAATAACGACTGATACATCCGAATAATCATAAAATAATTTCTTGACAAATTAACCAACTAGATGTTTGAAATATTATAGTCATAATGTATAACATTTCTGTCGTGTTACATACAGACCTAGGCATATTATTATGTTTTTGATCTTTTAGGTGACAAAACTAACCTTCTCAATTGAACTTCCTGTGGTGAGTGGTGCACATCTTGGCCGTTAGAATTCATCTGGATCAAGAAACAGACTTTTGGCAAAGTTAAATTGGACCCCATTCGCCACCTTACAGAGTAAATTTATTAACTTGAACGGCGTACACGTTTGTAGTTGTGTTTGTTTGTGTCGTTCCCTAATTATGTTTGCGGGTAAGGCGTCCTAATGGCAGAGTATAAATCACGACACCGATCCCTTTTCCTAATTAAACAGAATAGACACTTGTAGGTCGAGTAGGACCGGTAGAACACTTTCATATGTGCAGTGAATTTAGTGGGTATATAAGTTTACCATCAAGTCCACAACTAGTATTAAGTGCTGTCATCAAACGCTGGGTTTTGATTAGGGTATTATTTGGTGTGGTATCAGATGTCCAGGTGTTAATTAAAACGTTTAAACCGAAAGAGAGACAGGCGGCCTAGGATATAGTTGGCAATAAATCCCTCAAACTCTCATCGTAATCTAAATACTGAATAGGGTAAATCAATATTAAAAGTAGAAGACAAAGTTCAAGAGAGAACTGCATCTGTCTGAAAGTTAATCTAAATGTTTAACCTAATCCTTTATCAGAAAATTTAGATTCTTACGGGTTTTTATGTTTTGTATAAAATTAATTATTTATTTGGAATCATTATAACAGAGAAACTTATCGCGATCCAGTCTTTGCCGTTTGATGAACTAGTTGGAACAGAGTTTTCATGACAGATTCTGGAAAAGTAACGAATGCTGTATCTCAAAAACTTCTTGACCAATGATCACAGCATTTTGCACATAATTATATTGATATTATTTGTGAATCTGGATGTTGAAGATGCCTAATTCATGTCAACCAGAGGTTGATGGTACCATGCTAACAGATTTCTTACTTTTTACTAGCTGGAATATTGTCGTCTATTACTAGTATCGTTTTAATCCCTCGACTGCAGAAGTATAAAGTCTCCTTTCCCGTGCCCTATGACTCACAGTCCACGAGGACGTGCATTGTGGACTCATTTCCCCTTCTGTACAATCGACAGTTTTGGTATTCGTGGAAGAGATCCACTTTCGTTAGGTGTTCACTGAAATGGAGGTGTCTGGCTATGAGGCTATGAAGGAATCTAATGTTTGAGGTTTTCTCGTTTAAGACTGATCATGGACTCTGATAGATCTGAGCTAGGTCCTTTTGATAAAGTGCTTGCACATTTTGCTGCTAAGAGAGTACTTCCACCTTCGATATCTTCTGATTGCATCTTATCAATAAAATGAGTAATCCATTATCATCACATAATTTTAAAACCATAACATACATATTGGTTGTAATAAGTAAAAAAGTTCAGATTCTTAACTTTATAGATCAAAATATGAAAAAGTCATTTTCGGAATGATGTTCGTGCAGTGCATTACAGCATGAATCGGAGGAACGATTGCAGTTAAATTTTTTATATGTAAAAATTTGTATCTCATCTTGATTCCCTCCCCCCCGTTTTCCTTAGTAATTCATAATTGGTGGGTATCTACCATAAAACCAAAATAGGAATTCATATTTGGTAAAAATCGTCAATAGCAGTTTTGATCATAAGTTGTACAAATATAGTTTAAGTCTACTTAAAAGTCCTATTAAAACATTTATTTGGACTCCTCATATATTACACAAGTCTACATTTCCATAACTTATACAGCCAGGTGCTGCCTCTCCAATCCCATTCGCCATGCCAACACCATATCCTAACTATAATTCTCAGACTCACCACATTTCTGATAATTCTATCTCATGATCGCCTATACTTTCCTAGCTCTTTTCTTCCTGGCGGAGCCCATTTATAAATCATTATAGGCCAATAGTCCACATTAATCCCCATAAGATGACCAAACCACCTCACTCCATTATACTCAGTCCTATCTATAACAGCCTCACTCGCTCTCATTCAATGAGTAAGTTCTTCATTATTTACCCTCTGGAGCCGAGATACTCGGTCTATGTGCCGTAAATAGTCCATTTCCACTGAAGCGGACTTCATTTACCGAATAAAACTTATTGCTCGCAATCTTCACAAAAGTGCTGATCCGTGAGTGATCGGTTAAAAAGTGAAAATTGGATATCTCAATCAGTGCAAACAACTTTTGGTTAAATGATTTATTTAGAATGGCAAGTGGCAGATGAATTAAAATTATGGTTCTAGAGTAAATTGGAAATTACCTAATGAATTAGTGAGTGGCAATCGAGTTAAAATATAACAGTTTTACAATATTATTGTGATGTACTATTCATCGCGCCGTAGATTATCCTGTAGGCAATTTAACTACACGTTTGTTGTCTCTACATTGTATAACCAACGCCTGCAGGAATTTATAATTACAGAAATAATTGAGATTGCATTCTTGTCTTGACATTTACACAATTCATAAAAGCATTAACTTTCTCCTCTGAAGATATGAGAATATAAAAGCACTTACTTAAATTGTAAATTTCGAGAGAAAATGTTTTCCAACTTCTCTCATGTCTTCTCCAGTCATGCAATTTTTCACTGAGATTGTCTTTATCACTTCTTCTTGTCTGAAATTATTTACGAAACAATTTAAAACAATCAGCTTTTGGTGTAGTTTTATATTAAGACAAACAAACACTAGTTTAATGTGGAAATAGATATGCAAGATACATGAGTAACAAAAAAAAAGCAGAAAATAAGTAATCCAAAACAATGCACAAACTTTCTCATTCACACATCTCCAAAATCAAATTAATACAACCAAAGTTATTCGGTACCAAAAATTCAGTTCGATAGTTTTCACTGAAAAAGTAAAATGAACCATGGTAAATAAAAAAGTATATCGAAATAGAGTCTAAACTTGATTCCTTTGTGCCATAAACACGTTCAAGCGTAAATCCTATTAATTAAAACCTAACTTAATGACGACGGTCAATGTTTATATTTTTGACAATTATTTATAAACCGTGACTTTTTTTTTACTTGAGATTTTTTTAACCGTTTTGGGTTGTTAATCGTACTATTTTACTAACATTTTAAACATATCAGTAGAGGTGATTGGCTAAATTATAGTGTTTTATAAGAGACCCATCGCCGAGTTTTGGTTTTTAATCAGTAACTCAGGAACATGTATTTTTGGAAAAATGGCGGCTACTAATACATTTTGTTTGGTTCCTTAAAAGCTAGACTGGAACAGTTCGATCAAAATATAATTTAAACCTATTGTAATAAAATCGTAATTTTGTATTTTTCACATGTCAACTACCCAAAACATTTTGATTTATTAAACAAAATAAAAAAAGTCCAGAGTTATCGTTAATACATTATGTCCACACAACAAATTTGATTAAAATCGGTCTTCAAGTTTGAGTTGTGGAGCACAACACTGACGACAGACGCCAGACAAACAGATAGGCAGACATTATTCTCAAAACTACTTTATTTGATTTAAAGGGTATTAAAACGGATAAGTTTTTTGTATCCAATCACATTACTTTCTTGATTATATGTGAAAAAGTATAAGGGACTGAAGAAAGAGGAAAAGCAATGTTCACCAGAAATGATAAGCCACAAATAAATTGATATATGGCAGAAGTGATCTTAGTAAAAAGGGATGTGTTAAAAAGATGTTTGATTATATAGCTGGCAGTGTCCTAGGTCTGATTTTAAGTTTTATTTTAATTCTAACCTAAACATAAACGTACATGTTGTGGAGCAAAATAGAAGAAGATTTAGTAAAATAGGATATGTTGAAATTAATATATGCATTTGAAAACAAGTTGATGGGCGATGGTACTTACCGAGGACCATAAAACGATGTAATAAACATCCTGTAATTGTAATGCCCAAAAGTAGGTTTCTTTGACCTTGTAGGAAATGGTTAATTGTATTGGTAGATCAAGGGATATTATCCAGTCAAGTCTGTTTAAAACATTTGTTACACAGGATTTTCTGAATCTCATAATTTCGTATATCACTACTTTTTTTGACGTTGGCTAAAGAAATAAATACGTGTGTGGAGATTATTTAATATGTACACCTACACTGCCAAATTTAGTATCTTACGAATATTATATTAACCGGAAGACATGTCGAAAATCACATTTTCGGTTTTCTGAGGCCATGAAAAGTGAAGATCAGTCAAAAAACGGAGGTCAAAAGTTGTTGCGATTACCAAACTTACCACATAGGCCTACTTCATATATTGTGTAAGTGAAATATACTTCCATCATCAATGTTCAAATATCTCTGAACCTAATAGTCACTTTATTGTTTATCTCCTTAAGTCAAAGCCTCTTTGATCAACGTTGATTTTATCCTTTCTTCTCTGTTGTCGTCACTCGTGTAAATGTTGGATGTCTGTTTTATTTCGACCGTAGTCTGATGATGACTTACGGAGAAACATATTTAACTTAATAATGTCACTATGTTACTTTGATTTAAAAGTTACTTCATATGGATTTTTCATATTATTGATATTGTTTAACTTAACTGAGTCTTCATTTGTGTATATTAAAACTACGTCACGACGTTTCCAGAGTAACTTCCGTTTTAAAGTGATAAACCTAGAATATAAAAAAAAACACCTACATATAATTTTGACAAGTTTTTGCAGATATATCCATATCGAAGTTGCCCGAGTCCAAAAAGCATTTTTTGACTGATTGAATTAGTCTGTCGTGTGTGCAGAGATCTGCAGTTAAAACCCGTGGACTGATTTTAATCAAATTTGATATGTAAACAGGGACGATCTTATAGTTGTCATTGGCCTGTTTAAATATTTTCTACGCGCTATTTATATTAAGAAAGTAAAATTGATAAGTAAAAAGCTCGTATTCAGATTTTACTACAGGTAAAATGAATTACTACATTTTAAAGTAATGAAACTATTGTGATGATAGTTTTAAAACTCTTTCACGCTTGCCTGTCATAACATACTTCATTTTGGCTAGGAGCCGGCCACAGAAGTGTCGAGGGTAACGAGTGTAAGATAATCTGTCCAGAGATGGTTCATAGCTACCTTTCATGGGGCCCGAACCTACCTGTGTCATTAGCAGATCATCTCCCATTAGTGCCATTACAAAATGGTTGAGAGAAGAACACTGTCATCGAATGCAGAACTACTCTGGACAAAATACTAGTTAGAGCTCCAAGTGTTTGACTCACCAACTTTCTGGTGAGCTTGAACCGAGGACGTCTTAAGCAAGTTATTACACTTATTATTGGACATGACCATTTTAGAAAGCATCTACTTAATTTGTCATTAACTTCGAAGAGGATATGCAAACAGTTCGACGAGACTACCAATCACATCCTTCTGGACTGTGAGAGAATAGAGGTTATGGGATGAAGACTCTCAAGCAGAGAAGGTTGTGGATCCTGACAATAGATAAAAGGTGCTGAGCCTCGTTAAAGGCTCAAAGCCTGACCTGTTCTATTGAGTTTATATGGGAGCAAAATAAAATTAGGTTAAAGTACAGAAGCTTCAAGTCCAACTCCCTCAACATACTTTAATATAATATAACTGTGATGGTGCTAACATTTCTAGATGTACTGTTTTATGATTTTGTGTATTTTGAGCCATTTTATTTATGAATTATTTATGTTAGGGAAATAATAACAGGCTATAGAGTTATTTAATTGAATCAATACTTGAGCTGAAATCACGAGAATAGAAACTTTCACCAAAGATGTCTTATCGTTATTTACTAGCTGGAGAATCCGGAAATTAAGCTATTACAGAAAACTGGGTTGAAAAACAAAACGGACATTAAATAGTTTCGAATCTCTTTCAATACTTGTATCAAATTTCATTTGTACACTTTCTACAATCGAAATATATTTACAGTTTACTTCATGAAACTAGAATTTTCAGCCGACATTCTTACAAGAATTCAATGTTACTGAAATCGCTTTACGGCCTGACTGTATGTGTCTGTGTTCATATTACAGTATTAGCTATTTGGTTTATAAGACATACTGCCTGACTGTATGTGTCTGTGTTCATATTATTAGGTATTTGGTTTATAAGGCGATACAAAAATCACAATTTAAGAAAAATTTCTACTTTTTGCTCTATATTGGATAATTTTACTATGTTGGTAATTAAGTAAAATTGTTTTAAAATTCTTAATAAAATATTATACACGAAAAATCAACAAATTAAAAGCTCCACATATTATAATAGAAGATTACCGAGAAATCAGAACTGAATGAAGGTCGAAGAAGTTGACGACAGGGATTGATCATTGCGAGAGTAAAGAAAGGATTTCACAGACAAATCCCCAAGACCGAAACAAATTTCCGAAGAGAATGAAAGAGTAATAGTGTAAGAAAAAAAACGTAAAAAAAAGAAAAGTATAAAACATTGGCATTTTTTATTTGATTATTTAAGTAATTTTAGATTAAAAATAAATGTATAGTTTAGGGAATTACATTTAAGGAAACTATCAAATTATAAATTTGAAAATCACGCATAATTTCGATATAATAAAAATATTGAAACCTTCTTCAACTGAACAAGAATTTTCAACAATAGTTTGTCCTTCTGGACTAGACAGCGTCAATTGGTTTATACGTTTAATAAAACTGATATTTCATACTCAACTGATGCTTGTTCTTGTGGCAATGAACTGATAATGGCAAGCATAATGTGTGTGACAAGAAGCATATCCATAAGAATTTTTTATTAGTTTTGTTTTTGATATATTTTTTTTTTTAAATAATGTTTTACAACTATAATATCTTAAATTTAATTTCTAACATTTTTAAAGTAAGGGCCACTTTTAATCAACTATGAGACCATATTTTAAAACTTCTTGATCAATTGTATGTTTTTTTAACGCATATAAAAAAAATGTGGGATATAAATGTCTCTATTTCGGTAAAAAGATAGAATCGGAGGTTTTAATCTTCTTAGGTCCATTCCAAAATGATTGTATAAAAAAAGACTTTTTTGAAATATATTTGTATAAAATACAAATAGAATTGTATGATGTGATGATTTGTGGGAGATCACCAGCCAGTGCCCACAAGAATGTTTGTATTGTAGATGAGTAAGTTACATTCTGCGGATGTCGCAAGACAATATTGCAAGTCAACTGGAGTCCGCAAGAAAGTCAATGAAGAGATATACTGAAAATATTGTTGTGGAGAAGTATTTAATAAAAGACCTAGCGGCTGTTAATACAGCATCACTAGAGGACAAGGTTCTAGCTGAATAGAGAAGGTTGGCGTTGAATCTGAACTTCGAAAGTATGTTGTCACTTTCGTGACGTCGGCTAGACCTTAACGGGACTCGTAGATTTGTATGTATTAAAAATTCTCCACTTGCTTCGCTCGTGTCAGTGTTTAGGACATAACGGATTTCGTAACCGTACGAATAACATATTTTCTTAGAAATCAAGGTGAAATTATATTTTTGACAATAACTTGGCGATTTTTGTCATGGTAGAGAGATGGAGTTAGAACCATTACAAGCAGAATTGAAATCTGTAAATTTGTATATATTTTATTTATTACTTTATAAACTGATTAACATCCGAGATATGAACAGAAAACTGTAACATGGCCGTCATTTTGATATTTATAATTCGAATATTTGTTTATCAATAGGGTATTATATTTATAAACAAACTATAGTCCCCTATCAAAATTCAAGTTCCTATTTAAATTATGTGACCGCTATCGTGACGTATAGACGAGTAAAACAACGGAAGGATGTCATGTGGAAAATCACTTTTTATGTTTCTTGTGAAGATCAGTCAAAAAACGAATCTAAAAATTTTGTACGACTGTCAAACTTGTCCTGTACTTTATTCACTAAATAAGTAAAAACATTAATTAATTGTAGAATTAAAATTATGCAAATTTCACAACAAAAGCCATTCTGTGGATTAGGATCACTGCCCATAGGATGGTTTCGGGTTTCAACTTTGCTAAGTAAGCTATAGATATACTAACCATCAAATCATAAAGTACATTAAGTAGTAAATATAGAACATTGAAGATATCCAATGTAACCTTTTTTAAAGAGTGCAATTAATTACCTTTTGGTAAAGAGTAGTGCAAACACATTGACTGACCTGTGTTAAAAGTTCCGCCTCATCAACCATTGAAGGGGTTTTCTTGTATTTACACATCTTCTGAACATTCTATTTGAAAGACCTAAGAGTAACAATATAAAATGCACAAATTTTACTCTGTCACATATATTAAGTATAGAAAAAGTTATGAACTGGTCAAAATCTATATAAATTTTGAGGTCAAAGTCCAATAGAGTGTTTTTTTAATGTTGTCGTTCTCTCGTGTGTGTGCAGTGTTCTACGTCCCAGACAGCGAAATCGATTTAATCAAATTTGTATGTGGGTATACTTTGACCATATCTTGGGACATTAATTTTTTTTTTATAACAAAAACATTGCGAGTAGCTGTCATGAGAAAAACATAAGAATACAATTTGATTGAAATTAGCTTTAACGATTTCTTTCAAATTTGGCCAATAGAAAACGTATTGGTCAACATCTCACCAAAACTGCCGGTTCGTGAGTAATCAGTTAAACTAATTAAAAAATTGATCATGGGTTATATATGACCATGTTATAAAAGACGTATTTCTCAATATCGGTGTTACCGATTTCGTTCATATTTCACTGGAATGTAAACATTTAACACTGAAACACTTGTGACAAATCGTAAGTACAAAATAAATAATTACGTTGCAGGAGGAATTCGCAAAAATTACTTTAAAGCAGCCAGTAACAGCTTTATTTCTGCCGAGAATGTGTTGACTGTAAAATCGAAGTTAGTTTAGGCTCTAATTTAAATTTGATTTCGAAGACAGTATCCATGGTTTATGTTCAGCTTTTGATAACTACCAATATTACATTTTTGATAACGTTTAGTTTTGGTTGTACCATGTACAAACCATGGTTGTAGGCCTATCAAACCTTTAATTTTCATAATTTTATGTTACTGTAATTCCTAAACGGCTAAAGATTATAAAAATTCCAAAGAATAAAAATTCTTAAAATGATGTTTTACACCTGAAAATAACAAACATAAATACAGGGTGTTCCATAACAAATTTCAAAGTTGGCCACCATATTAGAAAATGACGGCAATTTTAATATTTTACAAAATGGATTTTTAAACTTCATTGAAAAGAAAGGAAGGTTCCCCATTTAAAGTACTCTATCATATTTATAATTCAAAAGTTAGCTATTGTAACATTTTACGTGAGACATCCATATATTGAATAGTCTTCATGTCCTTTTTTTAGAACCTGATTGGAATTCAAAATAAGATGTAAAAAATATTATTTTGTAGTATTCAACTAGACCTAAAAAAAAAAAAAAAATAGCTAAAAATGGGATGAAAATCTGTTTTCCTGTTTGAGTTGTAAATAAGATATAGATCCATAAAACATTCCCCGTTTTATAAATTTTAAATTGTTTTATTATTTTTTAAGTTTTAATTGTTGTCTACAAATATTACAAAGCGGCGCTATTATTTTGTTATGGAAATGTTAAAGGAAACTGGGTAAATTTATAAAGTTAGTGGCTTGACCTGCATTATGTAAACAAAGCTGGTACACTTGAAGTAATCCCGCATTAGAGCTTTAAACAAACTCCATGTTCAGTGACTTGAAAAAACAAAGGGTGAATATCTTGTTGTGTTTATGTGAAGACAGCTCATCAATAGTGATGGCATTTTAATGGGAGAACTTTATCTTGTAACTGATGTTCAAAAAATCTCTGTAACAAATGTATTAAATATTTTTTAAGTTTTTTGAAATCTGTTTCGTTGTTCAGTCTTAATATACGACAAAATATAAGGATTGTGTTACACACAGAGTACTTTGATTAGATTCTTATACATATTCTGTAGCTATTTTGTTTTAGTTCAGTAATTTGAATTTCTTGTTGTTTAAAGCCGAGAACCTCGCGGTCATCATTGACTTAAAAAAAAGAAAGAAACGAAAGTAAAATAAAGACCTTATGGGAAGAAAAGAAAGTTATCTAACCCAAAACTACGTTATTAAACGTGTAGATACAGCTAGGTCTCTTGGGATTGCGAAGCCCCTACTCACTATAATAAGCCCTGAAGAGGTGTGAATACCATAGAAACCCGAGGGAGTACAGGCAATTGATGAGAAATAGACTAAAAGGACGTCGGTACCAAAACACCGGATGAGGGAATCGTAGAGGTACAGCTAGGTCTCTTGGGATTGCGAAGCCCCTACTCACTATAATAAGCCCTGAAGAGGTGTGAATACCATAGAAACCCGAGGGAGTACAGGCAATTGATGAGAAATAGACTAAAAGGACGTCGGTACCAAAACACCGGATGAGGGAATCGTAGAGGTAGAGCTAGGTCTCTTGGGATTGCGAAGCCCCTACTCACTATAATAAGCCCTGAAGAGGTGTGAATACAATAGAAACCCGAGGGAGTACAGGCAATTGATGAGAAATAGACATAAAGGACGTCGGTACCAAAACACCGGATGAGGGAATCGTAGAGGTACAGCTAGGTCTCTTGGGATTGCGAAGCCCCTACTCACTATAATAAGCCCTGAAGAGGTGTGAATACCATAGAAACCCGAGGGAGTACAGGCAATTGATGAGAAATAGACTTAAAGGACGTCGGTACCAAAACACCGGATGAGGGAATCGTAGAGGGTGCTTATGTTCTTATGTTATATATAAAACAATTTTGTTTACATTTAGATGTTTTAATATTTAAGGCAGTGTTGGAGACTTGTTTGGACAGTAGGAAAAAAGAGGTACTGTAGATGGAGATGATGTTGCGAGTTTGAATTTTAATTTATTTGTGTTCGATTCATGACAAATCGAATATAAACTATTTTAATACTATTTTGTTTAAATCTAGCCTCTAAAGATAAAACAAAAACGTATTAGTTGTCATTTTTACGGTTAGAGAGTTTCGGTTAACAACATAAATCGGCCATGTAGGTGTTTTAAAAACATAATTTCTCAAAATTGGCTCAACCGATTGCGATAAAATTTTATTAATGTGTGAAGATAAATGACCCAAATCTATGTGCAAAAGTGTAAGTAAAATACCGTAATAAATCAAATAATTTTTTTTAACATACCACGTTTTTAAAACGGACTAAAAAGTATAAAATAATTTTTCATGACCCTTCTACAATTTTGAGAGAGGATTGTTAGTGGCTATGGATATATTTATAATACTTGGAGAGAAAAACGTGGGGCGCAGCCAAGTAAATAATACAAGTAGACAATCCGGATGAATTCACAGCTAATTTCAGTGAATGAGATTCACTGTAATTTAATTTAATTACTCCTTCTTAACTATCATAGATTACCTGCGCCCTACGTTTTTCTCTCCATGTATTCCAAATATATCCATAGCCACTAACAATCCTCCCTCAAAATTGTAGAAGGGTCATGAAAAATTATTTTATACTTTTTAGTCCGTTTTAAAAACGTGGTAAGTTCAAATATTTTTTTAATTTGATTTATTATTTTCTGTTTTTTAGTCTTATGTCCGGGTGAAAGATTTCAATGGGTTTTGTATATATTGCTGAGACTCTGACAGGGACATATATAGGAAATTCCCAATGCATTTCACATGCTGTTTATGCGTCTCGAGAGTTTCGCACGTTCGTTTTTCAGAATGGCGGCGTGCATTACTAGCAAGCCTAGCAGCACGCGCTTCCGGAGCCTCGTTTGCTCTTGCTTGAGCATGTAGAGCACGTTATCGGCAAGTCGAGATGAATTTGCGTCCCCCGTTTCACGCGACCTTGGTAGAGCCTTTCGTTTCTTATCATTTTCAAGTTCGATCTTGCGCTGTTTTTCTGTAGCTCGCTTACGGCGTTTGGCTAATCTTGCCAACTTATCTGCTTCAGATTCCTGTTGTAGCCCAACTTGCCGTGTTTGCTTCTTCTTCTCTATTCGGCGCTTCCGTTGAGTAGCCGTCTCTTTAACCATTGTAACGATTGTCAGAATGCAATATTCACATATACGCTTAGCACATTATAGAATGCACATCTGACGGCGAAAACCCAGCGCACCATTCACTATCACCAAAAGCAGGTGAAACTGGATGTTTTTACTGGATAATGCAATTACACTTTAAACTAGGGAGCGAAACGTGGCACGCTAATACAGGTAAATGTACACACTTAAAACACAAGTTCTGCTGTTACAGCAACGCTTGGAGAGCAGAAAGACAGTGCTGATGCTGTATACTACACTGCAGAATATGCAAAGTGCACAAAGCAGACGCTGCTCTCATCAAATATTGTTTAAACAATCTTGCAGACAAAGAACAGAATGAATATTGCATTGTTATCCATCCTCGATTCATATTTAAAATTTCAAGTCTATATCTCATTGGCCTATTTTTATTTGTTTAAACAAATCTAGAGACAAGAAACCAACTTAATATTGTATTGTCATCCAATTCTGACTTACATTCATAATTTCAGGTATCTAACTTATCGGGAAGTTAGTTTAAACTCGATTGCAAAATTCCACCCGGACAGACAGAAAGATAGATATGACGGAAATCGTAAAATGATTAGTGTTCACGAATAATTTACAAAACAATTTATAAGGCCTTTATATTTATTATGCATATATATTTTCCATATATGGTTCTATTTTACTTTTGATTGACAACTACCGAATTAACATTTTTGTTGACGCTTATTAGTTTAGGTTAATTTTTATGAGTAAAAATGTTTTTGCACCGTTTATTCCTTAGACCGTCATCATAGTCCTCCTCACAATTAATAACATATTTACAATCTGTACTCTAAGGAAGTATTTCCCTCACAACTCTCAGGTACAAAACCACACAGAGACGAATCCCAATGAGCACCTTCATCAGCACTAAAGAGGCAGTTTAACGTTGTAAACACAGCGAATACTCATATTATATGAATAGTACAATTTTGTGTCCAATCACCCAACAAATCAGCTGTACATTGAGTTATTATCACATACACACATCTGTTCAATATTATTACACTTTTAGCTACACAGTATACGAAGAAAATAGTAAGTTTAGTAATTGTAACAAAAGTCCATCTTCGTTTATTGAGATCTTCACGTTTCATAGCTTCGGGAACCGAAAAAGTGATTTATAACTTGTTGTCCGTCTGTACGTAAGAACAATAGAGCGGCTACAAAATTAAGATAGGAATATGAAATTTGGTATATGATAAATGTGCTCATATTAAAAATTTACTGAAATTCATAAAATCTAATTCAAAAAGTCAAAATGATGATTAATTTAAATAGATTTTCGTTCACATTTTGTGTGTTATTCAAATTATAATACACATAAATTAGATTAAAATTTGAAGATTCCAATTCAGCATGTAATTGTACCAGCCATTCCTCTTTACGATTATAACTTTAAAAATATAATTTCATATCCTGACTTCACAATAAAATATGATTGTATGAAGTTTAGAAAATCTGTGTAATAACTGTTTGCAACGGTAGCGAGATAGGGGCTATTGCCGGGGAAGTACGATTTGGGTGGTACGTGGATCTACTTTGGTAATGTATTACCGGGTCCCGATCGCGTGGTAAAATCAATATAAGTACACTGGGCGAATCTCAACTTAGGCTAGCCATTTTTAACGAGTATTACTACAGACTAATTAACTAAAAATAAGAGAGTTACACTAATACCAATATTAATATTAAGTACCCTGTATTGTAACAACATGTCAGTCTATACTAGGGCAGCGTATAGTTCGACTAATAATTTTACGATAATCCAAAAACGCGATGCGCCCAGATATAAACCCTAGGGCCGTACCGGCCCTATTCCTTTGGGTTTAGCAAGGCATGATAATAGATACGGCACTATAATAAATTTAATAAGAACGCTGTCAGAGGACTTAACTCACAGCTGTCTCGAGCACGACTCCGGCTTATCAGCTCTCGGGCGGATATGGCCAGAATCATGAAGGGGAGGGGGAAGTGGTGAGTAATCACCACATGTTTTAAACAAAATTACCATACTGAATAAGACGCTTTGATCTACAAGTACAAACAATATTTCATACAAAGCCCTGGCCATTACATATAGAGAATATGTTAATATTTATTGGGTATTATGGGGCTTGATAAATACCACGATCGTGCCCATTAACTTGTTTAAAATAGTTTAAATAAATTACCTTTGTTTATTTCGACCGTAGAGCATTCTATGAACACCCTACTGGATTACTGGTTTCGAAGGAGCAAACAACCATTTTCAGATCAAAATTCCTCAAATTTTCATTTCTTTACGGAACATGTCATTAAAATGTAGTTATATTATATATTTATCTTATACAAGTACGATTCTATGAATAAAAAACTTAAACCACGAATGTGATGTAACCGAAGAAACATTTGACACGATTGAACGCGTTTAAAGATTAGTAAGTTCTTACTCGCAGAGATTATGCTCAAAAACTTTTTAATGTTTTAAATGTATTGTTCTTTGTTAGATGACGTTTATGTTTTAAGTGTTTTTATTCATGGCATCTTACTTGTATAAAATAAAAATAAAATATAACTGAAATTTGAACATTTCATAGTTATAATTCCTCAGAGGAATGAAAAATGAGAAATTTGGATCTGATGATGGTGGTTTGATCTGCCAAAAATGGCAATCCAGTGGGGTTTGTTCTTAGAGGCATCAACCAAAGGAAAGAATTTCTTTCTAAATAATTAAAGAGTGTACAACGAGGGAGCGAATGGTTTTCTGAAGAACCCCAGAAACGACAACGCGATGGAGGTAATTTATCTCTCTGAAGAACCTCAGAGGCTACAATCGATAAAAAATATGGCGTCAAATATATCCAACTAACCAAACAGAAGAAGAACTATTTCTCTTACGTTTCTCTTTGCTGTGAGATAATATCATTATTTCATTACCTCTCTTTATGGTCTTTCTTTTCTACTGTCCTCAATTATAAGTACATAAATTCCGTTGAGGTGTGACCGGACAACTACGCTTCCATCTCTATCTTAATTATTCATCACATGAATTTTAAAAGATCTAAGAAAATGAAAGTCACCTAATATTACAATTACAGCGATAACAAATTTGAAGTGACAAGGGAAACACTCACGTTATTTTGAGACGGTTATTTGTCTTGTCCACAGCTTAATGTATATTGCATACATTGTTGCTTCCTTAAATTATTTTGAGGTTAATACTGTATGACAACCAGCACTAGGCAGTTGGGGAAAGTATGCACGCTTAATGAATACAAATGAGATAATGCAATACACAGACGAGATATTCTCAGCGTAGAAGGTAATAGAAAATGTCTGTATTATTTAATATCAATCCGTTTTGGATAATATATTATACAGTATACATAGGGTCAAGGAAAATATGTCGATAATTAATATGTAAACTATTTAAGCTTATGATAAAGATAAATTATTTATTTTAGACTAAAAGTTTAGACTTTTTTTTTACTTAATCTAGTAACTTTCAACATGAGCACTCTCTCCTACTCCCTCTTCGTTGCTCGGAAAACATCTAGACGTTTGTTGATCTCCGCCTAGGTACGCACGATCTATGACGGCAATGATTATCTCTCTTAAACAAAGTAGATCCTGGATTATCTCAGCGTAGACAATGTTTGTAACGTAACCTCAGAAGAAAAGTCCATAGGAGCCAGATACGGGTTTCCTGGCATGGCTACAATGCAGGACTACCAATCCAACAACCAGGAAATTTTCTTTGAAAGGCTCTCATATATTGAGAAAGTAGAGATTTTTTTTATTTTTTACATTTTTTTTTTTGTATCCAAAGAACGTTTTTCAGTTTTATTCTACAAAAAATAGAGAACTAGATACAAATGTCAAAATTCGTAAAAACCGAGCGATTTTTTATAATACTTTTTTTAATTGAATTTCGTTATTTTTACCCAATATACAAAGTATGTTCGGTAATCTTAAAAAAATTCGACCTCTGTTTTTGACTGATCTTCACTTTTCTCAGGAAACCAATAAAGTGATTTTCAAAATTCCGTCCGTCCGTAGTCGTCATCTGCACCTAAGCACAATAGCAGCTTAAAAAATAAAGATGGGAACAAGAAATTTGGTATAGGGGACTATATTGTACTCTTACGTCTTATTAAAATTTAACTAAAAATGTCAAAATGTTGGCATTTTTGACGATATTTTATTAATATTTCCTGAATTATTCAACTTATAACACACTAAATTAGATAAACATTTGCAGATTTCAATTCAACATGATTGTAATAGTGACAACCCGGAATCTCTACGATGACACCAGCTAAGATATTGTCAAAAATATAATTTCTAACCTAATGTGATATCTGTGTAGTTACAAGAACCGGAAGGACTAGTCACCGACACAAGCGTAGCGAGTGGAGACTCCTTATATTTGTACATCTTCGAGACCTGTTAGGGGCGAAAAACTGATACGAATAAAGCAAGTGGAGAATTTTTAATATTTTCACGTCTAAAAGGCCCGTTAAATCTTATCTGAATTAAAAAAAGTAGTCAACTTATAAAGCACTAAAATTAGACGACAATTTGTAGATTTCAATTCTGCAGGTAAAAGTGTCAATCCCACCTCTCTACGCTGACAGAAATGCAATTCCGTACTCTAACCTCCCAAGACTATGTGATTATCGTATAATTACGATGGACACGTTACCAACACGAGTGTAGTCTCTTTCACACCATCAGATAACCTGTAAAACAACTGTTTCAAACAAACAGCCTACTGGATAAGGCCCTTTGATTTATCAATACAATTTAATCCTTCAGTACCCAAGAAACCAACTTTTGGGCATTATATTTAGAGTGTTTGTCCATGATGGGGCTGAATAAGTACCATAATGATGCCCATCAACTTATTTAAATATATATTATAGAATTTTTTCTAGGGAGAAAAGTGGACTGAAATTTACAACAAAATAGCAAATATATTAATATTCACCAGTTTTTTTATAAAACTGAAAATAGACAAATAATTGTGGCTAATTGTTAATATACTTTTAGCTGGACATTTTCCATCATTTTTCTTACTAAAATTATTATACGACGTTTAGAGAGTAAGCCTATGGATCTATCTGTAGTTATCAAGTAATAAAAAGGAGAACTTGACATACATGAAATGAGTCAACCAACGTAACCTAGTCGCATATGACTATGTTGGAAACTAAAAATTAAACTAGTAAAGGGAAGTCCGTGCCTGAGTTGTGAAAATTCTAAAACTACGAAGGTGGTCAGAAAAACACAAAAAAGTCAATAGCCAAGTTAAACTGAGGTCATACATAGATCAAGTAAAAAAGCGATTGAGTGCCACACTTAACTGTTTATTGAGGTTATAAAAGATTTTAAGTAAAAATAAAACCAAAAATTAAAATGTTAATCCAACAGTGTTAGTAAATTTACAAAAAGATTCCAATATCATAAAGTAAAACATCTATACGTTGCATATCCCAAGGTCGTAAGCGATACTCGAGAATTACCGTTTAAGATAGATATCGCCATAAGACGAAAACATCATCTGAATGATACCAACCGGGCTGCGGTTAGTGACGTCATTTTCCTTGTCAGACTTTTTTCCACCATTGTAAATGAGTCACCTATCACAGAGGTAGAAAACATGACAAAGATAACGATAACCTTTAAATGAAAGACTTTTGTACCCATCGTTCTTAGTAGGTGTTTCTTTTCTATATTGAAAACACATTACAAGTGTTTTATTGTCCAATTCTAAGTATATTCTAGTATTTTCAACAACATTAACAATATATTATAATATCAAATGATAAATTAGCTAAATTAATATATCATCACTATTTACACTGATTTGAATTTTGATAGCTGTTATCGCTATAATGTGTTGATATATTCAGCCACACTGTTGTTTTGTAGAATCCACCACTCCCACTTCACCAATCTACAGGTGGATGTAACCATTGCGACCAAATGTCTCTTGCCCACAGATCTTAAGATAATAGTCGCGCTACGCAGGGCTCGTTAGATAAGTATCGTGTCTCTTTAACGGTCCTTTAGTATATTGAGCGACGTTGGTCCTTTTCTTGCTTTTTCACTTCATAACAAGAGTTGACCTTTACTTTCTAAACGCCATGTGTTGTTTGTATACAGGATGATCATTTTATCTTGCGCACTATTGCCATCTAATAAACTATTGATGATATGAAAACTTTAAATGGGGGGACATTTGTTACTTTTTCGTGGAATTTAATGAATTATAGAAATTTTCATAAATAAATTTTTAAATAAAGTTAGCAGCCATATTGGAAAATGGGGGCCATTTTTCAAAGTTTGCAAAACGTGTTGCAATACGAGTTATCAATAGTGCCCACAATAAAGTCCGCATTGTATACACAAATGATGTCACGTCTGAGACATATATCGATAGGATTGAAAGATGAGTTTGAATGTTACAATGGTTTTACCAAATAATCGACGTCCGCAAAAACCAAAATATATTATTATTTACAGATTGTGTCGAAATTGTTGTTTATGAAAAAAAAAATTTAAATTTAATTTCACGTATTACTTTATATGTTATTGTACATTTTTTGTTCGCCGCAACAACCGATATTGTGTTACTTAAAATATTTATGAAATATCTTATAACAGTAAAAATATATAAGCTGCTTCATAAACTATTACCAAGGAAACCAACAAAGCTTTTACTCAAAGAATGTATAAAGCTGATCCAGTCTAGTCAAGGGATTGCCGTTGCTGTGGGCTGTTATTGAAATGTTTTGCATCTTGGCATTTTATTAGATTTGCAATTGCATAAATATTCACTAAAGCAAGTATTTCCTTTTAGATGTAGTGCTTTTTGATCGATGTATTGAATTATTATGGCGATATAAACAAGTGTAATGTCAATATTGATGTACATAACTAGTTGTTACTAGAAACATTTCATTTACTGCTATTTCTTCTGTTTGCCTACCTAATCCTCTTCTATTACTCTATTTATCTCTATTTACGAATCCACTAATTGATTATTGTTTGTTGTTCTTCACCATCCTCAATATTCTAGACCATGAAATCCCACCATCCATGCCAATTCTTCTCGTTTTGACGAAATTGTCTATATTTCTGACATTAAAAATATTATTAATTTATATTATTGGTAAATCCAACACCCTGAAGATACACTACATTGCAATATATATATATATATATATATATATATATATATATATATATATATATATATATGTCTTTGAAAAGTTAAGTATATTTAAATAAAGGCATTAACTTGCTTGGCTTGTGCCATAAACTCGTCCTCATCATCGATTTCATTTGTTTTAAAATCGAGATTTTAATGACGGCGGTCAATGTTCATTACTACAGTTTGCAAATTATTCCTGAATCATAATAGATTTGTTGACCTAACACATCTCTGTACTTCGTATAAGAGATCAAATTATTAAATAGTTTCAGCTTAGAGCAGTCTTGGATGCTAAACACAATTTATAATAAAAAAACATTAAATTTAAGACACCGTTTTAAAACGGATGTTTCTTTGAAAACACAATATCAATTGCTTTGACCCATTATAAATATCCGAGTCTTTTTAACAACAAACAAATTCAAATTTATATATCATTCACATGATTATATTTCCATAATATGTTACCAGGGGACTTAAATTTAAGAAAAGGCGGAACCAAATGGTAACAATGTTTGAAAATAGAAATAAAAAAAAGACAAAGACAAATTTAGTAATTAACAAGGCTCAAGTTTATTGAACAAAAAAAGAAATTTCGACGTTTCAGATTTTATCATTTACAACTGAGAAAGACATCCTGAGACAAAATTATCATAAACACCTTATGATTAACAATATTATATTTAAAAAAAGATTATACGCCCTTAAAGTGAAATATTATAATTAAAAAAAAATTAATCAATAGAGTCTGAAAATTTATTCCCCCCCCTTTTTAGTTTATATATTTTATAGTTACAAAATTTAACAAAAGACAATGAGCACAGCTTAACAATTAGCTGGATTATAATTAATCCAAAAAAAAAAGATTATATGCCCTTAAATGTAAAAATTACAAAATAAAAAAAAGATGAAAAGATACTGATTTTTTATTTCCCCCCCCCTTTTTAACTTTATGAAATGATAGCTTTCTAAAACAGTTACATAATATTACTTATTTTATAAATTACTTAAATGCTATATTGGCCAATAAATATATATATATTTTAGATAAAGAATTTATTATAAAAAAAGAAGTTTATTTAAAAAGAAAATTTTGAATATTAAGTTTTATTAATTGACGTCAATTATTTTAATTTAGAAAATAACCTCTTGGAGGTTGTTAGGACCGAAAGTTTGCATGCAGGCTCCACCCAATAATTTTTTATATATTTTATAATTAATTACACAAGTCTACATCTAAAAGATAGTTTTTTTTTGAAAACATATTCGCTGAAATAGATTTAGGCACATATACAATATGAGTTTAATTAGAGTTCTATAAAGTTAGTTTTCTTTGTAACATCACTTTTGTGCACGTGAAACTCTGAATCTATGTTGAAACAAAACGTGTTTTGTTAACAGGGCGAAACGTGTTCAGATCTTTAGCCGTGTTTCTTCTACCAGCATATTAGCTATAGCAAAAAACATGTTTTTTAGTGTCTGTACAAAATCGGACATGTTTTAGCATTAATGTTCATTATTAAAGAAAATATCTGGTTATTTGTCAAAATCAAAGAAAATTGATTGTATAACAGAAATTCGTTAAGATTGTACTTAAAAGCTTCTTAGATGATTATAAATCTATTTATATATATTTAATTTTGTTTGAAACAAAGCTTGTATAAGACTTGCAAAGATTTGCAAAAGCCTGCAAAACGAAATTTTCTGATTTAGAACAGATTTCTTCAATTGTTTTATATTTGACATGTACAATGAGATATTTCGATCATTCAAAGTTCAACATTAGTTTGCACTTATTTCACATAATTGTTCCAAACTCAAAATGTGCCTTTACAAGATTTTGTAAAGTATGTTTTAAGAAAAGTAAATTTTTATAATCATTGAGTTTCAAAAGAACATTGAATATTAAATAAAACATGAAATACATATATTAAAAATACATGATAATTAATAAATTGTTTTAAAGCATTAACAAAAATTTAATATATGATAAAATCTGTACCTGGAAAATCCTGTCGCAGTTCACGTAAGCTTGTGCCGTGAAAACGAAAATTTACTAAACATTATAGAACTAAAACGCACAAAACTTGTAGATTAACATTGCCAAAAAACTAGGGTTGAAATTTTGAAGTCCAAGAAGAAATTTTTCTCTAACGTAGCTGAATATGGATGTCAGACATTGTGTGACTACAGGTAGACTAGATAAAGGTTTTAGATCGGCTCGCTAACCAGCCGTTGTACTCTGTACTTAGATAGAGACGGAAGATAAGAGGCACGGCGAGTGGACTGCCGATAACAAAATGTAGATTTATTTTATGAATGCTACAGCTCTCCCCCCCCGAAAGACGGAGTTGGGGTGGAGTCAGAAAAGAGGCCAGAAGGGCCTCCCGCAAAATTTTGAAAAAGGGCCAGAAGGGCCTCCAAGAAAAGATAGAAGAAAGGGGCCAGAAGGGCCTCCTACAAGCTTCTGAAGAAAGGGGCCAGAAGGGCCTCCTACAAAATTTTGAAATCAGGGGCACCTGATAGAAACAACGCTTCATAATGCTTTTATAATCACCACTCTAGGGTGTAGCCTCCTTCGGCACTTACTTATTAAATTTTGAAATTTCTATAGCGTCTCAGCTCTTCCCACCTATCATTGGGTCAAGCCCCGGACAGAAAGAGCTGAAGGGTGACGCAAAGGTCGACATTGCTGTGCATGAACTGACTTTGTACACTAAGGTACGTGGGGAAAGGGGTGGAGTGGCACCTCGGGACACCAAGAGGAGGTGACCACTCCGGGGACTGGGGAGGGAAAGTGCATAGCACTAAGGTCTTCAGGAAAAGGCCGGACTCAGAGGAAGCTCACATGCGGGAGGAGCAATTTTAATCCTCTGAACCGACCCTTACATTTAATTACCAAAAATAAATAAAAATAAAAGAAAAACTCCTGAAGCCTTTAAGGTCAGATCATGCTCAGCGTCGTTATTTTTAAATTCCTCTTCTCCCATACGAAGAGAAATTTAAACTATTCACGGCTCTTAACAATTTCCGTGAGAAAAAAGAATTTTGAAGGGTCTAAACAAATAATCCATTTGAAAAAATAAACAAAGAAGCAGTATGAAACGTTGAGGAGTCAAAATTGTTTTAGTGCCCAAGGCAGGGCATGTAGTGTTTGACTTAAGGTCTTATGTATGTGACTGTAATCATGTGCCCCCAAAAAAAAAGGAATTTAAATTAATCAAAAAAAATTATGTAAAAAAAATTTCATCAAAATAAGATAAGTGTTCTAAAAAAAAAGATGTACAAAGAAAGATGTGTTAAGAAAAGGTGTAGCAAAGTAAATATGTAAATAAAAGGTGACCCATGGTGAGGAAAACCCAACTCCGGTTTCTCAACCCTAAACAAACTAAATAAGGAACCAACATGTTGACCTGCTAATAATAAAAGAAGAACAACCGAATAATTTAAAGAATAGACAAACAGGCCAACCATGTTGTCCTACATACAAAACTGGGCCCCTATAAATTTGGAAAAGAAAATTTAGCACACAATGATATATTATTAAAGAGTGTTCAGCATTTCAGTTAACTATTAAACAAATGCCACCATCTGCATCAACCAGTCCACCGCCATCTTGCCTATTACTCAACATGATGATAAAATTTAAAAAAAAATAAATAAAAATAATTTTCTTTCAAGATGACAAAAAAAATTCAAAGCAAGCTCAGTGTTCTTTAACGAGTCTACTAATCGCAGCAAATCCACTGCCATTTTAACTGTTGCTGATAATTATTAAAAAAATAAACCAAGTAATAAAAAAAAATTTCTTTTAAGATGATGCAAAAAGGTGAAAGAGCCAGAGAATGACTCAAGAATTATATGTAGTGTAGTTGTTGTGTATATGTGTGTGTGTAAGTATGAATTAATACAGACAAGCGAAAGAAAACTCGAGAAAATTTTGAAGGAAATTTTTGAATATTTTTTTGTTTTTTTTTTTGTTTCTAACTATTTTTGGGTTTTATTATTTATTTAAATTTTTTTTGGAATTCCCGAATGACCCCGCTGTCTGGATCAAATTCAGTGAATGACTAGAGTGAAGTGTATGTGAATATATATATATATATAAAAAAATATTTAAGCAGACAAAATAATAAAAAAAAAATTTATCGAAATTGGTTTAGAAGTTTTTGTGTAAGTGTTTATAAAAATAAATAAATAATAAAAAAGAGACTATAGATTTATAGATATCTAAATATTTAAACTAAATATATATATAAAAAAAAAAATTTCATCAGCAACAGTTGTGCAGTATTTGAAAAAGCTGCAAAACATAAAAATGAGCCTTGTTTAACAAATGAAGAATAATTAGAATTTAAATTTATACGGTTCCAAGACAAAATTTTGAAAATTAACTACGGTTCCAGAATTTAAAATTAACCACTCTATAATTTAGAGAAAACCACGCTAGAATTTAGAATCAACCACGCTCTGCTACCAGAAACATGTTACCAGGGGACTTAAATTTAAGAAAAGGCGGAACCAAATGGTAACAATGTTTGAAAATAGAAATAAAAAAAAGACAAAGACAAATTTAGTAATTAACAAGGCTCAAGTTTATTGAACAAAAAAAGAAATTTCGACGTTTCAGATTTTATCATTTACAACTGAGAAAGACATCCTGAGACAAAATTATCATAAACACCTTATGATTAACAATATTATATTTAAAAAAAGATTATACGCCCTTAAAGTGAAATATTATAATTAAAAAAAAATTAATCAATAGAGTCTGAAAATTTATTCCCCCCCCTTTTTAGTTTATATATTTTATAGTTACAAAATTTAACAAAAGACAATGAGCACAGCTTAACAATTAGCTGGATTATAATTAATCCAAAAAAAAAAGATTATATGCCCTTAAATGTAAAAATTACAAAATAAAAAAAAGATGAAAAGATACTGATTTTTTATTTCCCCCCCCTTTTTAACTTTATGAAATGATAGCTTTCTAAAACAGTTACATAATATTACTTATTTTATAAATTACTTAAATGCTATATTGGCCAATAAATATATATATATTTTAGATAAAGAATTTATTATAAAAAAAGAAGTTTATTTAAAAAGAAAATTTTGAATATTAAGTTTTATTAATTGACGTCAATTATTTTAATTTAGAAAATAACCTCTTGGAGGTTGTTAGGACCGAAAGTTTGCATGCAGGCTCCACCCAATAATTTTTTATATATTTTATAATTAATTACACAAGTCTACATCTAAAAGATAGTTTTTTTTTGAAAACATATTCGCTGAAATAGATTTAGGCACATATACAATATGAGTTTAATTAGAGTTCTATAAAGTTAGTTTTCTTTGTAACATCACTTTTGTGCACGTGAAACTCTGAATCTATGTTGAAACAAAACGTGTTTTGTTAACAGGGCGAAACGTGTTCAGATCTTTAGCCGTGTTTCTTCTACCAGCATATTAGCTATAGCAAAAAACATGTTTTTTAGTGTCTGTACAAAATCGGACATGTTTTAGCATTAATGTTCATTATTAAAGAAAATATCTGGTTATTTGTCAAAATCAAAGAAAATTGATTGTATAACAGAAATTCGTTAAGATTGTACTTAAAAGCTTCTTAGATGATTATAAATCTATTTATATATATTTAATTTTGTTTGAAACAAAGCTTGTATAAGACTTGCAAAGATTTGCAAAAGCCTGCAAAACGAAATTTTCTGATTTAGAACAGATTTCTTCAATTGTTTTATATTTGACATGTACAATGAGATATTTCGATCATTCAAAGTTCAACATTAGTTTGCACTTATTTCACATAATTGTTCCAAACTCAAAATGTGCCTTTACAAGATTTTGTAAAGTATGTTTTAAGAAAAGTAAATTTTTATAATCATTGAGTTTCAAAAGAACATTGAATATTAAATAAAACATGAAATACATATTTTAAAAATACATGATAATTAATAAATTGTTTTAAAGCATTAACAAAAATTTAATATATGATAAAATCTGTACCTGGAAAATCCTGTCGCAGTTCACGTAAGCTTGTGCCGTGAAAACGAAAATTTACTAAACATTATAGAACTAAAACGCACAAAACTTGTAGATTAACATTGCCAAAAAACTAGGGTTGAAATTTTGAAGTCCAAGAAGAAATTTTTCTCTAACGTAGCTGAATATGGATGTCAGACATTGTGTGACTACAGGTAGACTAGATAAAGGTTTTAGATCGGCTCGCTAACCAGCCGTTGTACTCTGTACTTAGATAGAGACGGAAGATAAGAGGCACGGCGAGTGGACTGCCGATAACAAAATGTAGATTTATTTTATGAATGCTACAAATATACTCCAATATGTTTATTAATTTGACGTATTGGTCATTCTTTAACATCGGTCTACGTATATGTCAGAAGGTACAAATATATATATCACAATTGTGCAAATAGTAGCAATTTATGTTTCATCCCAAAATATGTAGGAATTTTTATATTTTGAAAACATCAATATATTTTCTTCAAGATTGTTTAAGGAATATCTCTAGAACCAATTCCATAGTTGCAAACTAAAACAAAATGTCAGCATTGCAACATCTGGCATCCACGAGTCCTGCAATAAAGTCTCAATTCTGTTGTAAATCTCTACTCCCTCCCCCTTCTCATGTCACTTCACTATTAACAATACTGAGACTTGTTTTGTATTATCATCTCATTAAAACTTTTAGTGTCAAAACTTAGTTTCTGAGTTTTACTTGAAATGTATTTAGTGATATTGAAATGGTCTTGTGTGACGAAATATACTAATGATTTAATTCCAAATTACATTTTAAATATAACGCTTCTCCTAAATATACTATTTAAAGAATTTCTGCAGGATTTTTTATTCCAACATTGAAACTTTTACGATTAAATGAGGTAGATTGAAAATTATTGTCACTATGTGTTTATTTGTTAAATATATTAGTTATTATTTGATTAAGATTTAGACAACTACGTATCGTATCGCAATTGTAACCAATTGGAAACAAAAACTTATAAACACAAACTATCTCACACACACATTACCAAAACCAAAGAAAAATTAATTAAAACAAATCATCACCAAAAAGTTTGCTAGTTGTCAATCAAAAAGAGAAATTGAACACACTGCCTTTGAAAAATAATATGTAGGGTACCTGTAATGTATTTAAATAAAAGGCTACTCTTGTATACATTGCTCAGTAATATCTATACAGAGTGATTTACGAAGAATCAAAGACACGTTAAATATATTGGGATAAATGTACGAAAAATGCTTATAAACACAAGTTCGGAACGCTTATTTTCCCCTACATTTACAAAAAATGTTGGAAAACATAAATTTTAACATATTTAAAGTCGATATCTTGAACACCCCATTTTTTAAACAAAATACAAAATAGTAAATATATTCCTCTTTTAACGACGGTCGCACTTTTAAAAATATATAAAATTATGTGTTTGCTTTTAGTGCGCTTATAAACTACATCACTAAAAATGCTTGCACGAAATCTGAACTCTATATTTCATATATTTACAAAATTGTAATGCTTTTTTAACAAAAACAAAATGGAAAAAACCCCTTTTAAAAATATGTTCATATGTTTTTCTTTATTTTACCAATAGAAAAAACTTAAAGTTTCTCTATTTCTTGTCAATAATCCTGTGAATTATCCAAAATATAACATTGATAATACAGAGGGAACATATTCTACCACGTACCGCGCGAACACAGAACTTACAATTTGCGACAATGCCTCGTTTGTAAATTGCATTGTTTCATTTGTATTCAGTAAGCGTCCATACTTTCTCCAACTGTTACGTGATGGCTGTCATACAGTATTAACCTCAAAATAATTTAAGGTAACAACAATATATACAATATACATTAGGCCGTGAAAAGAAGAGAAATAACAGTTAAAAAGATGGTTACATTGAGCATTTCCAGTGCCGCTTTAATTGTGTATTTTGCTGCTGTAATTATTATATTATTATTTTATACAGAGTGTTGCTTAATTATGTTACCGAATTGCAGATAATTATCTTTTAAAATTGGTCAAAACAAAATAAATATAAAATGAAATACTTGTTTTCGTCAATATTTATCAAATTACAAAAGTATTAAAATGATAAGATACAAAACATTTCTATAACAACCCACAGCTACAGCAAATCCTTAAACTTAATCAGATTTATAATCAGTCTTTGCGTAAAAGCTATGTAGGTTTTCTTGGTAATATTTCATGAACAACTCAATATAAATCCAGCTTATTTAGCGATATTTACCAGCTTATGTATTTTTACAGTTATAAGATGTTCATAAAAATGTTAATCTAAAGAGATATCAGTTGATGTGGCGAACTAATAACTTATTGAATACTTAAAGTTTAAGTCCAACTAATAATGTTTTGATAAATACATTTTGTTTAAAGGAAAATACCGCACGCTTATAGAAAAACGATAAAAATAACATAAAACTAAAGACCTTGAATAGCCAAATAGATTTAGAGTCTGAAAACCACAAGAGTTGATCTAGAGAGATTGATACAAAAGATTAAAGAGAGTTGAGAAACTCAAGACTTGTTGAAAAAAAGGTATAGGTCCAGGCTAGGTTCCTCCGTGATATTCAAACCTGTACTCAATAAAATGAGTGATTAAGGGTTTGAAACATACAGTGAAAGAATTTCGTCAGAACTGGCTAATAAATATTTTAATTTTATGCCGATCTTAGAAAATCTAATACAAAAAACCATTAATTTTATTATCATACGATTTTGAGATTGTTGTGAACTTTTTACACCCCCCCTTCAATTATCTCTACTTTGAGTATCATACAAAATTATGAAGATTCTTATTCAGTTTTTATAAATTTGGTCCACTTATTCCTAACTCAAGCTTTATAATTTACATTTAATATATTAAAAAAAGTGTAACAAAAACTACTATTAATTTGATTTCACAAGGTTATTCTCCATTTTTTAAATTTATAGCCTACGGCGTTCCTTTTTAAAGGAATGACACTTAAAAACTCAAAGTTTAGTTAGACACAAATGTGAGAAAATTATACGAATTTCATGACAATAATTAAATCGTGGGGGGGGAGGATAATTCAAAACTTTTAAAACATATTTTAATGTATATTTTTGCTCTAGGCCTACTTAATTAAACACACAATATAATAGTCGGGTTCAATAAGTTAAAACCGGAAATCAATCACATTTTATGAATTTTGGGGCTTCCTGTATATGGTACCTAATTTTGAACTCACTCTATACATAGAGGAGAGGAAATAGATTTCTATAAAACTCTATCTCCATCTAAATTAGAGCTAAATCGTGACATTCTACTATTTTCAAAAGTCCGTACAGAATCTAGCCTTATTATTTTTTAAAAAAATGTCAATTTATGTTCAAAAAATTCAATAACATCATAATTTTGTTCATTAAAGACAGAAGATGTGTAATGGAAATATTTAAATAAAGGAAGGTTGTTTTGAAGAAATAAATTATAACTCCAACAGTCATGAGAGTTCATAAAATTGACGATAAAATACAATTTGTTAGAAAGTTACAGTTTTTTGTAGTAGTACCACTCATGACTCATTTGTACATTTTGTTGCTTTTCTCAATGAATCATTTGTGACGTACGTTAAGTGAAGCTATCAGTCAGCTGTCGGATTTCAAAGAGTTTTTCCTACTTATATTTAAAACCAAGAACCCATTCGTCTGACTTTTAATAATAGTGACATGAAAAATAAATATTAATTGTTCGTTTTGTAAAATCTTTAACAATGGTTATTTTGTGGTATAAGTATGGAAATTGATTCCTTTTCACCCCTTCGGAGTCTTAAAAATTTCTCTTTGAAATGATAAAATAAATTGTTGTAATGGACAGGAATTTATTCATACACATCCAAAATATCGTTTGTAGTAACTCCAAGTGTTTCATTTCCATATGAAACTAGTTTATGGGCGTCATCATGGTTGTTACCCAGCCCCATCATACTCCTTACATCAGCTTGAAATACATCTGCACCAAACATCACGTTCTATCTTAATATATCTGGCCGCTATCGTGTTTACGTACAGACGATAACGTAGCGACGGATGGGCGGCATGTCGTAATACTCCTGCACCAAATGTCACGTTCTATCTTAATATATCTGGCCGCTATCGTGTTTACGTACAGACGATAACGTAGCGACGGATGGACGGCATGTCGTAATACTCCTGCACCACATGTCATGTTCTATCTTAAAATATCTGGCCGCTATCGTGTTTACGTACAGACGATAACGTAGCGACGGATGGACGGCATGTCGTAATACTCCTGCACCACATGTCATGTTCTATCTTAATATATCTGGCCGCTATCGTGTTTACGTACAGACGATAACGTATCGACGGTTGGACGGCATGTTGTAATACACCTGCACCAAATGTCACCTTCTATCTTAATATATCTGGCCGCTATCGTGTTTACGTACAGACGATAACGTATCGACGGTTGGACGGCATGTCGTAATACACCTGCACCAAATGTCACGTTCTACCTTAATATATCTGGCCGCTATCGTGTTTACGTACAGACGATAACGTAGAGACATATGGACGTCATGTCGTAATACTCCTGCACCACATGTAATGTTCTACCTTAATATATCTGGCCGCTATCGTGTTTACGTACAGACGATAACGTAGAGACATATGGACGTCATGTCGTAATACTCCTGCACCACATGTAATGTTCTACCTTAATATATCTGGCCGCTATCGTGTTTACGTACAGACGATAACGTAACGACATATGGACGTCATGTCGTAATACTCCTGCACTACATATCATGTTCTATCTTAATATATCTGGCCGTTATCGTGTTTACGTACAGACGATAACGTAGCGACGGATGGACGTCATGTCGTAATACTCCTGCACCACATGTCATGTTCTACCTTAATATATCTGGCCGCTATCCTGTTTACGTACAGACGATAACGTAGCGACGGATGGACGTCATGTCGTAATACTCCTGCACCACATGTCATGTTCTACCTTAATATATCTGGCCGCTATCGTGTTTACGTACAGACGATAACGTAGCGACGTATGGACGTTATGTCGTAATACTCCTGCACCACATGTCATGTTCTACCTTAATATATCTGGCCGCTATCGTGTTTACGTACAGACGATAACGTAGCGACGTATGGACGTCATGACGTAATACTCCTGCACCACATGTCATGTTCTATCTTAATATATCTGGCCGTTATCGTGTTTACGTACAGACGATAACGTAGCGACGGATGGACGTCATGTCGTAATACTCCTGCACCACATGTCATGTTCTACCTTAATATATCTGGCCGCTATCGTGTTTACGTACAGACGATAACGTAGCGACGTATGGACGTTATGTCGTAATACTCCTGCACCACATGTCATGTTCTACCTTAATATATCTGGCCGCTATCCTGTTTACGTACAGACGATAACGTAGCGACGGATGGACGTCATGTCGTAATACTCCTGCACCACATGTCATGTTCTACCTTAATATATCTGGCCGCTATCGTGTTTACGTACAGACGATAACGTAGCGACGTATGGACGTTATGTCGTAATACTCCTGCACCACATGTCATGTTCTACCTTAATATATCTGGCCGCTATCGTGTTTACGTACAGACGATAACGTAGCGACGTATGGACGTCATGTCGTAATACTCCTGCACCACATGTCATGTTCTATCTTAATATATCTGGCCGTTATCGTGTTTACGTACAGACGATAACGTAGCGACGGATGGACGTCATGTCGTAATACTCCTGCACCACATGTCATGTTCTACCTTAATATATCTGGCCGCTATCGTGTTTACGTACAGACGATAACGTATCGACGGATGGACGGCATGTCGTAATACACCTGCACCAAATGTCACGTTCTATCTTAATATATCTGGCCGCTATCGTGTTTACGTACAGACGATAACGTATCGACGGGTGGACGGCATGTCGTAATACACCTGCACCAAATGTCATGTTCTACCTTAATATATCTGGCCGCTATCGTGTTTACGTACAGACGATAACGTAGCGACGGATGGACGTCATGTCGTAATACTCCTGCACCACATGTCATGTTCTATCTTAGGCCTTTCCTGAGGCCATGATAAGTGAAGATCAGTAAAAAAAACCTGTACGACAAGACCTAAACTGTACGTAAACACTTCTTACATTGAGTAAGTGAAAACTCTGTGTTAACCTAAAGTATTTGAAAACAACCAATTGTTAAAACGAATAGGTTATTTTCAATGAATTATACATTAAATTTTTTTTGAAAAATGGTATTTGTGTTTAAAATAATAAATGGTTCAAAACATAACACAAACTATCCCACTCACTTATCCCCAAAACCAAATAAAAACGAACCAAAACTCTCCGTCACCAAAAATATCATTTTGGTAGTTGTCAGTCGAAAAGTGAAATTAAACTATGGACTAAGTTTTAAAAAAGCCGTAAACTTGTTTGTGCATGTACATAAACTAGCTTTTAATGAAAGCTATCAAGCTTAATTTTTGTTTTATTATCAATTTATTCATGGACTGAAATATATACATTTATTTTACTTGAGACTTTGCACACGTTTCTGTCTCATTAATATTTATATATTACTCAAATTTGAGCGAAAACTGTTGAAGCCAATTTTGAGTAATTAGGTATTTTAAATACCTTCATGGGAGTTATTTTTACCGATAATTCACGATCCAACATTTATGGTAAGATGAGTAAATGTATGTATTTTAAAAAATGGAAGTAACCTAAAAATTGAAATTATGGAAAAAATAATAACATTTAGAAATATGTCCAAAATATGCCCACATACCAAATTTGAATAAAATCTACCCACGCATGTGGGGTGTAGCACATTGTGATGACAACAGACAGACACCAAGAACGGTGCGGACGGAGCCGATGGCAAAGCTAGTAGTATTTTTTTTAACAGTGATGTAATTTAAATCATTTATGTTATTGTACAATTAAATCCCCCCCCCCTCGTAAAGTTCTGGCCCTACGAACCACAGTTTATTTTTAATGGACAAAAGATCCACTATAAGTGAAAGCCGGTGAATGTTTTTTTATTTTCATTTAAAAGGGTAAAAACCTTCAACAAGCACGTTTTATATTAAAAAAACAAACGTATCTTAAAGACTCCTAGCTCTCTAAATAGCGATGGGGTCGGAAGAGAACAAGACATAGTTAAGAGAAAAGAAAGAGATATAGAAAAAGAGAAAGATGAAATAGAAAGATATCTTTAAGAGCAAGAGAGATTGGAGAGGATGAAAAACTAAATTTATATACATAACCTTCAGTTCTAGGTGGAATTCGATCTCTCACAACTCATAGACCTCTTGCTGTGCATTGACTATTTGAAAATAGATCGTTCTTATAAATTAATTAAATATAGTCCGTTATTAAAAATTTATATTTTGGTAAATTTAAATCGAATTTCAGGTTTGTTTAAGGACCTTAAAAAGTATTATCTACTATTTGTTAAAGTTTATTTAAATGATCTCGAAATAATGTTACCAAAACAAAGGTTCTATTATTTGTGAGGTGATTTTTCCGTCCCCCAATACAGTAAACCCATTAAATCTAAAGATCATCTCCATGAAAGCAGTTGAGAGTCGTTGAAATTAAATATAATTACAACACCCCACATGGAGACATTCCTTGCTTTGCTTTACTATCACTCCAGAGAACAATTCCAGGCTCAGCTATAATTATAACAATGTCCTTGCTGGATAATACAAGGCTACATATCTAACATTATTCGTGACAAAGGCAGGAGTGAAATTGTTATTTAACTGAAGGATGTTAAATTATGTGTTGTTATGTTAAAAAAAAAACATAAATTAGTATTCTTATACGTGAAAAAAACTAATATTACATCTATTACACATTATTAGTGTTTTCTACATATCCGCAGCATAGTTGAAGTTATAAAGTGGCAAGAAATAGACGTCGTGTGTTTCGTAGATATATCTGGTTAGAGGTCACGTGAGTAAATGTTTTTTTAGAATGATGTCTCTTTGTCTTCTGTCGAATGTGTTACAGCCCACTTTATATATACAATTAAAAATTTATAACTCAGTAACTGCAGTAAGATACAAACACAAAATTACGATTATTCTCAAAATCAGCTCTAACGATTTATATAAAAGTTGGCTCACGTATAGTCACTAAGGACCCAATGAAAAATATTGATAGCTATCTCTCCATATATGTTTGTTAGTGAGTTATCGGGATAAAACGAAATAAAAATCGATCATCGGACTTTTATAAAAAACTTAATTTTCTAAATCAGCTCTTTAGCAAAAGAAAAATAATTACCAGTAATAAGCGAACAAAAGTTAACCTTGACTGTCATTAATAGCTCTATGTTAATCAAGTATAACTGACGGCTTACATTAAAAGCTCTAATTTAATCAATTATGACTGATTGACCTTGACCCCCTGTCATTAAAAGCTCTATTTTAATCAAGTATTATTGATTATCTTGACATCTGCCATTAAAAGCTCTGTTTTAATCAAGTATGGCTGATTAACCGTGACCGCTTTCATTAAAAGCTCTAATGTAATCAATTATGACTGATTAACTTTGACCCCCCCTGTCATTAAAAGCTCTATTTTAATCAAGTATGACTGATTATGTTGACCTCTTTCTTTAAAAGCTCTATTTTAATCAAGTATCACTGATTAACCGTGACCTCTGTCATTAAAAGCTTTATTTTAATCAAGTATGGCTGACCGTGAACGCTTCCATTAAAAGCTCTATTTTAGTCAAGTATGACTGATTAACCTTGACCGCTTTCATTAAAAGCTCTAATTTAATCAAATATGACTGATTAACCTTGTTCGCTGTCTTGAAAAGATCTATTTTAATCAAGTATGACTGATTAACTTTAACCCCTGTCATTCAAAACTCTAATTTAATGAAGCACGCTGAGGACTTTTTATCTCACAAGCAAGTTTAGTTCCTTATTAAATATATTAAAGTGTTTTCATTGACGGCATCCATGTTAATGTTATATTCCATTATTTGTTGACAACAGATAGGCTAAGTTAGGATAATTTTACTTAGCTTTTTAATAATAATTTAAAGAAAATGTATGAATTGAAAACTGACATACGACGTTATTGACTGAACTAACACATAGGGAAAAAATCACAAAAACAAATCCATGTAATGTAGACTATCTTGTAGTTGGGGATAAGTGAATGGAATAGCTTCTCAGTTTATTAAAATTAATTTTAATTGATGTCCCAATTTTATTGAGTGCTGCTTAGAGATGCTTTAAAATTTTTGTATAAAAGTGATAGTTGTTTGTAAAATATATTTTACAAAAAGCTATCGTTAAGTCAACTAACATAAGTCTTACATATTGTTTAATCAAATAGCCGGGACCTTTTTACACGTGTAGTTTTATGGTATGAAATCTTTTATATTTAAAAAAATCAGGAAGTTATAACATTATATTGGAATTTGTATTTAAATAGCACACATGTTACCTAGTTGTTATTATAATAATTAAAATGAATTTGTTCCAAGGAGTCAATTACTGAAACCCCGTTATCAAATCTATTATTAATCTTTTTCTCTTCATCCTAACTTATTTCACATATAAAGTATGAATATGTAGGAAAATGTAAGTATGTGCGGCAATGATAGTGGTTTTTGTATGTAAATTTTTCTTTTCAGTGTGATATTTTTTTTCTTTTACAATTTAGTAATGGTGCACATTATTAAATTTTTCTATAATTTTTTGTGTATATATTGAAAAAAAATTGATTACTTTTCTTGTTGATTTTTATGATTAAGTGTAATTTTGTGACGTGTCATTGTTTTATTTGTGAAATAAAAAACTAAATAAAACAATTGTTTTCAAAACCACTTAATCTTGTGATTAGTCACATCCTCCCCTTTGTTATCCGGTATGTACGCGAGGGACTAGATAACACAATGAGTAGTGGTTCAGTCACCAGAGAGGGAAGACGTCTAGTCTTTGTCGATCTACCCTTTTCTTATAGTGCCGTTTTATTAATTATGCATTGCTAAACCCTTAGAAAGAGGACCAGTACGGTTCTAATGTTTATATCTGAGAGCGTCGGGTTTTTGGAATCGTAATAGTATAAGTTGAACTAACACACGGCCATGTTAGGCCTTTGGTGTTAGTCCGATATGTTGTGCCAATACAGTGTAGTTAATATTAATATTTGGTTTTAGTGTAAATTGGTTTAGTTTTAGTAAATTAGTTTTTAGAATTATATCGTCAAAAATGGCTAGCCTAGATTTAGATTAGCCCAGTGTGCTTATATTAATTTTAGCACGCTATCCGACGACCCGGCAACCCATAATAAAGCAGATCCACGTCACCCCCCCCCCCCAACGGACCCCTCTTTATTGCAATCTAAACACATTTCAGAATTTTTAGTTTATTTAGGGTGAAGTGGGGTGCTGCAGAACGACAACTAGTACCTATATTAGCGATGTTGATACTCGGGTGAAATGGATACTCGCATTACTCAGTTTCAAATGATTTCAATACTCGTATTATTATTTCGAAATCGAGTATCTGCGCAGAATGATTTTTCGCATCGGATTCGAACTCAGCTTTACCAATCAGATCGTTTTAGATAAACCTACACTTTTGCGTTCTATCTGTTAGACTGATCCACCAAGTATTTATTTTTTTAAACAATATGTGATTGACACTTGTAATACGTAATTAAATGTTATCCTGCCTCGACACAAATTCAGTAATTTAACGTTAGTACAATTATTACCAACAATTATAATTTAGTTGTTATTTAAAATAAGTTAATTTACTATATTTTTTATAAAGATGGTAACCTATTATTATTTATTTAAATATAAATAATAACAATTAAATAATAATTTAATTTACTTTTTGTTAATGTGGAAATAAATGTATATTATTATTTTAAATTGAACTTGTTAACCAATCTAAATCATTTTAACTCAAAATCGTAATGTTTAGTTAATGTGTAGTGAAAAATCAGCTTAAAAACTAATATAACCAAAGTAGAAACACCGAGCATTTTGTTTGGAATTGACACAACATTAACGAATATCGTTGTCCGAGGATTTTATTTCGAATTCATACTCGCACATTACCTCCTCCTTGTTCCTAGTTACGAGGATTTCGTCCGAATATTTTAATACGAAAACGAGGATTTTAATACTCGGAATGCTCCGAGGATTTTGATACTCGGACTCACCGAGTATTTTGATACTCGGACTCACCGAGTATTTTGATACTCGGACTCACCGAGTATTTTAATTCGAACTCGCACATCACTAACCTATATAAACATATCACTATTGAAGAAAAGTCTTACAAACACTAGCGAGTAGAAATGAAAACTTCTAACTTTCGCCCAACCTTATAGGGTAAGTCCTTTCACTTTTGTATCTCGTAAAAATGATTTTGCTCCCTTTTTCAGGAGGTTAAATAGGGGGACCCAATCGATCTATATTTGTTTTTCCTATAGTGTGATAACAATGGAGTACATCCGAAACCCGTCAGAAATTTACACACAACTAGTAATGGCAGAAAATGTAGTGAAATTAACAATAATAATTGTTTATATAAAATATCCTGTTATGGGATTATAAATCCCTGTGGATTTTAGATTGATAAAAAAATTTCATGTATCTCGGGTTAGACCATTCTCTTTCATCTTTCCTATCAGTATTATCTTGACCAACTCTTGTTCCGTTTCAGAGCTGACGCTATTACAGTATTCAAGGGCTAAAGGTTACTTTATCTGCTTTACTTCTTCTTTTTACAAGCCGATGATGATCGAGTGATTTTTCGTGATTTGTACAACAAGTGATAAATTATATAGATCCTTCAATATCTGCTCGTGTGGAAATAAATCAATTCTAAGAATATTTCATAATTCTTTGATATCGAGTTTTTAATGATAAGGGGTAATGTTCGTTTTTATTAGTTTATTTTTGCTTGGTTTTGACACATTGAGTTGGGATATTAATCTTCATATTCCTAAAACAAATTTATATAATTATATTTTGACAATTAGACCTTTTATAGAGTTACGGATGTTTTCTAGTTAATGGATAGTCAGATTTGAAGCAGTAAAAGTCCAAGAAAATATATGGAACATGTTTGTGACAGTCCATAAATTAAGGTCTTTTGTGCCTTAAGCAAGACCAAAGTTTGTGGCCCTTTCCTTTTTTCAAGAAAAAACCATAAACAGAATAGAGTACCTAGATATGTTGGAAAACTTTTAAATCCCACAGATTGATGAGGAATAAAATACACTTCCAACTCCGCATAGACATCCAGACAGATGAAAAATGGCCGAAATATCTCAGGGATATCTGTAAAGTTACCAATTGAAATCACATTGAACATAACTAACGATATACTAGATTTATTTTGTTACAAAATAACACCAACACAAATTCTGAAAGTAGTATGAACAAATATATATATATATATATATATATATATATATATATATATATATATATATATCCACTTACATAGTTGTATAGTTCTTTTGACGCACCCTGTATAATTACAAAAAATCGAAAAATATCCTTGACTGCTGCCATTTAAACTCATCTTATAATATTACAGCTTAAAATAGTTTATAACATAAATGAAGTAAGTTTAGACCTTATTTAAATTAGCGATTGAAATAATCTACAAATGTAAGATGGCATTTATGGTAAATTTCCACTTACTCAAAACTGCCGTTTGACATTTTTGGAAGTGTGAGAAAGGTTAAGCATTTCGTATACCAGATATTTTAAACTAGTTATTATTTAAACATATGAATACTTTCTTCAGATATGGTGACAAGTTATAATACCAGTAGATGACAATTTGGATATATCGCAGCATTACACACACGACAACAGCACGTGCTGACTGCCAATAAGGCAGGTCAACATATCAACCAAGGATACATATCAAACTGTTCAAACCACAATATTGACAACCAATAATTTAGTAATGAAATTAATTATTTATTTTCCAGTTTGCAAACTAAGCGATCATGTCAGACTTCATTGTTTGTTTTAATCAGTTCTGAATATTTACCTTTTTGGTTTCAAAATATAATCACATGTTAACTTACTCTGGTTCCAATTTGTATTTTAATCTCACGAGAATAATGTTAAATTTGAAACATCTATTAAACACGGTACTTACTCAGTCCCTTCATAAACATCATAAAATGTAACACAAGCAGATGTTCTACTTGTAAAACCATAAAATTGAATTCTTTGACCTTGTAGGAAATTTTAAGTTGTATGGTAGGTCAAGGGTCCTATTCCAGTAGGGTAAGATGGGTTAAAACAGTCGTTATACAGGTTTAATATACCTTGTAGCTATTTGTACTTGCTTGACGTAGGCTAGGACCTATTGGTCTTCGTAGATGTCAATATGTAAAGGAGCCTCCACTCGTTACGCTCATTACGCTCGTATAGGTGATCTGCTAAATCTCGTAACTGTGGGAATATCACCATATTCTTAAGAGTTGAGGTTCGAAATTGCATTTTTAATAGTAACATTGCTACTTTACAACGTAAAGAGTTGGTGCCATTACATATAGAATTGAAATATGCAAATTTGTATCTAATGTAGTCTGTTTCAAGTTGAATAACACACAAGATCTGATCAAAAAAGTATTAAATATAGCAACCATATTTGCATTTTTAATTCGAATTTTCATAACTTCAATAGGACGTTATAGTCTCCTCATAATCCTATCTTAATTTTAGTTGCCCTTATCATGGTTACGAACAGACGACAACGACTGATGGACGCATGTCGAAAATCACATTTTAATTTCGTGAGGTCATAAAACGTGAAATCAATAAAAAACAGAGGTCAAAAATTTTGTTGATTTCCACACTTACCCAAACTTCGTAAATCGGCTAAGCAAAATTACTAAAAAAAAGAAGAAGCTTTTAAACTAATAGTAATTTTAAACATGTAATTAATTGGTAATTTTATGAACAATTAATTATATTCTTTTCAAATTGTATACAATAACAAATCACTTTCTAAATAAACAGTTCAAAAATGTCGCACAAAGTTTTCCAGTCACCTAAGCCTAAAACCAAATAACACCGAACCAAAATTAACAGTTACTGAATTGACATTTCGGTAGCTGTAAATCAAAAATTGTGAATGATAATGACTCAAACTTCCTTCGCTTGTACTAAAAACATGTCCTCAGTGTTAGTCGTATTTACTAATTAAATTCCTGCAAATACAGCCGTCAATAATTTTTATTTTAAAATTTATTTCTGAAATATTATAAATTTTTAAGTGCAATTTTGTACACGGGTTTAGGTACATTTTCAATAGGGCTGGTTACATTTCATAAGCAAGGGAAAGATCTGAGCCATGGTTTAAGTGGAGGACTAAAATAGGTACACAAAACGACCGTAGAAAACTTTAAAAAAAATACTGTTATGAACGTTTTAAAACTATTTACTGAGCGGAACATTTAGATAAAGTACAAACATTTATCGGTCATATTGTAAATTTAAAAAACTGGAATTACGTATCTACAGAAAATCATAATTTTTTGTCTTTTATTGTCAGTTGAAGCTGCTGTCCCCTAACTTTGAGTTATGAAAAATGAATAAAAGTATCCTAGATATGGCCAAATATGGTCAAATACCAAATTTGGAGCGTTTAGACAGACGCCAGACAGACATCATTCCAAAAACCATTCATGTAGAATCACGGAACCTCAAAACGAATTTCCACATAAAATTCAACGTATATTTTTTGACCCTTCACATAACTTTATCTATAGGCCTACTTCACATTTGAAAAATAAAAATAAATTAAATTATTTGAAATGAAAGTACAAATAAATAATATATACGTATATAATTTTATCTGCAACTTGGTGGAAAGGATAATGTCAAAGACAGAGTATCATAAAAATGTACACAATATACACGTAAAGAGAAATATTGGATTTCTTATTTTGGGATTATGCGGGTTGGAATTGTAACTTTTTAGCGATAGCTAGCGTATTTTTTGTTGTTTTAAAACAAATCTGATTATGGGTAATGTAGATTTGTAAAATGGAAAAGATTCATTGTTTGTTTTTCTTTCTCATTGTTCAAACACAAAAAATATCATTGCCTTACAAACCAAGTTGATGGACGTCATCTCAGTACTTACACAACCCCATCAGTAGTGAGACTACTGCATTGTATTGACTCGTAACAAAGTCAAGGTTAGCTAAAGTAAGTTGGGGTCAAGTTACAGGTCAATATTAGTTATTGAAGAGTGTAATTGGAGTCATCGAGGCGTATCAGTTATTAATTGGATCATTGATAAAGTTAACAGTTCAATTACGACTGACGTTATTATGTTTTTAGAATATATCGATTACTAGGAATTGTGATTCTTATTAGTAGATTCTTAGAATTTATGATTCGTTTAAAGAAAGTTAAGGGTCATTGATAAAATAAATGGATCACTTATAATTTTTACTATTCAATAGTTATCTCAGATTTTTAGAAAATTTGATTGACTTAAGTAGATTCGTAGAATTTATGGTTGGTTTATAAAAAGTTAAGGACCATTAATAAAATAAATGGGTCATTAATAAAAATGTACGGTTTAATTTGTGATTGACGTAGATTTTGTGAATTAGTACAAATAATAGCGAGTATCGAGGAAACGTTTTTATATTACTTTTTAATCATTCCGACAACGATTATCAGTGGAAAAAGTATCGGAAATAATATGCAAGTTTATTAAATATCCTGAAGTTATTGAATTAAATGTAGAAGCTATTCGTGAGAGAATTTATGGTGGATTTGTTTAATACTTTCTTTGGTTTCGTCTGGTTTAATGTAATAAAATATTGATATGTAAAAATTTTGTTTTTTTTACTGTTTGTTTAATATAAATTTTTTTTTATTATGTGGAGCTTGAAAAGTAATTGAAAATAATTCACCGTCTACTTTGCATGATCAAAGAACTAATATCTTTTCGTTATTGGAATCTGTTTGCATACAGTTAACACATGGGAGGTTTTAATGAAGTATCTGAAATAATTTATAAATGAATTGGACGTGGAAATGTTAAGTATACACAACGCTTTAAATATAGTATGCAAATATTTGAAATGTAATATGGATATGTAAGATAATTCCTATTAAAAATGTCAAGAATTACATTCATTTTTACAAAATTGGTACGATACTACTGACATAAAAAGTAAAATATTTTCTCCACAAGTACCTCATTGTGTAATTCAAATTATACGCACATTGTTACAACAGCAACAATTACAAAAACAACAACAACAACAACAACAACAATGACAGTTGTATACAAAAAATAACTAAAAGAAAATGTAGCTCTGACGATTCATTGTATTCGAGCGATGATGAATTTAACAAATTATTTAACGTAAAAAATAAAAAGAAGTAGAAATAAAAATGTAATTATTACAGTTAAATTCAGACAGAAAAATTAAAATAAGGAGAACTCCAGTAGAAAGAGGTACTAATTTGATTAAAATAGATATAACAGGTATGAATGACTTAAGAAAAACAATATTGGACAAAGGTTCATAAAAACGCTTATTTTGTTTAAGAAAAAGTATCAGAAGATATTATTGATTCAATACATGATATTTTATTAAAAGTTGGAAACATTCTGTCGAAAACTCCTAACGTTCAAATTCAAGTCAACAAACAGAGATAAAAATATGTATTTTTTAAATGTTCATATCTTTTATTTTTATTTAGAGAAAAAATATTTCTTTTCACATTTAGTTATGTTAAGAGAATCCAGTGATTATTGTTTATTTCAGATTAGCTGTAAAAAAGTATATATGAACCAGTCATTTCAGAAACCCCATGACAATTATAAAACCTACAATGAAATTTCAGTATTATGCAGTTAATCTTTCGATCATTGTATTTCACATTTTAATTTTATCGTATAACATATTTTTCCTTTCTTTTGTCTTCTTTAAAATGTTTTGTCTTATAATGTTTTTCTTAAATAAAACCAAAAATAAAACTTACAATCGTTGTTTTGAGGAGCAATATTTTCCCGATGGTTGGTTGGAAGGGTACAATAATTTCTATTCTAAAACCAGTTAAATAAAAAACTGAACCAGGAAGTTACCCACTTCTTTCACTAGTGAACTTCGCAAGCTAATACGGAGAATGGTCAATCAGCGCCTTATTTACCTTGAAAGTAACCAACTACTTTGTAATGACCAATGTAGCTTTAGGCAGAGTCGATCATCTGGTTTCTCTAGAGTATGCCATATTTATAAAATTCAGTTTTATTACATCAGACACTGGTTGCAGTGTTTTTTGACCTATAAAAGGCCTATTATGTGGGATGGAGAAGACAAATTCTTAAAACTTTAAAAGCATGAATATAAATGACAATATTCTTGTCTTTATACAAAACTTAGTGCATTTAATATATACATATCTAAGAGGCCCGTTAGAGCCAAGTTGACGTCAAGAATGTCCTGAGATACACAAAGATTAGAAAGCCTCTGTACCACAACCGTTAAATTAACTTAAACTATACCACGTATAGTGGGTAAGACAGCTGATCTATCAGATACAATTTAACATTTGATAAAATACCCAAGATACCAAGTTTGGTCATTATATTTAAAATATCTGTTTGTATTACATTGTATGATACGGCTAGATAAGTACTATAAATATATTGAATGCAACAAACTACCTGTTCAGTACATATGTAGCTATCAAACGAATTATTTTAGATACTTGGTTTCGGCTAAAACTACATGTTTACACCTGAAAAAACCAAAAAAAAAATAAATAACATTTTTTTCAAAACCCAGTTTCAACGAGGGTAAATTTTGTGTGGTGGGTAGATTTTAACACATAAAAACATAGGACGAGTGATATATAATTTAAAGGTCTGTAAAAAAATGAAAATTTTGGAAAAGAACAAGTTTTACTTTAACTTTGTCGCGTTTAAAGTTTAACAGTAAAAGTACAAAATTTGTTTTTTTTACGATTATATTTGTTAGCACTGAATTATTAAATATATATATATATATATATATATATATATATATATATATATATATATATTACGAAACTTTACCGATAAGATACCCTTAAAAACAATATGTAAGGCTTCAAAAAAAGTTGACGTTTTGATAGTTAAAATGCAATACCCTAATATATTCAATTAATTAGAGCGTGTGGTAACACTACTTTCTCTCAAAGCTGAACATTTTAGGTATTTAAAGTTTTATTATATCTCCAATCGTTTCTAAATGACAGCCAAAAACACATCCAAGTGTTACGTGTGGATGTTCTTCACGAAATACATTTCAATACTCACGTTTGACTAAAATATAATTTTGTAGCCTAGAAAACGCCCTCAAACTTCCCTTTTGACGACAGTCAAGTTAAATGTAGTACATGCAATGGAACATATGATTAACTGAAACAACAACATTTACCCAATTAATTATGAATAAAACTAAATAACAGCTGTTTCACACATATTTTTCTTAGGAACCCATAAGAATTTGAAACCAAATCATGGCTTTATGGACACACTTTATTATTGTACTGTTTTGGTACTATATAAAAAAAAAAATTTAAATGAAACATTAGATTAAGTTTTTAAATTACATAAGTAACAAATGATTGTATTTGAAAAGTTCCTATGTAGTCCAGGTCAAATCTATATTGATACTATTAGAGCATGAAATGGTTTTACAATTGTGTTCCCAATCGTGTAATGATTTGAATGGTTTGCTAACAAGATTTCGATGCTCCAATAAATTACAAATCATTAATAGTTTTCCATATTATCTTCCGCTATTCTTCTTGCATTGGTTGCAACATTTATTCTTTCTCAACTAAAATGTATATTACAACAAAGAAATTTAAATTATTCAGTAGCTTTCAAGACTATCCCATTGAAAATTGTTTTACTTACCCGGTTTACGAATAATAGGTTTATTTTGGTAATCGTTAAATATTTAATCTTCGGTCATCAATAAACAGAAAACGTTATAATCGTCATGCCGTCTGTCCGTCTTTGTCGTTGTCTTGTTGTAGACATAATAGTGGGCACATAAATACGATACATGAATACATTGCTGCTCATGTAGAATCCTGATGAAATCCAGAAACATTTAATTCAAAAAGTCAAAATTATGGTCAATTTAAGCAGTTTTTGTTCATATCTCGTGTGTTATTTACTTTATAACTCTCAAAATTAAATATTAATTTGCAGATACTTATTAAATAAATTAAAAATTATAAAATACATTTATATAAATTACAACAAACTTAACTTCCAGCAAGTCTCGTGCAAATTGGGGAAATGAGAGGGTTGTAGTGGGGGTAAATCGGCCTCTAGTAGATACAGTACGTCACTGTATGAGGGAAATTTACGTCTTCCCTAATTTATTACAGTATACAGTTTTTATTCTATCTAAAATGTAATAAAACAATCACATACCTGCAATAATGCTAGGAATGGCAACACATTAAAGCCGAATAAAACTATAACGCTTTCATCCCTTTCACTCCAACGGCTCGATTCCATACAGTCAGAATTATCTTTAGTTTTTGAAGAATTAGTTTCACTGTCACTTTCATCGGTACTATTGTCAATGCTTATTCTTCCGTTTGGAAATCAATTATTCTCTCTGATGTAAAATAATTGCCTTCACATTTTTTGAGTGCACTTCTTCCAATCTTCTACAGTGAATTCTAAAAACTTTTGTTTCATTATTTGTTGAACTACACTAATATTAATATTTACATTAGAAGCCGCTACTGCATATTTTACTCGCGCCCAAATAATTTCAATCGGGTTTAATTCTGTGTGATACGGAGACAGTATCACAACAGAAAGAACATGTTTTTTCTAAAAGATAATCGAAAAAAAATTATATACCGGACCTTATTTTGTAATATTAAATTATTTAGTACAGGTTTATACACTTTACTACTAGAGGCGATATTTTTATTAAAACAAAACGCTTGAGAATAGTTGTGCGAGATATTTTAAACCGTTTATTGTATCAGTACTACACTCATATTCATTTCCTATGAAACAATGCAACAAAAAAATTACTGAAGATAATGAACAAACGTTTAAACGAATCGCCCTCAAAAAGGGTTTGTACTGAAATTTTTCCAAGAACCCCAATCAGACCCTCAATACTACAATAATCCTATATATTCCGAGGTTGGTACTGTTTCTTAAACGACGTGAGGAGCTCTACCCTCTCTCAGACATATTACAGTGTATCTGAAAAACGAGAAGGCTGAAAAAAATGACTATGCACTGTGACCTAATGTGCCATATGGCGAAACTGGCTGGCATATTTCAATCTTCAATGTAGTTAATCGGCTAACCAAAGTCATCAAATATGTAACTATGCAGGAACACTATACATTAATGTAGACTTTCAGTTAAAGTGTTTTACCCCAGCAGGTAATTTAAATATAGCAATCAATACCAGAAATTGAGACGACAACGTATAGTTGATTATTATAGTAGAATTGAAGGTGATATATGTTAAAATTTATTAGCAACTAGCAGAAAAATCTCAGCATGGAATTTATATTGGCCCAAAGCTGAACACGAAAACCTAAAAGCTGGTCGAACTTCCTTCTTCCTTCGATTCTTCCTTCTTTTTTTACTAGAAGCCCACGAAATATGAATTAGAATTATTACGATCTACAGCAATGGCAAGGAAATTTGGTAATCCCAATATGTACCTGCAACGCTTCATATTCAGAAATATTCAATATTAAGTGAAACCCCAAATAACAGGCCGGATATAGTTGTCTGTGTTTTCCATTCTAAAGTTAAGAGCTTCTAAATTTAATACACAAAAAGGAAATATTTGGAGAAGTGAAAACGTTTCTGTAAACCGAGTATTTTTAAAAACGACGATTACCCCACAATCAGTAAGTCAGTGAATCAGTAATCAATTGATAATCTTACTGATAACTATAAACAAGAGAAACAAATGATATTGATGAAGTTGTGTCTGCTGAAATACCATATCCTAACGACACAATCATGTATGATTCGTCAATAAATTATATAGTGCATGAACCATGTGACTCTGCTTCTGTTTTTATGGAAAATGGAAAATGTAGGAGATATTTCCTAAATTATTTCGTTCCAGAAACGAAAAAATGTAAATAGTTATCTCTTTTACAGAAGGTGAAATTTTTTTGTCTTTTTTTGCCTTATTTTCAAACACATGTAAGAGTTTTTGCAAGTATACATAGTATTAAATATATCCATAAATATGTTTTTATGCTGGATGTCCAAGTTAATGTACTACTAAAGCTAGCTTTTTCCACTATGATGAAGTAACAATTTTGAAACAATAGACACTTTGGCCAGTAGGCCTACATGGAATATTTTCAAATCATATCCATGTCTCACACTGTAGTTCGTTTGCTTAGTCACCAGGATATATATTTTACAAATTATAATGCCAGTGAGGCATTGATTCAGGCACCGATAAGAAGTAATAAATTGATTGTATAGTTTGATTTAAGTAACTGTTACTCAAAGTCCCTATTATATATCCATTATGTTCGAGAACAAAACTATATCAGTTAGAAAAAACCCAAAAATATTTGTAATGTTATCGGCAATATGTATATAGTTGCTCCTTTAGATTTAGAACGATATCATCTTTCCTTACTACTACTTTATATTGTCAGTTCTTCCAGTTTTCAAGAGTTGAGAACTTGTTATATTCCACCTTCAAAGAAGCAGCTATGAAGAAAAATTTACTTTGGGGTGGTCTCTAGTGGCACCGTTGCTTAAATAAAGCATCTTCTTTTTTAGATCCCTTATCAGATAATTACGACTGTTTATTTCCTATATATTTCAATAGCCAAAAAATACAACCTGATTTGTGGAATGATTTCAAATATGTACTACGTGAAGATTATAACACTACCTTTGACCCCGATGTAGCTCATAAACTGACTCTTTTACATATTTCGATATATTGAAACTACGTGGGTTTTCACTATCTATTTTTATTTGCCTCTTAACACTCTAAAAATTCTACCACACGCTGATCTAGTAGTTGATTTGTAGTGTTTTTCAACTACTATTGATAATAACATCAATAAACAAAGGAGGGTTTCTTATAATTAACGAAGCTGTTGGAGCAATTCAAACAATTGATGCAATATTAGCAATGCCTTTTCTGTTGAAGAACCGCAAGGAACAGGTAAAACTTTTCTATACCAGTGTCAAATCCAGTGATGCAAAACTTTAAGTTTTGAAGTGATAACTATAGCCTGCAGATCAACAGAAAGATAGCTGCAATCATAAAAGAAACCAAAACTATTATAAGGCTGTCCCCGTGCACTTATAGTTGATAGATTACTAAAAGATATTATGAAAATAACATTCATTTTGGAGATAAAGTTGAAGGTGATTTGAAACCGGTTCTACCTGTAGTCCCTGATGCTTAATAAACAAACGATTGTTCAAATCAGTATAAAACTTCACCCATCTGGCCAACATTTAAGAGGTTTAAACTCACAGACAATTTTAGGAGCAAAAAGTGATAAATATATTGTTAGGCATAGGAAATGGTGAATATACATCACCAGAAGGTAAACCTTCATGTATCATTGATTTACGAATCCAATGATTGCAGAAGAATGTATTGCTTCTAAAATTTACGAAGAAAATCTGTTTATAGAAGACAGTGGAAAACAATTATCAATAGTTGCTATTCTTGCACCAAACATTGTAATGGAATAAATTCAAAAAGTTATTGATCTTGTCTGGAAAGTATAAAGAATATGTTAGTGTAATTAAGTTATTTACTGAAGATGAATCTGAAGTATCATAGTTTGTAACCGAGTTTCTAAATAGCCAGGAACTAAAGACTAAAATCACATAATATAAAATTAAAATGTGGAGTAATTGTAATTTCACTAAGAAATATAAAAGTTACTTGTGGTTCACTTAACTGGGCAAGTTTAATAGTTAGAAACATGTATGAAAATTACTTAAACTTAGAAATTATGACAGGACAAAATACAAGTCAAAGGTTTCTACTACGTTGCATTGACCTGACACCTTCCGATACAACTCTTCCTTTCCATTTTAGAAAGCGACGTATCCCTTTTCGTTATGATTTTTGTATAACAATTAATAAGGCGATACTTTGGGTCGTGTTGGACTATATTTACCTGAACCCGTTTATTATCACGGAACCCGATTATAGTATTTGGCACTATCAATATTGAGTTCGTTCAAAAGTGTAAAAGTTTCATTAATACAACAAAACACCAGAAGTGTTAATGTAGTATTTAAAGAAGTTTTGTAAAACAAAGTTTATGGAATTGTATTACTTATATTTCTACTAGGTTCCAATTAGTTTAATGATTTAAAAGTAAACAATAGAAAGCAAAAAGACAAAATGTAATGAAGATTTTAGTTTCATTTTAATTTTATCTTATCCAATAATTGTTTTTGAAGACACAATTGCCAACTATAACTTTCTGTTTTCTTGTCAAACATTACGGTTTATAAAACTTTTTCATTTTTAAGTAGCCACAAAAATTAAGTAAATTGAAATAATATATAGGGACTCACATATTGTATTCACATAAAACTATTTATAATTAGAACAATCAAATTAAAAATGTCACAAAATAGAGGACATTTTAAACAGTTTTTTTTGTTCACATCTCATGTATTTTTGGACTAATAACACACTAAATTAAATAGCAGTTTATATATTTCAATACTGCATGTAATTGTCCTAAAACCACCGCTCTATGATGAAAAATAACGAAATTATTGTCAAAAATGTAATCTCGAACGATGGCCTCCATACAAAATGTGTTATTCGTATAATTACAAAATCCGGCAGGACTGAATAACCGAGACAATCGTAAGGAAGGGATGTTACTTCATATATATGTACAACTTCAAGTCCCGCCAAAGCCCAGATACTGACAAAACCGAAGCCAGTTTCATACATGTACATCTAAAATGCACTTTGGGCAATAGCTAACATCAATAAAGCAGTGATAGACCGAACTATAAGGCTTAGAAAACCTATTTAACAACTCTTTTAACAAACTTACTCTATACTACGTATACTTATCCTACAAATAATATTTATTATTTCCTACAAGGCCAAGAAACCGAATTTTTACCATTATTTTTAGAGGGTCTTATTATATTACATGGTACGGATTGGGCTGGATATATAGTATGATGGCTATCTTTCAAATGAATTATACAGGGTGCAACAGACCACCCGTGCTGTATTTATAGAGAAAACTACTGAGTTTAGACACTGAAATCCAAATAAAACTCCACTATTTCTCACTCCAAGATCTAAAAATATTTTTATTTAAAACCGGTAGCACAAAAAAAAATATAGGGACTGGGTGTAGTTTTTGAAGAAATTTCAAATGTAAACACAACGAGTGATATCGTTTTAAATGTCTTTTAAAAATAAACACTCCCTTAAATAAAGTTTTGATGTACCCTATCCCGTTTCTAAACGTAAAAATTTGTTTTTTACATATTTATTTACTATCGCTGATTTAAATTATTCTCCAAAACCAAAATATGTCCATACATTTCTGATTAGATACCGTTCAAAAGGCTACTTTTTCATTTTCGAAAATGAAAAAATTTCGAATTTCTAGGCAATAAAAAATTAATATCTAAACATTTAAAAAAAGTATGTTGCGTGGCATATTAAATTAATGCTCTCTTAAAGCTGTAGATTTTTAAAGTTGAAAGTTTAATTATATCTCCAGTCTCCAACTGTATCAAAAAGGAGAGAAGAAACACATCCAAGTATTTCGTGCGGAGTTTCTTCATGAATCATTCCGACACTTACGTTGGACTAAAATTTAATTTCGTAAGGTTCAAAACAGACTCATCTCTCTTCTGCATGGTTCACATGTTAATTTATTGTAGGAATGGACCATATGATTAACTGAAACATTGAAACAAAAATGTTTATCTTATTATGTATAACTAAACAACTTAGAGGAAGCCATTAGAATTTGATACAGCTCCGTCACTTTAAGGATGCACTGTATTGTATTTTTTTTTCGGTGGACCCTTTATATAAACAATTTGTATAATGAAACATTCCATTAACATATTTAAATTACATAAGTGGAAAATGATTGCATTTGAAAAGTTCCTATGTAGGTCGAGTGTCCAGATTAAATTTACGTTGATACTACTGTATTGGAGAGCAAGAGTATTGATACTATTATGTTTCCCTGAGAGCACACTAAAGTCCCCTATACTAAATTTCATCTTCTTACGCTCCCTGTACTAGCATCGTGCTTACAGACAACAACAACGACAAGCGGACATCAAGTCGAAAACTACTTTAATGGCTTCCTGAGACCATGAAAAGTAACGATCAGTAAAAACAGAGATTGATATTTTTGAAGACAACGGAAATTGGCTAAGTTAAAATATGATGTTATAATGATAAATCTATACTAATTATGTTGGTAATAAAACATCACTGATTAGTTGTAATAAAATTTACCGGATTTGTGTAGAGGTTATTTTAAAACGTCAATATAGATTAATATTTTATTGACAGAAACTGCTTTTAGTTGTTGGTTTACAATTTATTTATTTGTTAAAAAATTACTAGTAAAAAAATAATTAAAATCGTTATTAAATAATTATTTCATTCATAAACACGGCCATTATGGTAATTGTCAAAACTCATCCATACAGAAGTATAGTGATCGCCAAAAGTTGGTTTCTTTGGCTTTGTAAGAAATATTAAATAGTATTGTTTGTTAAAACAGTTGGTACTATGTGCCAAACATTTTGGTGTTTACCAATGTTTTCTGAAAAGTAATACTATCTAACTTGAGATTTTGGAAAATTAACCGTGAAATTCCACTAAATTTTGAACCAAATCGGTAGAATAGATTTTGAGAAATTAATTAATTTCTAACATCACAATTGATGATATTTGTGTGTGTTTTAACGCTATCTCACTAACCGATATTTTTGAGGAGTTTGTAACAATACATTTTGTTTGGCTCTGAAGAGATTACGATGATATAAATCATAGGAAGACAAATTTGAAAAGAAAATCATATTTAGTTTTTTTAATAGCAGATACCTCCAAATTTTTAGTGATACAATGAAAGAATATTAACGAGATTCGTTCAAAATTCTCTCACGTACAAAATTCAGGCCTTAAAGCTCTTCAGGACAGCCAAACAACATTCGAAATCCACATTTTTAGTTTCAGGGGACCTAAAAATGGAAATATCTGCATAAAACTAGACTTCGATTTGTTGATTTATCACATAAGATTTTATTTTACTACTACGTATATCCAATCACGAAGTATCCAATGTCAGAGATAGGTTGCCACATCAACTTCATTTTCAGAAATATTCCAGAGAATTTAATGAATTAGAAATAGTCCGAGTTGGGATGCAACATTAACTTAATGTTTGAAAATATTCCAGTTAAAAAACAATAAAATTAATCATTTGAGAATGATGGATTTGCAATGTGCTATAGATATGTTAAATGATATATCAAGATAGTGGGATTCGGCAGAGCACTTTACGTTAGGAAATATTCCAGTTGGAAAGCAATAAAGTATCTCTTTGTTTATTAGTATACAATGAACAATAGGTCTGTTGACTGAACACTCTGTAACGATACATCATATCTGTTGCGGTAGAGCAAAATGTCTGTAAATTGAACTCAAGAGTCAGAGTTGGGATACTAATACTAGTGTTCAGAAATAATCCAGCTGAAAAGCAATAAAGTAACTTTTACTGAACACGTTAGGTTTAAAATTGTCAATTGAAAACTCAATAATGAAATATCTGGTAATATTAGTGGATTTCAGTAGAGCGAAATGTCTGTCAGTTGTATTCCTAAGAAACTTTGACAACTGCAAACATAAGTCAGAGATGGGATGCGTTATAAGCTTTATGTTCGGTAATAGTCAATTTAAAAATCGATAAAGTATCTCCTACGAGTATTTTAGTTTTACGATCTGTTATCTGAACTGTTAACTGTAATTATATAATGGTAGTGTTTTTCAGTAGACTATGATTCATAGTTGGGAAGCAACATCAGTTTTATGTTCAGAAATATTCAAATATAAAAAGAAACAAAGTATCTCGTACTGAGCACAGTGGGAAATAAATCTAATTCCCCAAAACAAACAAAAACAACTTTTATTGTCATTTTGGGGAATTTTCTTTCGTTCTATATTCACTACAGTGCTTTAAATTTGTTAAATGAACACTTTGTAATAATATATCTATTATAAGAGTTGGATTCGGTTTACGAAATGTCTACAAGTTGAACTTGTAAAGAAATTTGAAAAATATAACCGTGATCATGATTCAGAGTAGAGAAGCCACACAGTTTTATATTTGAAAATATTCTAGTTAAAAAATAACAAATTATCTCTTACTGAGGTAGGTAGGCTTAGGTATTGGCAATAGATCTGTTAACTGAACTCTCTGTAATGATATATTGACTAAACATAGTGGTTTTCGGTCGAGTTAATTGTCACTTAGTTGTATCATTTGAAACGTTGAAAATATGTAACAGTGATCATGATTCAGAGTAAAGAAGGAACTGTCAGCAAAACCGAGATTGCCTAAGTCAAAATCTTAAGGAATTATGAGAATTGTTAATAATAGGCCTAATATTATAATCCATTGCCCATAAATGTACCACAAATGAAAATGTTCTCCTTCTCGACTGGTGTCTAATTACTAATTTCATTATGTTCTATTTTTTTTCGATAATTAGGTTACCAAAGGTTACCAATACAAAAAAAAAATGGTTTTCGTTAAAAGAGGAAAATATTTTGTTAATTTTAAATATTTTGTAATAATAGTGGTTTTTTGGAGAGGTTCCATAATACACATTTAAACGTCACCATACTGAAATTTACTAAACGAAATCCTGGTTTTCTGGTAAACTGGTAAAAGGTTACATAAATAATAAGTATACCATATCTTCCGTCAATATCTTATATATTTCAAAAGATACAGTACAAAGTAATTGTGTTAAACACAAAATGGCCGACAGATAGAGGATGAAACGTTTTCGGACTTATGTTTATATAGACTTATTTCTCTTAATTTTAACTCTGGAATCAGCTCTCGAAATATTACCTCGTAACGTTGAATCATCCTGCATAGATTTATATAATAATTTACATAATGCAAAATCAAATGTACTTTCTGACATAAAAGTCGAATAGAGACGGTTTTGTCATGGCGCAAGAAAATATGTTTTGAGTTATAAATAGAAATATGAGAGTTGTGATTAATTGAATTCAAAATAAGTAGTTAGGCAATGATGTCTCTGACTAAAACAGATCAAAACTTTACGATTTTGATCAAATTTACCACAAGTTATTAGTAAAAGAATACAATATATTTCCTTATATTATTCTTCAAAACTTATAGAAAAAATTCAATTTCAATTCAAATTCAATTGGAAAAAAACCGACCCAAATGATTTCTATAATATTTTGGTGTTATGTGAAAGGTTATGATCAAAATTTATCTGCTAAGATGGAAGTAAATAAAAATTATGATTTATAAACGGTGCAATAATACTGCACAAACTTTCTCACTCAAACAATTCACAAAACCAAATAAAAACGATCCAACACTATTCGTCACCAAACATGTCATTTGGGTGGATGTCTACTAAAAAATTAAAAAATAAATCATAGACGCCGACTTTTAAAACATATTTGTGTATTTAAATAAGGGCCTAAACTATGTTTCACTTTTGCCATAAACACGTCCCTATCGTAAATTGTATTTGACGGTGACCAAAGGACGTTTTTTTTCCAATTGATTATTCTTGGGGCGTAATTTTTTTTTTTTACTTGCTATTTTGAATCATTAATCCCCAAATTTTACTAAAATTTTAAGAAAATTAATATAGCCGATTTTGAGAAACTACGTCCTTATATGATGGATTATTTAATCGATAACTTAAGAAGTCGATATTATGGAGAGATGGCTGCCAATGCATTTGTTACTTAAGGGTACACTTGAGTAAAATTTGATCAAAATCGTTATATGTATTTTGGAAAATAATGTTTTTTCTTATAGCAGCTAATTTCATATATATATATATATATATATATATATATATATATATATATATATATATATAAAGAAAATTAGATGAAACCGGCCAATGCGTTCTGAAGAACACAGAACATACGGCAGACAGATAGTCTAATGACAAACATCATTCCTGAAACCACTTTTAGGCCCTCAGAACAAATATAGCCACAACAACTCGATTATTGATTTTTTTTACCCATAACGTAACGCCCTCTATACTCGTATATGTAAGAAACAAAGTGTGTTAAAAAACAGAAATAGTTAAGCAAGAATTCCTCTATAATCAAAATCTTTTAAAAAAAGCTTAGTTATTTAAAAGAGTAACCACAATAATTCCATCCAACAATATTGATAGTAAAGTTGTCGAGTAGGCGCTACTGATGAGCCTCAGTATATCGATCCCTGCAGCGTCGTCATCATGTAGATATTTCCGTTCTAATATTTAACAATATCCTAAACGACTCACCAACCCTCCCCCTTCTCTCTCTAAAGTATCAAGGATAAAATAGTTAAACTATATTTATAGCAACATAATCAATAAATATATTTGCGTAAGTTTGTGTTTCATTAGATAAACAGGTCTTCATTAAAAAAAATATTAATAATAAAAAATACATCATTCCAAAACAGTCGATGGGTCTATCATTTTTTTAACTCATATAGATTGCCAGGACACAGTGCGCATTCAGCGATGAACGAGGAAGTGCGTTACTACTCGTTAATCGTAATTTTTCTAGTAGTCCTACCTCTACCCAAAATGAGTGGCTAATAGTTTTTTGGGAAGGGTTTGAAAGACCCTTTCTGAGTTTAGTCCCCTGCACATATCCAAAATATGTTTAACCAAATGGTCGAAGAGGCCCATGGTGTTTGGCCTTGTGGAATAATCTCAGTAATATTTTTAAAAACTCACGTAAGTCTAAATTAATAGTATTAATTGGGGATATTAATTAGCGCTTAGGTTAATTGATAGATTCGTCAAAAATTGCTGGTCAGTTGAGACGAATCAACGGTACGGGAGTATAACTTTGCGTGCTGCGGAGAGGTCGATAGTCAGAGAATCACGGTCACAGGCTCGTATATTCGATATTTGGTTTTAGAAATGGGATAAGAGCTACTCTCGCAAATGTGCAACCAGGCGTCGCATATGTTAGCTCAGAGTTACGATCTCTATCTCCACCCCCCTCCTTTTTGAACATGACACTTGCTCGCATTTTTCGACATCGCCCGATATGTCTCATTGGCTGGGCAAATTTAACCAGATTAGTTAAATCAGCTGTTCTCTAGGTCCTTTACCGAGAGTTTATAACTAACCTAATATATATTGTCTGTACTGATAACCACTACATCTAAAGTAATTACGTTATTTCAGTGATCATTCGTTTTTTTCCACTGTAATATCATATGATAGTTATAGATGACGGATTTACATCGATTAAGTTATGGCCTGATATGTCACGCACATCGCCTTAATTGTTTGAATCCAATTAGTATTGCGCCTATTTTTGGTATTGTATTCGGCCTTGCCAATTTTGTACCGTTACGCCTATCTCATATGCCGAGCGTCGAATTTCGATGAAATTGTTCGACTTTTCCTTTTTATCATTTAACCTGGTATTTGTTTATGTTTTCCCTTATTGAATCTGTTCAACTTCAAGAATACCAAACCCTAAAATTAATCAGTAAATAGTTAATTTAAGTACTCCCCCACATTTATTAAGCTTAATTGTTTCAGACTTTTTCTTCCATTTATAGATTGAACCTTTATTAAGATTCTCCCCATTAACTAGATTCTTTTTTCTCCTTCTATTTGTTTTTAATACCAGAACTTAAACAATCTTCAACTCTACAAATTAAATTAAAATCTTTTCTATTAATATACAATGTAGTCACATGAGGTTATTTCAATTCACACAATATTTTTCTTTCTTTTCTTTTTTTTTAAATACTGAAATTCAATCTCCCATTTGCTCTCAAGGTTCAGATTTGAAAATCACAGCTGAGACAAGGAAATTGGTTTAGTTTTTAGATATAAATTTAACTTATTATTGTTCTACCTTGTCTTTTGTTGTTTAGAGCACATCTGTGGTCTTTTTGCCGACCTCTATCTCAGACAGCGCTGAGAGGATTCCGGTGAAATCTTCTCAGCGTCGCGGCTTAAAGGCCGGAGGAGTTAATCCATGTATAACGCCCCTTTTTCTTCCCCTTTCTCTAAATATATGTCTTACTCAAAGCGAAACAACGACCAGTTCGATCCAGCCTGGTTCGCTAACACTTGGAAGTTATGAAGGAGCGTCATATCTCTACCATTAAGAGCCTCCCTCGAAATATTGTCGTTTTGGGGATAGTCACCTGTTACGTTCGACCATATTCCACGAATTAAGGGATCCTCTGAATCAAGCGTCTATTTTTTCCAAGGGCTTTCTGGTCTCACAGTTTCTGGGTGAAAGCTCAAATTAAAATTAATCGACACTAGTTGTTTCCTGCTACCCATGAGGCAGTTATTGTCGCAACCAAGTTATTGACAGGCAAGGATAAATATTTGAGATCCAATTTGGTGTCGATAGATCGTATTATTCTCCGAGCTATCCCTCATGCATTAACTACCCTTTTAAACTTCCGTTTTTCCTCTTATTCGGAATCAATTCAATTCTTATTATTTCACTCGACGTATTCAATCTTGTCCAGCCCACCCCTCACCAAAGCCGAGGGTTATATTTGACCGGCCTCGGGCTTTTTGAATGATGGATTACATTTTAAACCTCGAGAAATGTAAAAATATACGCAATGCTAATATCCCTTATACACTTTTAACCGTTTCCCTCCTAAAGTTTCTCGGCGGTTATAATGGCTCCTTGCCTTCATACCTGCTTTCCGATCGGGATAGATAGATTTGTCTCACCAGATCCATGTGATGTTAGTTGTAAATTTCTTTTTTTTCAATCTTTTTCTATCGTAAACACACTAATTACAAAACATACCCTCATCCGTACACCATTCTTACACTGAGAGATTCCTGAGTTCGACGACACTCTACGCATTCCTGAGTTCGTCGATTTATTCTTTGCTGTCGGTTTGAGAGAAAAAAAAACAATTATCAGGAGAAACCGTATTTTTGTTTCAATTTTTATTCAACTGTTTCCCCCAAAAATATTTCCATCTCCAGTTGGTGGTCTGGGATGGCTAGCAAATTTGGCATAGTATACGCACAAATTGGTAGTCCACCAATTAGAGCCTCTCTTCTCAAACATCCCACCGATTCATTTGCCTCACCTAAATCAGACAATTTACACTATACACTCCCCCCGAATTATTATTTTTTTAATCCCTTTCTGAAGACCCAAATATTCCCCCGTCCCTGTACAAGTATCATTTACTCTCATAAACATAACACCAATTCTGTTTCTTCTACCAACATCGGTGGTAGATTAATTGCTTAAGTCTTAATTAGGAGTATAAATACTATTTATGGCATTAAGATTTAGAATATAAGGATTTTGATTTTAGTTTTGCATAAATAAATTAAATTTATTTTTTAACTCACCAAATTTTTTGCACTTCTTAGTCATAATTCCGCTGGTTCTATCTATATTTATATCTAATCTTAGGACAACCCCATGCGCACAGATAAGTCCTTCCGGATGTAACGCCATTCAGCATGATGGTGGAGAGAATTTAATTGCGAACGTATATTAAAATTGTATTACATGCAACTAGGTTGTTCAAAACACACACACACACACACACACACTGAGACGGTTTGGGAAAAGCCAAAAGTCTCAAGCCAATTTAAAACAGTTTAAATTCCCGCGATAAAGCCATGTAGATGGGAGACGAGGAGGGACGATGACGTCACGGCAACAGGTGTTGAACACTGCATGTTGGATCGTGTACAGTCGCTCTGTCTTGTTTCTTATTTTATTAAAATACTAAATTATTAAAATAAATTAATGTACAGTAGAATCAACCGATTAATAATATCGAAGAATAAATTTAAAAGCAATTAAAACAAAAAAGTTATTCAAGTTTTTATAGGGGCTCAAAAACCTAAAATTTGGAAAAAACTTAAATTCAAAATTCAAAAAACGTAGAGTCATAACTCAAAGGGGAACTAATAATAATCATAAATAAGAAATATGAATTAATAATAATTAACAGGTGAAAATGGACTTAGAAAGTCATTCTTGGGGAGTTTTTTGGAATTTTTGAGTTGAAGGGGGGATTATTTAAAAAATAATAATAAGTACTATTGAAGAGACCACAATAGGGCACAATAATATGTACTTAGAATCAAATTTGAGAATAAAATAAGGGAGATATAATAATTACAAAACGTAAAACTTTAAAGCCCAAAAGCGGTTAAATTAAACGTTAAAGGGGTAAAGTAACATGGTAATTATAGATATCTAGTATGGAAAATTGTAAAACATCAAAGCAGAAGTAATAATATATAAAGGGGGGTTTTTATGAACATAAACTCATACGATGCAAACTTTAGGACTTCAAGGACGTATAACTCAAAAACCAAACGAGTTATGTGAAAAGTACAAACATAGTTTTTCGTCGTAGTAGAAGAGGAACAAGATTTCGTCAAAAGAATTTTGAGAAAGGACTTATCTCAAAATTTGGAAAGAAGAAAAATCGAATTTCGGGAAAAGGGCGATAACTCGCGAACGAAGCGTAGTAGAGCGATGAATCAAGTTCCACAAGACCCACAAGATGGATAGGAAGAAGAATCCGAAAGGAACTTTAAAATCGGTTCGAGCGTTCGAAAGTTATAGCGAGTTGAACGAAAAAACGAACAAAGTAGAGATTTTCATGCAAAACATGAAAAGTGGCGTGCGCATCCTCAGCCGGAATCCAAAGTTTAAAACATCATATTGCCAACTTGGATCACAGATAACGTTGAAGAAAAAATACAATAAATTATTAATTAAAAGGTGTTTTAATTAATAATAAAGGAAGAAAACTATTCATTAGTCAAAAAATATGACTAATAAAATATTTAGTGTAAATATTTCAGACCAAAAGGGCCTGAAAACACATAATATATGGAAAATACCTTTTTCCCTAAAAGGGAGGAAAATTGGCTCCAGAAAAGTGGATTAATTCCCACTGACAGGGAGACCGTAATTTGTCGTTCGAAAGAAGGACACTTTTGATTTGGAATCGACGCGAAGTGGACGTTTCTTCTGCAACCGACTCTGAGCTGAGAGGAAAATTCAACTGTCACTCTACTTAACTGGACTTAGAATAATTTCAACTTTAATCGAACTTCAAGGCAACTTAGAAGAATTCGAGACCAGCATTCAACTACATAGTAGCTTACAGACTCTGGATCGAAAACATCAAATCAACATCAGCCTAATTATACAACAAATTCCAAATCCAACTAGAACTTCTAATAAAGTGTGAAGGTATCTTATACTTAAGGAATAATTCGCAAATATTAACTTCATTTCAAATATAACGTCATTAGGGGAATTATTAAAAATTAAATTCATTTTTAAACCTCTGCTTTGGTGTTGAAAATAATTAATAATTTAAATACGACTTTTTCAGTACAGGAAAAACTGTTTGTGGTTCTGTCTGAAAAGTCAAGCGTTTTTATTTTGTTTAAGATATAGAAAATATTACATTGATAAATTTTGTCAAATAAATAAATATTTGTGTTGTTGTTTAATCAAATTGTTTGGTGTTATTAAAAAAGTTTATAAAGTTAACATTTTTTCTGTGCAAAAGAGAAAGGAATACATAAATAATTCATTTCTAAATTTTGTTGTGTTTTCAATATATATCCATTCTGTATATGTTATTAACCTTGTTTAAACATAAATCTTATATATGTGCTCTGGTAATATAATTTGAAAATTTTAAAAGTTATCATCAGAACTTAAGAGCCGATTTCTCCCAAAAGGCACGACCTTGGAGAGAGAGAGTGTTAATCTAAAAAAAGAGTCAAATAATCGAGCATTGAGATAAAATTCAGGGAATTTTGCGTAAATTAAAAGTTAGTAAGTTTATGAGGACAAGCTCATACTTACTAGAGCCAAGAGTTGCAAAATCTTTGATTCAAAAAAGTAAAAGTGAGCATCTTGGCCTTGCCCGCGCTTGCTCTGAGAAGAAAGGTGGTTCGCCCAGTCGGTGGTGATCGTACAGCGAGTTTAAGAGTTCGTGATAAATAGTGTTCCAAAAAGGGAACAAAGAATCTTAAATTCGTGAAGACAGAGTGGTTAGTGGTAAGTAGCGCGAAAAGAGGCGCGAGAACCCACGACCCCGAGACGGAGCGCGGCAACACACACACACACACACACACACACACACACACACACACACACACACACACACACACACACACACACACTACAAACCACCCCACGATTAAAAAGAAAAATCCGAATATCATCATTATATCTTGGGTGATACGCGACACTGAACTAATCATTCTATAAATTAACAACAAAAAAAGGTATATTTTAAGTTAATGCATTAAATTTATTCAACAAAAAAATAATTATATATCGTCCACCCAGCGTCGTTTTGACTCATCTGTATCTACAATTACTCTACCCTTCTTCCTCATTTCCTACCCTCTCTCCCATGTCTTCCTTCACATCTTCCCCCGTCTGTTACCTTTTACATAGATTGTACATGGAAAAAATATTAGCCTGCCAATCATTTCCACGGAACTACATTTTTATTCCCCAATTTTAAATTTGATTAATTTGGATATACTTTTTTTTTTTAAATCAGTAATTTACACACAATATTTGGCTAGCATCCTCTTCCTCTCTTTCCTCCCACTTAATATATTTATTTTTTATTCCTTAAATCAAATATTTTTAATTATATTCAATTAACCGATTGATGTTCGGTGGTGAGGTAAAATATGAGAGTCCAGACCGTATCTGGCACCAAACAAAATTATTAAATTCAGTTCTGTCCCTTTGTTCTCCTTCATATCCGGGCATCGCTTATTTGCTTCTTTGGTAACTTAAGTATGATAAATTGCCTACCTTGGCGTATTAGGCGCTCCACCGCCTTTTGATAACTCATATAGATTGCCAGGACACAGTCTGCGTTCAGCGATGAACGAGGAAGTGCGTTACTCCTCGTGGATCGCAATTTTTCTAGTAGCCCTACCTCCACCCAAAATGAATGGCTAGGAGATTTTTGGCACACTTGAAACATTTTTAACGCGGATTAGTTTAACCAAACGGTCGAATAGGCCCATGGTGTTTGGCCTTGTGCAATAATTTAAGTAACACCTTTAAAAACTCAAGTAAGTTTCAATTTCTAGGGTTGTGAGGATTAGAAATTATATTTATGACAATAACATCACTCTAAGTGAACTATGGAGCTATCACAATCCTTTTGTTACTCATAATTCTTGGCTATGGGTAATCGGTTGATCTTAACATGACGTGACTGACCTCTATCAAAATCAACAGTATTCCGGACGGTAAAACATTTTGAGGATAATAATGCTGTAAAATATCATCCCCGTTATTGTAGAACGATCACACTAGTGAGGAGACACCTCTAAATGTACTGCAATCAATTGTGGAAAATCCTCATACAAATCTTAGAAAAGTTTCCCTTGAATGTGAAGTAAGTCGCTTACCTGTACACCAAATTTTGAAGGCTAATAACTTCGACAAGTTTCACATTTAACGAACTTTAAAAAAAAAAAAATTGAAACAAATTGAATACTGTGACGTTATTATGGGAAAACATACAAGAAACAAATAATGTATTTTGTCAATAGGTTTTTCCTCATTAGAAAATATTTAGCTGAAGGGTGATGCAAATAGACAGAACTGTTGATTCTGGAGCCACAAAACCACAAATTGGATGTATGAAACCCACATGTAGCATCCACAAAATGTAAATATATGGGCAACATCATTGGTTCTTTTGTTATTGAAGGGCATTTAAATGGAAACACTTATCTTGACACGTTGGTAAATCAAATTTTACCAGATGTTGAAATTATTACTGGACCAAATTTCAATAATGTGTGGTTTCAGCAAGATGGAGTACGTCCTAACCTTTGTACAAATACGTGAACTCTTAACTGCAACATTCCACATAGATGGATTGGTAGAAGGGTGTCATTGCGATCGTTTAATCTTTCACTTTTGGATTACTTTTGGGGGGGGGAGTATCTAAAACATAATGTTTACAGAACTAAATCTACAGATATTGACGATTTGAGACATCGTACTCATTCAAGAAGCAGCAATAATTACTCCCGATACAAAAACCTAGGAGTTCTTATTACTATAGATTGTCGTACAGCCTAACTGCTGAGGCAAAGCAATTCGAGTATTTGCCAGATCCTACTATAGTATTCGAGGGCTTGGAGCATTAATTTTAGTGTTTTTATTCTGTTTTTTTATGAAGCTGTGATTACCGACAGGTTTTTCATCCTAACAAGAAAACAAAAATCACAGTCATACTCCCCAAACATATTAAATGGTAAAATTTAAAAAAATTCAAAAACATTACAAAACAAATAGTTTATTAACACTTTTTATCCTATCTTTCGAACTAAAAGCTGTGATTATATTATACACGATATGCTTTTTCTCTAACCTGTATACAGTAGGAAAGTCATATTGCAAACAGATCCTCTGATATATGTATTTATTCATTGTGTAGTATATTTTCCTATATGAGATATATTGCATACCTACCTACCTGCTGAATCTATATTGCATATTCAGCGCTTTATTAATTTGTAACTGCAGGGATAGTTAAATTAGGGTTCTAAAAATTATTATCTACTATATGTTAAAGTTTATTTAATTTGTCTGGAAAGAATGTTACCAAAACAAAGGTTCTATTATTTGTGAGATGACTTTTCCGTCCCAGAATACAGTAAACCCATTAAATCTAAAGATCATCTCCATGAAAGCAGTTGAAAGTCGTTGACATTAAATATAATCACAACACCCCCCACATGAAGACATTCCTTGCTTTGCTTTACTATCACTCCAGAGAACAATTCCAGGCTCAGCTATTAATTATAACAATGTCCTTGCTGGATAATACAAGGCTACATATCTAACATTATTCGTAACAAAGGCAGGAGTGGAATGGTTATTTAACTGATGCATGATAAATTATGTGTTGTTATGTTAAGAAATGGGTCCTTATGTTTATGTGTTTGTATGTTTTATATCTCAGTAAACATTGATACTAAATTAAAATATTTGGTGTTTAGTGTAATTGAATTCTAAGGAACTCCAACAATTTCCACTCATGAAAATCACCCGAATCCTTCTCTCGTCTTATGGAAAGAAGTAACTCGTGCAGATAAAACCTTGGTCCATGGTAGTATTCGAACAAATGGTGTTTCTATATTGTGATATTTATCTGTAGATATTGTTATGTTCACGAAAATTACGTCGTAAAAAAGAAACGTAATTCAAAAAATTCGATTTTGGACACTTCATATATTATATTATTTATGTATTTATGATAAATATGGTTTTGGGGTGTAGAGCGCCGCATATTTGACACACGTTAGACATAATATCAAAATTATTATTTTTTTAAATTCAGATTTCGCAAACATCAACATGCCCTCGGAGTGTCGCTATATTGTTTACGTAAATGAGAATCTCGAGGAAACCTACGTTTTATCTTATAGTCTTGTGTTAGATCTCTCTCTTTCATCTTTCCTATCAGGTCTCTCTAGATGAACTCTTGTTTTTTTCCCGACGCTATCAGAGTATTCCTGGGCTAATGAACTTTATTTTATATTCATTTCTTTTTGTAAGGCGTTTCACCTTAGAACAACGAGGGGAAAAAGCTCGATATCTTTTATTTTGATCCATCACATAACTTCCTCTATATTAGGAATATGTCGGAAAGTCATCGACATTTTATCGATTTTGATGAACTAGTAAAATTGAGGTCTAATTCGGATTACTCAACATACGACCTTTTAAAATGGTTTTCAAATATTTTAATTTTACATTGTTTCCAAGATTAATAGTAGAATGCCAAATAATATATAGATGACCACTTCATAAAAACAATTTCGTAAAATGTAAGTATATTAGCTGTGCTCGTGTAGAGTATTGTTTTTTGTTTTATGTTTTAAACTAAGCTCTCTAAGTATTTTATACTTTTCATATGTGGATATTTCGTATTATTACTTACCCAGTAGTCTTATACTACTTATAGAGTAAGTTTGGTAATCCGAAAAAAGTCGACTTCAGTTTTCTTATTTCATGTTTCATAGTTTCAGTAAATAGAACTGTGAGGTATTCAACTTACAACACACCAGATTTTATACAAATTTGAAGATATGAAATCCAATAATGTGTACCAACCCCACATTTCTGCCATGACAAATTGCGTAATCATTGTCAAACATGTAATGAAAAGTCAGGGAATATGACATCGTATATCTAGTGGGCCAAGTCACCGACATCAGAATAGCGAATGGAGGTTTCAGCTTCTAGGCCTGTTAGGGCGAGCGAAGCGAGTAGACACATCTATAAGGTCTTTGAGTGCCTCACCGACATGAGGTTCAGGCGTTACGATACCAACTTTGCGGTCTTAACTTTTAGCGAATTTGCTAGTATTTATTATAATGTATGATATAGTGCCTAAGTACCATGGTGTATCCTATCAAATTGTTTGGTGTAAGATTCATTGATGATTGTTTTACTGTTTCTATTATGTGTTCTTTGAATTTTATATATATTTATTTTGTGAGATATTTGGATAATATGGTCAGATTAATTTCTATTGTAATTACATTTAGAAATATTAAACTTTAATTTCTATCTTCCCACAGCAACCAAACATGCCAACTCTTGTTTCACACAAGTGGGTTTGTGTTTCTTTATATTGTGTGTAATTTTAAACTTAACGACCTCCATACAGAGTAAGATTTATTAAAATGTGTTGTTTAATTTTGTGTTGATTTTTCTGATGAAGGGTGCAGAAGCCTGAAACTGTAGAAATCTTTTTATGACAAACTGTTGTATTATACGTACGAATAAGGTAATTGAATTTAATCCACAATTATTTGTTGTTCTTAATTTATATTTTAATTGTATATTTTTATAATAATATGAAGTAATTATGTTCAGCTATTTTTTCTTTTATATTTAGTAAAAGGTCGTATATTTTTATATTTGTTGTATTTATTATTTACGCAGAGTCTCTGTTAATTTAAGTTACTTTTGATTGGGATCTTACAATTTTTAAAATGGTGTATTGTTTTAAAAAAAAATAAATTATGTTTGTTTCTTTATTGAAGAAAGTTAAACATGATTATATGTATAATTTTGTGTTATTATTAAATAAAATAAAGATCCATAATTTTATAATAAATATAAAACTTTTTTAAATAAGACATTGCTCTTTGTAAAATAAATAGTATGAATAAAAATCTATTAAAAAATCACACCATTCTATTCAAGTACGCTAACATGTTACAATAAAATATACGAATTAGAAAGTTTGTTCATTTTTTTCTGAGGTTACCCGTAGCAAAGTTGTTAGTTCATAACAAACACTACAGCTCCTTGTCTTTTGTTAAGTACAGTCTCTTTAAATATTACAAAGAGAAACTAACTCAAAATTTAATGAAACCAGACTGTACAGCGTAATTATATGTCACTGGTAGAGATAATTACACAAATGTTTTAATTGAAATGTCATTTTATCCATTGCAAACAATTTTACAAAGTAAAACATTTCTTTTGTACAAAAATAACGAAAGTCAATAAAAAAATAACAAAGTATTTACAGTGTAAAATATGGTTAATTCAATTGGGAATTGATTTATTTTATCAATTTAACAACTGTACCTGGATTGTAAAACTGTGTTGATTAATTCATTTGAAATGAGCAACACTTGTTTAGATTTCATTCAAGAAATTAAAAAAACAGAAAGTTGTTTATGACAAATACTTTATTTGAAACCAGTGTATTCCTAAAAATCTCCTTAAAAATACGAATACCTTACTAATCTCTCTCTATATAAGCGGCTTTGTCCTGACTGACTGACAGAGAATCATGGCAGAGAAAAAAAATAATGATCTGCAAATTTGAAAGTATATTCTTATGGGGTCTTAGACTTCATTAAGAAAGGATTTTGCGAAATGTTGATTTTAAGGGATAGAAAGTTAGTTTAAAAAATGTTAATCTAGAGTTTACACATGCTAATTAGTAGTTATTTTTATATTTATTACCAAAGCAACCGTTTCCATAAAATAACACACTGCAGCTGATTGAGTTCATCAGCATCAATAATTAAATAATTATTCTTATAATTTTACATGAATTTCGTTGATATAACTTATATATACATGCATAAGTATATTATACATTTAAATATATATATATATATATATATATATATATATATATATATATATATATATATATATGCACATCGTAACTCCAATTATGGGGGATGGTGTGTGTCTATTTCAATTATATTACGAATAATACTCAAGAATTATGTTGTCATATTCGTCATATGATTGTATTACATGTAATAAAAACTGCGATAGATTCTCTGAGTTTTCCGAAATTAATAACGGTAAAATCATTATCCAAATCCAATAGTTATTACACTGACATGTCTCAGCATTCAATATAACTAACGGCAGAGGGAAAATTGTGGTAGGTAGTTAAAACCGTGTGTTCAGTAAGCCATAATAAATCCTTAAGGCGTCCTCGTGTGTCTGACTTGTCGGAGAGCAAGTGAGGCAAATCTTTGTCCAGAGTCCTACAAAATCAAACTGTCGTTTGTGTAGAGAATCTATAACCGTACAGAATAACAATGATGGAAGAACTAAATGATAGTGATAGGGTTGCTTGTAAGGAGTTGTGATATGTCGTCGATTGTATGAGGACCAGGATTTTATTACAAACATATTTAGTAATGAGTCAACTTTCATGTAAGTTTTAAAGTCAATACACAAAAGTTACCGTCGCGGGACAGTAGACAGAAGTGATATCTTTAAGTGCCAATTTTAAAATTTAATGATATTTTAAACTTTCAATAAATGTACGGGTAATAAAAGTATTAATTTTATGCAATGGTTCATTTTTTAGTTTGAGAATGTTAGTGCAATATGTTTCGTTGATTTTTAGTTTTAATGTATATAGGTATGTGAGAAAGTTTAAAATGAGTAAAATTAATTTCAATGTCGCATATTAAGTGAGGTAATTAATTTGGTAACTCAAAAATTGCAGCAATAAAACAAAGTCAAGAGTCTGCACCCTGTGTTGTGAAGCGAGTAGAATAGCTCAGTTGGTAGAGCATTGGCGCGTAAAGCTAAAGGTCCTGGTTTCGATTCCCAGTCTAGGTCTTATATTTTTCACTTGAAATAATATTGTATTTTTAATACTTGCTAGTAAAACTCGTATTAGCGTTAAAATCAATAAATTAAAAATTAATAAATACACGCGTAAGGGCTGCAAAATGGGTAAAAATTAATTTCTATGTCGCATATGCGAGGTAATTAATTATTGCAGCAATAAAGCAAAGTCATGAGAGAAGTCTGAGGCCTGTGCTGGGAAGCGACTAGGATAGCTCAGTTGGTAGAGCAGTGGCGTGTAACCCAAAGGTCCTGGGTTTCGATTCCCAATCTAGGTCGTATATTTTTCACTTGAAATAATATTGTATTTTCAATACTTGCTAGTAAAACACGTATTAGCGTTAAAATCAATTAATTCAAAATTTATGTTTTGGTTTGAAGAATCAAAGTCTGCGACAATTGTGTAACGGAATTTTCGTACTGAGTATGGCAAAGGTCCTCCATTAAAGATACTTTTTTATGTCTGGCATATGTGTTTTGTTGAAATCGTGTGTTCAGTAAACAATAAGAAATCCTGTGTGTCAGCTGTTGTCGTAGATCAAGAGAGTAAAGCTTTGTGAACAGTTCTAAAACGTCAACACGGCGTGTTTTTAGTGAGCTCAGCGATCCATATGCGATTGTTCCGCGTGTGTTGATAAAATGTTTTCATCTCAAACCGTACAAATTAACAATGCTCATTAACAATGATGAAACAGTTTTGTGAGGAAATGTTACATTGATTAGATGAAGACCATGATTTCATTGCAAACATAATCTTTAGTGACGAGTTGACTTTCCATGTATGTGGTAAAGTGAATGTAAAAAATTGTAAGATTTGGGGCAATGAAAATCTACGACAATCCTTGGAACATGTTCTTTATAGCCTAAAATATAACGTATTTTGCGCCTTAAGCAAGACCAAAGTTTATGCGGTCCTTTCTTTTTCAAGAGAAAACATCAACGGAATAGTGTACCTAGATATACTGGAAAACATTTTATTCCCACAGATTGATAAGGACTTAAATACACTTCCAACTCCACTTGCATTTCCAGCCAGATGATGCACTAGCTCACCGAGGTCCGGGATTTCCTCAATAATTACTTTCCAGGTACATGAATAGGTCGATTGTACGTGATTGACATGTTGATCGATATGTGAGGTAACTCGCACATCGGATCTGAACTTCTAGATTTTTACTTCTGGAGATTTATCAAGGATAAAGGAAAAATATCTTTGACTGCTGTCATTTAAACTTGATTTCATCTTATAATAATAATGCTTGTAACGATTTTAATGAAGTAGGTTTAGACATTATTTAAATTAGGGATTGAAATAATCTATAAATCTAAGATGGAATCCAATTTTCACTTACAACTGCTGTTTTGACATTTTGGGTGTGGGAGAAAAATTAAGCATTTCGTAAACTAGATATTTTAAACTAGTTATTATTAAACATCTGAATACTTTCTTCAGATATGGTGACAATTAATTGATAATACCAGTAGATGACAATTTGGATATATCGCAGCATTACACACACGACAACAGCACGTGCTGACTGCCAATAAGGCAGGTCAACATATCAACCAAGGATACATATCAAACTGTTCAAACCAAAATATTGACAACCAATTATTTAAATAATTAAAAAGAGCCTTGTCTGGTAGGTAAGTTTGTTAAAAACAGTTGTTAGAACAATTTAATAGTTGCCATTATCATGGTTACGAACAGACGACAACGAGTGATGGACGCTTGTCGAAAATCACACATGTTCTTTATCGTAGGCCATAAAACATGAAATCAATAAAAAACTAGGTTGAAAATTTAGTTGATTTGTAAACCTACCCTTAACTTCCTAAACCGGATTAGCGAAATCGCTAAAAAAACAATTTTTCAAACTAAATCACTAAATAAATCTGATTGTGAGTCTATAGTGACAGACTCAAAGACATTAATAATGAAATAAAACAGCTTTGAGCACCAAACTTTCTGCTTACCTTTCCATTTCAATTGTCGTTGGATTTCAAATCGTGCAATCCAAATTTAATTATCTATCGTACACCGTCCAATGTGTACACTTCGATTAATCGAACTTACGTTGCACAATTACATTTTGCTATTCCGTATAATTGGTTTTATGGTTAGTTAAATTGTAACTAACCAGTAATTAAAAAAAAAAAAAAGTTTGTAATTTATGAACAATTTATTATATCGCATCCAAATTGAATACAATAACTATTTAAATATGTTCTGATTGAAATCAGGGAATTTTCAAATTGAAGATTTAAATATTAATATTTTTTCTTTATTACTTTTCATATTTACGTGGAATATTACAAGTGGGATCCAAAGAATGAGAGTGGTTATTATAATCAATAGATACAAAAAAACTCTAAATAAATAGCGCTAAAATGTCGCAGGAACTTTTCCAGTCAGCCAAGCCTAAAACCAAATAAAAACGAAACTAAACTAATCGTCATTAACAAAATGTCATTTTGGTAGTTGTCAATCAAAAAGTGAAAATGATTCCTGAAACTATCTTTCATATACTGTATTTAAATAATACTCAAACTTCCTTTGCTTGGCCATAAACATGTCCTCAGCATATTAAGTCGTATTTACTATTTAAACTCCTGCTTTTAGTGACAGTAGTTAAGGATTTTATTTTAAATTTGTTCCTGAAGCATAATATATTTTTCCTTTCAATTTTGCATACTGGTTTGGGTCATTAATTTTCACATTTCAATAAATATTCATGAAAATCGGTATATATGTGATTTTGATAAATTACGTATTTTATAATAGCTCCATGACTGATTTTTGGTTTTGCACTGATAACTCACGAATGGACATTTAAATAAGTTTTCTTTGACTCCTTAGTGGATACAATTAAGAAAATTTTGATGAAATTTGGGTTGATTTTGAGAAAATTTAAATTTTGTATTATCTTGCGAGAAAATGGATCTAATCGTATAGCCTGTACGACAAATTCAGTAGGTAAGTACAATTTGGTCACATTTCGGGATTTGTTTTATTATTTTTATATTTAAAAATTTGAGCGATGCTGCCATACGAAAAAAAACACAAACTTCTTTCAAGTTTTAGTGAAACTTAAAGATTAATGGCTCAACATGTGCGAAAAATCATAAGTATAAAATATTACGGTTCTGGAATAATTGACAAAAAACTAAAATTATCCCGTTGTTGCAAACCCCTATAACGATGTTATATCAATTTTTCTCAAGGTAGCTTCTAAGAACCCAAACAAAACAAATGGTCGCCATACATCGAAAAATGTCGGATTGCGAGTAATCGGTAAAAAACCCAAATAATAACTATGGTGCTTTATGAATTACACAGTTCTCAAAATCGGATCTACCCATTTCATTCCAATTTTAGTGAATTGCGAAGATTACCCAAACCCGTGTACAATAACTAACATTTACGTTTAGAGATAACAAAAACAAAAATAAACCTTGTCAACCGATATTAAAACCTCTATTTTAATCATTACGCGTCCACGGTTCATTTACTTATTCTCACTAACTACAGACATGACTATTATCCTGACACATCTTTTTGTTTGATTTTGCGTTTTATTTTGAGTATGAGTGAGTGAGAAAGTTTGTGCAATGTTTGTTTAAATATCGTATGTTTACGATACCGCTTATTTGGGCTAAGTCAAATCTTTGACAAATCTTTATCTTTTGACAGATTCTCCCAAACACTTTGAACTAGATGGTATTTGGTTTAGTGTCTGAGCTTGTGAGAAATACAATGAAATGTTTTTGCCACAACGTAATACGAATTCTCTCATTAGATCGAAATGGAACAAGTTAAGATAAATTTCATAAGATGTAAACAAGTTTACAAAAGGACAAGATGGCTGACCTTATTTGTCCAGATATGGAATACAAATACTTTTATAATAATATCATTACCTTTACCTTCTCGCTAGGTAATCTTTGATAGGGATGTTTTTATCTTTTCCTTCCTAACTAAAGGGAAATATCTATGTGTCAGACAAACAAGTTGGCTGCCTCGGTTTGTATGCAATGTTGACTTTAAGCTGATCTTTGTAATAGAATGTTTTTCATTCCACGGTTCACAACGAATATGATAAATCCAAATCAAACAAGTTCTTGGGACCATCGTGGTACTTACCCAGCCCTACTATAAAGTGTTTACAACCAGGTACTATAAATGTAATGTTCAAAAGTTGGTTTTTGGAACTGTTAAATTTTATTGGTAGAGCAAGGGTCTCATCAAGTAAGGTAAATTTGTTTTAAATATTTGTTACACAGGTTTTCTGAACTCGCAATTGTGTGACATTATTGATTTCGACTAGGGCTTAGCAGACCTCGTAACTATTGGAATACCTCAATTATTTTCTTGGGAGATTAGTATTCCAAATTACATGTATGACAGGTTAATCGTAGAGAGGTTGGGTTTTTACCACTATATCTAGCAATCAAATCTGTATCTAATTTAGTTGGTTACATGTTGATTAAAAGTTGAGATATGAACAAAAAATCGTTTTAAACGACCGGCATTATGACATTTTAAATTCAATTTTTCTGTATTTTAATGAAGTTATCTCGTTCGTATATTCACATTATAGTCCCCATCACAATTTCATGTTCATATCTTCATTTTTGTGGCCGCTATCGTGCTTAGGTATGGACGACAACTACGACGTCAACAACAACGACAAAAACAACGATAACAAAATGACATCGACGACGACAACGGCAACGACAACGGCAACAACAACGACAACGACGACGACGACAACGACGACGACGACAACGAAAACGACAACGACAGATACGACGAACACGAAAACGATATAGACAAAAACAACGACAACGGCAACGAAATCGGTAGCAACAACGACGGCGAGAACGAAAACGACAACGACGACAACGACAGCTACGACGACAAAAAACTACAACGACAACGAAAACAACAACGACAACAACGGCAGCAACGGCAACGGCAACGACAATGAAGACAACAACGACAACTACGACGACAACGAGAACGAAAATAACCACGACGACTACAATGACAACGACAGCAACGGCAACGACAACGATAACTACGACGACGACGACGACGAGAACGAAAACGACAACGAGAACGAAAACGACAACGACAACAACAACCACGATGGTAAAAAAATCACTTTCTTGTTTCCTAAGTCATGAAAAGTGAAGATCAGTCAAAAACGGAGATAGAAATTTTCGGCAATTACCAAACCTAACCTATACCTCGTATACTAGGTAAGTAAGAAATTAGAATTAAGTGGGCAGGTGAGATTTAGGAATGACTTACGGTTAGGCATTCTCATGAGCAAAATTTGTTATAAATAGTTATAGGAGCTTATAGTGACGGCACTGAGGTTATCTATATTTTACCAATTATAGATTTTTAAGTTTATTTTATTTTATCGTATACAATAATTGCCTCTAACATACAATTTCCCATTTAACTTTCTGTTTTCAAACGTTATTTATTATAAACTTTTTCTTTGTACTTTCTTGCATAACATTTCTTTATATCTTTCCACCTTTTTCCATATACGTTTCAAAACTTCCTTATCTGTATTTTAGTTCTATACTTTCCTGGGTCTTAATATCTTACTTGCCCAGAGTACGGGTATAGGTTTTGGTAACCGCAAAAAATTCGACCTCGTTTTTTTTGATTGATCGGTTTTCGACAGGCAGTCCATCCGTCATCGTTGTCGTCGTTGCTACATAAGTATGACAGTTGTCAAAAAATTAACCAAGATGAAATTAGATATAAGGGATTTTAGTGTGCCATATAGAACCTTATGAAAGTCAGAACAATTAAATTTAAAACAAAAATGGAGGCCTTTTTAAACAGTTTTTTGTTCATATCTCGTGCGTTATTTAACTAATAACACACTAAGCTAGACACCGCTTACAAATGTACATTTTACAACACATGGTACCAACCCCACATCTCTATCTTGAAAAATAGAGACGTTATTGTACAAAATGTGGAGCCCTGGCCCACAAGGTTTAGAAAACCTGTGAAATACGAGGCCAGGGCTGTTTAGAAAACCAGTGAAATGTGAAACTGTTTTATCAAACTTACTCTATACTATTTATAATGGGTTAAGACACCTTATCCTACAAATCAAATTTAACATTTCGTACAAGGCCCAAGGAACCAACTTTTGGGAATTACATTTAGAGGATCTGCTTGTATTATATTGTATCCTTGGGATGGGTAAATAGCATGATGGCGATATTTCAAAAGAATTATACAGGGTGCAAAAGACCACCCATATGGCATGTATAGAGAGCAAACTACTGAGCTTAGACACTGGGATCCAAATAAACGCCACTATTTCGCACTTGATGATCAAAAAATTTGTGTTTAAACTAGGTAGCACAAAAAGAATATTTGGGGAATGTGTGTGGTTTATGAAGAAATTTACTAACAAAGTGGCTTTTACAACTTATTAAAAATTCTAAATTTTTAAGAAAAAAAGCAATATCTTAATTTTTTTAAATATATCATGTGGGATATTAAATAAAAGGTCTGACGAAGCTGAACGTTTAAAACTTTAAATTTCAATCATGTCTCCAACCGTTTCAATATGGCGGGTAAAAACACATCCAAGTGTTTCGAGTGGAGGTCTTTACGAAAAACGTTCGGATACACCGTTGCACTTTGGTGGGTAAAAACACATCCAAGTGTTTTGAGTGGAGGTCTTCATAAAAACCGCTCGGATACACACATTGCACTTTGGTGGGTAAAACACATTCGAGTGGATACACACACGTTGTACTAGAAATTAATTTTGTAATCTCCTAAACTGAACTTTCCTTTCCACGGTTAAATGTTAACTATGTAAAACAACAATATTTACCCAATTATGACTAAAATTAAATAACAGCTGTTTCATATAATGTTGCTTAGGAATTTAAAAGTACATCACAAATTTACGGGCACACAATGTTATTGTACTTTTTAGTTTGTCAACAATTTGTGCAATAAATATTCCATCAAAATATTTAAATTACATAAGTAGCAAGTGATTGTATTTGAATAGTACCTATATGTAGGTCGAGTGTCTAAGTTGATACTATTGGAATATGAAATGGTTTTGTAATTGTGTTCCTAATCGTATTATGATTTGAATGGTTCGCTAACAATATTTTAATGCTCCAATAAATTACAAATCATTATTGGTTTTCTATACTGTCTTCCGTTACTCTCATTGTACTGATTGTAAAAATTATACTTTCGGAACAAAAATGTTTATTAGAAGAAATAAATTCAAACTGTTTGGTATCTTGAAGGACTATTCATTAAAAATTGTTTTCAATGTTTCGATAACTTTATTAACCAAATTGAAGGACACAATCTTGGTACTAACCGCGAACCATCATATAATGTGATACAATTAGAAAAATAATTACTAGTGGTCAACTGAAAACCCTCTTGTAGTAAGGAAGGGATAGAACCAAGTTAGGTTTGCAACAAACTCCTGTTGTGCAATTATAAAAAATAGTTTTAGAAGTTCACATTTATAAAGAATCACGTACAAGGGAGTGTACGATCAACTGTTGACGGAAGTAGTATAACCAGCTACCGAAGAAAAGAATGAATCTAATGTTTCAGTAGGACGGGGCCCCAGCCGACAATAGCCGTGTAACAAGTACCTCCTAAATAGTTATTTTCCAAACAAATGGATTGGCATGAATGAAACGATTGCGTGGTTCTCAAGATGACTAGACTTGTTACCAATATAATTTATTGTTTGAAGTTTGGGTTATTTAAAGGACAAATTTTATAAAACTCATAATGCTTCTGTTAAAGAACTGTTTGAAAGGTTTGTTATGCCTTTACACGGTATCAATCACAATACATATTTACACTAGAGCTCACGTTTGCATTTACGAGAATGGAGGACATTTTTAACATCAGTTGTAAATTGGTATGAAGTACATGTTTGTTTACCTCTTAACAGTCTTCCGTAATGATTACTGTTAACTATTAACTGACGTTAACCAATTTCAAAAAGGCCTCTGTTTACTTGTTAACCTGTTAAAGTTTTAAGACCCAGCTGTTTAAACCTTGCAATATGTAAAAAAAATATACTTTTCTTGTTGAGTTGTTTTTTTATTCATCATTTTTATTCTATTTAAAACAAAAGTTCTGTATTTGTTTATTTCTTGAGTGAACTAGTTTTTATCTGTTCAATAAATGATTTAATTTACGTTTAGTCCTGTTTTAGTAATTACACTTCCTATACTACGCCTAATTAAATTTTTAACTTTATTCAACAAAGAAAGTACAAAAATCTACTACCGTAAATGCATCAAGTAAATTTTGGGAAAATTTAAGGGCTTAATAAACAATTAATTATAGAGAGTACATAGGTTTTATAAATTTGTGTACAATTAGAAAACACTATGAAATATATAAACTTCCATAAGAAAATTTAAAGTTGGCTGCAATATTGGTAGATGGTGGCCATATTTTAAGTTTTCAAACGGATTTTTAAAAATCATGACAAATTAATAAAGGTCGCCATTTATTGTTTTTGACAGATCAATATTTTACGAGATACCAATGGTGGCAACGATAAAATGACCATCCTGTAGTACCAGTTACAACCCAATAAACTATCTCTTACTAAACATGGTGGGTTTACAATCTGCAATATATCTGTTAACTCAAGACTCTGTAATGACTTGAGTTATTACAGTTAACAGTAGATTCGGCGTAACGAAATGTCTATCAGTAGTAATCGTAGGGGAATTTGACAAATATAACCGAAGACTCTATCTCAGTGCCCATGGTATCAACTTTTTTATAAGTTTAACTCACATATTTTTTATATTTTCAAAATGGCTGCTGTTTAAAATAGTTTTATCCAATAACCAATAACCTCCTTAAACGACCAACACAATGGTATTTTTTTTCTCTGGTCGATTTAACAACAAAAAAGACGAAATTATATTTCTTAAAACATTACATTAAATTTCTAAAACACGGAAGATTTGAAAAAAAAAATTAATTGAATTTAAATAATTTTATCGCCAAATATTTTAGTGTAACACCTTATGACTAAATTAATCATTGTATTATAGTGAACGTTCAAAATTTTGAAAATATAAAACTAAACCAATATACTAGGGAAAATAATTTTACCCTTACCAAAAAAATAAATTTTTATTTTTTTGATAACTCATTTATTTTTTGGCTACAGTAAAAATTTAAAAAAACCTTTTGTTTATAATTACAGGAAGGACTTTTATTCCTTATAAAGTTAACGGTTTTCGAGATATTCAAAGTAAAATTTTTTAAACGGCCGTCATTTTGAAATAAAAATAAAATAACGTCTCTATTTTTTGGGGTACTTATAAAACTTATCATAAAAATATGTGTGTGTACAAAATACGAACTCAATATCCTATTTAGTTGAAAAGTTTTTTTGTAAAAACACAAAATGGTAGATAAACAAAGGATTTTACGACCTATATTTATATGTATTTTTTTTAGGGTCGTTTTATACGTTTCTCCGTGAACCACCCTATGTATGTTTCACTATGTAATACGTAATGTTTGAACGTAGGCTTACGACATAAATTAGTAAGGTTATTTCTAAAGTTTAGTTTCGAAAAAAGTAATTTTGTGTGAATTACAATGTATAAACTGTGAATCATAAAGAGAAGGATTTTATGTAGTCCATGTTGTAAGCCTATTTGCTCATCCGCACGCCATTTGTGTAATGAGACGTGGATCACTAACACTATACATAATGAGTCAACCCAAAAACAATGTCTAACCAAACAAAGCACCGGAAAACAGTGTTGATAATTTATCTTAACAAAACATCAAGGACATTCTATATTAAGTAGAAATTATGACAAGACACAATAAGCCCTAATCCAACCGTATTTCCGACATATTAACAATATACCACAGTACGAACGCCAGCAGTGAATATCGGCCCCCTGAATAACCAGTCGCCACCTCACAAAATGTATCGTCATAATGAATTTACTACACAATGTTTAAAACACAATTAATTCATGGCCGATTTTGTGGACAGCGATTTGAGTTGTAATTCGAAAGGTGAATTGCTAGAAATATAACGAACGATTCCTCACTTCACCTCATCGTGTTTACAGATTGGCATCAGGTAGAGTGACAGTCTCAGCTGTTCAGCCAGAATTCCGCCCTAGTTGTAAACCCCTCAAAACGGTAAAACATAAATATAACATGTAAAAAGTGAAATCTTTAACTGATAGACAGACAGATATCGTCAGAAAACATGAGTATTTCAATAAAACTCTAAAATGTAGAATCAGAAAAGAGGTAACAATGTTAATAATAGTGTTTGTTATAAACTTACACTTGTATCTGCGTTGACAATCCTCTGATTTCTGAAATCAAAAACAAATAACTAGTTCAAATATGTTGAGATTTTAATATACTGGGTGATTCAAAATTGCACTCCAATATTTATTATCTGATTTTATATTTAGAATTATGAAAAAAAAATTATATAAACATAGGTCTAGATATTCTTCGTTTAACATCTGTCGGCCATGTCACAAAAGAAACATATCTTTGGGAGTAAATAAGATATTTAATGCAAATGTAGTGTACGCTTCATTTATGTAACTTTCTACCAGTATACCAGAAAACCAAAAGATTATTTTGTATATTCTTAAAATGGCGGACTTTTAAAATGTTCGATGTTGAATATCTGTATAACCATTACCTTACAAAAAATTAACAAGAAGCAAAAGATCACGTAAACCGTATTTTATTCATGTTGAGCTTTTAATAAATGATCGTTTTGTTTTCTTCTTCTTTTTTTACCAATTAATTATTGGTTAACCTTCCTAAAACCACGGTTTTCAGCAATCACAAACTAAACGTTGTGGAACGAATATATCCACACACAAAACTTAGACATTTGATTTGTTTGTCCGTTATGTAATATAATGTATAGGGAAATTTTAACAATAAAATTCCTCTATAATCAAAATCTTTAAAAAAAAAGCTTAGTTATTTAAAAGAGTAACCACAATAATGCCATCCTACAATATTTGATAGTAAAGTTGTCGAGTAGGCGCTACTGATGAGCCTCAGTATATCGATCCCTGCAGCGTCGTCATCATGTAGATATTTCCGTTCTAATATTTAACAATATCCTAAACGACTAACCAACCCTCCCCCTTCTCTCTCTAAAGTATCAAGGGTAAAATAGTTAAACTATATTTATAGCAACATAATCAATAAATACATTTGTGTAAGTTTGTGTTTCATTAGATAAACAGGTCTTCATTAAAACAAAATTAAACTTAGTAAACAAGTTGTTGCTCGCTTCACCATCATCGTACTTACCCAGCCCCATTATACAGTGTAAAACAAACAGATCCACTAAATATATATATATATATATATATATATATATATATATATATATATATATATATATATATAACTTGGTTTCTTGCACCTTGTAGGAAATGTTAAATTCCACTGGTAAGTCATGGAGTCTTCTCTGATAGGGTTTTGTTTAAAACAATTGTTACGTAGGTTTTCTGAACCTCGTATTGTATATATATCATTACTTTCTTTAAGTAGGCTACCCTAACGGGCCTCATATATTAATATATTAAAAAGTCGCGCTTCACTCTTTTCACTCGTGTATTTCGGCCCTAACGATTTTCGAGTATGTACATAAATGTAAAGGAGACTCCATGCGATACGCTCGTGACTGGCGTATCTCTTTTAATTATACAAATATCACATTTTGTTAATGATTCAAAAATATATTTATGACATTAACTTCGCTCTTTGTGATTTTATAAAAGTGGAATTAGTACCAATAGACTGAGAATTGAAATATGCAACTTTCTTAATAATTTCCTATTTTAAATTGAATAACAAAAGAGATATGAACAAGAACTGTTTCAATGGCTATCGTTTTAACATTTTAAATTCGATTATGCCGAATTTCGTTAAAATATTCCTCTTTACGAAGACATGTTCCTATCTTAATTTGTATAGTCGTTACCGTGGTTACATATACATAGCAATGACGACGGATGGAGGACTTGTCGAAAATCACTTTTTCGGTTTCCCAAGGCCATGAAACATGAAGATTAGTCGAAATTTTTGAAGGGTATCAAACTTACTCCATATTTCGTGTACAGTGTAAGTTAAATTACTAACTTTGGAAGGGTGTCATAAAAGTATTGGAACGGCTCCTATACAAAAATCCGGTCGACCCGTTATTTAAAAAAAACTTACGCTACGAAAGCTTTTTACAGATTATAAAAAGAAAAAAGTTTTGAAAAATGCAACGTGTTTTATATAATGACGTTTTTCTTAAAATATCAAAATGTCAAGGAGTACTTAAAAAAATTATATTCTGAGTTCCAGATAAGAATACATCATTAGAATATTAGTTTGGGTGTCTGTGATTAATGATAAAAAAAATTATACACGTTTTAAAGTAATATGCTAATATTCGCATTTATTTGAGCCTAATGAGCTCAAAGTTTTATTGACATAAATTTTCAGTATTAAGCTCCAAGTTTAGTAATACAGTTTAATTATTATCTAGATCGTCTAAATCTATAGTTTATCCCTTAACGGCCGACATTTTTGTATTTTCAGTGGTTTTCATTAGTTGATCTTTACTCAGAAATGACATCAACGGCATTGTTAAGTAGTACACTACATGTCAGTTGTTATTTGGGCATAAAGCGGAATATTAGTGTTTCTTTGTGGTAGCAACTAGTTTACTGTTTCTTTCTAAGTAAACTGTTGAGCTATCAGAACCCAATAGGATTATGGTACTAATGATGGTCGGGTAATCTTACCAAGACGTGACTGACTGATACATTTCCACAAAGATGGAGAGGTAGAAGGGGCCGCAGAACTAAACCTACAGATAATGACGATTTAAGAAATCATACTTATTCCAGAAGTAGCATTAAATACATTTTGAACTTTCGAAACAAAAAGGCAAGGAGATCTTATTATTATAGATCTTTCCGCTAAACTGCTGAGGCAAAGCAATTCAAATATTTGCTGTAAATATTAAAGTGAGCCGGATCTGAAGCTAATTTAGACAAGCTAACCCATATTTCCATTTATTTCTCCATTAATTGTAAAAAAATCAGTCAACCTCTAACTCATTACAAACTAGAAGAAAAATGTGAATTGTTAGAATACAATTTTGAACATGTATAACTTTTTCATTATTACTGATCATAGCCACCCAAACTGAAAGTCTATTGGCGTATTTTTATCTGGAGAATGAATCAAAATATTAAATAATGAACATTACTTATATTATTTGTAAATTTTCATAAAAACATTATTTTATTCATTTTTAGAACACCCTGTAGTTTAAAAACAGTTTTTTACACCATGTAGATAGCTTCAGTAGAGACCATTAAAATGACTACGCCAGATATTTTTATTTTGAATAGGATATATATCTGCCCCGATACTTTTATACCACTCTGTATTTATAATATGATTAAATACATTTATTCAATGGTGTAGGCTTTATGAGGAGTCAAATTTATTATGACGCCAGCTTTAAATATTTGTTGATAGTCCATACCCTTCAGGGGCTCAATACAGTGAGTATGGGTTTAACAATCCCTATGGACCTAATCTGAATCTATAACTTTTTTCATGTGGTTTTGGCTTAGATCCCTTTTTTCATCTTTCCTATTGGTTCTCCCTCGACCAACTCAGATCTTCTTATAGTATTATGGGCTATGAGTGTGTTTTTGTTTGTTTTTCTATGTTCTTTATGAGGCAATGATGACCGAGACGTTTTTCGCCTAAACAACAAGGAAAAAAAGATAGTTCATACCTTACAAAATAGTAAATGGTAGACAAACAAATAAATTTAAATAGTATATAAACAGTTTTTATCCCCTCTTTTGAACTAAAAGTTAAGATATAAATAAAATTATGCGCTATATACGTTTGATAGAACCTGTATTAAGTTCTTGTGATATTTTGTATTAGTCATTGCGCCGTATGTTATCTGTAGGCAATATGAATACATGCCTTCTGCATCTATATTGCATATCCAGCGCCTTAGGAAGTTTATAACTAAGTTGGGATTCTAAATTTAAGAACTTGGTTTTTTTAACACTTTCCAGGCCGGTCGGTGATATTAGAAAGCAAGTTATTTAATTCTTTTTACAAAAATGTTATCTTTTTGTTCCAGGCAACATTTTTGTGTTATTATTTCTTTTATTAGTTTCTAATTCATTTTTTTCATTTATTCATTACATTTACATATAATTTATTATATAGATAAATGAATTGTTATATTTTATATAGATTTGATTACATTGATTATAGTGTATACAACGGCAAATATCAAAATTACAGTAAAGCAAAAAAATTTAGCAAAAAGTTGAAATTTATAAAAATGTAAAATTTAGTTTCTTAAAAAAACGATAATATTTTTAAAAACTATAACTATTCTTCTGTACAACGTTATTATAGAATATGCCTAGAGGATTTAATTCTCTACAAAAGTCTAAATCTCCAAAATATTCACCAGTATTATTGTTGTATTTCTTTCAACAGTAAAAAGTGAAGGTCTAAACTTACTAAACACTACATATTCTGGGTCTAGTAAAAGAAACATATTTATTGATAGATTAGTTACCGGTACTTGTATTTTTCAATAGCAAATTTAAAGTAATATTTAATCAAAGTTTGATCCGCCCCCATTGCAGATAAAGGTCGTATGAATGTCGTTTTGTTTTGCATTTGTCTAGGCAAAATGAGACCTTTTTATGAAAATATATTAAAAAATAATGACGACATGTAAAACTTAGGTTCCTCCTCCTCTCCACCCTCTCGAAAGGAAGAAATTGTGAACCCTAAAAAAACCCATTAATTATTATGAAGGTATCTCTATCACCATTTCAAAATAAATTTGAGGTTTCAGAACTTATTTTTCACTCTGTGTATATATTATATATATATATTCATTTTTGTGTTTGTATATACACGAGAGATAGTGTGCACTGTTTTTACTTTATCGTAATAAGCTGATCAAGCAAAATTTGTTCTATTATAGATTTACAAACGTGAAGACATAAGTTTAAACAATCGACTATGTAGGAGGTCTAGAGATCTTATCAAGTGGATTCTTCAAAACAGCTGATTCATGAGATTTGTCTGAGGTTATTACTATGACACACAGATAGCAGTGTGATCGGCTTGTATACAATATAATGTTGTCTTTGAATTATTATTGAAAGCATAATACTAAGTATTTATAAAGTTTATACACGCAAGGAAAACAATAACAATTTTATAATGTTTTATTTATTTATGTTACGTTCATTATTTACAGCTAAAATCCCTATATGTTCAGACTGTATAAAAACTTTGTATATGATAAACTGATTGTTTCAAAATTGCAAGACAATATTTTGGGAGCTAAGTATAAAAAAAAGAAGTTTATACAAACATAGATCCAGAAATGCTTCGTTTTCGGTCGGCGATGTTATAAAAAAACATTATATCTTTGAAGTAGAAAAGATATTTAGTACCAGAAACCCAAGATTATTTTGTAGCTTTTCAAAATGGCAGACGTTTAAAATGTTTAATATTGAATATCTCGAGAACCATTAGTTTTAAACCATACGTTTAAAAAAAAAGTACAAAATATTTATAACATACAAAAGATGTTTCTCTTTTAACGAAACTTAAAAGATTTTCAAAAAATATCTGTATATCAAAGGGTGTCGAGTTGGTAACACTCAAGACTACCCTAAACCATAATATCATGAAACATCCATTGCCCAGAAATATACCAAAGATGAAAATATTTCTCTTAATCGTTTCAAAATGGCGACTGGTGTTATAATACTAATTTCAATAGCTTACTGAATTTTTTTTGTAACTTTGTTATCGTTTGACTATAAAGAAAAGTTCAGTCTCTGTTGTATGCCCTTTCCATTAAAATTTTCATCGATGATGACAGAGAGATAAAGTTTCAAGAAGACGAGAAAATGAAAGGAATAAAATCATTCTATGATAAACCTACTATGATGGCCGGTACTTAAATTTTGAAAAATTCCATTATAAAAATTGTTACGAAATTAAATGAAAGTATAATGTTTTATCTACCAATATATTTGGTTCATTTTAAAATTAGCAGAAGGTTCTAGTTTGAAAGTATAGTAAGAAAATGCAATTAACGTATTATTTTTCGGATAAATTTTATTTCAAAACTATATCTTTGTGACACCTCATTTTCAAAGTCACAACGAGACAAGAACTATCGTTGACACGACATAACTTTACGAAGATCCTAAAAAAAAATGGTGAAGGCGCAAAGTTTGATTGGCGGTTTCCTTATGTTAGCTATGTTACAAAAAATATTATATCCTTGAAAGTACATAAGATATATACATAAGATATAAGTGCAGATTTGGTATACTGGTTATATATGGAACGTTTTTCCAGCACAAGACTTTATTTTCAACAATTTCAAAATGGCGAACGTTTGAAATGTTTAACGTTGAATATCTCGAAAACCATTAGGCCTAACATTAAAATATATTTATAAATAACCAAAGATCTTTCTATTTCAACGAAAAACAAAATGTTTAAAAAATATTGTTTCTGCAGACCAAAGGGTAACTAATTTTCGAAATTTTTTTTTTCGTAATTATCTACAACACCTAAGACATAATGTACTAAAATGAAAATGATTCCATTAACAGTTTCAAAATGGCGATTGGTGTTATAATACCAATTGCAATCATGTATTATTGTTTTTAATTAGAAAGGTTAAAATCTTTTGTTTCTTGTAAATATTTTGTAATATCAATGTTATTTGACATATATAACATTATAAATTTTACAAATCCGCCATTTTGAAGGTGTACAAAATATAGTCTTAATTATGTTATATTTATTTGTAAAAACTTACATTAATAATGCGTTTACCAAGGTTCCACTCAATATCTTATCTACTTCCCAATATATATATAATATATATATATATATATATATATATATATATATTTAATAAAAAAACTAAACAGCTGACAGACGGAAGACGAAGCATTTCCCGACCTATGTTTGTTTATGTTAAGGATTTTTTCCTTATTTTAGTTCTAGAATCAGTTCTGGAAATATTGCCGTCCAATTTTGAGTCTATAATCTATTTAATATATAGCAGTAAACATTGTCACTCACTATTCACATGATACAGACGTCCTACTGTTGATGTACACGCACGGCTGCTGAAATCTACTCTGCAGGATTAGTTAGTTAGATGGTACCGTAGTAAGAAGTTGTCTTATATTTTCTTTCCAGTGTTTTCATTCGTCGCTTTAATGTGTATTAATAACGTAAGGTTTGCAACAATTCGTAATGGTTCCAAAACTGTATGAATACTGTATGAAATATGTAAGGAATTCCATTCAATTGGAATATCAACACGTACGGCGCCTAGCGGCAAATATGCAAGACTCCAACATAATTCCGAAAATACTTCAAAATTACGAAAATCTTAACTTTCCATCTTCAAATAATTAAATAGGATTATTACCGTACATTTTTCGCCCACATAATCCATATCAGATCAATCCCTAATTAATTAATTTATCTGAGAAAAATATAAAACCAACATGACACGAACATTCAAAATAAATATCTAAGTTTAAGGATTACAGTTTGTAGGCATAGACTAAACAAAACAAATTTTTATATGCAATTTTGTGGTTTTCTATTTTATTTATTTATTTTATAAGTTAGAAAATCAAAGTGCAAAATAAATTTTAAAGAGACAAGAGGTGTATAGATTGAAAACAAATGTATAAATAACAATCATCTCTAATAACCATTCATATAGTAATGTTGTAATTCCTTTTTGAAGTAGCTGTTGCGTGGACATTATGTGTTAATACGGGGACCAGGTGTGTACAAGAAAAGAAAGAGATGGCGGAATATGTTGGAAAGAGAGACCAATAGAACAACTCAGCTTATTACGTGAACAGTTTGTCTTCTACTGACTGGCTTATTTAATTAAATAGGCTATATGCAGAAGTGGATTGTTGCCTTGACCAACAGTTAGCAGTGTGATCGGCTTTTATACACGTATACAATATAATGTTACTTCATCTGAGGAAGCTATATTATAGAGTATCCAGTAAATATTTTGAAGACATTGAAAAATCAGTTACAACTTTTGAGTCAGCCGAATTTTAAAGATCTGCTTCAATCACGATTTAAACTTTATAGAATATTAATTATGTTGGAAGATCGTGATGATCATATGTGACAGGTACCCTGTATCTTATACAAACATCTAAACAATAATGAATATTATATAATATTATAAGATACATTTACATAATAACAGGAAAGTACACCAAGGCTCTTTATACGCTGAATAGGGTATATTGTTAAATGCAGCACTCATCATTTTAGAAAGAAGAGGGAGGGAGACGTTTTGAGGCTGATGCTTTTGCAACAGACCTAATGAACTAGCGATTTTGATACTCGGGTGAAATAGATACTCGCAATACTCGGCTTCGAATTATTTCAATACTCGTATTATTAATTCGACATCGAGTATCTGCGCAGAATGATTATGCGCATCGAACTCAGTTTTACCAATCAGAATAATCAGATCGTTTTAGATAAACCTTCACTTATGCGTTTAATATAACCGAATGTTTTTTGAAACTATAGTAGAATAACCAAGGTCAAAGATTTATTATGATACAATGTTTACAACCTGTCAATAATATGTCTGTCTCTGTTTACAGACTACAACATTAATAATTTAGTTATTATTTAAAATAAGTTAATTTACTATATTTTTTATAAAGATGGTAACCTAATAATATTTATTTAAATATAAGTACAGTAATAACAATTAAATAATAATTTAATTTACTTTTTGTTAATGTGGAAATAAATTAATATTATTGTTATTTTAAATTGAACTTGTTACCGAATCTAAATCATTATAACTCAAAATCGTAATGTTTAATTAATGTGTAGTGAAAAATCAGCTTAGAAACAAATGTAACCAAAGTAGAAACACCGAGTATTTTGTTTGGAATTGACACAACACTAACGAATACAGTTGTCCGAGGATACTCGCCGCACACCGAGGATACTCGCAGACCGAGGATACTCGCTATGACTCGCACATTACTTCCTCCTTGTTCCTAGTTACGAGGATTTTGACCGAGTATTTTAATTCGAAACCGAGGATTTTAATACTCGGACTCTTCCGAGGATTTTGATACTCGGAATCACCGAGTATTTTAATTCGAACTCGCACATCACTATAATGAACAGAGTCTGGCTAGAACCGTGAGTAGAGGCAGACCTTCGTGTTCTTGCTCCCCTCCCCCCTAAGTATGTAGCCCGAGTTAGTAGAGCACGTGTAAAGTAAAATGAGGTAATAAAAGATAGTTTAAATAATTATAAACGGTTTAACTTTATTTTCTCATCCGAGCTAAATTTCGAGGGACTTACGCCGCCTGCCGTTTCGACCTCCTGACAAACGGTCGAACGCGCAGCAATGAGTGCATAAGGACCTCAACAGACAACCAGAGACACGCCATCGCCCTGGAACTCTAATAAGTCGGAGTCAGCGGCGAGGAACCCGTCACACAGTCACATAGTTATCCCTCTACCACTGGAGTTTTACTCAAATACGAAACACATGGCTGTAAAGACATTGGACGAATTGATTAACTCATCAAACATAAGCCATGTGATGGATTATAAAGGAGATGGTGATTTTTTTATGGTTAAATACGTTGCGAGGTATCTAAGTCCAAAAAAGCAGTCTGCCGCCTTTAGAGTACTCTACGTTCAAAGGCGTAAACCGATTTTATAGAATGTTGTATGATGACATATTTTTTCACATCTAAGAACTTCTTTTTTTAATTTTCGTTTGTTTTGATAATTCAAAATTTGGGGCTTGTTACTATAAGGAAAAAACACAAAACTACCATTTTCTCTAAATTTACTTAAACTATTATAATAAAATTCTTCTCAAGTGTAACATCTAAAAAAGCTTGGGTAAAGGTAGATGTGATAGGAAAGATGAATGTGAGGGTTCTAACCTAAAAATTAGAAGACAAAAGAGGTAGATTAATTTTTGTACCTGGGGACTGCCACATCCTTACTCACTATAAGTGAGCTCCTGTCGAAATCAGTTGGTAGTTGTCTCTCAAAAAATTAATATTTTAACATCCTTGAAAATAATATTTGTGTATTTAAATAAGGATATAAACTTGGATCGAGTTGTTTTCGATTAAAGTCAAGGTCATATAGCGGCGATCAAGGTCAATGTTAATTTTTCCCCCAATTATTCCTGAACCGTATCAATTTTCCTTGTGATTTTATACGAGTGTGTTATTAATGTCATACTTCGCTAAAATTTTAACGAAATGGGTAGAGCAGATTTTGGGGAATGACGTATTTTATACAAGCCCTAGTCCGATTTTTTGTTTTTACGTCATAACATAAGATTGGAGAGATGAATACCAAAACTTTTATATAGCTTTAGAGGCGAGAGTTTAATCAAAATCGTTATATCCGATTTTGAGAAAATCCTAATTTGCGTTTGTTTTTTAATAGTAGCTACCGATAAATTTATAGTTATAAAAAACAATTAATATCCTTCATCGGTATGACCAAAATATGCCAACGTAACAAATTTTAATAAAATCTATCAACGGGGGCTGTGAAGTACTCCATGCACGACAGATAACATATGAGGTCTTAGAGGACTTCTTAACGGATTGTTTGACCTTTTACATAAGTTTCCCTAAACTACTAATATTATGGAAAAGTAAACATATATTAGTAATATAATACAAATATAATTTGGTGACAACGCCATTAAAATGTTTTATTCACAAAAAACCGTCTCACAATAAAAAGATACCATATCTGAGCATCAACAAAGCATTATAGATGTCTGTGCATCAGTAGGGATTTGCAGCGGGATATCGTGTGACATTACGTTTGTCGTTTAAAGGTAATGACGATAAAATCTGCTATGACACAATGTGAAAACGAAAGTGTCTATTGAAAGTGAAAACAGATGTCCATATTTGTATAGAATTGTATCCAAAATCAACATTTTTTATTTTATCATAGGGGTGTTAAAAGTTTTATTTTTACCTGTCCAGTATACGAAGTATAGAAAGTTTTTTTGACCGATCTTGACGTTTTTATACCGTTCGTCCGTCGTCGTTGTCCTCTGATAGCGGCCACAAAAACTGAGATAGGAAATGTGTAGAAGAGACTATAGCGTGATATAAAGAATCCTATTGAAATACAGAAAAATTAGAAATAAAACTCTTAAAATAGTGACATTTTAAACAGTATTTGGTTTATTTTTCGTGTTTCAACTTAACACACTAAAATAGATAAGAAATTGGAGATTTCAATTGTGCATGTAATGATACCAACCCCATTCTTTACGATGACAAATAGTAAAGTTATTGTAAAAATGTAATTTCTAAACCCGACTTTCCCAAAAACGTGTTATATTGACGAGATACGAAAGGGCACGGGCTCGAGCGTAAAGAGTGAAGGCTCTTCCACAGTTTCGAGGGCCAATATGACCGAGACACTAATATGAACGTAGCGAATGAAGACTTTTATACACACACACACACATATAGGAGGCTCTATAGAGCTTCGCCGACACGACTTCAAGAAAGTTTAGAACTTACCCTACTGGATTAGACCACTTGCCTTACTAATACAATGTAACAACCCAAACAAGTACCATGATAGCTTCCATCAACTAGTTTATTACCTTTAGTAATAATAGAAAATTAGTTTACAGGCGGACATGTAATGGTTATATATGAGAGGGAGAAGGGGGAGACAGAGACAGAGTTTCCTTTAACAGCATTTAAATCTGAGCGTTTATTAAATTATACACTATTGCAGCTTTAATGACAAACGACGTTCCCAAATTATAGTGCTTCAATACAATTTTGATCAAAGCGTTTGTTTTAAATTTGATTGAATTTATAACCAACATTATAATTTATTGTAAGGGATAAATTAATTTTACTTTATAGAACCACCAAAATGATTTCATTTATCAACGAGTATAAAAAGCAACTTTATAAAACATTCGCAATATAGGGTGTTCATAAAATATCGTTCGCATTTTGTGTTTTTCTAAGGTATTGATACCAATTTTTGTAGATAGTTTTATACCATTAATTAAATTAAACTCAGAGAACGCCATGGTTTTGCAAGTAACGGGGTTTATGAGGCAGCTAAAGGGCAAATATTATAAAACAAACAATTAATACATATTTAGAAAATTCTATTACTTTACATGCAGAATAAACATTAGATAGAAGGTTATTATCAACTTTATCCTTAAAATTACCTTACACTTTCCTTAAATCAATAAAAAGCTGACTTATACTGATTTTCCTTTTCTAATACTATATTTCCAAGCGCATGGCTAACTTTAGAATATATCTCTCTAGATCTGATTCTTTTCTTTTTTTTACATAAGAAAAATATGAAGGAAATCACAGAAATTAAAAAATTTTAATGTTAGATAATTTATCCAAGGTCGTGAAAAATCAATTCTTTCATTCTTGAAAAATAATGAAGGGCAGTCTATTTGTACTGTACATATATGTAACACTCTAGCAGTCAAAATGTATAAAGTGTTATTTTTCTCTTACCTAAAACAACTAAAACGACCCAATTTTTTACAATAGAAACAAAAATTTACTGGTATTTTATTAAATCCGTCATCCTTGTTATTTAAACAGTTTCTCCTTTCGTGACCTATATTTCTATTCCCGTAGGAACAGATTCCAGACAGAAACTATCCCGGAGAGATATTAGATTGTTTTTGTCATAACGACGTACATCGTACAGATAAATGTAAGTTTGTTTAAAACTTCGTCTAATTTAAATCAACTTTCTTATCATATGAGAACGTTTAAAAGTAAGGTCCGGTTTGAAATTTTATTAGCATGAATAAGAACTAAAATTATTTATCTATTTTCCAACATAATTGCTTTCTAATTCAACATATTTTTCAATTCGTCGTTATCTCTCCAATGAAAACTAGAGGTTAAGGCGAACAAAGATAAAATAATCGCTAAGTGCTCTAGATCTGTGCTGTTGAGTGGATGATTGAGATATTTGCTGTGTGTTAACCGAGCATGCAAAACAGCCCACACAGGATATGATCCAACGTTCCTGGTTTTTTATAGTCTTTAATGTAATTTTATGATTTTTAAATGTTCCGCAATACGAATGGTTGTATGGCTTGAGCTTGGACTGAATAAAAACTGATTTTATTATCTGCTTTAGAGCAGATTTCGAGACCCGCCAATGTGATTAATTTAAGTAATTTTTGTTATTAATTAACAAGGACTTCGAAACTTCTTGTGTCAAATTGATTGGGTGGATCTGAACTGAATGTAAAGTGTTTTCCACTTTACAGCAGACATCGAGATCTGCTCACGTGATTACCTCAATACTATTTTGTTATAAATTAAAAACGACTTCCCACCTGTGTGTCAACATGATTGGCTGGAGCTTTAACCGATTGAAAACTGATAATGTTATTCACTTAACATCAGATATCGAGATCTGCTCATGCAATTAATTTAATTACTTTTGATTATAAATTAACATCGACTTTCCACCTGTAGTGTCACATGAATGGCTGGAGCTTGGACTGTATAAAAACTGATATGGTTTTTCACTTTACAACATATATTAAGCACTGGTCATAAGATTATTTTAATTACTTTTATTAAAAATTACCACCGATATCTCTCCTCTTGAGTTAAAATAAATGGCTGGAGCTTTTAATGACTATAATATGTTCTGCTTTTGACTTTACAGCAGATGTCGAGCACTGGTCATGTGATTATTTTAATTACTTTTATTGTAAATTAACACCTATATCCATCCTCTGTGTGAAAGGAATGGCTGGAGCCTTTACTGCATAGAAGCTTTTATGGTTTTGTACTTTACAGCAGACATCAACTGCATGTTCATGTGATAATTTACATACTTTCTATTATAAATTAACATCGAGTACACAGCTGTAATGTCAAATGAATGGCCAGAGCTTGGACTGTATAAAAACTGATATTGTATTCCACTTTACAGCTGACAGCGACATAAGTTCATGTGATCACTTTTAATACTTTTTGTTATACATTAACATCGAGTACCCAGCTGTGGTATCAAATGAATGGCCGGTCCTTTACAGCAGACAGCGACATAAATTCATGTGATCACTTATAATACTTTTTGTTATACATTAACATCGAGTACCCAGCTGTAGTGTCAAATGAATGGCCAGAGCTTGGATTGTATTAAAACTGATATTATTTTCCACTTTACAGCAGGCAGCGACATAAGTTCATGTGATCACTTTTAATACTTTTTGTTATACATTAACATCGAGTACCTACAGTCTGTATGAAGTAACCTGTCTCCTGACCCTCCATCTACCTGGGACAGGCCGAGCTATTCACAGGCAATTTGCGATGCCCGCAGCTGTTTTCCTAATTAGTCAACTTTTAGCTTCCCCACTAGCTTAAGTAACTTTTTTACCCGAATCATAATTTTCGAAATTTCATCAAAAATTTGAGAAGTACATAAAAAAATAAGATCAACCATACCAAACAAGGGCAAATTTGATAAAAAACAAACAATATAGAGGTAATAAGAAATATAGAGGTAGTCTGTTTAAAGCTTGTAATAATAAAGTTGGTTTTCTGTAACAATATGACAATTAAATTACATTATATATTACAAAAATAATAAATAGTAATGATATTACTACAAAGTTATAGGCATAATACAAATAATATTTTACAAACTGTTATAATAATATTCTAGACTATAGATTATGTTTATTTTAGATGAAAATGGGGTCAGGGTAGTTTTCATTGAGCAGTTTGTTGATTCCAGCGAGGGGCTATCTCGTACCATGAATCTGCAAGTAAGAAGGGCTTGCAGATAAATAATAATAATAATAATAACGAAACAGTTTGGTCATATTTTCTCATATGTGTTTACGACTTATAAGGTTCAATTTACATAAAATTTTTAATTTATATTATATTATATATATGGGAGTTCAGTTGAAAATTTCTATTGCATAATGTACCTGAAGCCTTTATGAGATAGGTTTTTTACTAAATTAAAAATAGTAATATAGTTCTTTTAATATAAGGCTCTCAAGGGTTCATTATAGCGAGTACTGGCTTGGCAATACTGAGGAAAGGTAGCTGGATCTACACCTTTTTTCATGTAGTCTTAGGTTAGCTCCCTCTTTTTCATCTTTCCTCCCCGGTCTCTTTTACGAACTCTTGTTCTCTTCCGACCCCGACGCCATTAGAGTATTCAAGTGGTAGGGAACTTTATTTTCTTCTTTTATTTTATAGGCTAAGGCGATTATGATCGAGAGGTGTTTCGCCTTTAAAAAACAAGAAAGAAGAGAACAAACAAAAATATAAATCGGATGAGTGTTATAATTTGGGTCCTGAGCACAAAAGATAAAAGAATGCGTGGATGATTATCATTTACGTAATGGCGAGATCACAATAGATTATTTTCTAAGTGAAAATTCATTAAAAGTAAAACTAATAGGCCTATACTGAATCAACAAACTGCTCAATGAAAACTACCCTGACCCCATTTTCATCTAAAATAAACATAATCTATAGTCTAGAATATTATTATAACAGTTTGTAAAATATTATTTGTATTATGCCTATAACTTTGTAGTAATATCATTAATATTTATTATTTTTGTAATATATAATGTAATTTCATTGTCATATTGTTACAGAAAACCAACTTTATTATTACAAGCTTTAAACAGACTACCTCTATATTTCTTATTACCTCTATATTGTTTGTTTTTTATCAAATTTGCCCTTGTTTGGTATGGTTGATCTTATTTTTTTATGTACTTCTCAAATTTTTGATGAAATTTCGAAAATTATGATTCGGGTAAAAAAGTTACTTAAGCTAGTGGGGAAGCTAAAAGTTGACTAATTAGGAAAACAGCTGCGGGCATCGCAAATTGCCTGTGAATAGCTCGGCCTGTCCCAGGTAGATGGAGGGTCAGGAGACAGGTTATAGCTTCATACAGACTATAGCTGTAGTGTCAAATTTAATGGCCGGTCCTTGGACTGTATAAAAACTGATATTGTATTCCACTTTACAGCAGACAGCGACATAAGTTCATGTGATCACTTTTAATACTTTTTGTTATACATTAACATCGAGTACCTAGCTGTAATGTCAAATTTAATGGCCGGTCCTTGGACTGTATAAAAACTGATATTGTATTCCACTTTACAGCAGACAGCGACATAAGTTCATGTGATCACTTTTAATACTTTTTGTTATACATTAACATCGAGTACCTAGCTGTAATGTCAAATTTAATGGCCGGTCCTTGGACTGTATAAAAACTGATATTGTATTCCACTTTACAGCAGACAGCGACATAAGTTCATGTGATCACTTTTAATACTTTTTGTTATACATTAACATCGAGTACCTAGCTGTAGTGTCAAATTTAATGGCCGGTCCTTGGACTGTATAAAAACTGATATTGTATTCCACTTTACAGCAGACAGCGACATAAGTTCATGTGATCACTTTTAATACTTTTTGTTATACATTAACATCGAGTACCTAGCTGTAGTGTCAAATTTAATGGCCGGTCCTTGGACTGTATAAAAACTGATATTGTATTCCACTTTACAGCAGACAGCGACATAAGTTCATGTGATCACTTTTAATACTTTTTGTTATACATTAACATCGAGTATCTAGCTGTAATGTCAAATTTATTGGCCGGTCCTTGGACTGTATAAAAACTGATATTGTATTCCACTTTACAGCAGACAGCGACATAAGTTCATGTGATCACTTTTAATACTTTTTGTTATACATTAACATTGAGTACCCAGCTGTGGTATCAAATGAATGGCCGGTCCTTTACAGCAGACAGCGACATAAATTCATGTGATCACTTTTAATACTTTTTGTTATACATTAACATAGAGTACCCAGCTGTAGTGTCAAATGAATGGCCAGAGCTTGGACTGTATAAAAACTGATATTGTATTCCACTTTACAGCAGACAACGACATAAGTTCATGTGATCACTTTTAATACTTTTTGTTATACATTAACATCGAGTACCCAGCTGTAGTGTCAATGAATGGCCGGTCCTTGGACTGTATAAAAACTGATATTGTATTCCACTTTACAGCAGACAGCGACATAAATTCATGTGATCACTTTTAATACTTTTTGTTATACAACAAAATACCCAGCTGTGATCACTTTTAATACTTTTTGTTATACAACAATATACCCAGCTGTGGTATCAAATGAATGGCCGGTCCTTTACAGCAGACAGCGACATAAATTCATGTGATCACTTTTAATACTTTTTGTTATACATTAACATCGAGTACCCAGCTGTAGTGTCAAATGAATGGCCAGAGCTTGGACTGTATAAAAACTGATATTGTATTCCACTTTACAGCAGACAACGACATAAGTTCATGTGATCACTTTTAATACTTTTTGTTATACATTAACATCGAGTACCCAGCTGTAGTGTCAATGAATGGCCGGTCCTTGGACTGTATAAAAACTGATATTGTATTCCACTGTGCAGCAGACAGCGACATACATTCAAGTGATTGCTTTAAATTTTTTTGATTATAATTTAACATCGAATTTCACCTTTAGTGTCTAATGAATGGCTGGAGCTTGGACTGTATACACTCTGATATTGCTTTCCACTTTAAAACAGATATAGAGGTTTGCACATATGTAGTGTTAAAAGAATGGCTGGTGATTTTACTGTATAAAAGCTGATATTGTTTTCACTTTAATTATTTGATTTTGTTGAACTTGACTTGATAAAAAGCAGGTAATCTTAATATTTAACAGCAGATTCTCATGTGATTAATTTAAGTAGATTTTGTTCGAAATAACTATCTATTTAAATCCTTTTGAGTCAGATGAATAGTTTTAGCTTCATATTAATATATAAAGATTCTGAAAAGTGAGCCATTTAAATCAAACTTTGTCTAACATGGTAGATTTTAGGTTCATACAGATGGTAAAACAATACCTCTTCTTAGCATTTAAAAATATTTTTTTCCATAATTGATTATATTGTAAAAGACAAAATATGTAGGGAAAACGTTCTCAGTAGCACAAACCAGTGAACAGGATTTGTATTATTTAGAATATGAACAAATTTCAAGACATTATATTATTTATTATACTTTATTCATTTCTGTGATAACTCAATTTTTTTGCATCCATCTAATATGAGGTAAAATCAAAATGCTATTTATCAAAATTTACTAACACTTTTGATCAAATTTAAAAAAAATGTTATTAGTCTCCAAAGATCTAAACAAAAATGTTGTATGTAGTTTCCCCGCAGAGTTAATGGTAAAACGACAGTGGAGCTCTTATAAAATACCTAATATTTTAAAGTCAGTTAAAACGATTTTGTTGAATTTTTTTTGAAATGTGAAAATGTACTCAAACAGGTAAGGAAATTTTCAAGTTATTACGGTTTTAATATAATATCGAAAAAATAAAAATTGCATACCATCACAGCTTTACTTAGGCAGTATAAGAATTAAGTTGGGTAATGGACCTCCTTTTAAAGACTGATCTTCCATTCTCAATAAATAAGAAAATAGAAAAAGTCATTTTTGATTTATCATCTGTTCGTCGTAATTCTTGTGGTTTGTGCGTAAGCAAGATAGATGACACAAAAATGAAAATATTATTATTGGTATAAAGTAACTATATTCAAAATTATCTATATTTAGTGTTCTCTATATCGAAATAGAACAAAATTGGATTGAACATGTTAAAATGCCGGCAATTTTAAATAGATGTGTTGTAAATATTTCGTGTGTTATTTAAAGTATAATACACTAAATTATAGTTCTTGAAGGCTATATGTTGGTGCTGCGTACCCATCAATTTGTTTTAGTTTTACAAATATTGTTTTTAACAAGTCTTTTTTTTCTTTTCATTTTTTGACTAAAAACTAATAATTTTTTTTTGCGACGATATATTTGGTTATTTAGACTTTGGTTTTATGGATGGGAATGAGAGAAAGTTTGTGTAATGTTTTAGTTTATTTAAACACATCGTCCTATAGTTTGTAACTCTTTAAACTAGATGAAAAGTCGTAATTTAATATGTAACATTTAGATGGATTCTATTGGATAATTATGTTTTTTTATAACGTAAAAACAATGTCTTTATGAACCGAATAATATTTGTTTATTTTACAAATTATTTAATTACAAAATATATCTTCAAACCATAGTTGTTAGTCATGAAAACATATAACACACTGCTTCAATAAAAAGCGAAAGCTCGATCAACAAATCACCGAAGTATATTGTAAAGCCACTGTTTCCATTTATAAAAGCGAAGCGTTAATAAAAGCAATTTACATTTGCGGCGTGACACATGTATTGAAATCTGTTTATAGGCAGGAAATGTTACGAGTGTTGGAGAAGGACATCCAGGTTAAGTTAGGTTAGGTTAGGTTAGATTAGGTTAGTATAACAGTTTTGTCATTTTTAAACACTAACGTAAATAATACAATTTTATAAATTTATATTTACGTTTTCATACCAAGTAAAAATACCCAGAAAAAATAAACCAAAGTAAGGATTTCAAATACTTTATCTGTATTTCAAAAATAAACTTTTAGTTGTGTAGTTTGTGATGCTTGGTCGTTTCAGAGAAATTGTTTGAATGCATGGTTATTTATAGTATGTCAAGAAATTAAATAATTTTAAATTTGTTTATTCATATAATATAACTAATTTATAAAAATTAGACAATATTATATATTTATTTTTTAAATATTAAATGTTTTTTTTAAAGTTGTCTAACTATTTATAAATATACTTAAAAAATTGTTTATTATGTTTTATAAGATAAGTATGTTTTTAAAGTAAATGTAATTATTGAGATTGCGTGAAAGAGAGGACCCAGAAGTCCTAACATTCACTTGATATAAAAAAAGTATTCAATTCAATTTTATAATTAAAAGAAAATAGGGCCATAGTGATTCATGTTCACACTAATCATGTTCAAATACCTAGGTTTATAAAGCTTGTAAAATATACTTTACACAAAATTATATTATAGTTTTTATCACTAACAAAAGATCACAAGGAAAACAAAACTATTACTCCTTGTTTTCGGAAAACTTCAAGTTTAAGAGTTATTTCATAAAGTAAAACTTTCTATGAAATCACCATTAAAAAATTGAAAATCTCAAGAGATCATTTGTTTTAATTTACCTGTATACAGTAAACTTAAGCACATTAAACCTTTCTTAAATCACATCGGACAGTTGTAACACAATTCACAGATTAGTAGATATTTATTTTAGACTTTTCTACAACGAGTTTATAATTAATATTTTTAAATGGCACAGGTTTCATTAAATACGTCAATTATATCTCAAGGTATTAAATCAAATTTAAAAAAAAAAAAAACATAATTTTCAACTTTAATTGTTATAAATGATATAATCCGGACATTTTCTGTAATAAGGAAGAGAACTGTATACATGACAAACCATCAACAAATTAAAATATACCAAGCTGCGCATTTTGTTATTTGACTCCGCTAATTTTAAATATCAACTATTCAGTTATTAAAATCACACACAAACAAAAACACACGCATGCACGCGCGCACGCACGCACGCACGCATCTTTTATTCAGTCCATGCCATTCAAATGATACAAAAGGTATGGTTCGATAGTAAATAATAACTAAAAGGATTTAAGAGAGATAGCATCCGCTGATCTTGATGTCTGTAGTAAAGTGTAAAACAATATCAGTTTTTATTAACACCATGCTCCAAAATTCAAAGGATACAACAGATAGGGAGTCGATGTTAATTAATAATAAAAATTAGTTCAAAATAATTCCATCAGCTGCTCTTAATTTGATCTGTACAGGGGAAATCAATATCAGTTTTTATTCAGTTCCCGCTACAGTTAGTCATCTGACATAAGAAGTGATAATATTAATAAGAAGTTAATCAGTATTTAATAATATAAAAGACAAAGTAATCCCATGGCTTGATCTTTTAGTCTGTTATAAAGAGGAAAATAACATTAGTTTTTAATTCACTCCCAATCTAACCATTCATCTAATACAATAGATGGGGGTGATGATGTTATTACTTAAAAGAAGGCCTTAGAGCAATCCTATCAACTGATATAAATGCCTGCTGTAAAATTGAAAATCTTTCCAGTTTTTATTCATTTCCGGCTCCAGCCAATCATCTGAGATAACAAGTTTGGGAACGTATTAATCAGCTGATCCTAGTGTCAGCTGTACATGAGAAAGCAATATAAGTTTATATTCTTTCCACCCTTAAGCCATTCATCAAATTCAACAGTTGGGTAGTCGATAGTAATTACTGACATAAAGTAATCCATCAGCTGATTTCGATGTCTGTTGTAAAGTGAAAGAAATATTAGTTTTTATTCAGTCCACGCTTTTGCCATTCATCTAACACAACAGGTAGGGAATCGGTAATAATTTAGAACAAACAGGAATTAATGAAATACCATCAGCTAATCTCCATGTCTGCTGTAAAGTAGAATATAATATCACTTTTTTTTCACTTGTCACTCTAGTCAATCATTTGACAAAACAGGTGGAGGGTAGATAGTAATTAATAACAAAAAAACCTTGAAGGAATCCCATCGGCTTATGTTGACGTTTCCTACAAAGTTGAAAACAATATCAGTTTTATTCAGTCCAAGCTCCATCTATTAACATAGGTTGAGAGTAGTTAGTAATTAAAAACAAAATGCATTTAAAGAGAAACCATCAACTAATTTTCATGTCTGCTGTAAAATTATAAATCAATATAAGTTTTTATTTAGCCCACTTCTAAAACTATAAACTGTTAGTTCAACATTTCGTTGGCACGCAACTCCCTATTAATTAAGTGTTTGTGTATCAATTCCTGTGATTTGTAGTTAATTGTTTCTGATAAATTAGTCTCAGTTATTTTGACTGTTCAATCTTAGTGTAAGGCCTAGGTTTATTTCTTTCGATAGTTACTAGTGTTATATTTAGTTAGGAACAATACCCTAGGCTACTTTTTTTTCATGTTCTAGATTTATAACTTGATAATGTTTATAATTTGTGTAAATGTTCGATTAAACCGATAATAATAATCTGAGAAAAACGTATTTACAAATTATCGCTTGGATTGGTGAACATTCCATAATACAGAGGTCGTAATTATCACAAATACAATCACATCTAAATGTTGATATTAGGAGTTCATTAAGTAATTTAAATTTCTCGCTTTTGTGAACATATTAAATTTAATGAAGAGTTAGAGATGTGTGAGAGAGATGGGTGTTGACAGGTGGTTTGTGGTCAGTAGGGGGGGGGGGGGTTCACGCTCAGTTGAAAGTGTAGGTTGATGTGATTAATTTTCTCATGAGGGTTAGATATTAAATAAATCAAACAAAATATTTGTATTAACTGAAATTTGTAAAATTATTTACTATTAATTTATTGCTTTTAAATAATACAAGTTTTCCCTTGGCGCAATAAAACACAGAGCGTTTACAGTACTATAAATTTAATGAACATTTCAGATGGAAAAAAGATTAGACGGTAACTGTCCCATTAAATATTTTCTTAATGTCAGGGATTATATTTCATGCAAAATAATCTTAAATTATTACTTTTTTTTAATGGTAAAAAAAAACTTCCTCTGTTACTGTGGTACCTGTAGACTGTATATGCCGGTTTCCTTATTATCAACAAAATGACTGTATTAAGTTGTAGGTAACTGAATAGTATAGCAATAATGTCCATGACTAGGCTTACTTTCTCTGAGTAGTGAGAGTTATGAAAAAATGATAAAAATTAATTAAGATATGACCAACATGTGACCACAAACCAAATTTGATAATAATCGGTCCACATTCGTTTGGGCTGTACAAAAGACGAACGACTTAAAAACCCAAAACCACTCTTTTGAGCTCAGTACAACCACGACAATTTTCCCTATACTTCACGAATATATGAGAGATTAGTAATAGTTAAAATGCCTTTCCGAACAAAATTCTTATAGCTGGGTCACCATTGATCTCCGAAACCGTTAAAGATACAAAATACTTTAAATGAGAAACAGGGTTTATTTTTGGATCCAAATCAAATTATGTTTAACGATTTATAGGAAATTGTTTTTATTTAAAATTGCTTTTATTTAAAATTAGTTTAAATGCTAAACTATATATTTTTTTATGAGAGAGATCAATTTAAGTGCCCCAAATAAATACAAAGTTTCAAAGAACATTTGCCTCTAAACGCTTAGTTTGGTATCTATTTATCCAGTCGTGTTTAAAAAAAAAAACCTATATCTCAGAAAAGATTTATATAACACCTCCACATTTTGAACACATGGATTGACATATTTTTATACCGTCTTCAAAATATTTAAATTTTATACGAAACATTTCAAAATGGCGCACAATTGAATTATTTGTTCATGTTAGTAACTTACCTCAAAAACCACTTCACCTAATCACAAATTTATAAATTTACAATTTCTATATATTTTGCTCTTGTAACGTTAATATTATTCTAAGTACATGTTGAAAACATCTCGGTTGCATAGACATTCAAATTTATCCTTATTTGTAGGAGTGGTTATTAATATTTTATTTTATGATTTGTACTCCTGCGATGTTTCCGAGAAAACCCTTTTTACTCTACAATTTCCCTTCAGTTCATATCTGCGTTATGTAACATATGTGTTATTTTATTTTATGATTCACCCTTTCTCTGGTTATCTTAAAAACCTCTTCTCACTATTTCATCGACCTATTGCTGGGCTTCATAAAGACAATGAATTATCTCATAGTGTTCCCCAACTTAGATACCGTCCTCGCTCAATTATCCCGAGTTCCAATAGTTAGCGTTAGGTACCACATTCGCTTGTAATCCCGAGTTCCCATAGTTAGCGTTAGGTACCACATTCGCTTGTAATCCATAGTTCCCATAGTTAGCGTTAGGTACCACATTCGCTTGTAATCCCGAGTTCCCATAGTTAGCGTTAGGTACCACATTCGCTTGTAATCCATAGTTCCCATAGTTAGCGTTAGGTACCACATTCGCTTTGTCAACCCGAGTCCCTATAGTTAGCGTTAGGCACCACATTCGCTTTGTCAACCCGAGTCCCCATATTAAGCGTTTGGCACCACTTTCGATTTGTCAACCCGAGTCCCCATAGTTAGCGTTAGGTACCACATTCGCTTTGTCAACCCGAGTCCCTATAGTTAGCGTTAGGTACCACATTCGCTTTGTCACCCAGAGTTTCCATAGTAAGCGTTAGGCACCACATTCGCTTTGTCAACCCGAGTCCCCATAGTTAGCGTTAGGCACCACATTCGCTTTGTCAACCCGAGTCCCCATATTAAGCGTTTGGCACCACTTTCGATTTGTCAACCCGAGTCCCCATAGTTAGCGTTAGGTACCACATTCGCTTTGTCATCCCAAGTTCCCATAGTTAGGTTAGGTTAGGTTAGGTTATGTTTCTATTATTAGATGTTGTTTTGTATCTGCTAAGTGAAGAAATTAGTGTAGATGGGTGGTGTGAGTGTGCGTCCTTGTAAAGTTTACTGCTACTTGTAGGATGTGTTGTTTGATAAAAGGCACATTCAATTCTTAGTGTATTATTCTAAATTTAATGCACATTGATGTTTTAGCCATTATTCTCAAAACTTTGCTATGTAATTGTTCTAGTCTTCGGATGAGGATGTCCCCAGCGTGTCCCTAGATGGGAGCTGGGTAAAGAATGTTCATGACTTGTGACTTATATAACATGGTGTCCGTTCTCAATGAGAGAGAACTTGTTTTGTTGAGCAATGAATACAACTGGGAGAGTTTTATGTTTGCTCTTTTAAGAATGTAGTTTATGTGGGCCAACCATATCAGTTTCCTATCCAGAGTGACCCCTAGGTACCTAACTTGATAAGTCCAATGTATGTTTTGTTTGAATAAAATTAGAAGTGATTTTAGTTTTATTGTGCGTCGTAAGGAAAGAAATAGGGCCTGGCAGTTTGATACATTCACTATAACTCTTCAGGTTGAGAGGCCATGGCTTTAGAGTATTTAGTGCTTTTTGTAGCCTACTCTGAGGCTATGAGTTTGCCATGACTAGGTACTGCCTTCGCTCTGCCGTCCAAAGTTCCCATAGTTAGCGGACGGTACTGTTCTTTCTCGGTTATTCCGATATCGAAGAATACGCATTAAGTTCTCTCGTCCTAAAATATGTCGATCACCTTCCTTTCCTTTATCGTAGATATGATGAGCTAAATCGCGTAATAGGTTGACTTTGTGTTACTAGCAATACCTGAACTAACCCATAATATATTTTTCCTTCTGACCGACCACTGGAATTTACCCAGCGAGCTGAATTATCTGAACACCCACATTTCACCCTACATGAAACCCACACACCGATAAACACCGTTACGAAATAATCCAACCATCATTATCATTATCATTATCTCGGCAGAAGAAGGGTGGTTGGATATGAGAGTTTGTTTATTATTATAAGCTACTGAGTCAAATTATCTCATACACTCCTTTAGGACTACTGTTCCAATGAGTTTATTTGTAAACATACGTTTATCCATTTCAAGCTGTGGCCCACTAAAATATTGTTTTAAAGATCCATACGAAACACAAATATATGATTTGATCGAGATTGAAATGGAATCGCTTTGAGTATAAATACACAAATATAAATCTATAAAACTGTATTTCTGTAAATTGTGTACTCGTTTCCTTTGCTGAGGTTTAAACTAATATTTAGCAATGACAAGGCTGACATGATGGATGTTCTTCTCCAACACGCGTAACATTTGCCTCCCTGGAAACATATTGCAATACATGTGTCAAGCCTCAAATGTAAATTGCTTTTTATTAACGCTTCGATTTTATAAATTGAAACAGCAGCTCTACAATATAGTTTGGTGATTTATTGATACAGGTTTCGCTTTTTATTGAAACCGTGTTTTTTATTTGCCTAAAACATGCATAGGATTATATTTTAAACATGTACATCGTAATTTTTAATTTAAAATGGTTTATAAAAACATTATTTATTATGTTATAAAATATATAATTATATAATAGAATACGTCTACAGCTTACACGTCATATTTGGCCTTTCCGTTTAGTTTCCAGAGTAAATGAAAAGACGAAAAAACTTATAGGAAAACAGTTTTTAAAGGAACTGTGTAAAAACATTGAACAAACTTTCTCACATCTTCATCCACAAACCAAAATATTAAATAAACAAAAATATTCGTCACCAAAATAACATTCTAGTAGTTATTATTCAAAAAGTGAACACACAAAATTTGCGACTTGTTCGATTTATATAAATTATATTTTACATAATTATGTTTAAAGCCATAATATGATTATTATTTTTTTAAATTTTATTTATTTAAATTATTTATATATATATAAACAGCGGTTCTACAATATGCTTCGGTGGTTATACACCTTTCCCTTTTATTTCAACGCCTTTTTAAACCACGAAAAAAATTAATATACATACGTAAAACATTATATATTTTTTTAAATATAGATCTGTAAACTGATATTACAAAAGGAAAACGTTTGTGGATTTTTATGTTACTAAGAGAGAGATTAAAAACTATTTCTTCGATTAGGGAAAACTGTTGCCATTGAAAAGAGTTTTTCATCCTGATAAACATAAACTGTTTATTGTTAAAGCTATACAAATAAAACGAAGAAAAAAAAATTTACACAACCTTCCTCACAACAATAATTTAAACAATACTCAAAGAAACTATTCGCCATAAAAATTTTAAAATCTGAAGTTGTCAATAGAAAACCAGAGACCTCCAATTTAAAAAAAAAAAAAAAAAAAAAACCAACCTGATTCGCTAGTGCCATAAATATGTACGAGCGTGGATCACGCCTTTATTGAAGACATTCTATGTTTCGTTTATGTTTACTGGCAATTAATTATTCCTGAACCGTAACATATGTGTATTTAACTCACGTGTTTGGGTTAATAATCTTTATATTTTACTAACATTTAAACGAAATTTCTGGAGCTGTTTTTGAGATACATATTTTATAACGTATTTTTTTTAAACCTATAACTCACAAACATTTTGGAGAAATGGCAACCAATACGTTTTGTCTGGATCCATGAAGGATTATTTGACAAAATCATAATATATATTTTTATTATGACAGCTAGCCACGAGTTTGTAGTTATATGAAAGTAACGATATGTGGCTGAAATATACCTCAATACCAAATTTATTTAAAAGTGGCTCAAGCTTTGGACGGTAGAGTGCTGCATACACGACAGACGACAGACACCATTCCAAAAATCACTTTTTTTACTCAGGTGACCAAAAAACAGATATATCTACAAATAAATTTGATCCATTAAATAACTTTACCTAAACTAAGTATATGTGGGACACTAAAAAAAAAGTCATTAAGCGACGTTTACTTTCAAGCGTTTATTATAAATTGAGCTTAATTATTGAGAGATTTTATTTTAACAAGAAAAGAAAGTAAAATGCTCAGTTGTGATTTTCAAACCAAATTATAAATTAAATTTGAAAGTAGATCTCAACGTGACTGATTTACCAATTAAATATTAAGTAAAAGTTAATGCAACATTAGTGAGTTGATGTCTCGAGAGAAGTAAAGATGGAGAGGGGAATTATTGGAATTCTTTATTTGTTATATTCCGTGTTTCCGAAATAACCCAGGACACTTTAACAAGTATTTACCAGCTAGAAATAAAACGTAGAATCTTTCAGAATAAGCCAATATGTTGGGTCAGTTGAAATTTAAAAAAAAAGTGAAATGTTTCCCTATTTATACAGCAGGTACTTTACGGTGCAACTCAAAATGTTCAAATAGATAATACTATCAAGACTATCGAGGGACACTTCATAGAAAACGTAATTCCTAGTTGAAAAAAAACAACTACGCAATGAAAACTTGGGTTTTAACCGAAATAGAGACCAAACAATTGATTATTTAATCACGTTATTCCCAAGCCTCGCAGGGGTATATTTATAATGAGAACAGATGTGGCAAGGTTCATTAGCTAGATATACTTTTTTAATTTTTTTATATCCCTAACCTGTCATCGTTCTTTCAGATTTTTCTTGACCAACTTTTACTCTCTTTCGACATTGACGCTTTAAAAGTATTCGAGGGCTTTACTTCTTTACGTTATCTTCTTTTCTAGCCTTTTTATATAAGGTGAAGATAAACGAGACATTTTGCTTTGAAACAACAAAGATGGGGGGGGGGGTAACCTCTCAGAGATACTCTTATTGTGACAACTGGTGTGGCAACCCTGAGGTACCCAAGTTGGGTCTATACTTTGTAAATTTTATTTTTTGGTTAGTTCAATCTCTTTCATCTTTCCTATCAGGTCTTTCTTGGGCAACTCTTATTCCTTCCTGACATCGACGCTTTTAGATTATTATAGGGCCAAGAATCTAAATTTAACCTTTTTCCTTGAAAGTGATGATCGCGATGTTCATCAACTTTAAACTACAAGTAAAAAATGTTATTGGGTCCTTAGAGGTTACACTTCATCAAAATCTGCATCGTGTTATATAAAAAATATAATTTTGTGTATTTTTATTTTTTCAGTTACCTAAACATTAAGAGTAATAAAATAATGAAAAATTTGTTTTCGATATTTGAAAAAAAATATGAACATATATTAAATTTTATTAAAATCTGTCCACGCGTTTGGGCTGCAGAGCACCACACTGACGACAGATGTTTGACAAGTAAAATCCAACATTTCAAAATAATTTTTGTTCAGAATAATTAAACCTCTGCTTGTATTCGAGGTAATTTCCAATACCCCTTCCCCGTCATGGCGGTCACCACTGCAGAGGTTCATAAATTCCTCGCCATATATGAAATCGATTTTCAGCTCGAGTTTCTAGTCAACTTTTGCTACAAATTAGCCGTAATAACATTAATATCAACTAAAGCAATTTTATATATTTTCGCTAAATCGTTTGGAAAATCTCGAAGCTCACTTGGTTTAAGAATTATTTATTGCTTCATAAGATTTAAGACACTGTATGTTACAGATGATATTGTTAACTTTAATTAATTGTAGTACAGATTGATAAAATACATTTTATGCAAATATAGAATACACTAAAAATATAATTAAAAACAAAACTTGAACAGAATTTCTCACGTATACATTCATTAAACCAAACGCATTTCAAAGACATTTCAAAGTCGCCATCTTCAGTTTTTTATAAGCTATAATATCACCTATAACTGAAGATTGCAACATTGAAGTTGACATGCGTTTGTATTAAGAAACGTATATGTGAGAAATTCTGCTCCAGTTTAATTTCAATGTATAACATTTCCATGTTTATTTACTAAAAAATATTTAATATATCCAAATAAACGATGTACGAACGTAGTAAAGTTTGAATAAAGAATGTAAAACCATTGGACAAACTTTTTTTCATACACTCATTCACAATTAAAATACTAACCAAACAAAACTATTCGTTATCAAAAATCTCAGTTTCGTAGATGTCAGTAAAAATCTGAAAATTAACCATTGGCCTCTTTTTTTATAAATTATTTTAAATAATCTTCATTTTAAACATTATTCAGTATAATCTAAATATGTTTGCTAAAGAACTCGTTCTTAAACAATAACCTACAGGGATGGTCTTATTGTAAAGCTTAAGGTTTGAGGATCAAAATACTATACATTGAATCGTATGAAATTACCTCGACCACAATGAAATTTTAAAGGTTTTTGAAATGGTTCTTCTCGACAACTATATTAATGTCTGTTTTGGAGTTCTACCGGACCCATTTTCATACAGTTTGTTTTAAATTAAAGAATATTTTGCCATTATTTAAAAAAAAATTTAAAAAATGTCCACTTTATTCAATTTTTATAATAAAACACATTTTTTAAACACACATTAACAGACCTATTCTGGCATCAGTGGGGTGTTCAAAGATTTGTTGAGAGTTTTGGCAACATCAAAAATAATAATTTTTACCATAGTTTTCAAGTGTCAAAGTTATCCATTTTTGCGATTTTCGGAACCTTATATAATTTTTTTTACTCGAAAAATATTAGTTTTTAAGAAAATTTACAAATGGCGTTTTGTTTAAAATGGTCCAATTTACCTAGAAAAAAAATTCGTAGCAAAACTAGATTTTTCGAATTTGTTTAAATTTTTTTTTTTTTACATTTTGGACCTGGTAACATGCACATTCGTTAAAAGGATATTTTTTGAAGGGGATTTTGAGTAAGTAGTAGTGACGTTACGGTTACTTAGATACTTACGTAACAACTGTTTTAAACAAATTTACCCTACTGGACTTACCAATACAATTTAACACTTTCTACAAAGTACAAGAAACCTTATTTTAGGTATTACATTTAGAGGATCTGATTTTATTACTTTGCAGAATTAGGCTGGGTAAGTAAACCCATCAACTTGTTTACTAAGTATAAGTTGTTTTTATGGATATGTGAGAAAGTTAGTACAATGTCTTTTCACCGTTAATTTAAAACTCCTGTCTTGTTTAAAGATATTTTTACACTGACATTTTGTTCCGAGTAACTTAATTCTAACTCGTCTGTACCAGCAAACTCATTTAATAACTAAAACAAGTCAAACAGACTAGGAATTGCTTCATCTGAAAGTTAGGCGCACATTACACCCTTCTTGTTTCAGTCATCAAACTGTACATAACTGTCACATTTACACCCAACTCAGCCAAAATAAAGGTTTCTGTTTCTAGTTAAAATATTTTATATTGTGAGATTAACATGCATAATCGTTTAAATTATAAAAATTCATTAAATTCCTAGGTTAGATGAACCTGGGAGACAAAGAATCGCTCGAAAGGGGGTGCTTTTTTTTCTGAGGAAGAATATAATAGGCTACGATCAGGAGATACATGGTGTGTGGAAATTCTGTTTCGTTCTATTTTCCCACTAAAATCTAATTTCCTTTTCAGGTACAACCTACTTTGGAATCGTTTGTCGCAATACTTCAAGTGGGTGACTGTGTACTCTTTTGTTTTTTTAGAATTGCTTCGACGTAGGAGCATGCACGGTTATAGCGCTTTTTCCGATGTACATTGTCATAATGAGGGTAGCTGATGCGCTATGATTTTAGTATACTTCTCTCCAGCTATTTCCTAGAATCTTCCACGAGTCGTATCACTGGAAGACTGGACTTCCTATGTGGTTTGTTTAATTTAAGTAATCATTGAAACAGCCCAGCCCATTAAGGAGCTGTGAGGTCATACCTCTCAAGTTGCCGATCAGTCCCCGCATTCCACCTACTTCATTGATGACAGTAGCCTTGTTTAAAAGGTCCTCGGTACTACTTATGTTGGAAGCTCTCAGTCGGAACCGTAGAGATGACAGTATAATTTCCAGCACGGTAAAGTGGCTGTGGGTGTCGCTAGTGTAGGGCTGAGGGCGTTCTAACAGACGAGTCCTCCGCAGCAGAAAGGTGTCTACTGACTCTCTAGACGCCTGTTCTCTGCCTTAGACCTCGGACTGTAGTTCTGTTAGAACGAATAAAGAAAAGAGACTCTTACGATTTGACCTAAATATATGCACATACTAAACATAATAGACAACAGACAGGTATAATTTTTTAACACTTTCGTGGGAGCACAGGTAACCTCAAAATGGACATTTCTGTGAAAATCCTAAGATAAATTTGATTTACTTAGTACATTACTTTCTATATTATATATACGTAACAAAATAAACAGATCACTCCTTTTTAACAATAGTAGTAAAGAAATATTCTAACTGTACTTTATTATAATTGCAAACCAATGATATCGGATATTCTCCCAACTCCGTCTGCAAAACCTTATTCAATTTCCTACAGTTATTATATTTTACTTATCTCGTGAACAATACAGTACACACAATGTCACATAGCGTCGTGACAAGCAGATTTAACGAAAGCGTCGTTTTCTACATTTTCAATTTCCGTTCCAAGTTTATGTCAGAAAATAACAAACTGTTTATATCACTTAACACATAATTCAATATTTAAATATAATGAAGTTTGTTTTTACTTACCCATTATACGTAGTGTAGGATAAGTTTGATAATTAACATTTTTGAAACAACAAAAAAAGTTATTTTTAAATGCCGTTTCATTGTTGTCTTAACACGTAATCACGCTAGCGGCCGAAAAACAAGATAAGAACATGAAATTTAATATATGAAACTATAGTGTGCTCATATTGAAATTCAAACTCTAATTAAAATATCGAAATGGCGACCATTTAAAACAGTTCGTTGATCCACTTATAACACACTAAATCAGATACATATCTGTAGATTTCAATAATTCTGCATTAATGGTACTAAGCACACATCTCTACGATGACAAATAGCGAAGTTATAGTCAAAATTTAATTTCAACCCTGATCCCCCACATCCTCCAAGAAAATGAGATATTTGTATATTTTTTACGTGATCCGGTAGCTCCGAATCACCGACATAAGCGTAGAGAGTGAAGGTTCCTTTACATATTTACAGCTTTGAGACGTTAGGAAGAGCGAAGCAAGTGAAAACCGTTTAATATACACATCTACTAGGCAGGTTGGCCTAGCCTATATAAAGAAAGTATAGACTTTCAAAATCATGGCGTTTAGATAACATCTGTAACAACTCTTTACAAAAAACTTACCCTGCTTGATAATACGGTTGATCTGCCTAATTTAACATTTCTTACAAGGCCCAAGAAACCATGTTGGACGTTGTACATAGAGGATCGTCTTTTATTACATTGTATGATGGGGCTGGGTAATAATATCATGATGGCGCCTATCAAAATGTTTATTTTTCTTATTTCCCACTAAAATTTTCTTTTAATATATTGATGTTATTAATAATTTCAATTAATTTAATGTTAATAATAAGTGTTATTACTCTAGTACCTATACACTTAACGATTGTAATAATTAATTTATTGCAGTATTGTTACATCTTGAACAACATCTCTGTACGATGAAAGAACCAGTTTTTTTTAAAAAGTATTTTTAGTTTCTCACACTGAGAAGAAAAAGGAAGATCGACTTTGATATTGATCGTAAGTACATATATGTACTTTGGTGAATTCAAATTCACTGCCGGTTATTTCCTTCTGCAAAATAGCTTAACGGAAATGCCTGTTTTGTGTATGTATCTTGCATATGCAGCGCCTGTTTCAGACTGACAAACGACTGTGGTTACAAGTAAGTGTCCTGTGAGGAAACACTAATTGTGTTTTTCTCTTTTTAGTGTTTCCTTGGTTTCATTGTTTCTTCGAAAAATTTTGAAATTAATTCCACTATAATATTTGGAAATTGTTAAGGAAAACATTAATTTTCTGTACATTTCTGGGCTAAGGTTTATAACATTAATAATAACAATTATCATGATTTCATAATATTTGGGTTAAACTAATTTTGGGTGTTGTTAACAATTAACAAGTAATTATTTTGTTTGTCTACAGTTGTTGACAAAGTGGCATTTTGTTCATTTAAATTAGTTTGCAAAACAGCTGATTTCTCAACAGTTTCACTTTGCCCACTACTTTGCACACTACTTTGCTCACTCCGAATGGCAACCGAACAAAACGAAATTTAGGCTAAGTTTAATTGAATGTTTTTATAATATACAGGAAATGTCCCGTATGTAGGTTAGATTAATTCTTACATGTAAAATAACATAAATAAACAACAAAAGAACGTTTTAAAGTTGAAAAAGGAAGTAATTATTCATGAAGATGATTGACAGTGTATGTACACTGAGAGTATTTTTCGTTTGCCGAGTTTTGAAGTTGGCAATCCCGTTTCCTCAACAATACACCTAAGTTATTTGTAATATTCATTAATAACCTCAGTTTTGACGTGAGAACTTCTACTCAGTGTTGGTGTGTTGTTTAGCACTACTGCTATATTTTGTGAAGTTAGTTTTAAAATATGGACAATTCAGAGGATGAAAACCTGTCAAATACCCCGCCTAAATTAGCGGAAAAAGCTAACAACGTTGTACTAAATCTCCTTCCTGTCAAATCAAGGAAAAAGTACGACCGCCAGTATGAACTGTTTTTGTCATGGCTAAAGGAAAACAATGGTAACAAGATTTTTGTAAAAATAACAACTGTAGACAAAGTATAATGTGCAATTCGTGAGCAAAGTGTCTTTTTTAAACTCGATTAAAATTGACGCACTCGGCAAGCCTCGTGCGTCAACATTTTCCTCTAGTTTAAAAAAGTGCCACTTTGATCACTAGTTGCACAAATAACTATTTTTTCAGTTTTTTCTGGAAAACTTAGTTAAGTTATCCTTTGACCCACAGATTTTTTAAAAAAGGCATATATTCTCGTTAAAAGAGAAAATGACTTTGTTTCTTGTATACATTTTTATGTTGATGGTTTTCGAGGTATTCTACTTAAACATTTTAATCGGCTGCCATTTTGAAAATTACCAAAACAATGTCTTATTTTTCTGGTATGTTGAAAAGGTTGCATAAATAATGTGTATAAACAAAGACACAAACGGCCTATAGACAAAAACGAAGCGAAGCCTCTCTCTCTCTCTCTCTCTCTCTCTCTCTCTCTCTCTCTCTCTCTCTCTCTCTCTCTCTCTCTCTCTCTCTCTCTCTCTCTCTCTCTCTCTCTCTCTCTCTCTCTCTCTCTCTCTCTCTCTCTCTCTCTCTCTCTCTCTCTCTCTCTCTCTCTCTCTCTCTCTCTCTCTCTCTCTCTCTCTCTCTCTCTCTCTCTCTCTCTCTCTCTCTCTCTCTCTCTCTCTCTCTCTCTCTCTCTCTCTCTCTCTCTCTCTCTCTCTCTCTCTCTCTCTCTCTCTCTCTCTCTCTCTCTCTCTCTCTCTCTCTCTCTCTCTCTCTCTCTCTCTCTCTATCTCTCTCTCTCTCTTCTCTCCACGAAATCCAAGGCAGAATCACCGACACGAACGTAGCGAGTGGAGACGTTCTTCACAGATTCGGTTCCGCTAGGGCCGAGACACTGACAAGACCATAGCGAGTGGAGACTTTCTTCACAGATTCGGTTCCGCTAGGGCCGAGACACTGACAAGAACATAGCGAGTGGAGGCGTTCTTCACAGATTCGGTTCCGCTATGACCGAGACTCTGTCAAGAACGGAGCGAGTGGTGGCTTTCTTCACAGATTCGGTTCCGCTATGACCGAGACACTGTCAAGAACGGAGCGAGTGGAGACGTTCTTCACAGATTCGGTTCCGCTATGACCGAGACACTGTCAAGAACGGAGCGAGTGGTGGCTTTCTTCACAGATTCGGTTCCGCTATGACCGAGACACTGTCAAGAACGGAGCGAGTGGTGGCTTTCTTCACAGATTCGGTTCCGCTATGACCGAGACACTGTCAAGAACGGAGCGAGTGGAGACGTTCTTCACAGATTCTGTTCCGCTATGACCGAGACACTGTCAAGAACGGAGCGAGTGGTGGCTTTCTTCACAGATTCGGTTCCGCTATGACCAAGACACTGACAAGAACATAGCGAGTGGAGACTTTCCTCACAGATTCGGTTCCGCTATGACCGAGACACTGTCAAGAACGGAGCGAGTGGTGGCTTTCTTCACAGATTCGGTTCCGCTATGACCGAGACACTGTCAAGAACGGAGCGAGTGGAGGCGTTCTTCACAGATTCGGTTCCGCTATGACCGAGACACTGTCAAGAACGGAGCGAGTGGTGGCTTTCTTCACAGATTCGGTTCCGCTATGACCAAGACACTGACAAGAACATAGCGAGTGGAGACTTTCCTCACAGATTCGGTTCCGCTATGACCGAGACACTGTCAAGAACGGAGCGAGTGGTGGCTTTCTTCACAGATTCGGTTCCGCTATGACCGAGACACTGTCAAGAACGGAGCGAGTGGAGGCGTTCTTCACAGATTCGGTTCCGCTATGACCGAGACACTGTCAAGAACGGAGCGAGTGGTGGCTTTCTTCACAGATTCGGTTCCGCTATGACCGAGACACTGTCAAGAACGGAGCGAGTGGAGGCGTTCTTCACAGATTCGGTTCCGCTATGACCGAGACACTGTCAAGAACGGAGCGAGTGGTGGCTTTCTTCACAGATTCGGTTCCGCTATGACCAAGACACTGACAAGAACATAGCGAGTGGAGACTTTCCTCACAGATTCGGTTCCGCTATGACCGAGACACTGTCAAGAACGGAGCGAGTGGTGGCTTTCTTCACAGATTCGGTTCCGCTATGACCGAGACACTGTCAAGAACATAGCGAGTGGAGACGTTCTTCACAGATTCGGTTCCGCTATGACCGAGACACTGTCAAGAACGGAGCGAGTGGTGGCTTTCTTCACAGATTCGGTTCCGCTATGACCGAGACACTGACAAGAACATAGCGAGTGGAGACTTTCCTCACAGATTCGGTTCCGCTATGACCGAGACACTGTCAAGAACGGAGCGAGTGGTGGCTTTCTTCACAGATTCGGTTCCGCTATGACCGAGACACTGTCAAGAACATAGCGAGTGGAGGCGTTCTTCACAGATTCGGTTCCGCTATGACCGAGACACTGTCAAGAACGGAGCGAGTGGTGGCTTTCTTCACAGATTCGGTTCCGCTATGACCGAGACACTGTCAAGAACATAGCGAGTGGAGACGTTCTTCACAGATTCGGTTCCGCTATGACCGAGACACTGTCAAGAACGGAGCGAGTGGTGGCTTTCTTCACAGATTCGGTTCCGCTATGACCGAGACACTGTCAAGAACATAGCGAGTGGAGGCGTTCTTCACAGATTCGGTTCCGCTATGACCGAGACACTGTCAAGAACGGAGCGAGTGGTGGCTTTCTTCACAGATTCGGTTCCGCTATGACCGAGACACTGTCAAGAACGGAGCGAGTGGTGGCTTTCTTCACAGATTCGGTTCCGCTATGACCGAGACACTGTCAAGAACGGAGCGAGTGGTGGCTTTCTTCACAGATTCGGTTCCGCTATGACCGAGACACTGTCAAGAACGGAGCGAGTGGTGGCTTTCTTCACAGATTCGGTTCCGCTATGACCGAGACACTGTCAAGAACGGAGCGAGTGGTGGCTTTCTTCACAGATTCGGTTCCGCTATGACCGAGACACTGTCAAGAACGGAGCGAGTGGAGACTTTCTTCACAGATTCGGTTCCGCTATGACCGAGACACTGTCAAGAACGGAGCGAGTGGTGGCTTTCTTCACAGATTCGGTTCCGCTATGACCGAGACACTGTCAAGAACGGAGCGAGTGGTGGCTTTCTTCACAGATTCGGTTCCGCTATGACCGAGACACTGTCAAGAACGGGGCGAGTGGTGGCTTTCTTCACAGATTCGGTTCCGCTATGACCGAGACACTGTCAAGAACGGAGCGAGTGGTGGCTTTCTTCACAGATTCGGTTCCGCTATGACCGAGACACTGTCAAGAACATAGCGAGTGGAGGCGTTCTTCACAGATTCGGTTCCGCTATGACCGAGACACTGTCAAGAACGGAGCGAGTGGTGGCTTTCTTCACAGATTCGGTTCCGCTATGACCGAGACACTGTCAAGAACATAGCGAGTGGAGGCGTTCTTCACAGATTCGGTTCCGCTATGACCGAGACACTGTCAAGAACGGAGCGAGTGGTGGCTTTCTTCACAGATTCGGTTCCGCTATGACCGAGACACTGTCAAGAACGGAGCGAGTGGTGGCTTTCCTCACAGATTCGGTTCCGCTATGACCGAGACACTGTCAAGAACGGAGCGAGTGGTGGCTTTCTTCACAGATTCGGTTCCGCTATGACCGAGACACTGTCAAGAACGGAGCGAGTGGTGGCTTTCTTCACAGATTCGGTTCCGCTATGACCGAGACACTGTCAAGAACGGAGCGAGTGGTGGCTTTCTTCACATATTCGGTTCCGCTATGACCGCGACACTGTCAAGAACGGAGCGAGTGGTGGCTTTCTTCACAGATTCGGTTCCGCTAGGACCGAGACACTGACAGGGACGTAGCGAGTGGAGGTTTTCTTTACAAATTCAGTTTAGCTAGGACCGAGACACTAACAAGAACATAGCGAGTGAAAACTTTCTTCACAGATTCGATTCCGCTAGGGCCGAGACACTGACAGGGACGTAGCGAGTGGAGGTTTTCTTTACAAATTCAGTTTAGCTAGGACCGAGACACTGACAAGAACATAGCGAGTGAAAACTTTCTTCACAGATTCGATTCCGCTAGGGCCGAGACACTGACAGAGACGTAGCGAGTGGAGGTTTTCTTTACAAATTCAGTTTAGCTAGGACCGAGACACTGACAAGAACATAGCGAGTGAAAACTTTCTTCACAGATTCGATTCCGCTAGGGCCGAGACACTGACAGAGACGTAGCGAGTGGAGGTTTTCTTTACAAATTCAGTTTAGCTAGGACCGAGACACTGACAAGAACATAGCGAGTGAAAACTTTCTTCACAGATTCGATTCCGCTAGGGCCGAGACACTGACAGAGACGTAGCGAGTGGAGGTTTTCTTTACAAATTCAGTTTAGCTAGGACCGAGACACTGACAAGAACATAGCGAGTGAAAACTTTCTTCACAGATTCGGTTCCGCTAGGGCCGAGACACTGACAGGGACGTAGCGAGTGGAGGTTTTCTTTACAAATTCAGTTTAGCTTGGACCGAGACACTGACAAGAACATAGCGAGTGAAAACTTTCTTCACAGATTCGATTCCGCTAGGGCCGAGACACTGACAAGAACGTAGCGAGTGGAAACATTCTTCACAGATTCGGTTCCGCTAGGGCCGAGACACTGACAAGAACGTAGGGAGTGGAAACTTTCTTCACAGATTCGGTTCCGCTAGGGCCGAGACACTGACAAGACCATAGCGAGTGGAAACTTTCTTCACAGATTCGGTTCCGCTAGGGCCGAGACACTGACAAGAACGTAGCGAGTGGAAACTTTCTTCACAGATTCGGTTCCGCTAGGGCCGAGACACTGACAAGAACGTAGCGAGTGGAAACTTTCTTCACAGATTCGGTTCCGCTAGGGCCGAGACACTGACAAGAACGTTGCGAGTGGAAACTTTCTTCACAGATTCGGTTCCGCTAGGGCCGAGACACTGACAAGACCATAGCGAGTGGAAACTTTCTTCACAGATTCGGTTTGCTAGGGCCGAGACACTGACAAGAACGTAGCGAGTGGAAACATTCTTCACAGATTCGGTTCCGCTAGGGCCGAGACACTGACAAGAACGTAGCGAGTGGAAACTTTCTTCACAGATTCGGTTCCGCTAGGGCCGAGACACTGACAAGAACGTAGCGAGTGGAAACTTTCTTCACAGATTCGGTTCCGCTAGGGCCGAGACACTGACAAGACCTTAGCGAGTGGAAACTTTCTTCACAGATTCGGTTCCGCTAGGGCCGAGACACTGACAAGAACGTAGCGAGTGGAAACATTCTTCACAGATTCGGTTCCGCTAGGGCCGAGACACTGACAAGAACGTAGCGAGTGGAAACTTTCTTCACAGATTCGGTTCCGCTAGGGCCGAGACACTGACAAGACCATAGCGAGTGGAAACTTTCTTCACAGATTCGATTCCGCTAGGGCCGAGACACTGACAAGAACGTAGCGAGTGGAAACATTCTTCACAGATTCGGTTCCGCTAGGGCCGAGACACTGACAAGAACGTAGCGAGTGGAAACATTCTTCACAGATTCGGTTCCGCTAGGGCCGAGACACTGACAAGAACATAGCGAGTGGAAACTTTCTTCACAGATTCGGTTCCGCTAGGGCCGAGACACTGACAGGGACGTAGCGAGTGGAGGTTTTCTTTACAAATTCAGTTTAGCTAGGACCGAGACACTGACAAGAACATAGCGAGTGAAAACTTTCTTCACAGATTCGATTCCGCTAGGGCCGAGACACTGACAAGAACGTAGCGAGTGGAAACATTCTTCACAGATTCGGTTCCGCTAGGGCCGAGACACTGACAAGAACGTAGCGAGTGGAAACATTCTTCACAGATTCGGTTCCGCTAGGGCCGAGACACTGACAAGAACATAGCGAGTGGAAACTTTCTTCACAGATTCGGTTCCGCTAGGGCCGAGACACTGACAGGGACGTAGCGAGTGGAGGTTTTCTTTACAAATTCAGTTTAGCTAGGACCGAGACACTGACAAGAACATAGCGAGTGAAAACTTTCTTCACAGATTCGGTTCCGCTAGGGCCGAGACACTGACAGGGACGTAGCGAGTGGAGGTTTTCTTTACAAATTCAGTTTAGCTAGGACCGAGACACTGACAAGAACATAGCGAGTGAAAACTTTCTTCACAGATTCGATTCCGCTAGGGCCGAGACACTGACAAGAACGTAGCGAGTGGAAACTTTCTTCACAGATTCGGTTCCGCTAGGGCCGAGACACTGACAAGAACGTAGCGAGTGGAAACTTTCTTCACAGATTCGGTTCCGCTAGGGCCGAGACACTGACAGGGACGTAGCGAGTGGAAACTTTCTTCACAGATTCGGTTCCGCTAGGGCCGAGACACTGACAAGAACGTAGCGAGTGGAGACTTTCTTCACAGATTCGGTTCCGCTAGGGCCGAGACACTGACAGGGACGAAGCGACTCTTGATATAGCAATATATTTTAAAATTCAGACAAGGCTCAACTTTTGGAAATTACAATTAGACGATATGCTAGTAGGCCTATGATAAGGCTGGGTAAGCGCCATGATAACAGTACCAAAATGGCGCCCATAATCTCGTTTTATTTTAATCTTTAGGCTTATCGCTTGATTATGGGTGTTGATTTATACTCTCGAAACGTCGTGTATTCATTTTTACATACTCCACACATCATGAAAAATATATGATTAAACCATATTAATAATAAGACTATTGTTTTACAAATAAAACTTGAAAATTTGTGAATAGATATAATATTATCATATAATATATAACTTGTTTATATATATATATATTATATAATCACTATGGTAATTTGGTTTTAAAATTAAACATTACATCGCAAATGGGAAAACATTGGTCAAATGATATCGATTCCTTGTAGTTTCTGTTACCTTTGTGATACCAACTGCCCTTAACACTTAGTAAGATATTCAATCATTGTTATACTGCAGTAAATAATTAATTAAACCGGAACTGTATTAAGAGTTGCTCACTCGTTGGCTGGATGCTCCTACTCTGGAAATAAGCCACTTCCTTCTCGTTTTCTTGACCGATCCAATGTGAAAGTGACAAGTATAGAACTTCAAGGGATTGCCAAGTAGCGCGCTCCCAAATGCCGAAAAAAAATCAGAAATGTTGTGGATATAATTATATGATTAATATACAATGTATGAGTTTAGATTAAATTAAAACATTAATTTCTCAACAAAGTACAGTACGTGGTAAGCTGTTACCTTTAATTTTAATTCAAAATATTCTGAAATGTCGTTTTCGTGTATTAGCCATTTGAATCTATCATGAGCTGTATATTCTAAATTATATTTTCACTCGACTAATTAAAATAATCCTATTTATTCGTGCATACAAATGTGTTTTTATATTCAAATCCCTAGGGAATTAAATTTAAGGAGTCTGGTTCTCGTAATTAGTGTCATACCGAAGAAAAACATAAAACGGGTTCAATCCGGGTATTAACAGTAAAAGTTGTAAAGTTAATTAGTGTTCGTAAATTTAACAACACAGAATGCCGATGAAAACCGATTATACAAATTAAATCAAACCTGTCAAATAAATGTTGGTGACAATAAATTGATTACATTTCACATCCATAATATGTTAAATCCAATATTTGGTTTACTAGGGATCAATAGAGACTCAGAATTTGTTGACCTATTGTTCGGTAAATGAATATGGATTAAACTTGGTTACCCATGATTGTTAATTAACATTATAACAACGTATCTTAATTTGTGAACTGAGTAGTTTATTAGTGAATCGTGAGTGTGGTGACGACCAATGAGTTTTGTTTGAATCCATAGATACTTTAGCAAGTTTTAATCAAAATTGTTACAGCTGATTTTGATAATCGTAATTTTTTGGTTTTTATGCAGATAACACGAAATTTTGAGTTATACAATAATTTAATTCCTGATTTATGATCAAAATTTGCCAACATACCAAATTTGGTTAAAACAGACACATCAAGTACGTTTTATTCAAAAGACCCAAAAACGGATACATTGATTTCTCGTCATACTGCTTCAAAAACAGCTGTTTTCAATACATGCATTGAGATGGTTAAGTTGTTCTTTTTAGTCCTAGGAACGAGGTCATCAACAGCTGCTGTTACTTCATTTATACAAATTAATTAACGATTGTAATTCATCTATAAAAACAACTTATACTCTTGATTGTAAATAACCGATGAAACAGCTGTTACCATCGATTTGAAGGTAAAAAGGTTATAACATGATAGTTTTATTGAATTTGTTTTATATTGTTTGCAGTATAACTAAAAATATAGTTCATCACTTGGACCAAAAGAAGCTTTTCGATCCTCGCTCATTTTCAGGTTAAACTTGAGCTTGTATCGAAAAGCTTCACTTTTGGTCCTAGTGATGAATTATACTATTTTCTCACCCATTATACGAAGTATAGGATTAGTTTGTACTTGTCAAAAATTAAGACATCCGTTTTATTACTGGTATTCACGTTTCATGACCTAAGGAATCCGAAAAAGTTATTTTTGACATACCGAACTTGTGTAGATAGAAGTTGTTGTTTGTACAATAGCGGCCACCAAAATAATGATAGGAACATGAAATATGGTGTGATTATATAGAACGCTATTGAAAATTCGAATTTAAAATGTCAAAATGGCGGCCATGTTAAACAGTTTTATGTTCATATATTTTGTTATTTAAAACATTAAATTACGTAAAAATTTAATGTAATTAAATTTGTAGATTTCTATTGGTACCAAACCCTTTTCTCTACGAAAAAAATAGCGAACTTATTGTCAAAAATCTATTATAATAAGTAGACCTCCCAAGAAAATATGATATTCAATAGATTTGATGACCGCATCACTGACACGAGCGTAGCGAATGTAGGCTCCTTTACGTACTGTTCCGAGGGTCGCCAGAACCGGGACATTGACAAGAGCGAAACTACTGGAGACTTTTTAATATATATATATATATATATATATACTTCCGACATCAAGTAAATAGATATATATACACATTTAAAAGGTTCAGAAACCTATTTAACATAGTTTTAAGCAACTTACTCTGCTGGATAAGACCTAGGGGTCAAACAATTTAAAATTTCAACAACAGACCAAGTCTCCTTCAGAGGTGGACTGATTGATTTATTTAGAAAGAAATTTCTAATTGTATAAATTATAAGACTTTAATAATGAAAGAAATAAAATCTACTTTGTGTTAATGACCATAACAATCGTCCTTAAATAGTACAGGGAAATCAACATGTATTATACAAATCCTTTCTTTGTTCGTGAAGTGCCTTTCCTAAAACTTGTCTGGAGAATTTCAAAGCTAAATATGACCCAATTTTACTTTTAACAAGGATCTTTGATGTTATTAAGAACAAGAGGGAGGTTTTAATGAGCTAGATTAACTGAATATGGAGTACTTAGGCATTTTTAAAACCAAGACACAGTCAAAACTGACAAAAGATTTGTTTTACGTTACTTTTAAATCGTATTGAGATATTTTGTATAACTTGGTTCCTTCTAAAACTCATTTTATTACGCACCTTATTACCTTCAAAACTCACTAAATTAAATAGCTGTAGTCCCGTTGTCGACATCGGGTATAAAATATCTGCTGATCAAGTAATATATGTCCAACCCTCGAATTAATTTTTCAATAAGGAAGTACTGTTGTGTGTGCTTCAATTATATAAGTCCGATTATTAGCTAAAGTGGCTTAAAGCGATTTTTTACAAGAGATTAATTGTTGTGCTTACGATTTCATATAAGATACAACGAAAAAAAAATTTTTTTTAATTCATTGAAAAACTTAAAATTCTGCCCAAAATGTAAGATTTTTAACATTTTTGTGTCGACTCGTAAAAGGTTGAATTAGGTCTCAACCATTAAAAAAATGCGAATATTGAAATTTTTTTAAATGTCTTAAAACAAAAACCGAAATTCGATCATAATTTCTAAAATTTGCACTCGTTAAGTCCTTTTAAATCATGTAATAATGTGTTTATTAAATAATAACTATTTAAAAATACTTCGCAAATATTCATTAAAACTGATATTTTGGCCACAAATTTTATTTTAATAGTACAGAAATTTGTAAAAGTATACCAAAATGTTAGACGTGGACACTCACAGATTGAGAAGTTGTCTGTATGTTATATTTAAAATACTAGCACACTAACACCAGTGATATCTTCAAATTTGACTTTTTACAAAGTCTCTAGTGAACTTTTAACATGCCTATTAGTGGAACAATTTAGTTGTAAACATTGTTTAATATGGTGATATGAAATATTATTGAAACTTTTAAATAACTTAATGTAAGTTTCCCTCGTTTAATTGATTAGAAAAGTCGTATGTTTTTGTAAATTTCAAATAAATTTAAACTGTTCTAAATAGGCCTACTACACTGATCTCTGAGTTTTTCCAAAGGCCAAGCAATCATTAGTTGCTATCACAGTATATCTGAGAAATCACAGGTCTCTAATAATAAGCACTCTCCAAAATTGTGCGTTAAAATTTTGACCAAACCAAAAGACATTTTGATTTTCGAAACTGCCTTGCCATATATGTTAAATCTCACGTTTAACCTTTATAAATGGTTTAAAACAGTATTTTAGTCAGAACCGGGCATAGTTTTTAATTTTTATATTTGAAAACTGTTACAAATAAAAGTTTTAATTTTCGTCAAAAAATATTTCAAATCAGTACATCCTATTTACAGTACTGTTACATTTTCGAAACGTACAACGATTCTAACAAACAAAACTTACATAAAGTAATTAAATTTTTCAAATAAAATGTTTAAAACTAACTTGCCCCGATATTAGGCACGTTAAACGTTCACTACAATTTTGATTACCTACAGTCTTAAAAAGTGACAATTTGTAATTTATACGATAATTTTAAATTAGATTTTGGTCAATACAGAGGGATAACAAATCTCAATTTATTGGAAAACCAAACTGTAGATATCATGTCTTTGACTAAAGCCCCAACGGTAAATCTAATAACTAGTGAATTTTCTAAATGTGTATGGAAACTCATGAACAATGCCACAAAGTTTTAATTAGTAACCGTCAAATATAATTTTGAGGGTATATAATAATACTTATTGTTTAATCAAAAAAAAAAAGTTTGGAGACCAAACATTTTACCATGAAATTGGTATAAAATGTAATTTCAAAATAATTTCAAATAAATTTCAATAATTTTGGGACGGCCCGGAAATAGAAAGAAACCTCTCTCTCTCCTCTCCTATCTATCTGTAGCTCTTCAAAAGTACTAATGTAAACTTAAATAAATTTACAATGTAATACAACTAAAGAGCTACAGACTGATATTTAGAGAAAGCGATTCCTTAAAAATTGATAACTAAGCGTGCTTAACTAAGCACGCGTCATGATATCTCCAGATAATCATAAGATAATTCTAATATAAAGATATAGTTCAATCCCTTTCTCCATGTAACGTATATGATTAATTTGCTGCTTGCCAGGGTAAGAAGAAACAATAAAATAGCGTATCTGTAGCTTCATTAGCTTTGTTAGACAATGGAAAGACATCACATTCTGCCTTCAAATTGCCTCTCAACTTGAACTAATCTGAAACTTCTCTCTGGATTTTTTCAAAACGGAGCAATACTACCCAGGCACATAAATAGTCCAAGCTCATTGTTTGAGATAAGTGTAATATGGCATACACAGGAGGAATAGAAACGTTGGACAGGACTCTTCGGATCATACAGAGTAGTGAAATCTGAATGGTGTAATGACTGTACTGCCAGTCGGAAACTTACGGTAGACACTACCTGTCGTGATTTGAAGCACAAGTGCTGAAGATGTGACAGCCTCAAGTCATCCTACCTGTAGCCTAAAGTCCAAGTACTGTCCTTGCAAGTCAATATTACGGTCCATTTCAATGCCAATTTGAAGGCATAAGTGTTTTCAAACTTACTTCTATGAAATTGGCGACTTTATAGAAGGATAATGGAAAAAGATGATTTCATTATTTTTATGGCAATCCTTCCTCATTAAGTTTATTATTAATAAAAATGCTTTAGACTCTTAAATTATTACCTAACTCATTTATATAATTATTATTTGCGAAAATGCCGAAAAATAATTTTGTCCAAACGAAGCGCTTTGCAACCTCGTGATTCTGCAGCTAAAAGGGTGAACGAAAAATGTAGTTTACATGGATTTTTATATAAAGTCTTTATCCTAATGTACAATGTTGTTTAGAATATAATGCTGCTCCTTATTTTCTTTTTACTATTTAATGATTATAAAAAGTACTCCGTAATTAGCACGGGTATTTAGTTAGTTTAATTATAATTGCAGAGACGAGACTGGAAGCATACTGTCAAATTAGCTTTGTCATATAATTGGGAAATGTCCTTGAAATAAGCCACTCTACCTTTGCTTAGAAAATACTTAGAAACTCGGTGTTGGATATGTTAACAGATGTAGACTGGATGAAACTGCTGAGCATTTTGTGGCTTTCTGTGAAAGATACGGCAGAGTAAGACATGAATTACTGAGTGTGGAGGAGCTACGAGAGATGAACATTTCTGAACTGCTCGGGGTTTGTGAAAGGGACGGGTAGGGGGTAGGGTAGGGAAGTGGTAAAATTTGATTAGAACCTTGTTCCCTTAATGAAGTAGTGATTAGAAAGATGCAACTGCGAGGACGTTATATAGAATAAAGTAGAATCCTTAAAAGAAAGAAATATTACTATCTATCTATATATACCTAATTAACAATTACTAAATCGTAAGGTACATAAACTCTTTATCAAATATAAATAAATATATACTTCAACAGTTTAACTAATAGATATAAAATGTACTAACCTGGTCACATTCTTTCCTAATATTGATATTATTCCAAGGGTCGGGACTTTTCTATTTGTTGTTAGTTCTGAATATGTGTTACAGCTCCTAAGTTTTTGAACCACGTTTCTTTAGGTGAAGCACAAACACTATAACATTGTTGTCTGCAACCAAAAAAAAGAAGAGTTTATAACAAATGTATAGAAATTAAAGTGAATATAGAGTGATTATAAGCTATGTGATTAAAATAATGCTTCTAAAATATATTTATTGATTTTCTTAAGAGTTGTTTTAGTTTAAAAAAACTTTATCTACTTCACATTCTAAATGTTTCGGGATATTTATTAAATCTCTTACGGTTGACCCAAATTTAAATACCTATTTTCCATCCAAACACTTAAAGAGATTATGAATTAATGTAATTTGAGTAAGCAAAGGTAGGTCCTCGTCTACTGTTGATAGCTGCTCCACACACACTCTAGATGAAGTGGCCGTTCTCATCTTGCGGGAACAAGATAATGATGTTGGAAACCTCGTGAAAGCCTACAGTGCTGGGGATACGTCCCATATCAAGAGTGATATTTCTTTGGAGCACGCAAGGCTGTTTCAACGATTACCTACATAAAAGATGAACACAGCAAATCCAGCCTGCCCAGTATGACCATATTTAATACAATTGATTTTATCGGCTGTCGACGTTTTATTGACGAAGTAGGTTATTCAGTAATAAAACACTGTGTTCACAAATACGACATTATATTGACACGAGGTTAATAAACAAGGATCGGTAACAACGATAGTATTTAATCCTCTTCTTTCACTTTCTAAACGATAAGGTAACAAATGTGAGTCTCCATCAACCTGTCGTGGACTAACATATTGTATTAAACATATTAGGGATGTTAAATGTAATCAATTTATTGCCACTCAAATTAATTTGACAGGTGTTAGTCAATTTATGTAATCGGCTTTCGTCGGGCTTCTTCGTCGTTAGACAAACGAACACTAATAACTTTAAACCTTACTGTTAATACCAGGATTGAACCCGTTTTGTGTTTTGCTTAGGTATAGCACTAATTACGAGAACCAGACTCCTTAAGTTTAATTCCCTCGAGATTCTGATATAAAGACACATTTATATGCACGGATAAATGGAATTAATTTGAATTAGTCCAGAGATCATTTCAGTTTAGAAATACAGCTCATGATAAATGTTGATAAATCACAAATATATCATTGTGAAAATTTTCGAATATTGTGAATTGTAAATTGAAAGGTAACACAAACGCCTCTTCTGTAGATACTAAATTTGTCCAATGATTAAAATGATAACAAAACTTTATTGGTGTTATCATAGTACATACACAGCTTCATCATATAATGTATTTGAAAGGAGATCCGCCTAATGTAGTGCTCAAAAGTTGGTCTCTTGGGCCTTGTAGGAAATGTATTGCTAGATCAAGATTAGATCTTATCTAGCAGAGTAGGTTTCTTTAAAACAGTTGTTACACAAATTTTTTGAACATTATACGTTACTACTTTCTTGACGTCAGCTAGGACCTGATGAGCCTCTTGATTAGTTGTGTTTATATAACAGTGTCCACCCGATCAGTGTCTCAGCCCTCGAAGCTGTAGGTAGTGAAGGAGTTTCCACTTGGTACGCTCGTGTCCTACCGCTTCTCGTACGATAAAACATTTTCTTCGGAGGACAGGATTCGACATTACATTTTTCACATTAACATCATTATTTCTTATCGTAGAGTAGAGAATTAGGATTGATACTATTACGTTTAGTATTGAATTCTGCAATTTTTAAATCTAATTTAGCGCGTTATATGTAGAATAACACAAGAAATATGAACAATAGACTGTATAATATGACCACAATTTGGTATTTATAAATAAATATTTCTACTATGAGCAAAACATACTCCCATATACAAAATTGTATGTTCCTATTTTATATTTTGTGAGCGTTATCTTACTCACGGACTGCAGCGACTACTACACTAGCAGGTCGAAAATTAATTTTTAGATTTCCTATTGCAATGAAAATTTAGAACAGTCAAAAAAGCTGAGATCGACCTTTTTTTGTATTCATCAAACTTACTGCCTATTCTGAGTAACACAAAATTGTCCTTATAGAGTGTATGCTAAATGATACAAGCGGTTTGTTATTTTCTGACGTAAAAGTATTTGAAACGGTAATTGAAATGTAGAAAACTATACTTTCGTTGAGTCACGAGGCTATGTTACTGTATTGTTCACGAAATAATAAAACTGTGGAAAATTTAATATCTTTTACAGACAGAGTTGTGAGAATATCTAGTATCACATTGGTTTCATTTAAAATAGAGTGCTGAGAGAAAATTCCTTTATTGCGATTGTTAGCATTGAGAGATTTGTTTGCTTACCAAACTTTGATTGTATTGAAATTAAATATTTCTAAAAAGACACATAAAACGTTTCTAAAGGGGTCTCTTTCTTTACATACCAACTTATCTGCAATAAGGAATGTGAGAAAACTAGGTAATAAAGAATTTCGCTTTTAATTTTCTCACATATTTACTAAGTCAGTATAGTAACATTATGTGTTATGAAAAAAATACTGTGTCGAGTTTTTCGGGAAACAACTGCAGTCTTCTGAATTTTAGGAATGATGTTGTCGTATTTTGGCCATATCTCAGAACATTTTAAAAAAATTTGTCTATAACAAAAATTTGGAAGCTCCTACCATAATACAAAAGCATTAAATTACCGGTTATAATTTTATGACAAACGACTAACTATTTTGATCCAATTTTGTTAAATTATCGCACCTAAACAAAACGTACTCTTCTTCATTCCTCCAGAAATGCCAATCCTTGTGTAATCTGTAAAAATACCAAATAATTAGACATGAGATATTATTATATATATATTTAAAAATATTTAAAAAAACGATCTAACCCATTTTGAAAAAAATACCTTGAATGAATAATTGTAAAAAAATGAAAACGAACTATGACCATGCAATTTAAACATGATTTTTTTAATGGCTGCCATTTTGACATTTTTGACTCGATGTTTTAAACTATCAATTTTTTTCTATGTGAGTATACTAATCTCCCTTGTACTGCATTTCATGTTTCTCTATTATTTTTTGCGGCCGCTATCGTGCTTACGTACAGACGACAATGACGTCGATAAATCACTTTTTCAGTTTCATGGGTCCACGAATCGTGAAGATCAGTCAGTTTAAAACATGAAGTTGAAATTTTTGATGACTACCAAAATTACCAACCTGTACTGAGTAAACATCGCAATCTCTTCTATTGCTACTTAGAGGTGAGAAACAAACACAACTAATTTCTTTGTACTGGATTTTCCACCGTCCTTTTCTTGTGTATAAAATAGTGTAGTTATAAATTTATGTGTGATTATACTTTATTTATACATACAGGATGTACAGTAAATAAAGTGCCTGACATTGGTAGGTAGTTCTGGACATTAAAGTACATATAAAAAGTGGCTATAAACATATCTACTAAATTATAACAGTCCCAAATAATTTGACATGGTCTACTGTATTATTTTAAAAGTTTTTTTACATAACTGAAAATAAACTAAATTAAAAATTGTAAAAAATGTAAAGATTTAAAATTAAAAAATACCTTTAAAAACGAAAACTAACTTTGACCACCGTCATTTATATTTGATTTCATTGTATAATCTTTACCTATATACATGTTGTTTAAAATAGTCTAATAAAATTTATGATGGTGCTCATGGTCGAATTTTACTTCTATATTGAGAACCATTGAACTGACATTTTAGCGACAGATAGTTTAGTATCGTTATTATATCAATTAATTGTGTAAAAACGTTTCTGCATGTTTCTGCACCGTAAATGTTTATTTTAAAACATACATATTTGAGCAGATAATTGCGGATATTTTGTTTTATAGATTTTTATGGAAAAGTTTTTTTATTGTGTGTATTTATCTTTCTTTCATTTATTCACTGTAAATATTCCACCATCACAGCTCAAAAAAATTGTATAATTAATGAAGAATGACAATTAATTGATACAAATTGATTAAACATCACTTTGCTTTAATTATTTATTGAACCGTTTATTAAAAACTCAAAGAAATTAATTTAACATTAACAACGCACCCTTGACTTAACTTCAGCCATAAATCCAGCAGGCGGGTCTGTCACAATGGCCTATGTTATTAATTTTAGTGGAGTTTAACTTTGGAGACGCTGATATTATTATACATTTTTAACTTTTTTTTGATAATTTATCTACAATAAATGAAGTAAAAACTTTCTCGCTCACTCATTCTTAAAACCAATCAAAACTTTTCTTTACGAAATATTCGGTAGTTGTCAATCAAAAAGTTAAAATAAACCATCGATGCCATTTAAAATATATATATATTTATATATTTAAATAAGGTCCTCAACTTCCTTAGTTTATGCTCTTATCTCAGCATATTTTAGCCTATTTTATTAAAATTGAATGTTTAGTAGCGGCTTTCAATTTTTATTTTTATTTTTCACCAATTATTCCTGATCCGTAATTATTTATTTTAATTTTAAAGAATGTTTATTTATTTGTATTGCTGTTGGTTGGTACTACACACATACCCTGGCATTGGAGTCTCCTAATTAAACTTCTCTGCTTTGTTTATTGTAGCTCTAACTATGTGACAAGTTTTACAATCACTGGTGACTACAACCCTTATTTCGCTTCATTTGTGTTCAGTTAAATCTTCATTAAGGTTTCTAGGGTGAGTTCTGTCACTGGCAATTCATTTAATTTAAATTCAGTTGTTGACTCAAAGGTCAGTTGTTGAATTGAATTTTAAGTCAGTTGAAACCGATGAAAATATTGAGTTGTAAATGCCGTTAAAAATACTTGTAGATAATTGTTTTACTTTAGTGTTAATGAACGGGTCATTTCATGTTCCCATATACGTAGTATAGAGAAGGTTGTATTTTGGGTCAAAACAAAGGTGTTGAGTTTTTTGCGAATATATCATATGATGTCCAGAAATATGAGAAGAAGAGTACAAATTTATTTTGTAAAAGTGTCGACCATTTTGAACATTTACTTTGTATTAACAAAACATGTTTATTGATAACAGAACTGTAAATAAACATTTTGATAAATAACTTAGATGTTTTATTATTTAGCAAAGTTTCTGTTGTTTTTTTTAAATGAACACCCAGTCATTTAAAGTTATTTTGCCACTTGATCAGATCAAAACCAGTAGTGGTATTAAATAAACTCACTTTATATAATAGCAATTTGTTATGTGTTTTTCCTTTTCACATATTGTTTGATTTCACAGCTTCGAATATTAAAATGATATTTTGTTTTAAACATCTTTCTTTTGATTATTTTAAGATATACGTAGTATAAAGAAAGTTACGTGATGGATCAAAACATCGGTGCCGAGTTTATTTGCGGAAATATCCGTTTTGAAGTCTTTAGGACTGTAAAAAAGTGATTTTTGGAATGTAAAGTCTTTACGGTGATCTACAACCCAAATCAGTAAACGAATTTTAAATGAATTTGATATCCCTTATCTCGTACTTCAAAAAAAAATAACAAAAAATTTGGGGGTAAATGCCATAAAAAAAAAAGAAAAGTCCCGATTTTCTCAAAATATAAGCCTTTAGTACACTAATAAAATGCATTATTCGCCATCTACAAAAATGCCGTTTCAAGAGTTGTCTGGATTTTTTGGTTCTAAACGGTTTGAATTTGTTTTGCTCTGGTTTAGCGTCCCAGAACCCAAACAAAACGTAAACACAAAAAGAATAACATTAAAGATGCCCTAAAAGTTGTAATTTCTCAAAATAAACTCTACCGATTTCGTTAAAATTTTAGTAAAATCTGAAGAATATATAGAGAAACCTTTGTGCAAAATTATAATGAATATAAAGTTACCTTTAAGTAATAATATCCAAACACGTTACCTAACCTGAACCGCTGCTATTTAAACTTGATTTCATCTTATAATATTTATCTTTGATACGAGTTTATGGCCTTATTTAAGACATATTGTTTAAAATAATTTACAAATTATAAGACGGGGCCAATGGTCGATTTTATTATTTTTTTACTGACATCTATCAAACTGACATTTTTGGGAAACAATAGTTTTGTTTCATTACTATTTTGATTGTGATTGTGTGTCAGAAAGGTTGTGAAATATTTTACATCATCTATTCAAACTTTACTATATTCGTGGATCGTTTATTTCAATATCTTAAATAATATATTTTTAGTAAATAAATGTCGAGCTTGACTTATGAAATGTTTTAAATTAAAATAACACTTGAATAGAATTTCTTCCAAATAAGTTTATTAAATCAAACGCGTTTCACATCAATGTCGCCATCTTCAGTTATAATTTGATTATTGTAGCTCATACATCACTGAAGATGGCGACAATATCGTTGAAAATCGTTTGATTTAATAAACAAATTTGTGAGAAATTATGTTCGATTTTTATTTATATTTTAATTGAATTCAATATTTAAGTAAAAGTACTTTTATCAATCTGTACTACAATAGCAGGTAATAATGTATATTTATAACAAACATGGTCTCAAATCTTTCGTAACAATAAATAGTTCTTAAACCAACTGAGCTCCGAGATTTTCCAAACGATTTAGCAAAATATATAAAATTGCTTTAGTTGATATAAATGTTATTACGGCTAATTTGTAACGAAAGTTGACTAGAAACTCACCAGGAATCGATTTCATATATATGTGGCGAGGAATTTATGACAGGAATTCATTTATGAAGTTCTGTAGTGGTGACAGCCATGACGGGGAAGGGGTACTTGGAATGACAATGTTTATTTAATCATTCTGAACAATATATTTTTTTTACATATATGAATTTTACTAGTGCATTTCAAAAACATTATATGAAAATAACACAACACAAATACTGCAATGATTGAAACACTGTTGAATAGCCTAAACATGTGGACTGATTTTAATCAAATTTGGTATGTGAGATCGTGACTTTTTTGTCGATAGCACAAAACTTGAAGATATTGGTCATACAAAACACAAAATTAAGAATTCCTGAAATCAGTTCAAACGATTTTTATTAAATTTTGTTATAGTTCAGCGTCTTAGAACCCAAACGAAACGTATTAGTCGTCATCTCAATTAAAGATCGAGTTTGTAATTTATCGGTAATAATCTGAAAATCGACCATACAACTTATAAAAGTCCTAATTTCTCAAAATCTGCTGTACTGATTTTAGTAAAATGTGAAGATTGATGACATGAAAGAGTGGTTTTTCAATGATGACGTCAGTTGTACGTGCGGTGCTCTTTATTTTAATCACGTGTAGACACTAAGGACCCAATAACCTTTTTCTCTTGTAGTTTAAAGATAAAAATATCACCTTCAACAAAAAAAAGAGCGTAAAATGTAAACCGCTAGGCCTACCCTTATAATAACACAACATGGAGTATATTCTATTCTTTTTTCTTCTTTGTTGCTCAAAGGTAAAAACTTCTGAATCGTCTTCGCTTTATAAAAAATAGAAGAAAAGAACAGAAAAAAGACTCCAAGCTCTACAAGGAAAACAAACCCCCTAATGGTCAGAAGAGAACAAGAATTGATAAAGATAGATCTGATAGAAAAGATAAAACAGAGGGAACTCACAGTACGTGAGTTACTACAGGGTATAGATTTATGTTTTTTCTTCCTTGTGTTTTATTGACAGAAACCTCTCTGTCTTATTCGTATTATAAAATATGAAGAGAATAACAAATCCTAGCTTCAAGGTCGGAAGAGAACAAGAATTGGTCCAAAAAGATTTAATACGAAAAATGAGAGGGAGGTATCTAACCTAAAACTTTTAAAGTATAGATTCAAATAGGGTACTGTATCTCAGAATTGCCAGACCCGTTCTCACTATGAGTTCCTGCAAGGCTTAGTTTTTTGTTTTGTTAATGCTTGTGGTTCAAAGACACAATGCTCTTAGTTTTATAAATAAGTATTAATAGACGTATAATAATAAATATACTGAAATTAAATTTCACTAATCCGTGGTCTACCACAATGAAATTCAAAATAAATCTAAATGTAAAAATGTAAATCCAACTAGGATGTCACAAAATTCCCAGACCCGTTCTCAGTATCGTCAGTTCCAGCAAGGCTTCTACTTTTCTTTTCTTTGTTTCTTGTTCTTAAAATTAAAAACGTCAACGTCAGAAGAGAACAAGAGTTGGTAGAGACCAGAATGATAGGAAAGTTGATAGTGAATGATCTAAATCAAAATGCTTGATCTGGTCCCTGATAGTCTTGGCAATAACGCAATTCCGTACTCATTTTTCTTTGGTCTCAATTTCGGTTATAGTGTATAAAAGTTTTCTTTGCGCCACATTTCTCAATTAGGAATTATCTTTTCTATAAAATGCCCCTCGATAGTAGGTGTAGTATCATTTTGAGCTACGCCCCACAACACCTTCCTTAAATGTTGGAAAGCATCGTTTTTTTCCAAATATAACTTCACCTAAAATAATGTGGCCTATTCTGAAAGATTTTAGTTTTTCATTTCTATCGGGTAAAGACTAAGTGTCCTGTATTATTTCGGAAACACGGAATATAACAAGTAAAGAATTCCAATAATTCTCCCCTCCATCTTTACTTCTCTCGAGACGGCATGTTGCATTAACTTTTACTTGATATTTAATTGGTAACTCAGTCTCGTTGAGATCTACTTTCCAATTTAATTTATAATTTGTTTAGAAAATCACAACTTAGCATTTTACTTTCTTTTCTTGTTAAAATAAAATCTCTCAATTTATAATGAACGCTTGAAAGTAAACGTCGCTTAATGACTTTTTTTTTAGTGTCCCACATATACTTAGTTTAGGTAAAGTTATTTAATGGATCAAAAAATATGTGTCAAGTTATTTGTAGATATACGTATCTGTTTTTTGGTCACCTGAGTAAAAAAAGTAATTTTTGGAATGGTGTCTGTCGTCTGTCGTGTGTGCAGCACTCTACCGTCCAAAGCTTGAACCACTTTTAACTATTATTGGTATTGAGGTATATTTCAGCCATATATCGTGACTTTTAAAATATCTCAAAATTTAGGGCTAAAGTATTATTATCAATTAACACTAAAGTCGTCAATGGTTTTGTTTTCACTTTTTGATTGATAACTACTAAAATGATATTTTTGGCGACAAATATTTTTGTTTATTTAGGGTTTGGTTTTGTGGATAGGGATATGAGAAAGTTTGTGCAATGTTTTAACACAGTGTATTTAAACATGTCTTTCAATAAGTTGTGTTGCTCTGGAGGCTAAAGTAAAAGACGAAATTTGATATTCTATTTAATAATTATGTTTTCATACACGGACAAATATTAAAGAGTATTTCAATAAAAAACGTAAGCGGTATCAATAAATTACCAAAGTGTATTGTAGAACTGCTGTTTCAATTTATAAATTTAAACAGCTATTGAAAAACAATTTATATTATTTGTTGCTTGACACATATATTGCAATATGTTTTCAGGCAGGAAATTGTATGCGTGTTGGAAAAGGAAATCCATTATATCAGTCTTGTATTAGTTCAAACCTCAGCATAGGAAACGAATACACAGTTTACAGTAATACAGTTTCATAAATTTATATTTGTGTATGTATACTCAATGCTCGTTCCACTCGTTTTGACCAAATTACACATTAATTTTTCTTATGGGTCATTAAATCGAATTCTATGTGATTGTCATCTTGCAATGGATAAATTTATGTTTACGAACAAAGTCATCTCAGCAGTTTTCTTTGATTTTTGACTCAGAAGTTTCAAAAACAAAAATAATATTAAATTGTAGTCAAACAAAATGTAGACAAAACAACATTTCTTGTTTCGAAAGTTATTTGAAAATGTTCGTTGTCTAGTGCTTAAATATTTAGCCCGCTGGGTCAATTCCAGGGGTCAGAAAGAGTGGAAATTTATGGAGTTATATGCCATTATAGTATTGTTAGAAGTATTTATTTTAACGACATCTGTAGATTTTGAAAAAAACTATCTCTTATATTATGTTACTTGGTTCTTAATTTTTGTAGTTGTTGTTTTTACCGAGAACTGAAGGACCGGAACTTTTGGAGATATGGCGACCAATATGTTTTGTTTGGAGCCTTAGTAGCTATACTTGAACAAACTTCGGTTAAAATTATTAGACCTGATTATAATAAAATTTTAAAATTGTAATTTTGTGATTTGTTCATTAATAATCAATGAATATTAAATAACTTACACCATACAGTTTTACAGATTGCATTATAATTGTTTTACTTTTAAGGTTTCAAAATAACTGTCTTACTGAAAACAATGTCTTACAAATACGACTATTAAATCATCTACATAATTTAAATCATATCACAAGTTAAGCTCAAAATTTAGTTGATTCAAAATGACGCTCTTAACAAATAATTATGTCAAATACTTGAAAATTGTAAAAATTCTTTTATTCTTTCAAAAATAGTTTTATTCTTTCTTTTTGTATAGTTCAAAAATTCAAAATTCTTTTAATTTTGAAGAATGTGATGTCTTTATTTTTAGTGCGAGTTGAAGATATTTCAAATAAATAAATAACAAATTCTTGGTCATCTTGGATACTCAGGGGCACACTTTCGTGAATACAAGCTTTGAAATCACGAGGGACCCCAGCTTCATGTAGCCTAGAGTTACATCATTCTCCTTCGTATTTCCCATTAGTAGTCTCTTGACCAACTCTTGTTCTTTTCTGACCCTGAATCCCTTAGATTATTGAAGGACTAAGGGTCTTTATTATACCTTCTTTTTATTAATTTTTTTATAAGGCAATGATGACCGAGAGATTTTTTGCCTTTAAAGAACATGAAAAAGTATTTGATTTTGGGTTTATTGAGAAAGTTTGTTCAGTTTTTCAAGAGCACTGGTTGTTACAATTTATATAGCTAGAATTTTATAATTAATAATTATTTGTATAATAGAAATGTTACAAGTAAAATATTTGATTTTTGGTTGATTAAGAAAATTTGTTCAATTTTCCATTACCACTGGACTTTATTACAATTGTTGTTAGACTTTATATAGCTAGAATTTTATAATAAATAATTATTTGTATAATAGAAATGATACAAGTAAAATATGTTTTAAATAGCTACAAGTTACAGGAAAATTTGTAGACTTATCATTTCCTTCCTCCTATCGAGCAACGAACCTTTGTCTATCGATCCACAAACCTACAACTCCATTTAATATATGTAGGATTCTGTTCCATGTGCAACCAAGTTTTATCTTCTTTGCATTTATATTGTTTACTTTCCCTTCTCCTCTTCTTCTTCTTCCTCTTCTTATTTGTTTCAGTCTTTTCGTAAATTGGAAAATGCTAGACATTTTTGGAAGAATTCCTTTTATATCTCACATATTTGTAGTATGAGCAAGTTAAGTTACAAGTCGATTTTGAATTTTTAAAATATGAAAAATCTATTTTGGAGATTCTTAAAAGTATTTAATAAGAAATGTCTGTTTGTTGTCCATGTCTAGCTACAACGAGTCGACAGATTAAGATTCAATTTATTATTGTGGGTTGGGGGTGTATTTGGACCTTACCTGCTGTCTTTTTAATTTCACAACAAATGCGAAGTATAGAGAAAGTTACGTGATGGGTTAAAAATCGATTTCAAGTTTTTTATGTAAATGTCCGTTATGAGACAAAAAACCTGTTTGCGAATTATTTCTGCCGTATAGTTTGAATGTATGTGTAGACCGATTTCAATGAATTCTTCTATAAGGGTTTTCGTATAACCTTAATGTATAACATTTCTTATAACTCAATATTGTATAGCTATCATAATAAACAGCAAAATTACTGTTTTTTCAATATCGGTTCTAACGATTTTGCTCAATTATAGCCTCTAAGAACCATCACAAAAAGTATTGGTTGTTGTTACCTCCCCAAAAATGTCGGTTACTGAATTATCATTAAAATAACAAACATTTGCTACTTTTTATTATTATTCAAATGCCTGAACTGTAATATATTTTTCACTTGATTATTTTCACACAAGTTTGTGTCAATAATCTTTATATTTTACTAAATTTAAAATCCCCATGGACCGATTATTTGGGGTTTATAAATCGATAACTCAAAAACCGGCATTTTCAAAGAAAAGTGACCAATACGTTTTGTTGAGTCCTCATAGACAAAGAGTAAAATGTTAGAGCGATTTTGAGAAAATCCTCAATTTTGTGTTGTTTTTTTTTCCTTATAACAGGTATTCCAAAATTTTAACGTATCAGAAAGTCCCGATATATTGCAAAAACATATCCACATATTAAAATGAATTAAAATCTGTCTACGCATTTGTGCGTCGAACACTGTACATACATCACGCTTTTTATAAAAAAGGCTACTTTTTATGATTCACTGAACCTTAAAACGGATTTATTCACAAGAAACTCGACATCGATTTTCTGACCCATTACAAACTGTCTCTAGGCTACTTATATGTGAGAAAGTAAAAAGAAACATTAATAATAAGAATGTAAAATTAACTTATGTGTAACAAAGTAAAAGTTATGATATGCCGTATTTTATTATTTATTTTTTTAAAGGTAAAAGTAGCGGTAAATTGCAATCCGTTCAAGCGGCGAAGAGTTAATTTTCTTGGAAAGTCAAGCGAGAACTGATAAAACAAAGTGGGAAGAAAACACTGCGAGAACTGATAAAACAATGTGGGAAAAAATGACGGTGAGAACTAAGCACTCTTTCTAATCGTACAATATTAATATCTATAGATCAATAATAAATTATGTCAAAATGTAGTGATAAAATAGCATGACGATCAACACAGTGACCAATGAAAGTTCTTACATAAAAATATAGTACGTTTCTGGAAACAGCATTGAGACAGTAAGCACTGTTTCATTAGGACGATTTTTGCCCTTACAGCTTACGTACCAAATTTGTTGAAATAAAACTAAAATTGTAGCAACTAGAGCAATTATTACTGAATTTGACGTAAATTTAAGAAAGAATCACAAAGAAACAAGTACATTTTTTAAGGATTTTTTAAAGTAGAACTAATGAACTTTGAAAAATGTTAAAACATTTATTAAAATACATGTTTGGGAACTTTTTACACTAAAAATATCGTAATGTCATTGTAAATAATGAATTAAGCCCTATACAAAATTCTATATTATCATAAAATAAAATAATTGAACTTATACATGAATATTACTTTTGTTGCTGAGCAAATAAAATCAATCCAACACAACTAAAAAGAGCAACGAAAGCAATCCAAAAGCGTGCAGTGATATTGCATTAGTTACTGACTTAGATTACTTAGAATGATGTATTTGTTAACGCCTTACGATTTAAAAAGTTGTGAAATATATTTAAGCCACGCCCCTTCTTCCACAATCTTTATGAAAACCGTGACACAGTTATATTTTGATTATTCTAACTCATGCTTTACTGAAAATTTTGCTGAATTGCGTTTGAATTAATAAACGTAGTAGCCTATTTGCGAAATTGTGTTTAAGTTTCATTTTAATTTCATTCACCTTCTTTTATTTTTTTATTTTTTATTACTGTGTCTCTAATTTGTCTTACATTAAAATCTTGGTTTGAATTCGGTGTTACAATCACTTGAAATATATTTTGTATTTTCCCCTTTATCGAGCAATACTCAGTCTTCCAGATATCCAAATATTAAAATTGTTTCCGGAGGCAAAACAGCCGCCTAGTCATATCTACGAAGTGCGGAGAGGACAGGATTGGGAGTGAATATAAGGAGGAGAATCGTAGGGAAACCTGAGGCCGATTAGAGAGGCCATGCTCATCGTGGGCTGTACCGCCGAAGTTTGAGGTAACCTATTCTACTTATGGTTCGCTCTACAGCCCAAGCTAGCAGGAACACCATTAAAATATAAAATTATAAATTAATATTTTCACTTCTCACCAATAGTACTTTGAGAGATTAGATAAATCTTTGCCGATCTCTCCATCGTTAGCGAATAAAGATATTAATAAAATAATTAATATCGAAAATAATTTCACTTTACGACAGTATCACTTTCATGTTTAAATCCTGCAATAAGGTTTTACCGAATTGAACTAAGTATTATTTTTAGTGTAAAGTGGATTAATATTTATTGTTACTAAAATCCGTATGTTATTATAATAACAAAATAAAATAGAAGAGTTTTACGATTGTAACCTCAGTGAATATATATCAGTTCTAAATTAAAAATAAACAGGCACTGAATATCATTAGATATAAACAGTAATTTAACAAAGTTGCCTGTTCTACAAGATGGATGGTTGCAGGTGGGGGAGTGATGGATCAGCGAGCCAAAAATTATGATAAATTACACCTATGGAAACGATAGCTGTAGATTTCATAGCCTGGGATGGCGACGTTTTCATGAAGGAGTTCACAATAGCGTGAATTTCTATCATATTTAAGTATAGAAATTAATTTACTGACTAACATGAACGTTCAACAGTTAAATTTGAAGATACTCTAGTACATTATCTTAATATACCGGGTGTACAAAAGGTCCCGCACCTGTTTAATATTTTTTGTTTAAATGACACTGGAAAGCTGAAAACCTGGACTTACACTATGAATCTAAAGAACTATTGTTGCACACCGTGAGTGACAGTGTAGGACCAAGGAGAGGACATCATCCCATAAGGAGTACAATGTTAATCTTAAATAAAAGCATAGGACGAGTTGTACATCAATTTTAATGGCTTTACTTACTGAGTTTAATGCCCCAAACCACACTTCAAAAGGTCGATGCAGTACAAAATGGCAGATGTTCAAAGGTTTTACTAAAAAATAGAGGTGTTTACTTACCAAATGTTTTCAGAGTGAATGTTGAATTGTTCTCCTCCGGTTATTTGACAGTTGGAAAGACGCACATAAAAACTATTTACAGAATTTTGCAGGGCAACTGGAGGAAACATTTGACATTCTTGAAGTATTCTTTGTCTCAATTCATCTAAATTATGAGACAGTGTTTTGAAGCCTTTGACCTTAAGATAACACAAGCAAAAAGTCTAACTTTACAGTCCCCCGCCTACCAATCCACCGTTGTGTAAAAACTGAATAATATTCTCTTACATGCAGTGGTGGCGTTCCGTCCTGTTGAAACCATATATATAATCTGAAGATTTTCTCCAAACAAGTTTTGAAGTATTGGCATAATAATATCATTTTGGAGCAAATGTTGGTATGATACAGCATTTAAATTCCCTTCTATAAAGAAAGGACCTACCACACCAAGCCAGACATTTACCTTTTGTGGATGTTGCGTGTGTTCCTTTAGCATACAATGAGGATTACCGTTGCTCAGTTGATACCAAAAACATTAAAATCTCTCAAAAAGAAGCCAAGATATAGGCTACGCACAAACCATTAAAACAGCGAATAATGGACGATTTTACATTTTTGACCATGACGCGGGGTCGGAAATTTGTGCGCATTATTTTTATCATATTCTACCCAAAAATATCTACAATTTAAAAAAAAATTTAGTAAAGCTTGACTTCATGAAAACCCTGTTGTTTTATTAAGCCCCCCCCCCAGAACTATTATTTATATTAAACTGATATACCATTCTTGTTTGTAGATAGATCTTGCCAGTATGTGTTGAAAATATTATTATATACTGTAAAAAGATTAAAATGCTTTAATCAGACATTTCCTACCATCTGTGTACGGCAACGCTATCATTTGTGGGGAAACTAATTAATTAATACCGTGGTCAGCCTATTCTAGGTGTTGTGTAGAAAATCGTGCTTCCATTACATAAAGTCTTAATCCCCCATTCCTCCATCTGCAAACCAACTACCACTCAAGATAACCCAGTCTTAATGAGTTAATTATAATAAACTAAAAGGAGTACTTACATTAATTATTAAAGGGAACTTCATACAAACAAATTGAAATACGGGTGAGTGAGGATTTAGGCCCAATTCTAACTCATCCATTTAAATATATATATATCCGCGGCGCGGCATATTAGTTGATCTTCCTGTGGCGCAGAATTCAGCTCAACATAATAATTTAAAGAAAACCTGTAATTTTAATTTACTAAATAAATTCGGGGGACTGGATACCAGTCTAGTTGACTTGTTGGCACAGCAGACACACCTCTGGCCTAAGTCATACGTTATATCTTGGAAGCCATAAGCTGGGAAAGATTGGGTTGGGTTGTTAAAAATCATTAGAGATTACAGCTAACACCTTACTACAATCTGCCACTTGGTTGAGACCTGGAGTCCAACCAGGGGACCCAAGACGGTAACCGTAGCTCTATAGTACTGTATAAAAATAGATAAAAACTAATAAACGCCGTTTCGAGAGCATAAATCAACTCTCGTTATCAAGTTATAAACCTAGAACATGGTCCTAGGCTTCTAGGGTATGATGGTATTTTCCCTTTTTCCCCGTTCTTTAACGAGAGTTGATTTACCTGGAAACATCTTGTATTAGTTTGTATATACGCAAATGATGGCGAAATACAGATACCATACTAATAATAAGAACAACCGCATCAAATAGCTTTAAAAGCAGCACTGATTTAAACTAAGCAAACCATAAACACTCATTACTAAAGTGACTAAAGGTGATTTCAAGGTCATCGCAACATTCATTGTCATTGAAATCAAGAATATTGCTCATTAAATTTACAAATAAAATCAAGGACACCTTTTTTAAAGACCCTGTATAAATAGCAAGATCTAAGTCGTCATATCAACCGGGAATGAGTTTCCATTTCTGTTTTCTGTGTATCTACTTAATCTGCAATGGAACGTCACGCCCTGTCTTGAATTTATAAACACCAAGAAGTGATTAAACAGAGTAGTAAATATACTTAAATTAAAATTCAAAACAAAAAACCAGTGCACATTTAGCAACTTAAATTCCATTGTATTTAATTGTTAAAACTAAGTACTTCGTGCACTTCAGAGTAAATAAATTTTGTTGCTGGGATTCACAAAAGATAATGAAACTACGGGAGAGTGAGAGAGAAGAGAGAGAGAGAAAACGGTCGTAATGACCAGCTGTTGTTACTGGGCTATGTTAATTACTGCCTAACGTAATATATGCGACGTTGCCTGTTCTTACATTGCCAACAATCCTAAAACACAACATCTGGCAACAGTGTGTTAACCTCAACAGGGAAATATTTGTAATAATAATACAGAGTATGTGGATATTCAGGCAACATATTTTATTTGCAATTACGAATTTAAGAGATACAATATTCGTGTGTCTGTGGTTCTCTGATTCCATCTTGAATAATGTTAATTCATAAACTTAATTTATTTTTAGGAATTATTCTAGGAAAATTTTTATTCTTACGGTTTTTCTAACAACAAAAAAAAAATCTAAGGAGTCGATAAGTCTATTTTATCTTTGTTTAAACGCTCCTCGGTGATCATCGCCTTATAAAAATATAAAAAAGAAACCCTAAAATTACGCCCAAAGCCGTCGAGTGCTCTAATAGTGTCAGAGTCGAAAAAGAACAATAATATTAAGTATTAAATAGAAACAACGTATTAAGAGAAACCTTATAGGAAACGGGTCACTTCGGATTTCCCCCTGAGGGGAATAAGTCTGTGTTAATTAAAATCACTTAAAAAAACTGAAGAAAATTTTATTTATGACGATTTTGAAGAAACTTTAACGTTTATTGTTTTTTGGTTCTGTAATATATTTTTAATTATAATACAGAGTGAGCGGAACACACTCACAAAATGAACGTGAGCGGTACATTTTACTTTACAAAATGGATTGAAGAAAATATGATGATTTTGTAGATTAAGTCGAAACAGTACTTTTATTTAGTAATAGAAAAGGAAAATCAGAACAAAAAGTTACTCAACCTCTCACTATTATTTTCTTATACTTTATGAAACTATTCTTTAATTTTGGGTGTATTTATTACACAACTTACAAATAATGTATGCTAGTATACAGGCTCGTAAACTACTGATGTTATGAAAAACTTTTAAATGGTTAACTTTGTCTTGGAATTTAAAACCCCGTTTTTCAAACTAAAAAATACCGTCATTTCCCAATATGGCAACTAACTTTAAAATTTTGTTATAGCATTTTCAAACTTTTTAGACCAATTTTTAAGGCTTTTTTATTTTTATGTATGTTTTGATAAACCGAATCTTTTAAGAGTTAAAGGCGCTGAAACTTTTTTTAAATTTGAAATTTGCTGCCTTTTTTGTTTCGTATTTACCATTGTTGCATTAAGTTAAAAAATTAATTAGAAATAGTCTGGAAAGTGTAAATACCAATCCAGGACCAAAATATAAAATTACGAATTTGTTTATACATTACCTACTATTTTCATAAGCAGGTTGTTACCTGTTTCACAAACTAGTTATTTTAGTTTTAGCCTGGCATTGGAATTTACACTTTCTAGATTACGTTTAAATTTTTAGCATAATGGACAATAAAGAAGTAAGGAAAATCACCTCCCAAGCTATACATTATTGAAAGACTTTAACTAACTAACTAACTAAGCGAGTAGGTTTTCAAAAATACCCAAAATATTAAAAGTCTTAAAATTTAATGTAAAATCCGAAAACACCATAAACAATTGGGTTTTCTAAGATAATTTCAAAATTAGCTACTGTATTGGACCATTTTTCAAACTTTGTAAAACGGATTTTTATATCCCATGAAAAAGTAACAAAGTTCCTCCATTTAAACTTTTTCATATTTTGAAAAACTGCAGTCATGGTTTTTTTCATTGACAACTATTGAAACGACTGACATTTTTGGTGATGAATAATGTTCATTCGTTTCATTTTATGTTGGGGAGAAAGCAAGTGTTTGCACTATTATTTCACATTGTACATATAAGTGTAGTCATGCCTTAAGACACAATGGTCTGTAAGTTCTGCACGCAAGACATTATCGTATTATAACGTGAATGGGCGGGGGGGGTCCACAAGTCCACATCCTTCTCTCTTAGTTATCTTCATTAATTTCCCTAAAGCGTACATACAAGCTGACATTAATTATCATATAATAGAGTGGAGATTAAATGTGCACATGTTGCTAGTTGGCATTCAGAGACGGATTGCCTAGAGGTATAACTGGGTAAAGTTAGTATTAATAAAGGATACAATAATATTATAAAGAAAAAATATTGATAGTCGCCATTATGGTACTTAACCAGCACCATCATCATACATTGTAATACAATCAGATCTTTTAAATGTAATGCCCAAAGGTTGGAGTTGTAGGAAATATTACTTTTTATTGGTAGATCAAGGAGTCGTTTCCAGTAGGGTAAATTGTTCATATTGTTGTACACAGGTTTTGTAAACTTCAAATTGTGTGTATTAGGCTACTACATTCTTGACATCGGCCAGGCCCTAACAAACCTTACACAAATCAATATCTCAGCCCTTAAAGGCTATAAATTTGTGGCTGTAAATATGTGAATGGGCTTCCACTCACTAAGCTCTTGTCGGTTAATCCACCATATAAAGATATCACATATTCTTGGGACGTTCTTGGTTGTTTAATCAAATCGTTTGATTAAAAACATTTTAAAATGACAGGATAAATAAGTCGGAAGGTGTCATGTATTGAAATATGAAAAGTACCAATGGAATGTTCCACAACATCGTAAATAGATAATTTAAAATAACTTTGCGATTTTTCAGACGAATTCGGGTCATTATTGATTTCACTAAAATTGAACGAAATCGGTAGATATGTTTTTGATAAAACACTTCTTTTATAACAGCTCCTTGGCAACTCACGACGTTTGTTTGGTTCTTATATGCTATACTGAACAAAAGTTGATCAAAATAGTTATACCGTTTCTGTGTGTGTTTAATAAAATATGCTTTATGGAAGCTAATATCAAATTTAGAGTTATTACAAAAATTTAAGATAGGTTCCCTTTCATATTGCCAAAATATATCCACCTACCATATTTGATTGTAGAAAACTGACAGACAACACAGCCAAAGAAACAATTCAAAAATCCCTCTTTTACAATCAGAGCACCTCTAAATAAATATTCCCACGAAAAACGCAACCTATTTTTTTTTATCCATCATATAACTTTCTCTATAATCCGAGAGATTAAAATAATATATTGCGGAAATATTTGACGGAATCCAGGAAATTTCATTTCATAAAACGGATGATAGGCTACCGTTGCTATTTCCTGTCATAATCTGGTATCCACCTCGATGTAATAGTTGAATATTGCAGATATGTTTCCATAGCAACCACATTTAGAGCTTAATTCTGGATTTATAATATTGTTATTTAATAATGTCGAGATTGTATATTTATCTAATCCCTTCTTTCTTTAAAATCAATGTGGATGCTCCAAGGTAACTGGGTTTGTATACAGAGTGATTCAAAATTGCACGTCAATATTGAAAGATCTGATTTTAGAGCTAAAAGTATTTTTAAATGCCTATGTCAAGATAGTCCCGTAAACGCTTCGCTTTCTATCCGTCGGCCATTTTGTGTTTCTACGAAAAAAATTTAAAAAAATCGTTATATCGTTGGAAGTAGATAATAAATTGATTAAAGATTTGGTATACCCATTATTGAAGTACCGGTAACCTTTTACCAGTATACCAGAAAACCAAGACTTTAAAACGAGTAAAAAAAATAATAATAATATTACTAAATATATTTGCAAGAAAAAAAGATTTCCTTTTTTCAGGCTAAACTAATTATTACTGTTATATTATTTTTTTTTTTATTATTATTTTAAGTAACGGATAACAAAGTTATCGACAAAAGAACTAAATACATAATTCCTTGATAATTGTCTACAACACACAAGATTAACCAAAACATTGTTGAACTATGATAATTGTTAATAATAATCAATTACCCATGAAGTACCAAAAATTCAAATGTTTCCTTTATCAGTTTCAAAATGGAGGCTGGAGTTTAAATACTAATTTATTTTATTTTTATTTTTCCCCATAAGTTTTTTAAACGACATTTAAGAAACAAATTGTATTTAATATTCCACAAATTTAGGTTCAAATGTTTATAATTACTTCTCCATAAATATGTGGCTTTATAAAATATTTAAATTTCAATTAATTAAAACACCAGTCGTCATTTTGCAAACTGTTTAGGTACATTTTCGTTTTTGGTAAATATCTGGGATATATATTATAATTTTACTATAGCAATTATGATAATTACAAAATACAATGTTAGGTTAATCTTGGTAGGTAGTTGTAAATAATTACCAAGAAATTATAGTATTAGTTTTTTGTTCATAATTCGGTATTCTTTGACCTACATATAAAATATTTAAAATCATTTTGTATAAGTAAAATTATCTTTCAGATACAATCGTAAAAGATACGAATCTTGAGGACACCCATTTAAAACTTGATTTCAATCAAATATAGTGATTGCGAAGTGTAGACATAGGGTCTAGCTTATTGAAATATATTAATAGTATTCTTTAAACATCTTTCATATTAAAATAATAATAAATTGGAAAAGAAGACCATTTTACAGTAAATTCCTATGAGAAATCCATGTAACAAAAACTAAAATGTACCATGAGCGCCGTCATTAAACACTACATACTCTCAGGGGCGCGGTGTGGGTGGCGATGCCTAGGTAACCTAGCTGGATCTAGTCTAGGCTTAAATTCCTCTATTTAATCTTTCCTATCAGGTTTCTCTTGACCAACTCATGTTGTCTTCCGACACTTGGTAAACCTAAAAAAAATACTGGCCAATTTTAAAAATGCAAAAACTGTTTTTGTAAAAAAGTTTCCCATTGTTAGCACAACTGTAGCTTATTTTGTGCAAATTAAAAATCTTATTTTGTGCCCCAAACATATTTTTTACGATTAAAAATAGAAAAGATAAATATTTTCATAAAAATTTTGCGTCTTAGAAATGACAGATTATAAAAATTTGCCTCCTCTTAGCCTACATCAGTTTATCTTAACATTTTGATTGCAGAGGGTAGCATGGATGAATTTCGTCCTACTATTATACATTAAAAATATTTACTTCCAACTGTATTTCTGATAATCAACTTATTCTTCAAGTTTACTAAAACTTTGGGTATAACGAATTTTGAAAATTATGTCTTTTATAACAGCACCAAGAACAATTGTTTTGGGTTTTTATCAATAACTAAGGAACCTGCACATATGAGAGATGGCAAATAGTACATTTTATTTAAGCTTTTTTTCTTGCAGTACCCACAAAAAAAAACATCTTGATGTATGGCCAAAAAATGGTCACATATCAAATTTGATTAACATCGCTCCAAGCGTTTTGATTGTAGATTACCTACTGCACATTATCAGAGAATCATTTCAAGAAACTACTTTTTTGAACTCAGGGGACCTCAAAACCTCAACCTCAATATTTTGACACATCACATAACTTTACACTACGAATATGTCAAGAAGCAAAAACAGTTTGATTTTAGTAAGATTTAACATGTAATATTTATTGAGTGTGACATCCAGTAGTAGGTTTATGTAAGCTGTTAATATCTTATTTTTTGTTACTAGCTACTCTGATAACATCAATGCCAAGGTTGATGTCGTTAATTCAGTGTAACATTAATGAAAATCACCACGTATTAGGTGCATGCGAAATATTTACTGTTTATTTCGAACCATAATATTCCAACTGTATTTCTGAGAATCGTTTGTAATAAATATTGTGCCAGAAAGATTAATGTCACCAAGAAAAATCCCCCGGAGCTCCTAACTGCTTTAATGTGGGACATTTGTCTTTATACAATCTCCTGACATTAGCTTGACAATATTCTTAATAGCAAGATGCCATTATTGTTATGAGAGTTCGGAAATTGTATTTACATCAGAATAAATGACCTCCATTAAGTTTAGCTTTAATATATTTGTTTCATAAATTTTCAATTTTTCCAATAAACATAGTCATCTATTTTATTTTATAACAGGTTGTTATTATTTAAATAAAGTATACAAAAAAATTGCACTAACTTTCTCACATCCATCCACAAATTAAAATACAATACCCAACAAAATATCCCTTTATATACATTTCTTCTACATATAAACAAAACTTTTTTTATTTATTCCAGATTTCACACATACATAGTTATGTGATTAGTCAAAAATAAATGTTGAGTGTTTTAATGATATATCCCCTTTAAGGTGTAGTTATTATCTTTACGAGTTTTTGCAGTGCACGCACTAGTCACTAGTCCAATGAGAGGTTACCAGGAGTTTGGGAGCCCAAAACCCTCTTATAGGGAAGAACCTTGATCCATAATTTTAATCAAATACAACTTAGCTGACGACGTTTTTTGGCAAAAAAGAAGAAAGTTTAAGCCCTATTTAAACATATATTTTCATTGGGAAAAAGTATGTACAATATTTGTCGTTTATTTATTGAAAAAACAAAGCTCCAATAATTTTTATGTTGAGGTTAAAAATGAATTTGTACTGTACTGTTGTTGTAAACAGACTTAGATAATTTAAGAAGTAAATATTTTTTAAATAAATATTGACTGATAAAATAATTTGACAATGAGAAAGATATTTCACTTGACCCACATCATGTCACAAGCGGCTTAGGGCTTCGAAACAAAACATAATTTCTAGAAAGATGAAACTCTGATGTCACTTAACGCCAACAATCCCTTTAATTATTATTATGGTTTAATCGGACATTTGTCATCATTCGTGTATTTATGTAAAATAATACACAACATTTCGAGAGTATAAATCAACTGTGGTTATTAAGAGTAATCAAATAACTTTAAAACAGAACCCTTTTAAGTTGTCTTCAATCACTTATACACGCCTGATGTTTCGAATATTTATAGTAAATATGTTTGTTTCGATTCAACTTTTATAAAAACAGGATACACGAACGCAGAGGTAGAGTGATTATGTCGTAAATACGTTGTATAGATATAGTTAAAACAGTTGTCATAAGTCAAAAAAAATCTATATCGAATATTGTTTCAATATATCCGTTTTGAGGTCTCCTGAGTCCAAAAACGTGATTTGGGGAAGGACTAAGCCTGTCGATACAGCCCAAACGTGATGAGATATTATAATGAAATTTGTTATATGGACATTGTTTCGATAAAATGTATCTTTTCAAATTCCGGGTTATGTGTTATCGGTAAACAAAAAAAAAACAAGGGAGCTGTTATAAAATACATAATTGCTCAGAATCAACTCTTCTGATTTCGTTCAAATTTTAGTGAAATGTGAAGGTTAATCACCCAAATACATTGCAAGTATAAAAAATTATTCATGCTCAAGAATAATTGCCAATAAAGAAAAATAAACCTTTACTGTTATCATTAAAGCCCGATTTTAATGAAATAGCCTTTACGAAGAGGAAGTTTAGGCCCTTATTAATTCATTTTATTAAATTTTTTTTTCAAAAACATCATCCATGGTACATTTTTACGAACTACCAAACTGACATTTTTGGTGACAAAAAATAGTTTTGTTTGATTTTTATTTCATTAGGAAGTTTGGTGAGTGACAAAGTATATAACAAACAATCTCTTCTTTCAATTTCAAAGTTTGCTTTTCCAGAGATTTTGAATTTTCACCTTACAAATGATTAGTTATCAAAAATTTCTCGAAATGTGGTCATCATATTAAATTTCATCAATTTGTGCTGCACAAACGACTGACGGAAATCATCTCAACAATAACTTCTGGAAACTGATACTTACAGGAAAACACAATATTGATGTTCGACCCTTTACATAACTTTCGCTATACTACATCCATGTGTGGTACAAACTGGAACTCGGTTCTTGCAATCCATCAACCTCACAGCCAAATGTTACCTTTCATTAATCAAAACCTTAACGATTTCACAACGTATCATCAACTAAAATGTAAATAGGCAACTGATACGCACATACATATGTAAGACGTGAAATTGTTAAGTATTTTTAACGTGGTGATAATGTGAATCAAGGTCAGTTTGTTATAAATTGTTTTATTTTGGAAACACGTGCTGATGTGTCGAAAACCCACGGTGTGACAAATATACCTGCTAAACTTTAAATTGGTTTTATGCATAGGAAAATCCGCGTTTCATAAATAAAGCGGCACTCTTTTGTTTCTAAGCAGCACTCGAAACAAGCCAATTTTGCTTTACATTTAAAACTGGATACCTGCTACAATTTTATGAAGTTAAGTAAAATAAATCAAAAATAATTTACCAAACATTATAGTCAATATATATTGAAAAACTCACGTAAAGCGTGACCTGTTTTCATGACGAGAGTTGCTAAGCTATTTTCTAGGTACCACGTGTCCCGTTCACTTATTAGGCTATTACAAGAAAAACCAAACGTAAAGCTCCCATCATTGACCGTCCCCAAACCCCTCCTCCACAAAAACTGAACATAAGACCTAAACTTATTTCGCTTGACCATAAACACCTCTCAGTGTAAGTCGAATTCGATTAAAATCGCCGTGTTAATGACATCGATCAACGCTCATTTTGTTTTTTGTCAATTAATTATTAATAAACCGTAATTTTTTTTACTTGCGATTTGGCACACGGGTTAGGGTCTTAATCTTCACTAAAATTTTAATAAAACAAGTAGAACCGATATCGAAAAATTAAGTATTTTATCACACCATGATGACCGATTCCCGTGGACCGGGATTACGTTTTGTTTATGCCTTTAGAGGCTACTGTTAGGAATTAGGATAGTTTTAGTTAGGAGTATAGTCTAAATTGTTTTTAAAGAAGCCAGTATGACAACAATTATTGTGACAGACCTGAAAAGTGATGAAATTGCATACCTTGCAAGCAAGGCAGACGTCATTGATGCTACAATGATATATAAACCCTTGTGTGAAAGAAAACATGGTCAGTGGGCCAAGATTGATCAAGGGAAGGTGTTTCAGGAATTCTTGAAGATAACCAGACGTAGTTGGCGAGTAAGAGCTACCTGGGAGTATTGCGACTTCAGACGAGCATCCATGAGTGGCAAGAGGGGTGAGCAAACTTCGTTATTATAAACTATAACGTAGAATCAGATCTGTGAGTCACAACAATTAGAGTTATTCTGGTTTAATAGTAGTAATAAGGATATTGTAATACTAGATAGGAGATAGTCATTCTTAATAATAATTGTTAATAAAAATTAATTAAGTGTTGAACCACTAATTCGATTATGTTGAAAATAAAGAACCCAGGCAGTTTAAAGAAACCAATCCTAACGCTACACTTGTGCTAAATTAAGTCAAATAGTTAGAACCGATTTTGGTAAAATCGTAATTTTTGGTGTTTTTTCACGACAGATATCATCATTTTTGAGTTATAACAAAAAATTAAAATTAAAGTCTCGAGAACTCAATATGAAAGTCACACATATCGAATTTGATTAAAAATCGATTACACCCATTTGGGCTGTGTAACACTGTACATACAACAGACAGATTTCATTTCAAAAACCAATTTTGTGGAATCGGGGAATCTCTAAATGCATATCTCCGCATGAAACTTTTGTAATTTTTTGGTAAGTTGATCAGCCCTTTCACTCCCAGGATATCACAATGATATGGGATGCTATAGATATTAGAGATGTGTGTTTACAATTTGATACAGTTTTATGGAAAATAGTAACAGTAACGAGGGAAACGTTATTAACCATTACAACACTATCAGGTTGCTTTTCCTTCTACAAGAAATCCATCAATCAAAACTCAGTGTTTCCATGTGACTTTATACCTTCCAATAACAAACTAATATCTTATCACAATAATTACAAGCTATAGTCTAGTTTGATTTTTCCTACAGCAATTTACGAATTTATAAAACATTACAACGTTAGTGTAAGTTTAGTAGTCGTCACAAATTTCGACCTCTGTTTTTTGACTGATTTTCACGTTTAATATCCTCATGAAACGGAATAAGTGTTTTTCGTCCATCCGTCGTTATTGTTTTTGTCGTCTACACTTACAGCACGATAGCGGTCACAAAAATTAAGATAGAAACATGAAATTTGGTAAACTGTGATCAAATAGAACTCGAAATACAGAATTTCGATTTGAAAATGTCAAAATTACGACAATTTAAAACTTATTTGTTGTTATCTCTTGTGTTATTCACCTTATAAATACATTATGTTTGATACAAATTTGTAAATTTAAATATTGCATGTAATGGTACCAATACCACCTCTCTACGATGACAAACAGCGATATTACGCAATATTATTATCAAAAATGTAATTTCGAACATGACCCTTTAAGATCAGTCACGAGTCCCGGCTTGGTCGCATCACCGACACGAGCCTGGGGAGTTATGCACACCCTATGTACAGCTTCGAGGCCCGCCAAGGTCAACACGCAAACAAATAATTATGACTGAAATACCAATACAATTTAACATTCCCATAGGACCCAAGAAACTAACTTTTGGGCATTACATTTAAAGAGTCTACTTGTTGACATTGTCTGATGGGGTTGGGTAAGTACCATGATGGTACAATCACCTCATTTTTAATTATGTTATTATTACACTTTGATCGCCATTTTGGTTTGAATAGCGAGAAATTCATTTTGTGATTAGTACAGTAGGAATACATTTTAAAAGGGAAGCAAATTAAAGTTTCAAAACAACTGCGGAAAGTTGCTTTAAAATATTTCTTTTTTTAGAAATTGATTTATTCTAAAGGGGGGGATGTGAATGGATTGTAATATCGGGTCTCTTAAAGTTTGAATTTTACGAAAAATTTTGAATAAACTTTTAAAGACCATAAAATTCCCTACAATATATATTTTTATAGTTACGATACAATTAAAATTGAGTGGGAGCAAGTTTCTTTTCAATTTCTCTGTATAGATTAGGACAATAAACCCGTTTTGAGTATAAACCCGGACAGAAAGTGCATATTTTATTCCCGTGCAAATCAATGAAATAAATTAAATAAACTTGCAACATTTCATAATGCTACTTGAGTTTCCTCATTGCTTCTAACATCATTATACAAATCATGTCTAATAAGTTGTTGCACGTGCGATTCTTTGTCAGTAAATGATTGAATTGAAAACAGAGGAAATCATTAAAAGCAACCTTTGTTTAAAGTGGTTTTCTACTTTATTACTCTATACTTACTTATACAGAGACTGTATTGTGGTATAAGGAAAAGTCTGTGATGAAATTGTAAAAAAATAATAATAAAATTAATGTCTGTATTTTTTCCTTGATGTTTACGTCTTTCTCATCATCGCCTATAAAAAATTAACAAAGAAACAACTATATCCGTCGAATTTAATAACGTCAGAATTTAATTTTGTCCCGTTTCAAAATGACGGGTCTAAATATATTAAATTTTGGTTCTTACAATTCTATTTAGGCTACTATCACTAATTTAATGAAACACCGAGTACCAAAGTTTCGTTGAACTGTGTAGTCATCGACTGAAAGCAAAATACACAGCAAGCATAATAGCAACAGTGACAGTAGTCATTTTTAACTTTGACGGTGGGTAGCGTTTCTGGCCATTGGATTTAGTAATATGTGAGTCATGACGACTTGATCCGTTTACCTTTAAAATGATTAAAATTTTGTTTGGATAAATTTGTAAAAGTTTTTAAAGTTGTAAAATCCTTTTCGAAACGCCTTGTATATAATAATTCAGGGCGCAAGCTTTCCTCGTTCATGACTTCCAAAAGTGTCAAAACTGTTTCTTAAATCTAGAATGACCGGCAATATATCAAATGGAAAAATAACCTTGTACATAAATCGGTGTACAGAACCTAAATGTCATGAGTTAGTTTAACAATTATATTAAGAAATATACAAAAGAAATAACAAAAATGGTCGATTTGTGAACAGGGCTTCGCTTCGAGTTTTCATAAAGTGTATGAGGACTCTACTCTGTATCTACTAAGTGGGAAATGAAGTAAACAAGGAAAACACAGTAGAAAATACAAAACAGAGAAACTAATTAAACGTTTAGGAGCAACAACAATATTGGTGACACTTGTCATTGGTTTTTCCCAAGAGAAATAGCTGTTGCAAACTGATCAGTTACATTTCAGTCAGATCTTTGACGGTTATTTTCTGGAAGATTATGCGAAATATTAAAAAAAATTGAGTTACAAATAGTCTCAAACAAGATCTGATAAAACAAGATTTTGTTATTGTTTTGTTACTTACCCAGTGTACTAAAAGTTTGGTAAATAAATTTTAACCTTAATTTTTAACCGATTTTCACCCTTCAAGACCACAGTTGTATTTTGAAAACCACAATAATAATTTGAATAGACAGAATTTCTAAAACGAACGATTTCATTGTAACACAGAATCATCGGAACTTCGCTTTATCACGAAACAAAATTAAGTAAAGGTAACTTTCATCATCTCATATTGCATTTAGCATAGCCACAAGAAATCAAATTGTGAAATCTGCTTGTTTAGTTTCATGTTTAAAACTGAAATTTGTTAGAAGACAATCTCAAAAGTGTATGAAGCACATGCTGAACAGTTGTTTTAGGAATGCCAAGTTCTAAATTGCGTCGAGCTACAGACCTCTCTGTAGCATGACTGTCTCAAATGTTTCACATTATCGTCCGATGGCTTAGTCGGTCTGGGAATTCCTTATTTCTATTTAGTTAAAATTAATTATAACAACAAATAACAGTCTGTGTGAAGGCGGATCTAGTTCTTAAATATACTTAAAATGTCGTTAATCTATAACCTCTGATTTAAATTCGACGAACCATAAGTACATTGGGCTTCCAGTTGTACAGTCGCCATTACTAAAGTGACTACTGTTGGGCTATGAGATACGAACGAAGTTGAGCACATTCAAGTTCATCCTTACAACAAATAATAAAAATCTCAATGTTTATAAACAGTTTGTCATTGAAATCAAGATTATTGGTTGAAAATCTTTTCCTCGTGTCTTTTCTAATTTAATTAAGGTTATTCTACTACTCTGTACTTTATTCACTTCGGTTAGAAAGAAAAAGTATACTGACTGTTAAAGATAAAGGTGTAGATCATTAATGTCTACCCATCCTATTTCTTGTACAATTGGGTTTATTTATTTAAACAAAATAAGATCTGTACGTACTATGGATGGACATGATTAGAGTCTTATTAATGGACGCATTTTCACCTCTACTTAATGTGGACTAAACATTTTTTTTTTTTTTTAATTTCAAATAATGTTCCAAAAGGAGAATTTAATTGTAATATATTTTGTTTAAGTCCACTCTGTGTCTTATATAAAAAATAAACGGGAAAAACATTCCAATATTTTTCACACACCTATTTTGTGACACGTTCTGAAGACCAGTCATCAAATCATCAAGGTTTGGATTCCTTTTGCGATTACCAACACACCGCAACACTGAGATGGTAGTGATCAGCTGTGGTTAGAACTCACACGGAAAGCATATGACGTGGGAGGAGAGTAGGTTACCAGAAGTACAGCGTCCGACATCACACACGGCTGGATTCGAGTTGGTTTGGAATGAAACCCTATATTGAACCACCCGTATTGTGTTTTACGTTTTGTGTAGTTACTATTAATAATTGATATGTAAATCATCCAAATTAACGCATTAACAGCTGGTAATTAACTTGTAATAGTGTTTGGTCTATCGGACGTAAAGGAATTCATTGAGTATAGGTGAATACGATTTCATAAACTAACCTAACCTAACCTAACCTGTAATAGTGTTTGGTCTATCGGACGTAAAGGAATTCATTGTGTATGATTGAATACGATTCCATGAGCTAACCCTATCATAGATTAACGTAACCCCCAGTACTAAATTAGTGAATTTTGTCCCCATCAACCGTAACGCGTTTTAATTTACAATCGAAATAATTATCAAATAAAAATACGTATTCATCCCAAAAATGCCTGTTCAATAAAAAAAAGTAAAAAGAACCGTCTTAGATTTAGTAGGATATTTTATAATCTTGATATATTTAAATAAGACATACACTTGACCTAGTTAAACTAGTCTTAAACATACGATGAAATCAAGTTTAAATGACAGATATTAGTTTTCGTTTTTTGATAACTATTTCCTAACGATAATTTTATATTATTTGAAACTTTGTGATTCGGTTTGAGTCATTAATCTTCATATTTCAGCAAAATGGAAACGAAAACGTTAGAGGTGGTTTTAAGCCGCCTTTTACAACATCTCTTAGGCCGAGGTTTTGGTTTTAAAGATAAATTGCCAACAAGTCTTTTAGAGATATAACAATTTGTTGGAATACTTTGTGGATCGAAACATTTTAGTAAAATTTGATCGAGAGCCGGTTTTGAGAAAATCGGAATTTTATGGTTTTTTTTTTTTTTTTTTTTTTTACAGCAGTTACCAACAAATTTTTAACACATAGTAAATTTGATTAATATCCGTGGATTCGTTTAAACTGTAGAGCACTGAACAAACAACAGACGACAAACGTCAACACACAGCGTTCTTAAAATATCCATTTGGACTCAGAAGACCTGAAAACTGATATTCTTGCAAAAACTCGATACCCCGATTTTAAGGCTCGTTACATAATTTCTCCATGTTTCGTATAGTATATGTGAAAAAGTAAAAAATTAATTGATGAACTCATTTTTTTAAAAACTTTAAATCATTGATGAGCCACTTTTAAATCAATGCTGTTTAAAGTTTTCTTAAAAATGAGTTCATCAAACGAATTTTTTACTTTTTCACATAGTTTATATATTGCCATTTTCCTCTTTCAAGACTTTAAAACTGTTGATTACGTTTAAAACAATTAAGGCCGAAAGAGAAAGGAGAGGAGATCAAAAGTCATATACAAAAATACAAAAAAGTAAAAACTACTCAAAACAATAATATCCAAAGTTTGGATATTGTATTCCAGTTATGGAATAAAATAGAACGTTAGAACAGGTTTTGAGAAATTATGTTTCTTATAAGAACTGCAAGGCCGATTTGTTTTTTATAGATAACTCAAGAACCAAAATTTTTGAGATATGGCAATTAATTCGTTTTATTTGGACCATTAGATGCAACACTTCAGCAAATTATTTTCAAAACCGTTGGGCTTATTTTGATAAAAAATCGTAGTTCTTGTTGTTTTTTTGTATATCCATTTCCCAAAATTAGGAGCTATCGAAAAATAATAAAAAAAACATTCGTTAGTTGCCGTCTAAATAAGCTCATATACAAAATATCTTTAAATTTGATAAACGCTAATTGGTTTTAGAACACTACCCACACGACAAACGCCAGATAGACAGACAGACATCAATCCAAAAACCACTCTTTTGAAATCAGGGGACCTAAAAACGGATGTACCCGCGAAAAGGTTGACACCGGTTTTTTTAACCATTTACATTACTTTCTCTATACTATATATGAGATACAGCAGAGGAAACACTTTGTGGCTACGCTACATACACACCTGCTGTTTGCAAAGTACTGTAGTGTGGTAGATACATGTGTTTGAACTAAATATCTAGGGATTAATAACGCAATGGAATAGGTTTAGTTTATTTACTTTCCATAAGAGCATAAGACGTCCACGTGGAAAGCATTTAGGTAAATGATTAATGGATTTGAGTTGAGTGAAACATTGGGATGTGAGTGTTCTAGACTTAGATTACAGTCGAATTAGGTTAAACAAGTTGATGGTACTTATCCAGCCCTATCATACAAGCAGATCTTTTAAATATAATACTCAATAGTTGGTTTCTTGGAACATTTAGGAAATGTCAAATTGTATTCGTAGATAAAGGGGTAAGTTAAATTTGTTTGAAACCGTTGTAACACATGTTTTCTGAACCGTATAATTGTATATATCTTCACATCTGCTAACCCCCAACGAGCCTCAGAAATGTGTATATATTAAAAATTCTCCACTCGCTTCGCTAGTGTCAGCATAATGGCCTTGACGGCCTCGAAGTTGTACACATGTGTAAGAACCTCCACTCGCTACGCTCGTGACTTGACTAGCTGATAGCGTAACTTCACAAATATCCCATTTTCGTGGGAGGTCAGTGTTCGAAGTTACATTTTTGACAAGAAATTCAGTGTACGTCAACTTATATTGGTGGAGTTGATAGGGGTTGGAGGGGTGGTACCTCTCTGCAGAATTATATAAAATTGTATCTAATTTAATATGTTATAAGTTAAAAACATACGAAATTTAAAACAAAAACTGCTTAAAATGGCCACCATTTTGACATTTTCCATTATTTTTTTCTGAATTTCAATACGATTTATATAAATATGAGCAAACTACCGTTTCCTATACAAATTTCATAATCTTATTTTAATTTTTGTACCCGCTATCATGCTTACGTATAAACGACAACAGACAGATGGCTTGTTGAAAATACAATTTTCGGTTTATGGAGGCCATAAAACGTGAAGATAAGTCAAAAACGAAGTTCAAATTTTTTGTCTATTACCAAACTTACGCTTTATTTCGTACAATGAGAATATAATAAACATGAAATACTTGGAACATACCTAATACGTTCTTACGATAGGACGTGATTTCCAATTATATTACGTTGGTTTGGCGATCTCAACCTTGAAATTAACGTAAGCAGAATCACTAGTTACGCAAAATGGACTTTAACGTCCTGTTTAGGAACTACAGGATATCTGTTTAAGCGGCCGCCATCTTGAAACTTTCTGACAGTCTTTTACTTATCCAGTATACGAAGTATTGTTTAATCGTAAAACATGACTACCCCCTTTTTATTTATACTCATCATTATTTTTCATGACCCCAGGAAACGGAAAAAGTGATCGATATACTATATAAAAGTTGTTGTTAATTATTATTATTTGTAAACGAGCGTTTAAGTTTTTTATTGGTTCTGTAAAGAAATTAAATAAACATAACACTCGAGGGATATAAAAACAACAGATTTCGATCTGTGGAACATAAAGAATTGGAACATAGAGAGGAAATTAAAGAGGGATCAGAAAGTGATACTTGGATAAGAGAATGTGATGGTGACGGCGGGTAATAAAAGAAAACTAAGGTGGAAACACTCGTTAGTGAAAAGAGAATAAAGTCTGAAGCTTTAGATATAAAAACAAAGAGGTCGTCTTTCCCTTCCCCTTGGGCTTCAAAGGTGACTTCTTAGCAAATATACAGACTAAGCTTAGTGACAAAATCATTTTGTGTATTGTTTAAATACAGCTGATTTTTAGTAATAATATCTAAATTTATTTCTTTTCGCTAAGATATATACTTAATATATTTGAAATAAATGTCCAATAACATTACACAAATTTTCTTATTCGAAGCTTTAAAGTATCAAAAATATTAAAAAATAAATTCCCAATGTATGCTCAAAATACAAACGAATAACAAATTTAATTGAAATCTATCCACTAGTTTTAGGTGGGTGTAGATCACAGACAGACATAATTCCAATAACCACTTGTTTGATCTCTGGAGACCTGAAAATGAACATATCCGAAAAAAAAATCAAAATAGATTTTGTTTAACATTAAATATGAGAAGTAAAAAGAAGTCAATTTTAACGGTTTAAAGTTACATGAAGAGACTTGATTAGAAAAATGCAAAGGCTCAATAGAGGGTGTCTTATATAAAACGCTGTCTTTAAATATATATATATATATATATATATATATATATATATATATATATGCCTAAACTTGCTTTACTTGTGTCATAAACTAGTCCCCAGTGTACGTGGTATTTGATTAAAATTTAAATTTAAATGATACAATGAAGGTTCATATAAGTTTTTTGCTAATTATGTTTGAAATATATTTTTTGATTTACGATTTTGCACACGTGTATGGGTCATTAATGTTCACACTTTACTAAAATTTGAAAGACATATTGACATGATTTCGTATTTTATAATAAGACCCTTTGACGATTTTTTACTTTTTACTCACAAAACGGTTTTTAGGAGAGATGGCAACTAATAAGTTTTATTTGGATTCTTAGAGAGTACATTTGTGCAAAATTTGATCAAAATCGTAGATAATTTTAAAGAATAGGCTACATAACTTTGTGTTTATTCTTATGGAAGTTTCTCCCAAAATGAGTTTTAATAACACATTCCTTGTTATATTTAAGTATAGATCGGACTGCATTTATTGTTTTGGAATAGGATTGCCAATTCAAATACACTAAATATTACATGATACAGTCTACAAGAAATTTCTCAGCCGCATGGGGGTAAAGATAATTTTTCCCCTTTGTTGTTTAGTGACAAAAACCTCTCGACCATTCCCTTATAAGAAAATGAAGAAAAGAGGTGAAAATAAAGACCTCTACTCTCAAATACTGTAATAGCGTCAGGGTTGGAAGAGAACAAGAGTTGGTCTAGAGGAACCTGATAGGAAATATGAAAGAGAAAGATCCAACCCAAGACTATATGAAAGAATTGTATATCCAGATATGTTCCCTCGAACTTGGAAAACGGGTACTCACTAAAGTGAGTCCCTGAGGGTGGGATAAGTATCAAACAATTTGGAGTAGTATACAAAATGAAAGACTAGACCTGTCTAAGGGGTTTTCCAAGAGTCGGGAGCCATCTCTATAAAGCACTGACGGGCGGTATGTCTAGAACAACGAAATGAAAATAGACTTCCCTTTGTTGGAACCGCTTGCTTTGGGATGAGACCGCACGTACCTCTTTCAACTTCCTTCCTCTTTTCTCATCTATCTTCTATAATACAAATATGGTTGCTTTAAGATGCTATAGCAACTAAACTTCCGGCCCATAATTACTAACTAATTAAGCTTCAGGTTTACGTTCAGTGTAGGTATATTCCAGTGAGCACTACATGGCGAGATCAATACCACCCTCCTCCAACTTTATAAATATATGAAATCCTGCCTAAGACTTATATAGGGAGGATATAAGAATACCATAACCCCCCCCCCACATTGTTATATCCTAACAAAGATCTTAATATTAAATAGAAAAGTAATAATGTTGACATCGTGACTTGTTGACAACAGATTAGAAACAAGAGGATGAAGTAACAATATCCTCAGGGATTTTATTCCCTGGTTTATTAAACCCCCAAGGTTAGGCAATAAAATAAAGTTATAAAGAAATGTCATAAATTTAAAATTGACGTAGGATAAAACTAAAATTACTTCTTTCTCTCGACTTGAAAATTTACCTTTTACTCTTTCCCTCTCGTTATTTTAATGCGAAAAACTTCTCAGTCATTATGACCATATAGAAAAAGGAAGAAGAGAATATAAAATAAAGAACTGTAATAATAACTTGGAATACTGTAATGTTATCAGGGTCAGAAGACAACAAGAGTTGTTCAAGAGTTGAAATCAGTATATTCTATTTTAAGAGTATGTCTTTTATAACAGAGGTGGAGATGTATTTATTACATACAATTAGAAACTATAAAAATTTAAAAAATCTTAATAAAATGATAATTTGGCCACCATTTTTAACAGTTTTGTTCACATGTCGTATGTTATTAATTTATAACAAATTAAATTTGATACACACTTGCAAATAGTGAAGTTATTATCATAAATGCATTTTCGAAGTTTGACTTCCCAAGAATATGTGTTATTCGTATAGTTACCAGAACAGCCAGGGCCGAATCACAGACACGAACTTAGCGAGTGGGGACTCCTTCACACATGTATAGTTTCGAAGTTCGAACCCCGCTAGAGCCGAGACGCTGACACAAGTGGAAGCGAGTGGACAAGTTTTAATATATACATTTCTACGAGACCCGGCATATCTGGCGTTATAAAGCCGTGATATACACAAATTATAAGGTTTCGTAAACCAGTGGTGTAACAACGGTCTTAAATACCAGTTCGCTGTACGAGTTCTAGTAATCCACTCCAATGAGAGTATACCAGGAATTTGGAAGCCAAAACCCCTAAACCTCTTATTTGCAAGAAATTAATCGAATTGTTTGTGGCCTCCAGTCTCCTCACCCAACCCGCGCAGTCTACACACAGTTTCGCCATGGTATGATCCAATCATGTGCAAATTCACCCTCAGACCACAGTTTCCCGTGATTTATCTGAGTTGCTCCCTACCCAAGATCAGTGATGTCCCTCCAGGTCTACATAATAGGATTTTTCTTAGTAATAGATTGTTATGTTAGTGCCGCCTAAGGCTATAATATCTATGCTGATGTTTTTACCTTGACAAACTATTTATGGCCATCTTGGACGAACACACAGGTATCACTACTGTGGGCTCAGGTCTTATAAACTCTGACATTCAATGTATGTGTCTCCTCATTTTCTTTAACTTCTTTATGACCCGGTACCCCATACAAAGTTACCTGGTTTTCAAGAGACATAGTGTTGAGGTTCTCTCAGCATTCCTATGCCAAACTGGATTTAAATTTGTGCCCACAGGTGCTTTGATTGTTGCCTCATTGTAAGTGTAGGTATAGATGTAGGTTTTCTTAAAATTTTGCTTTATGTCTTCTGAACACAGTTATTTATGCCCATTACCTCAGCCTGAAAAACTGTGGTATTCTGTCCCAAGGGAAACGAATGCTTCAACCCTTGTCTAAGACCCTATACACCAGCACCAGTAACTTTCTAAGTTTCGTAAACATTGGTGTACCACGCTCGGTGCCTTGAATTACCTTATACACGATCCTCCTCCTCATAGGTGAGTTTAACTTTAAAGGGTTTATAAAACCCATATCTAGTATCTATATTATTGGTGCCCATCTGTAGAATCGGGTGGCAAATTATTCCCGTAATTCCGGCATGCTCCAAGGAGGGAGGTTTTCCAGAACCCGCTGCACTTTAGCTTATAGGTTGCCTTTCTAGCCTACACCATAGTATATCAATGGGTGGAAGCCCTAACATTATCTCCATTGCCGCAGTTGGTGTTGATGACATTCCTTCGATAACCCAAAGACAGGCTTGTCTCTGATCCTCGGTCAGAGTAATTTTGGCCCTTCTCTGCTCGGTTTTAACCCACCAAACCACTGCTCCGAAGCTCTTCATAGTTCGTATAATCGCAATGTATTTCATTATAACTGGTCTTAGGTCCCAGGTTTACCCATGACTATTCTTACTGCCTTAACAATTTATTGGTTTATTCAATAGTGCGTTTCAAGTGAAAATTCTAGATTAACTTGGTGCCAAGTATCAACTATAAATATTTAATAACGTTCGCGCTTGGAATTGTCTTCCCATAAAGTTTGATATCACTCAAGTTTGGAATGATCCTCTTTCGTATGAATGGAATCAGTGCAGTCTTACTTAGGTTTACACTTAGGTTTTCCTACCCCACAACTAGCAATAGAGTTCTTTTTATGATATCCACCACTATATTTTCATACCTTCCTTGGATAAGTACAACCACATAGACTAGATATCTCTCCGATGAGAGAAGATCCACAAGTGTGTCAGCCACCAGGCACCACTAAAGTGGAGATGGAACTACCCCTGCGGGCAGCCCCAGTAACTTCAACCTCCAGCTTCTCTCCTCAACTATCCTCCCAGTTTTATTTAACCGCAAAATAAATAATAAAAATAGATATATCAATTCCGAACTTCTCAACACTTTTTGCCTTTTACATTCAATTTAGGGATATCCATTATGAACTATATGAAAAATGTCACTCAACCTCTCCCCTTCCATAACAAAATAATGAAATCTTTTCTGAGTCTTCAAATCAATATCTCGAGGATTGCATAAATCTGCATTATGAAATCTGCTTAAATAAATTTTGAGTTTATCTCTTTCAAAACAAATCCAGAAGCAGTATTTTGGTTTTTACAAACAAGAAATGAACTAGTATTTTTAAAAAAATAGCTATCAGTATATTTTTTTTATATATAGAACTTAAGGGGTTCTGGATAGCCAGATTCTTCTTTTTTTACGTTTTTTCTTTCAGAATGTTTATGTTATAATAACAATGACAATCTCTCAGGCATTTTTTTTTTTTTTAGTTTACACCCAAAAATAATATTTGCAAAATGGGTGATTTCTGTTTAATTTAACTCTAATCAATCATGTCAACCCCCACTCACAGTTTATTTACAGTAGGTTCTGCCTCCACTTTAATCAAAGAAGCATAAGAATGCAATGAACTCTCCTATTGTTAAATCCTAACAAAGATCTCAGGATTTAAAAGAAAAGAAATACAATTGACATCTTGACTTGTTGGCAACATTATTACAAACAAAATGACGAAAAGTAGGAAAAGAGCATTCACGAGATCATTAAGGATTTTATTCCCTGGTATATTAAATCCCTCAGCAATAAAATTAAGATATAAAGCATTGTCATAAATTAAAAAATTACTTCTTCTTAAAGTAGTGAAGAAGACAAAATTATAATTAAAGCTCAGTTTAAGTTAACAAGTAGGTGTAAATGTATCCTACATCTTCTTTGCTAATGTTAGAAAATAAAACTTGTAATTTACTGAATCGATACAGGGAAGATTCGCATTTGTGTTTTACTACTGTCCACCAAAATTTGTTTGATATCTGTAGAGTACAGTTTGAAATTATCTTTGTATAAAAATGTGAGAAGGAGAAATTTGTATTTCCTAATAAGGATATATATATATATATATATATATATATATATATATATATATATATATATATATGTATATGTATATATATATATATATACATATATATATATATATATATATATATTTTTGAGAGACTTTAGAGGATTACAGAGCTAGCATGGTTTAATCTAAGATTGCATTTCTTTAATAATTACTTCTCCAGTATACAAAGCAAGTTTTTTGACGCTGTTCCATTCAGTTGCTAGGTTAGGAAATGGAACCGAGTCACCCCGATATGCACCACAAAGCCACACGATTAGATTTGTAATGTGTATAGTGTTATTTATTACGTTTACTGTTCTGTTAGTTTCTGATATTTTTTCTTGATTAATTACCAAAGCAGGTTCTCTGGTAAACTGGTTGGTTGGACAGGGTAAATAATGGAAATTGTAAATTATAATTATATTCAAGTGTTGAGAGATCTACTGACCGTGATTTAAGAAACGTGGAGGGTGAGGTTAGCAAAATACCCTGTACCCATTAATAATGATAGCAGAGCAAACCCGTTACAGTTGGTTAATCGCAGAAAATTTTGATCAATGTTTTCTGAATTATTTTCACGTTTTATATAATCAGATTTTCGAATTGTCGTCCATCAATCGTTTAATTTAATAAATGTCTCATGCGAAAACTATCAGACCGATTTGGATCGGGTTTTCGAATTTCGTTTACTTTTATAGTAAGAATTGGACAATTTCTTACCTGTCGGTTGTGCGGTTCAAAATTACCTCGATTTTTATCACTATTTTTGGCTTCATTGTCATCTAGAAAAACATATATATATATTATATTCATTTTTGTGTTTTTATATACACAAGAGATAGTGTGCACTGTTTTTACTTTATCGTAATAAGGTGATGAAGCAAAATTTGTTCTATTATAGATTTACAAACTTGAAGGCATAAGTTTAAACAATCGACTATGTAGGAGGTCTAGAGATCTTATCAAGTGGATTCTTCAAAACAGCTGATTCATGAGATTTGTCTGAGGTTATTACTATGACACACAGATGGCAGTGTGATCGGCTTGTATACAACATAATGTTGTCTTTGAGTTATTATTGAGAGACTAATACTAAGTATTTATAAAGTTTATACACGCAAGGAAAACAATAACAATTTTATAATGTTTTATTTATTTATGTTACATTCATTATTTACAGCTAAAATCCCTATAGCTTCAGACTTTATAAAAACTTTGTATATGTTAAACTGAGTGTTTCAAATATCATAAATTAAAAAACGACGTAGTGAAGAGGACGAAATTATAATTAATTTTAGTATAGTTTTTGTTCACAACCCGTATCAGTATTACTTCTAACTCTATCCCATAAATATCCCGTAATGTCAGCTGTAATGTTCCCTTATTTCAATTAGTTATAATTTAAATTACTTATAATCTTTAATACTCATCGTGTGATCATAATTACAATGAAATTGATCACAAAAGTTCATCAATTAACAACAATATACTAAGTTGAACATCAAGTAGACATTTTCAGTAAAGTTTAAATTTCATATGAATGAAACTTCTCGAAATCTTTTCAAATTTTCAAAAAGTATGTACTTCTAAATATTCAAAGAAAGTCAAAATTTTGATAGTGACGGAAGGATAAAAGTAAGAAGGGGGGAGGTAAAAGTTTTGAAACTAAATCTATTTGTAGCGAATTTTCGATTTTTGACAAATTCAATCCGTTATAATAAATGCATAAAAAATATTTCTAGATGTTAACTTATTACCCACAAATATTTCAATGTTGAAATTCTACCGAAAAAAAACCACCCATTTCGGGACAATCAAGATTCATAGTTTTTCTATGAAAATTGTGGAAGGTATGAACTTCAAATTGATACAAAATTGGTATCAATAACAAAAGTTTGTACAGTCGTCTAAAATAGAAACCGTATTCCAAAGTTCTGATGCCATAAAAGTCGATACACAGTATATGAAAATTCTTTATTTTTACAAAGTATCTCCTTTTTTAAATATTGAAAGATATTAAATAGTAATAAAATCATATTACCTGTTTACCGTCAGTGACTTATTTGTTCGTCTTCCTCAGACGCGTTTCGGGATCGCGATCCCATCATCAGTTTATTCACAGAAATCGTCATGTTGTAACAATAAAACAAAAACATAATCGCACACAAACAAACACACCAAAAGATGAGGAGATCATGATGAGGAAGACTAACAAATAAATAACTGACGGAAAATAGGTAATATAATTTCATTACTATTTAATATTTTATAAAGTGACTTGGATTCCTTTAAAATGAATTTAAAGATAGCCTAAGCTTGGTAATGATCGGAGAAAAAAGAATTTGGGGGGGCCTAAAGGTTTTGTGACAAAAACAATAAAGGATTTTCATTGTTTGTACAATTCATCCTTTATAATATTTGAAGATAAACCTATATAGATAAAACACGATGGAAATGGAATGAAATCAGCTCCTTGGTTTACATGTTATCGCGTTCCAAGTAGAAAATTTTACCATTAAAAAAAATCTACATCCCAGAGAGTCGAAATTTACTGGTTTCTCAAACCAAAGCACTTTACTAATGTCTTTATTATAAAATGCAAAAATCCATATTCTCAAAACACCTCTTGTTGTTCAAAGGCGAAAAACCTCTCGGTCATCATCGACTTAAGAAAAAGAAAGTGAAAAAAAATACTCTAATAATGTCAGCGTCAGAAAAGAACAAGAGTTGGTGAAAAGAGACCAGATAGAAGAGAAGGATTCAACCCAGGAATAGATATTCATCTACATGAAAAAAACGTGTACATCCAGCTAGGATTCCTCAGGTTTCCCTGTCCCATACTACAGTGAACTTCTTAGAGCTATTCTCAAAATAAACTCTATTGATTCCAATCAAATTTTAGCCGTATCTGAACCGTGTTCAAGTTTAATTTCAGACGATTATAAAAGCTGCATATTCCAACTTGAACGAATCTTTTAATTTTAATTTCGTCTTCTAATACGTCTTTTAAAGTTAATGACATTCCTTTATTGTTTTATTTTATTGCCTATGGGTTTAATATACCGTAAAATACAGTCTTTAAAAATCTCGTTACTTCGTCCTTCTGTTGTAATAATATTGCCAACAAGTCAAGATATCAACACTTTCATTTAATCTCGATATCTTTGTTCTGTTTTAACAATAGGGGGTCATTACATCCGTATATTTCCTCAAAACAAATATCTGTCGGCAAGTAGACTCTATGGGGCTCACAGTTGTTTGTATTTAAATTGAAATTTGTTTAGTAATTTGCTGACAAAAATGCTATTGCATTCGTTTATAGTGTTCCACAATACCGTTTATTGTGTTTCCTCGGGCCATCAGTTCCACAAATTTTTGTTGTTTTTACTCTGAACTTTCAAACTTATAATTTTACTATGTTGATTACCGTTTATATAGTTACAATTATTCAATCGTTTTTACGTTATACGTGTGTAAATTACATTACTTTAGTGGTCGTTGACCAGATTACAGCTCCACACAAAACATGGGTAACTTTTTACGTAGTATGCAAATTTTAAAAAAAAGTGTCGTACGATTGGTGTCCCTACTTTTTCTTAAGAATATATAACTCAAAATCGTACAAGATTTTTCACTCATCCGTCCCGAAAACCAAATAAAAACTAATTGGCACCCAAAATATAATTTGGTAAGTTGTCAATATAAAGTGAAAATTGACCAAGGACGCACGCAGTCTATAAAAAAAAATGTATAAATTTATTAACCACCAAAACTTGCTTCGCCGTGAAATATGGATATTTGTAAAATATGGACTACGACATGTATCAGACAGACATCCCAAAAACCACTATTTTAAGGTCAAAAAATTATATCCGCAAAACACTCATCATCGACCTTTAAAACCATCACATAACCCTCCCCATACTACGTAGGGAATGTGATGAAGTAAAATTAGTAAATTAAAAAATTTATAACAATTTAAAAACAGAAAAGTTAGTGCAATATAATTTCTTCGTTTATTTTACTTCTATGAATTGAGAACAATTATCCCGGGATTAAAAATAGATAATAAATAACTATTTTATTCTAAGGAAAAGCTATTATAATTTCAAAGATCATGCTTTTAAAAGATCAAAATTCCCACTTCCCCATCCCCTTAATTCTACAACGGATTCAACCCTCTTAACGCTACAATGAAGCACTAAGTAATATCTAGCTTGGTGCTAAATGCGTTGGCCGTCCCTTTTAGTAGATTTTATTAATACACAAGAAAACAAAATTGTTTTTAACATTGTGTGAATATTAATCTGAGCGTATTAAACCATGGGCGAAACTTGACTTGATTACATTTGTACGTATTTGGAAAATATTCTTATTTTAAATTACTATCACTAACTTTCTCACATACCTATTAACAAAACCAAATACTAATCAAAATTTAGACGAGTTATAAACCAAAAACAGAAATTTTTATTTTATTAAAATCGATTGTAGTAATATAGGTGTAATGGTATAAACTGAGCCCGACACGAACTGTGTGACACTAGAACAAAAAATTGACATGGTTGGATAAAAATTAAATATTGAGTGATTCCATAAACATAATTTTTTTAATTCTAATTATATTATTTCGTTTCAGTATTAGGCCTAAAAGTAGACGTTTTATATTGAAATTTTGTTATTGTTATAAACTGGGTTATAACATACGGGTTAATGTCATATAAGCTTAGTAATATAATTTAGTACTATTTCTCATCGTCATATTTCTTAAAAATAATAAAACTTCATTAATATTAAATAATTCTATAAAAGAGTTTTCAGACATTCTTGAAGAATTTCTCATTGGAAATGCACCTTCGTGTCGTGGCGAGATGACAACATAGGGGTGTCGAGTTGACCAGATGGTGGAGGCGGCGCCCTCGACTGTAGCCGCTTCTTATATTGGAATTTTGTCACGTCGAAGGTCATAAAAGGTCATATGGTTTTCACCCCTTATCTTGCTAAAAAGTAGCCTCTAAGGATCCAAAAATTGGGTAAATTTGGGTATATTAAAAACTATTCAGATTAAAACCTCTTCAGACCTGATTTTTGTTATTTTTTTTACTCTATATTCATAGATTGTACACTATAGTGTACATGGTAAAACAGCAACGGATCGACACTAAATAAGGCATTTTCAGTTGTAAAACCAATGATAGTACAGAATAGTGTACACTCAGGTTCACTTCTGTTGTGTGCTGCATTCTGTCGGACAATCTACTAACAACTTGAGAGTGTTGTAAAACATCAGTGTCAGGTGGAGAGCAGAACTGGTCTGTCAGCTTTGTGTTTTTTTGTTTATTTCAAGTGGTTTAACTTATTTTACACGTAATTCTAGTATATTTTTCTTTCAATAAAGGTTCAAACTAACGGTTTTTTACATTAGTGATAGTTTAAATCTAATTAATTATGTTTTGGTGATATTTTGAATTCCATGTACAGTATAGTGTACACATCTCACTTTAGTGTGTAGACTGTGTTTACATTGCAGAAGTGTTTGGTGCCAAGTTTTAGGTTAACTTCAACCATATTTTCTTTTAATTTTGAATGTGAATAAAAGAAGTGTTTTAATATGGAAGAGCCTCTTGACGATGATCAAATTTTGCACTTAATAAACTTTGGCTACTCCTCAGACGTAGAAAATTTAAGTGACGAAGAGGACGTTGACCCTGGCACACGTGAGTTACAAGAAGCTATTAGGCCTAGAGTAGATAATGTAGAAGAGGAAGTCATTGTGGATGATAATTTTCAAGAACAGTTAAATAATCTTAACAATGTTGATACAGTAATAGAGGCAGTAGTACAGGGTGAAGTAGGCTTACGTTTAGATGGGCCTAAGCCTAACCCTATATTTGATGTTTTGACTAACATGGAAGACGTTACTTGGGAAAAAACCATGTTTACCACCAGATTTCCCTCAGATTGGGTACCCGGTGGTGTTAAGGAACCAGTTTTGAAAAAGCCAATGGAATACTTTTTGCAATATATACCAAAATCGGCATTTGAAAGTTTTTCTATGTTTACAAACATGTATGCTCTTGGAGCAGGCAAGGAAAAATTTAAACCATGTACTCAAAGTGAAGTGGAATCTATATTTGGGCTTCACATTGCAATGGGAACTCTAAAATTTCCTAGAGTTAAAATGTACTGGGATTCATCCACAGGACTACCTCTTTTCATTGATGCAATGAGCCGAGACAGATTTTTTCAAATAAGAAACAACCTTCACCTTGTGGATGAGGCAGACAGGCCTCCAGACTGTACAGACTTTTTTTCAAAGTGCGGCCCATATTTGATTGTGTTCGCAACAGGTGCCTTCAATTAGATAGTTCTAGAGACTTATCGATCGATGAACAGATGATACCTTTTACAGGACGAATGAAGGCCAAACAATTTGTAAAAGGTAAACCTGACCCGTGGGGGATAAAAAACTTTGTGTTATGTGGGACGAATGGTATTGCCTATGATTTTTTGCTCTATCAAGGTAAGACGACTGAGATAGATAAGTCCTTAAATCTCGGAGTTGTCACATCTATTGTCCTTAAACTATGCGATCGGCTGGAAAACGAAGGACATGTTGTTTTCTTTGATAACTACTTTAACTCATACAATCTCCTACAAATTTTAAAAAGCAAAAGAATTTTTGCCGGGGGGACAGTTAGAGAAAACAGATTTGCAAAACCTCCACTGATAAATAATAAAGACATTTTGAAGACGGAAAGAGGCTACTCAGAAGAAGTAGTTAGCTCTAATGGCGATGTAGTAATGTGCAAGTGGTTTGACAAAAAACCCGTGCTTATGGCCTCAAATTTCCTTTCGATTGGTGAATGTGACAGTGTAAGAAGATGGAATATGACAACCAAGTCACATATCCAAGTTCAAAGGCCAGAGGTCATAAAAGAATACAATAACACTATGGGTGGGGTGGATTTGTACAACCGCCTCATAAGCTTTTATCGTATAAAAGTAAAGTCTAAAAAATGGACTTTACGACTCATATTTCATGCTGTAGACATGGCTGTTACAAATTCATGGATTGAATACAAAATGGATTGTGAAGAGTTACATATTCCTAAGAAAAAGGTTCTTGACCTGCTCTCATTTAGGATGGAGTTAGCTGAGTCTTTGGTGAAGGTAGGAAAAGCCAACGATCGCAAAAGAGGGAGGCCATCTCTGGATGAGGAAATTCCGCTTCAGCCTGTCAGACGTCAAAAGCAAGAGCACCGTCCTCTGCCACAAGTAACACTTGACACAGTGGATCACTTGCCTGCATTTGATGATAAAAATGAACCAACAAGATGTAAAAACACTAACTGTGGAAGGTTTAGATCACACTGGTTTTGTAAAAAGTGTAAGGTTCATTTATGCTTAACTTCAAAAAGAAACTGTTTTTCAGATTTCCATTCCAAGTAATGTTTTCAGGGCTCTTTTACTGTAACATTATAATGGTTTTGCTCATAATAGAATTGTATTTTTATTATCAATACATATTTTGTAATTTTTAGACTTGTGTTTTTATTTTATTTCCCACTTTTTGGAATAATAAAAAGTTCCCAATATTATTTTAGCTAGTGAGTTTTGACCAAGTGTACACTATAGTGTACATTTATAAAAACATTAAAAAAACAATAAATTTTTTTTTAACATGAAAATACAATTTACCTAAGTATAAAAAGTAAATTTTCATACCTAAAAAATTTTTTTCCACCCTGCCAATAATATCAGTTTTTAAATAGTGTTAATTTTGATGTACACTATAGTGTACACTGGGTCTGAAGAGGTTTTAAGGAGATATTTTATTAATTTAGAATATAATTAAAAGTTGTTTCAAATAAAAATTACTCGTTTTTAGGATAAGATGAGAAGTAGGTTTCCATTTTTTTATATTTAAGTGGATCTTCAATTATCTTCAACATTAATTAAACAAAAAAAAATAATAATGCAATTTTATTCCCCCTTCCATAATAAATAATTTTATTCTAAAGTTTTTTTCTTCTCAAAAACAACACGTAAAAGAAAATTGATAAATTTCCACAACGAACACTTTATTTCAATCAAAATGACGTTTCAATGACGAAGTCAACATCTACAATCGTCGTGGCACAACTTTAGCGTACATATAAACAACTGAAGAAAGAGACGTAGTCATTGAAACGTCTTCTTTTTTTAAATATGATGTTTGATAGAGAAACTTGATTTTATTTCTTTTGGTGATTGTATTTTCCACAAGTATTGTTATTTCCAGTGAAAAAAGTGGATGTGTCTGTGTCGCGGGCACGGACAAATAACGTAGTGTTCGTACAGTGTTCAACCATAGACAGTTACACTCGTGACCAAACGGAACCAGTGTGTTTGTGTAGTGGACACGGATAAATAACGTAGTGTTCGTACAGTTTTCAACCATAGACAGTTACACTTGTGACCAAACGGAACCAGTGTGTTTGTGTAGTGGAAACGGATAAATAACGTAGTGTTCGTACAGTGTTCAACCATAGACAGTTACACTTGTGACCAAACGGAACCAGTGTGTTTGTGTAGTGGACACGGATAAATAACGTAGTGTTCGTACAGTGTTCAACCATAGACAGTTACACTTGTGACCAAACGGAACCAGTGTGTTTGTGTAGTGGACACGGATAAATAACGTAGTGTTCGTACAGTGTTCAACCATAGACAGTTACACTTGTGACCAAACGGAACCAGTGTGTTTGTGTAGTGGACACGGATAAATAACGTAGTGTTCGTACAGTGTTCAACCATAGACAGTTACACTTGTGACCAAACGGAACCAGTGTGTTTGTGTAGTGGGCACGGACAAATAACGTAGTGTTCGTACAGTGTTCAACCATAGACAGTTACACTTGTGACCAAACGGAACCAGTGTGTTTGTGTAGTGGACACGGACAAATAATAACGTAGTGTTCGTACAGTTTTCAACCATAGACAGTTACACTTGTGACAGAACGGAACTAGTGTGTCTGTGTAGTGGGCATGGACAAATAACGTAGTGTTCGTACAGTGTTCAACCATAGACAGTTACACTTGTGACCAAACGGAACCAGTGTGTTTGTGTAGTGGACACGGACAAATAACGTAGTGTTCGTACAGTGTTCAACCATAGACAGTTACACTTGTGACCAAACGGAACCAGTGTGTTTGTGTAGTGGACACGGACAAATAACGTAGTGTTCGTACAGTGTTCAACCATAGACAGTTACACTTATGACCAAACGGATTATGTACTAGCAACTACTCAATGTCCCTCAATGGTAGGGGATCACAGGAAATCGATGTACATACATTGTGACGTTAGCGTAGAAGCATTTTCATTATCTACTTCCAGATGAATTGGAGTCGTCATAAATACGTATAACCATTGGCGCGGAGGTTTTTATTTACCTTACATATCTTTACTCTCTCATAAGGTGTTTGAGAGCCATCACTGGATTAATTTTGAGATGCTCTTTCCAACCGTTTACGATTTTTACATTTCGACTTGACTCTTCAACGAGTATAAGCCGATTTGTGTTGAAATTTGTTTAGTTTCAACATCAACTCAATATAACACCCCCTTGGCAACAGAAACTTAATATTTTATGCGCTAGATCTATAGAATATGATTAAAACTGTTAAATGAAACTACAACTATCGTCATAGTATTACTGGGCAGCCATTCTTTACAAACATACACCTAACACTAAAAAAAATTATTTTCTGGATTTCTCAGTAAAAAGTTTATTAAAGTCTTAAAATACCTTAACCTAATATTACCAACAATATCTTGTAGCAGAATTCTTCATTTTGTGGATATTTTCATCTTTGAAGTTGGTATACATTTAGTCACTTTATATTTATCAGTGACTAATTGTCAGTAAATTATCAAAAATATCAGTGAACTTTATGAACAAGTTATTGTGGCTTACAAACATGATAACTGTTTCATTAATAATGAATAAATTTTCTTAACAATTTCACAATAATTCCTCCTGATTCAAACACATATTTCAGATGTAATTAAGTTTGTTTATGTTCTTTTATAGATCAAATAAGTCTTACTTTAACTAAAAAGAATGTAAGAAGAGCACTGAAAACTTTTTAATGTAAAATAAAGTACTTTTAACAGACTGTTGAGTTTATTGTCACGTCCGTAACAAACCAGTGTCACGTCCGTAACGTTTTATCAATTTTTTAATTGAAATATTACAGGATTTTAAGATTGAAAACTAATGTTTCAAAGAAGGTATTTATCTTAAGATAAGCTGACCAAAATTTAATTCATAAATTTCCCAAGAAATTAACAGACTTTTTAACAATGGTAACAGTATGTCAGAAGACAGGTGCTTTTCAAGTCACGTCCGTAACTCCAACTTAGTTGAACTATACATCAAAACCAAAAATATGATCATTTTCAAATTTAGTGAAAAAATAGTATAGAAAATTACCTACCAGTTGAGCTTTAACAATTTAGAAAATAAAATTAACTTTTCTTTTTTCCAAGTTGTAATGCATGTAACTGTCACGTCCGTAACAAAAGAATGGCTGTGGGTCAGTTATACTAATTGACAATGTTCATAGGTGGGGAAACCATCACAAAATGGCAGCGTTGCCAGCTCCGTGTCACGCGTTACATCACAATCTCCACTAGGTGAAATAAATTTTGTTATTCTCGATTAGAATTTTATCAAGGTTGAGTTTGATTTTCCATTTTAACTACAACCCGAAACTCTAATCCCTGATTTCGTTATAATCGGGTTTCTGTAATGCTATGGAAATTTAATATTCACGTCAAAAAGCTCAATTCAACATAGCGATCGCTGAAAAAGAAACTCATCTCGAAGAACTCTATACTTTACAATGAAACACTTTTTTAACCTATCATTTCTTTACGATTATAAAACTAATTTTATTTTTATCACCACAATTGTCTACGTATAATGACAAAAAAGAAGAAAATCCCACAGCAAAATGTGATGCTCTATCTCTGTAGAAATGTATTTGAATTTATTTTCCTCTTTAAATTGAAATAAGAAATCTGTCAGAAAACTGTCGCATATAACGTGTCAAGCGATGACAGTTTTATTAGGCCTGCGTCTTGTCGACAGATCCTCGCTATGCGCAGGAGTCGTAAGTTATAATAAAAGAGAGAGGCAATTTCACACGGAGATGATTCTCAATTTTTAATTTATTGTTCCTGAATTAAACGAACAGCTTTTATGTCAACAACGGATATTTAGTTAACGTAGATTTAGGCTTCTTTGTATAAAATGTAATGCACCAAACACAAGGTGTGTTGGAAAATATGTACCCTTCGGCTATAAAAATAATCACTAGAAATATTGCACGAACTATTACACTCACCCATCACCAAATAAAAATAAAAACTAATTATCTCCAAAAATATCAGTTCTATAGATATCGATCAAAAAGTAAAATTTAACCATGAACGGAGTCTTTTAAAAATATAATTAAATTAAGCCATGAACTTGTTCCGTGCTTGTGAAATAATTACGTTATCAACATACGAGTGTTTCATTAAAATCGAACTTTAAATGACGGCGGTCATAGTTTTTTTTTTTTTTTTCACTCAATATTTCTGAATAATTATAATATTTTTATACTTCCATTTTGAACGCACATTTGGATCAGTATTTGGATCTTCACATTTCATTTCAGTTTAAACGAAATCAGATACTTTTTTTCATTTTTTTTAACCATAACTTTCGAATCAGCATTATTTTTTTATAAAAATGGCGATAAATACGTTTGGGCCTTTATAGACTATACATGAGCAAAATTTGATTAAAATCGTTATTGTAGATTTTGATAAATGGTAATTTTGTCTTATTATCATAGCAGCTGCTCACAAATATTGAATTGTCAAAACAGATTGATGAAAGTCCTGAAATATGGTCAAATACCAAATTTGATTAAAATTCCTTCACACGTTTGCGATATAGGGTCTATAGCACTGCACACCATGTAAAATCCCACTTTTTTATTTCGAAACAGATATACCCGAAAAATCGCGACATCTATTTGTTGACCCATCACGTTCCTTATACTACGTACATGTGAATAAGTAAAAGTCAGGCTTAACATAAGATTTATAAATCTACAAAAAACAAAACAACACCCCTGTACGCATGCCCCAACTCCCCCCTCCTCCATTCTTTCTAGTTACTCCACCTGTGCTTGTACACAACTCTTTTTGTCAAGTGTGGTGAGAAGCATATTGTCCCACGCCATTCCTCACCTATAGGCTAGCTCACAATCGTTACAATTCAACTACATTCCTGCTACAACATTTTTTCTATTTTCTTATTTTAATGTTGATAACTTCCAGGATACTTAGTATTCAACGTAAGGATAACTTAACCAGGACAGGTTAAGTTGGATAATCGTAAAAAATTTGATCCTCCGTTTTTGACTGATACTCACGTTTCCAGGCCTTAGGAAAGCGAAGTCCATCATCGTTGTCGTCTGTATGTAAACACGACAGAGATCACAAAGGTTAAAATAGAAACGTCACATTTGGTATAGGGAACTACAGTGGTCATATACAACTCTATTAAAATTTACAAAAAAACTAATTAAAAATTGTAGTCATTTTATCATATCTCGTGTGTAACAACAGACTAAATTAAATACAAATTTGCATATTTCAATTCTGCATGCAATGGAACCAAGTTATTGTAAAACATATAATTCGGTACTCTGACTTCCCACGAAAATATAATAATCGTATAGTTAAGTCATCTGGTAAAGCCGAATCACATACAAAACGGAGAATCCTTCACATATGTACAGCTGGAATGGACCAAAGAACGATATATAGACACGAGCTAAGCGAGTGGAGAATTTGTAATATATACACATTTACAACAATTTTTTGAGCTTTTGTAATGCAGGTTTAAAACTACACAAAATGAGCTATTGTTTTTAAGTCCAGAATTCAGTTATTCTTTCAAAACACTTGTCAAATTAAAGTTCGTCCACCATTTCAAAAATGATTATCACATTTTTCTGATGTAATAACAAGCCATAATTGAATCGAAATTGGGGGTAACAAAGTGTTTTTTTTCTTCTGTAGTAGTTTTTAATAAGATGGAAGTGTGGATCCTCAGACAACTATTTGTAAAGACTCTTCTACTATTTATTTTCAGAATTTCCAACCATCTATTTGTTAGCATTTATCTCGACTACTATATACGCAGTTCAGTTGCTATGGTAATACGAATTCCAAAGCTAGATAAACACATTCAGTTACAAACCCTCTTACACTGCACAATTACAAAACATGTCTTTACGGTATGTTCTCATATACGCGCTTGGTTTATAAACCTGGGTATTTATTATGGTTTTGGGAAACAAATTTTAATTTTTGTATAAATTTAATTGTGTACTTTTTAGAAAACAATAAATGGTAGCTTTGCGCTATTTAATAAGTTATGACGCTTTGAAACAATCCCGTGAATTGTGAAAATATAGCATAATATCCCGTTTATAGCATAATCAAGTTAGGATCAATTTAAAATTTTACTTTGAAGATTTTTTGAATAGTTCTTGTTTACTTTTTGACTAATAAAAACCAAACTGATATTTTTTTTTGTGACGAATAGTCACAATTTATTAATTTTATCTGTTTTATATATATAATAATTAAAACAATAAATAAAATGTATAACAAATTTGTCTAAATTATTGTAGTGTAAAACCTAGTTTATAAAACCACTAAAATTGTAACGACTAGTTATTTCACAAATTATTCCAATGATGGACGATTCCTAGAATAAAAGGCCAATATACAGATGTATGCAATCCTACAATTAATTGAACACATTAGTATAAGCCATTTTCTGAGTAACCTCGTAACGAATTAAAGTATATTAATTAAATACATCAATAACAGAGTATAATTCGTTCCTAAAAGTTTAAGTATCTATGAATAAAGAGAATTAACAAAATGAAATTGATATATATTATTAATGATGGACCAGGTAGTTCACATAACAGTCAGCAGATATAGTTTTCCTACACGTAGTTTAAAAACTAAAAAAACCCGCCTACATCTGACCCATGCTAAGTTTTAAACATATATCTGAGATAAATTTATGTTTTTAAAATAACGAACCACCTAGATCTGACCAAAATTTGTAAGTTAGGAGCTTGCAATATAGGTGACACACCAATCTTAAGTTGTTCCTGTCTAATTTCTATGGGTTCAAATATATCGGCTAATCTATTATCAGTTATATTTGGAGGTTTCATGAAAACCGATCTGTATAATTAATGAATTACACATTTCACGCGGTGGTTCAAAAGAATTTATAATTATGTATTAATTATTATCTGTTAAATAAAAAATTCTCTTTGTATAATTTATTCTGATCTCACCATCATATAACTTTTTTCTTTTCTTTTTTTTTTTTACATGAGCCTTACTTAGTAAAAGTTTGATTCGCTAGGCATCTGACAAATAATGCTTTATGGTGAACTTATTCAATATCTACATTTAACATAATCTGTTACATTAAAATCTTAAAACCAGAGCAATGACGATATTTGGGAAATTTAACAACTCTCATGTTCAAAACAAATGACTCTGCTCACCTTCTGTGGATTTCTATCTCTGCTACAAACGCCTCTAGTTTACGTCTCCATGGTGACCAGCAACGTTTCCTCGTCGTTCCAAACATCTCGGGTCCAACTGACCTCGTTTCCAAATTACTAGCAGTTTATATAATTTCACTATCCTTGTCGTATTAATAAGCTGCAAATTATTCAGTTTCCATATTTTTTTGCTTTCTTTTCCATTGATTGTCATAAGTATGATAGTGTATAACTGGTGCTAACATTTCACTATTTAAAATAATTACTAAATATATAATAAATATGTTTATCCTTAATTGTAACAAACAATCAGACCTAAACCTAAGACACTTTTCTCCATTTATGTCTCTCGTACTAAAACACTAGCAAGCTCACTTCGCTATAAACTCTAATGGAATGGTTTTGTAACGTAGTAGAAAGTAAGTTTTTAACTGTTCACAATATATTCTTCCGATTTTGACTGATCTCCACGATTCATAACCTCAGAGGAAACCAAAACAAAGTATTTTTTAACATGTTGTCCGTACGTCGTCGTTGTCCTCTGTAAGTAAACACGTTAACGTCCCATAAATTAAAATGGGACCATGAAATTTGGTACAAGGGTCTATAGTATTGAAATTATTGAAATTTATTGAAAAAATAGGGACACCCCTATTGAAATTCAAAATATCGAATTGATAATGTCAAAATAACAGCCATTTTAAACTGATTTTTGTTCATATCTCGTGTACTTATAACAATAAATTAGATACAAATTTGTATATTTCAGTTATGCATATAATGATACCACAAATATGGAATTTATGGTCAAAAATATAAATTCCAAACAAAAAGAAACATAAAAAATAAATTATAATATTAGTTTCTATAAATTATAAATTTAACACTTAAATTTATAAAACCTGTAATTTTCCTGAAAAAAAGTAAATTTCAACAATACTGTATATATATATTCCTTGTGTTATATGTGAATGTACTGGGAGCATCAACCATTAACGAATCATTAAATTACCATTCTATGCCTTATGCCAAAAATCTATTTCGGTCTTAATCTTGTCGCAAAAGAGGGGTAAAGGAGATACTTTACATATATCTAGGTGACACCTAGAATAATAAAGTCTATAAGAAACGCTTAAATGAAATTATAGGACGAAATTAATTATGTGATGTTAAAACTTTAAATTAACGTTATTAAAATGACATCGTTGAATAAGGATAGAAAACTTTTTCTACATTAAAAGTGAAACCAACTGGAAGGCCTGGATCTGTAAATACTCCAGATAATGTCGAAAATGTGCACCTGTACTCCAAAGCCCAAACCAATCAACCAGGAAACAATCTGCCTCCTTAGAAGTTTTAAAGACGAGTTTACATCCCTACAAGTTAGCAGTTGCACAAAAAGTCAATCCTGTAGATCCTGATTTACGTCTTATTTTTTGTGAAAGATAATTGCAGCTCATTGATGACTAAAAATATTTTGCAATTTTTAATAATGTCTGATGAAGCTCATTCTAAGCTATCTGATAATATAAACACTTAAAATTAACTATCATTACTGATCAAGAAAGAAACTTTATGTTGTGGCTGCACGTTTTTGAGTTCTTGGCCCTTATTTAAAAATAAATAAAAATGGTGCAACAATTACTGTGAATGAAGAACAATACGTGGAAATGATTCAGAACTTTTTAGTTCCACGAATGCATCAGTTTGGAATGGAAATGGACCCTTTATGATATCAGAAAGTTGGAGCGACTACAGACACGGTAATGTGTCAATGGCTGTTTTGCCAAGACTGTTTCCGGGTATCTCATTTCACGTTTTGGTGATCTCGCATGGCTTGCTCAGTCTCCGGATCTAACTGCTTGTGATTTTTGGTTGTGGAGCTTGTAATGAAGCAAAATCTTCATTAATTAAATACTCAAATAAGAGTTATAGAAACGATTTAGAGGAGTAAACAAGGTCCTAAGTAAACAGATCAAAGGTGATGGAAGGTTCTAGAACGTCCAAAGTCAACATTGGATAGCTGACCCCCCACCACAAAAACACAGTATAAAAGCAGCCTCGAGCAGCTAAAAGAGTCAGTTGGGGTTGAACCACCCTGACTGCCATTCCGGCAGACCTCTCCCCTCTCCTCGACATCCTATTACCGCAGAGGCGTGTTGAGCCCTCGGTAAATCCGTACCTGTCGCAGAGGCGTGCTGAGCCCTCGACATCCTGTCACCGCAGAGGCGTGTTGAGCCCTCGGTAAATCCGTACCTGTCGCAGAGGCGTGCTGAGCCCTCGACATCCTGTCACCGCAGAGGCGTGTTGAGCCCTCGGTAAATCCTTACCTGTCGCAGAGGCGTGCTGAGCCCTCGACATCCTGTCACCGCAGAGGCGTGTTGAGCCCTCGGTAAATCCGTACCTGTCGCAGAGGCGTGCTGAGCCCTCGACATCCTGTCACCGCAGAGGCGTGTTGAGCCCTCGGTAAATCCGTACCTGTCGCAGAGGCGTGCTGAGCCCTCGACACCCTGTCACCGCAGAGGCGTGTTGAGCCCTCGGTAAATCCGTACCTGTCGCAGAGGCGTGCTGAGCCCTCGACATCCTGTCACCGCAGAGGCGTGTTGAGCCCTCGGTAAATCCGTACCTGTCGCAGAGGCGTGCTGAGCCCTCGACATCCTGTCACCGCAGAGGCGTGTTGAGCCCTCGGTAAATCCGTACCCGTCGCAGAGGCGTGCTGAGCCCTCGACATCCTGTCACCGTAGAGGCGTGTTGAGCCCTCGGTATTTCCGTACCTGTCGCAGAGGCGTACTGAGCCCTCGACATCCTGTCACCGCAGAGGCGTGTTGAGCCCTCGGTATTTCCGTATCCGTCACAGAGGCGTGTTGAGCCCTTGACATAGGAGGGGGTGTTCCCCCTCCTCTACCTAAAAAGTAGAAAATATTAAGAAACCTGAATGTTCCAGAGTCAGTCGATCCCAAGACACCACGTCGTAAGGATCAAGGCAAGGCAGTAAATCCCAACATACCAAGTCAGCAGTATCGAGTGAGAAGACACCCGCAGAACAGCTATTGCAGTTGTAGATCCAACGATCTACGGATGGATTTTTAAACTAGTGAAGTCAAGAAAGTGATTACAGTCGATGGATACTTGGAGTTAAGTGTCAAGTGTATACTGTCCGTTGTAGCTAAGAAAAGTTCTCAATAAATTATTCATAGCGATCTATCGTATTATTTTATTTCAAATAGCGAACCTTGGATAGATACCCTTGAAAAATCTAATTCAGTGAAAGAAACGTTACAGAATTTTGGCGCCCGAACAGGGACAGTGAAATTTTTTAACCCTCGATTTGCCCATGCTAATTGATTCACGTTTTTTTTCATCGGTTGAAATAATTTCAAAAATTCGCCAAAAATAGAAATTCTATCCCAATCATAAAGTGATCCATAGCTTTGTTTTAGGAAAAGGTCCAAATTATTCAAATATGTAACTAAAAATTTGATTGGTGCAAAATTGTAAAAGTTATAAGCTCAGGAAGCAAAAATTTTCAAAAACGGAAGATTTTTTTCTAAATTCAGGCCTAAATAAATACTATAAAAATGTATAGGCCTGGTTATACAAAATACACAAAAGTTTCATAATTTAGTTGTGAATAGAAATATGTAAAAACATTTACCAATTTCAAAGTAGTTTTTATGAAATAGATTTTTTTATGTCCGTACTACACACCGGCACTAAAATTTAGCCTATTTTGAAACACCAATCTAAAATGTATCCTTTACCCAAAAATGAAATTTTATATACCAAATTGTAGAGAATAAATCATAGAATAGAACTGTAAACTTGAACATTTTATGTAACTTACCATTTTGTAATCAGAAATTACGAAACGAAATTTCGTTATGTATGTTATCAACTCACCTACCGACATAGCCTACAATGTTACTAAATTTAGCTTGTCTAAAACTAATTTCACTAAACAAACACAATAACAAACACTACACTTATTTATTTATATATAAAACACAATTTCATAAACGTTATTCACTATAAATCAACAAAATATCATTCAATTCAGAGCAAACTAACTGCTAACCTAAAACGTGCCAAACGTGGTATTAGATACAAACATAGCGGATGATTTGCAACTGTAAAAACGGTTGGTTTGAGAGGGGATTGTCTAAAGACTCAGTGGAACAAAAAGTGAACAAGACATACCAATGGAATCAGTGAACCTTTATCTTCAATACCTTGTAAAAAGAATTTTACAAACACTTCATCTGTGAGAAACATATCGACTTCCAAAGAAGCTTGCTTATTGGTCCAAATCTTGGCCAATAGCAAAGGTTTATGCGGTTGAACACAAAACCTAAACCGTAAACGTGATCTAAGATTTGAAAGCAGTTCTAGAAAGATGGAAATGCAAGCTTTCTATTGGTGTAAATATCATTGTCCTAAAGTCGGTGTGTATAACTGTTATAGGTCTTGAAAGTTGACGAAATTCTAGCGTTCGTCGACGCACGGACCAGCTGTTTACAGTTCTGCAATTATTCCATCGATCATTAGACGTGTTAATATTCATTTTAGAAACATATGGTAAATACAAAGATTAAAGTTTGAAAAGTTTCCTTTCCAACGGTATAAAGTTTATTAAGATTGGATGACAATTAGTGGGTCAAATATTAGAATGTATAGTACTGCACGCTACTTGTAAAAGTACTACAGTTTTCTGTAGTAGTGCAGTAAGTGGGTTAAAAATAGCAGTGAACAGTAGTTTTACAAGTGATTATATAACAGTGATCAGAGTAAATATATGAGCCTGAAGTGTTTTCCCTAGTGTTTAAAGTTATATGAAAATGAATCTCAACATATCAGAAAGTGAGTCGGATTCGGAAAGCACGATCACCAGTGAATGCAAACTCAACCCCAGAACGAGCTGGATATACCGTTTGAAAAAGGCCGAACTTACAGAGGAGATGGAAAAAGTTGGACTACCATCTTCAGGCACAGTCAAGGAACAGCGGAAGATGTTAAGCAAGTTCTTCAAAGGCGAGTACAAGTTATCTAGTCCAGTCCTACATGAGGCAAACACTTCCCAGAATGCAGGAAAAACTGTAAGTAAAAATATATGTGATTCAGTAGCAATATGCAATACTGTTAGAAAATGGAATTTAACATATGATGGGGAAAAAGATGTCATTACTTTCCTAGAACGGTTAAATGAACTAAAAGGAGCATATAATACTCCTCCAGAACAGCTTTTACTTGCATTGCCCGAATTACTAAAAGGGAAAGCTTTACTGTGGTATCGCAATTCTAGACATACATGGGATTCTTGGGATGGTTTTCAAAAAAACTTTGAATTACAATTTTTACCAAGACGATACAGAGAAAAATTAGACTTAGATATACAAAACAGGACTCAGAATTATGACGAGAATTTTAAAGATTATGTAATAGCTATACAAACTTTGATGAGACGACGCGGACAGTTATCAGAGGAACAACAGTTTACTAGGATCTTCGAAAACATGCTTCCTGAATATAAACTGTATGGTCTTAGAAGTAATATTTCAACACTTTCAGAACTAATACAAGCTGCAAGTGACTATGAATCTATCAAACAATCTATGTTTACAACTAAAACCCAGATATATCAGCCAAAACCTGATAAACATGACATTAAGACACGTCATATGACAGGAAATAAGTCCCCGATAAAGCCACCGCAACAATCAAATTTACACAAACAAGTCCAGTGTTGGAATTGTGATAGATATGGCCATTTTTCAAGTGACTGTCTTAGGCCCAAAATAAATAGATGCCGATTTTGTAAAAGGGAAGGCAAAACTATGACTTGTAACTGCGGCCAAGCGTTAAACTACAGAGGGTCTTGGAGAGCAGGGGAGGCTCCAAAACCTACCGAGAAGAATTAATAAATACTTCCCATCCGTTACTTAAATCCATAATTACTTCTGTAGAATTAGAAAAGGACCCTAGAATTATAGTCCATTTAAACTTAAAAGATAACGTTTACAAGGCGCTCGTGGATACCGGTGCCGGTAAATCATACATTAATGAAGACGTTGCTCGCATTTGTGATGAGTTAGGTTTTCGAGCTACTCATGTAAACAGAGGTAAAGCAAGACTGGCTGACGGACGTTACGTCCATATTTTTAAAGAATATGATATTTCTTGTACCATAAAAGAACATATGTACAAATTTAAAGCCTCTTTGTTACCGGGATTGACAGTTAGTGTAGTTCTAGGCTTAGAAACTCTGCGAGAATGGAAAACCTCTATAGATATATTAAACAACTCAGTCACATTTAACCACGATACCTTTACTTTACAAAATAGAGACTTCAATTTAAATATGCTGAAAGATCTTACCGATAAAGAAACACAAACACTGAATTCATTTTTGAAACGAGAGCTGCCAAAATTTAATAAACTAGCCGGTAAAACATCCTTAACAGAACACGTCTTGAAACTGAAACCAGACGTTAAACCTATAAAGCATCGTTACTCTCCTAGGAATCCGGCTATGCAAAAAATTATTAATGATGAGATTAATAGAATGTTGGAAGATAAAGTAATAGAACCTTCTAATAGCCCTTGGAGTTCGCCGGTCGTGTTAGTAAAGAAACCATCAGGTAAATACAGGTTCTGTATAGACCTAAGGAAAATCAATGATTCAACCATAAAGGATGCATATCCTCTGCCTCAAGTCCATGCCATCTTAGACCGTCTCAGGGATGCAAATTATATCTCGACTCTAGATTTAAAGGACGGTTACTGGCAAGTTCCTCTTCAAAAAGAAAGTAGGCTTCTCACAGCATTTACTGCACCCGGAAGAGGTTTGTTTCAGTTCCGAGTTATGCCTTTTGGACTCCACTCCGCACCTGCTACCTTCCAGCGTTTACTTGATCAAGTTATAGGACCCGATCTAGAGCACATTGCTTTTGCATACTTGGATGATATCATAGTTCTAGGCCGAACAATAGAAGAACACATTACAAATTTAAATGAAGTTTTCCAAAGATTAATTAAAGCAGGGCTTAAACTCAATGAAGAAAAATGCAAATTTGCCCAAACAGAATTAAAATACCTAGGACATGTCGTTAATAATCAGGGAATCCAAACAGATCCCGAAAAAATTGAAGCAATTGTAAAATATCCCACACCAACAAATATTAAGGAAATAAGAAGTTTTCTTGGTTTAGCTGCTTGGTACAGAAGGTTTGTACCTGAATTCTCTAAAGTAGCAGGACCCCTTAATAGGATGTTGAAGAAAAACATACGATGGAAGTGGACAGTCAAAGAAGAGCAAGCATTTAACGAACTGAAGGAATTTCTCGTATCTGCTCCAGTATTAGCATGTCCAAACTTTGAAGAACAGTTCTATGTGCAGACTGATGCGTCAGAATACGGTCTTGGAGCTACTCTTTTTCAAAAGGAAGGTAAGCATGAACGCGTAATTGGATATGCAAGCAGAACCTTGTCCGAAAATGAAATACGTTATTCAACTATTGAAAAGGAGTGTCTAGCTATTATGTATGCGCTAAAGAAGTTCAAGTCTTATATTGAAGGGTATCACGTTATTGTAATCACTGACCATCAAGCTTTAAAATGGTTAAATGCGATGAAAAATCCAACAGGACGTATTGCACGCTGGGTTCTGGAACTGCAACAACATGATTTTGAGGTCCTATATAGGAAAGGAACATTAAACAAAGTTGCTGATGCTCTTTCTCGGAACCCCGTTCCTGCAAATGAACAAGAAGGATTAGAAGCAATAGAAGACTCACAAGTACAGGAGGATAGAAATGGCTGGTACGACTCCAAAATTAAAATGGTAAGAACACACCCGGAACAAGACAAGCGGTTTCGGATCAAGGATGGTAAACTCTACAGACATGTATGGAACAACGTAGGTAGAGGAGATAGTCCTACCACTTCACCGTGGAAGCTGTGCGTTCCCACCTCTCAGAGATTAATCATTCTTAGAGAAAATCATGACGCGGCGACAGCCGGACACATGGGTATATCAAAAACATTTGACAGGATAGCGAAATTTTACTTCTGGCCAAGGATGTTCAAAGATACAGCGCGGTATGTAAGAAACTGTCAAGTATGTATAAAGTACAAGCCTCCTCAACACAAGCCCTATGGAGAAATGCAATATCGCGATTACTCGGAACCTTGGGCCACAGTTAGTTCAGATTTAATAGGACCGTTCCCTAGGTCGGCAAGAGGTAACCGATATTTACTGATGTTTCAAGATTGTTGCACAAAATGGGTTGAGTGTGTACCACTCAGACAAGCTACAGCCACTGCCGTCTCTCAAGCCTTTAAAGAGAGAGTAATCCTGAGATTCGGCGTACCAAAAATTTTAATATCCGATAACGGACCTCAGTATGCAAATCGGCTTTTTAATCAGGTTGCAGCAGATTTTAATATACATCACCGCTTCACACCTCCTTACACTCCACAAGCTAATCCGGTGGAGAGAACAAATAGGGTGATCAAGACTATGATAGCACAATATATAGGAAAAAACCAGAAAAAATGGGATATATACATACCAGAATTTGCCTTTGCAATTAATACTACTACACATAGCTCCACTACTTTTTCACCCGCCTATTTAAATTATGGCCGAGAATTAAGGGCACTTGATACCATTGCACCGGACTTACAACCTCATCAACACAAGGGACATAAACTTCACACTAAAAAAAAAGAAAGAGAGGAAATATTTAGGCTCGTTAAGTATAACTTACAACATGCATATGACAGCCAAAGACACCATTATAATCTCAGAAGGAAACCATTACAGTTACAAGTGGGACAAGTCGTATATTGTAAAGAAAGACCTTTGTCATCCGCCTACGATGCGATAAACTCAAAATTATTACCGAAATATTCAGGACCTTACGAAATTAAAAGAATTTTATCTCCAGTAGTAGCCCAGGTAGTTAAAAATAACAAACCGTACGCTGTTCATGTAAAAGATTTAAAATTTCAACCCTTAGATACAGATTATAGTATTTGCCATAAATATATTCATGATAAAAAGGAAAACCAAACCGGTGACTCGGTAAATAAACAATAATTACTCTGTATACCCATGAGATAAGAAACCGGTTTACAAGGGAAAAATATTTTTGAAAAGTTAGCAATAGTTCAGTATACCACCAGTTATATTGAAGATCACATCATGGAACCAACGAATGAAGACATATTAGCCTTAGAACAGGGTGATAGGATCAATGACAATATAGTTTGGGCCTATTTACAGCTCATACAGCAAAGAGGAGGCACTCAAGGTGTTCCTACAGTTTATTGTTATAATACACATTTTATGGAAAACCTGTTGCAGAGAGATTATATGGGAGTTTCGTCCTGGACTAAGAAGAATGATGTTTTTCAGTTTGACCTATTATTTATACCTTATTTTGAGCAACGTATTGAACACTGGGTATTATTAGTGGTAGATTTACGTTGTAAAGAAATTCTTGCGTTTGATAGCCTGTATAAGCCTCAGCAAAAAGTAATGGGTTTAATATTAGAATACCTCAGTGCAGAAGCCTGGCATAAGAAGAAATCAGTGTTTCATGCTCGTAAATGGAAGTGTAAGGATGCCTCAGGACCACGTCAGTACTCATTAACCGACTGCGGAGTGTTCTTGTGTCTAACCGCGGAGGCCTACGCGGTAAACCACGCCATAAATTTTACACAGAGAGACGTCTCCAGACTTAGAAAAATTATGGTTCAAGAACTGAAGCAGAAGAGGATACTTCCCCATGTTGAACCTAAAGTGCAAATCCCGGGAGTATTTGTTCCAAACAGTAACGGGTCTCAACAAGCTGAAGTACACAGTCGACGCTCTCCACTTCTTACAGACATAGGATGTGGAGCGAACATAAGCTCCACTATCCCATCCCCACCACGAAAGCCGTCTATAAGAATGGATGTCCCACCTCCAATCACTATTAGTTCATCAACTAGCAGCTCTGAAAGCAGCGAAGAAGATATAGCTGAAAACCCCATAACCATGATTAAGGATGAAGGTAAATCTAAGGAACAAGATGATGAATGGGAAACAATTTCACTGTTAGAAGAAGATATTTTTAGTCCGGAAGAAAATTTATCTACACCATTACTTTTGAACAAAAATCCTCAAGCTCAGACAATAGATACAACTAAAAAAGAGGAGACACTGGAAGAACAGATTTCAGAATACTTAGAACAACTGAATTCACTAGATACAGCAGTAATGGGAACTGGAAATCAGCATGGTAACAGAGGAACAAAAGAAGTTACAGGAACAGAAGTTAAGGAAGAACAGACTATTGAAGAAGACCAACCACTGAGGAAACGTCGCAAGTTTAGGATAAGGAAGTACAGGCAGCGCACCGAAGAAGGAACTGTCAAGACTTTTAATTAGAAGGAAAAAAACTGTATATTATTCATTTTCAGTTAAAGTTATTTTATTATATTTTCTAGAAGCAAAAGGATTTTGTTTTAAATTTAAAAAAATAAATAAATGTAATAAAGAAGATTTGACTTAGTTTTATTTTGGTTCTATTTTTTTTTTTTTTTTTTTTTTTTTTCTTTCCGAAGTAAGAAGGGGATGTAATGAAGCAAAATCTTCATTAATTAAATACTCAAATAAGAGTTATAGAAACGATTTAGAAGAGTAAACAAGGTCCTAAGTAAACAGATCAAAGGTGATGGAAGGTTCTAGAACGTCCAAAGTCAACATTGGATAGCTGACCCCCCACCACAAAAACACAGTATAAAAGCAGCCTCGAGCAGCTAAAAGAGTCAGTTGGGGTTGAACCACCCTGACTGCCATTCCGGCAGACCTCTCCCCTCTCCTCGACATCCTATTACCGCAGAGGCGTGTTGAGCCCTCGGTAAATCCGTACCTGTCGCAGAGGCGTGCTGAGCCCTCGACATCCTGTCACCGCAGAGGCGTGTTGAGCCCTCGGTAAATCCGTACCTGTCGCAGAGGCGTGCTGAGCCCTCGACATCCTGTCACCGCAGAGGCGTGTTGAGCCCTCGGTAAATCCTTACCTGTCGCAGAGGCGTGCTGAGCCCTCGACATCCTGTCACCGCAGAGGCGTGTTGAGCCCTCGGTAAATCCGTACCTGTCGCAGAGGCGTGCTGAGCCCTCGACATCCTGTCACCGCATAGGCGTGTTGAGCCCTCGGTAAATCCGTACCTGTCGCAGAGGCGTGCTGAGCCCTCGACACCCTGTCACCGCAGAGGCGTGTTGAGCCCTCGGTAAATCCGTACCTGTCGCAGAGGCGTGCTGAGCCCTCGACATCCTGTCACCGCAGAGGCGTGTTGAGCCCTCGGTAAATCCGTACCTGTCGCAGAGGCGTGCTGAGCCCTCGACATCCTGTCACCGCAGAGGCGTGTTGAGCCCTCGGTAAATCCGTACCTGTCGCAGAGGCGTGCTGAGCCCTCGACATCCTGTCACCGTAGAGGCGTGTTGAGCCCTCGGTATTTCCGTACCTGTCGCAGAGGCGTACTGAGCCCTCGACATCCTGTCACCGCAGAGGCGTGTTGAGCCCTCGGTAAATCCGTACCTGTCGCAGAGGCGTGCTGAGCCCTCGACATCCTGTCACCGCAGAGGCGTGTTGAGCCCTCGGTAAATCCGTACCTGTCGCAGAGGCGTGCTGAGCCCTCGACACCCTGTCACCGCAGAGGCGTGTTGAGCCCTCGGTAAATCCGTACCTGTCGCAGAGGCGTGCTGAGCCCTCGACATCCTGTCACCGCAGAGGCGTGTTGAGCCCTCGGTAAATCCGTACCTGTCGCAGAGGCGTGCTGAGCCCTCGACATCCTGTCACCGCAGAGGCGTGTTGAGCCCTCGGTAAATCCGTACCTGTCGCAGAGGCGTGCTGAGCCCTCGACATCCTGTCACCGTAGAGGCGTGTTGAGCCCTCGGTATTTCCGTACCTGTCGCAGAGGCGTACTGAGCCCTCGACATCCTGTCACCGCAGAGGCGTGTTGAGCCCTCGGTATTTCCGTATCCGTCACAGAGGCGTGTTGAGCCCTTGACATAGGAGGGGGTGTTCCCCCTCCTCTACCTAAAAAGTAGAAAATATTAAGAAACCTGAATGTTCCAGAGTCAGTCGATCCCAAGACACCACGTCGTAAGGATCAAGGCAAGGCAGTAAATCCCAACATACCAAGTCAGCAGTATCGAGTGAGAAGACACCCGCAGAACAGCTATTGCAGTTGTAGATCCAACGATCTACGGATGGATTTTTAAACTAGTGAAGTCAAGAAAGTGATTACAGTCGATGGATACTTGGAGTTAAGTGTCAAGTGTATACTGTCCGTTGTAGCTAAGAAAAGTTCTCAATAAATTATTCATAGCGATCTATCGTATTATTTTATTTCAAATAGCGAACCTTGGATAGATACCCTTGAAAAATCTAATTCAGTGAAAGAAACGTTACAAGCTACCTGAAGGCCAAAGTGTTTTGTTACAAAACCTCACCTCACACCATTACCGATTTAAAGAACTTCATAAGAAATGAAGTTGCTGTAACAGCAATGGTATAATCCCTCGAGTAATAGAAAATTTCAGAAAGGTTTAGAAAATTGTGGAAACTGGTGAGGAACACCTACGTGATGTTATATTCTATAAACGAATATGGCGTCGTTATGTAAATATTTTTACTATTGTAATAAATTGTTATTTTATTTTGAAAACTGTCAGGTTTTATTGGACTCTCGTTGATATAATATCTAGTAATAGCATTCATCCAACTAGTCAAATAAAAAAGTTTTCCTTATATAGAATAACGTAAAAAAAGCACAGTTGGTTAGAATATTTCCTTTCAAAAAATGTATTCGCTAGTTCGAATGCCAGTGTGGGCAGTAAATTTATTGAGGACAAAATTTTACTTTATAAATGAAGGACCATCTTCATCCGATATGTGACCACGATATCGTATAAAGTGACCATAGGATAAATGACTTTGGAATAACTTGAGTATTTACATGTGTGGTAGCACTGTAGTATGTCTGTAGCATTATCTCAGGCGTAGCGTGTTAGACCCGTATTTAAAAACGTTCCTTAGGATTTACTTTAAGTCTCCTTAATCTCTTTTCTTAGACCTCCCTTAATGATTTTTCATTTTATGTGGGTAATTTTACTATTCCTTTATTTTTTGCTTAGGAATTCCTTAGCTAATTAACCGTTTATCCTTCCTTACCGTTAAGGTTGGTCAAGAGCTACTTTAAACGTTCCTTAAAGGTATTGTTTAATATTGAACGGTAGGCCTAATTTGCTTCTGAATATTGTAGATATGATAAAAGATCAAGACGATTATATGAAATCCTTTATGTATATAAATGAGGTGTCACGCTAGTAATGAGAATATACTGGAAGATTTCCGAAGAGTCATTTTATTTTTAGGGTGGACATCAATGTGTAAAATGTTATAGGTTAATATACATTATCGATATTATATTTTTTCTTCATTGTATAGTCCCGTTAATTTTGATAAAATGTCGGAAATAAAATAAACGGATTGTTTAAAATTCCTTGTAGTTGTATAAATAACTGTAGCAGAATATAGATAGTAAATAATATTGTGAGGAAAAAACGAAATTACTAATATTATAACATTCTTGTTGTATAAGTTAAATTGGTATTTGACCACACAGAAAGGACAAGGTGGCGTTGTATGGCCACCAAGGTCATCTGAGATTACCTCTATGGACTATTTTTTGTGGGGTATAGTAAAAGATGAGGTCTAACAAAAGAAACCCCAAATAACTGAGGTAATGAAGCAGTTCATTAGAGAAGCATTTATAGACACTGGCTCTGACCACCACTTGTGTCAAACTGTGTGTCGAAGTGTTGATGGAGGACATTTTAAACACTTGTGAGTTTTAATTAGTAAATTTAAATAATTAGTAATCAGTTAATATTACTAAACTCAACTGTATTGAGTAACTTGTGATGATGGTAACTTGTTTACCGAAATGTACATCAGGGAACTGTAATAACATAGGCTAATCAATTGTTGTCAATAGTTTATTTATATTGCATTATTGTATCTAACTTATGGTAGAGGACTTAATGTTTATAATTGTAAAATTCACCACAGTGCTCATTATTCATCTATCAACTCTATTTTTTAAAAACAGTTTATTCGTTCTGTATATTAAATTATAAAAAACAATAAATTGTTTTTTACATTATTTAGTATTTATTGATACCACCATCCTTTAAAAATATACTACAAACTGTAAGCCTACTGTTGGACTTGATACGCTATCATAAGGAAGTACAGTATTCCCCGCTATACATTACATTCAAAGCTATAATAATAATATCTCAATATTAACATAGAAGATGGAATCCTCTGTACTTAAATATATAATGTTTTGGTTTTACAAGGGGTTGGTAACGTATACTGATGAAATGCCTTAAGCGTCTCTATTTAACAGAAGTGCAATTAAACAGAAGCAAAATGTTTAATTAAACACCAACCTCTGAGGCAACCATTAGTATTTTATGTGAAAATCAGTATGACTTACTTCCATATAGAATAGCGAAAATCTGAAAATGAGAGCGTATTCTCACATACATGTAGAAAGGTTATAAGTTAAGTATAAACAGTTCAACAAAGTCTAATAGTTTACGAATATATTCGTTTAAAGATTCTCTGAGTACAAAAAAAGTACTTTTTTGGAATAATGTCTATTGTATGACGCATGCGCAGTTCTCTACAACCGAAACTTGTGAACTGTTTATCTTCAATGTGGTATATAAGGGCGTATATTGACCATGTACCGGGACATTTTAAATATTTTTATAACAAAATTTGAGAAGGTAGCTGCTGTGAGAAAAACACACAAAATTACGATTTTGTCTTGAAAAGTTTTGATCAAAATTTTACTGAATTGCAACCTCTAAGGACACAAAAAAGTACCCAAGATGGAAGTTAAAAACAAGCAAAAACCGGCCATGACGCTTTATAAAAAACGTAATTTCTAAAAATTAGCTCTACCAATTTAATTCAAATATTAGTGAAATGTGAAGATTAACAATTCAAAATTGTGTTTAATGTCACAACTAATCAAATATTCAGCTTCATTATTAACTCTGAAAATAAAAAAATTAACCATGGCGGCTTCATGAAAAACTTGTTTAGTTAAATACGATTTACTCTGAGGACTTGTTATGACACAAGTTTAGACTGTTATTTTAATATATAAATATTATTTTCAAAGTCGGTACCGGTAGCCCATTTTTAATTTAAATTTAACAAGTACTAAAAATTACTTTTTTGGTGACGTTTGTTTTTTGTTCTAATTTTTATTTGGTTTTGAGGATGGGTGAGTGGAAAGGTTTGTGCAATGCGTTCGCACCGATCACGTTATTAAGGTTTATACAATGAGTTTATAATGTTTCACAAAATCTTGTAACTTTTCACTTAACCGTTTTAAAATGGTTATAAAAAATTTACATCGTTTTCAAAATATATTTTACAAGACATTTTACAAGTCACTTTATGGATATCCTAGATATTGATTAAAAAAAATTCATGGTGATTTACTAGAATACACAAGAGAATCCTGTAGTCCTATCGATTTTGAATAGTTCTACAAACAAATAAATATTAAAATATTTCTTCAGATTTACAAAACAATGCAAATTCAGAATGACAAAACTTAATAAAGCCTAACATTTTAATCAACTAAATAATCCAAAAAACCCACAATTTCCTTTCAAAGAGTGTCACCTTACTTATTGAACATGTTGTCTATACGTACATCTCAGTTTGAAAAATAAACCTAATATCGGTTCACCCATTCGTCTGCTATAATAGTTGTGTTTCAAAAATCACTTTTTTACTTACACAGTATACGAAGTAGAGTATAAGATTAGTTAGTTTGTTAATAGCAAAAATTTACGACCTCTGTATTTTTACTAATCATCATTTTTCATGACGTCTGGAAAACGAAAAGGTGATTTTCGAAGTGTGGTTCGTTTGTTGTATTTGTCATTGTAAGCACGATAGCGGCTACAAAACTGATAAGAGCATTAAATTTGTCACGTGGGACTACAGTGTGATCATTATCTATTAAAATTTAGAAAAATCAAATTATAAATGTTAAAATGGCGGCCATTTTAATTAGTTTTTCGTTCATATCTCGTGTGTTATTCAACTATAACATACCTACTAAATGAGACACAAATTTCAATTCCGCATGTAATTGTACCGACTCTACCTAAGACAACGAAGTTATTGTCAAAAATGTAATTTCAAACTCTGATCTTGAAAAAATATATATAGTTTCGTATAGTTGCGAGATCCGGCAGAAGCCCGTTAGAGCGACGTCAAGAAATTAGTGTTATACACAATAATTACGAAGTTCAAAAACCTGTACTCTATATCTGTTATAACACCTCTTGATCTATCAATACAATTTAACACTTTTTACAACAATAAATATTCAATGAGCACTATGGTGAATGTGAACACAATAAAACACTGAATCCCCTACTACAAGTTTGTTACAATAACACAAACACAAATAAAATAAAATATTTATTTGCCTTCTGTAGATTCAGTAGGGGATTCAGTGTTTTACTTTCTACAACGTTCAAGAGATCTTCTTTTTGGTATTACATTCAGAAGATCTAGTTGTATGGTGGGGCTGGGTAGATACCATGATGTCACCCATCAACTAGTTTATTTATTTTATTATTTCATTTTTTTAATTCGAACCACCAAATACTAGATCCGGTACTTATGTTAATTTCAAATTTCATTATATATTTTTTTAAATTATACACATTAAATATATCTATCTATCAATATATAATTTTACTAGTATATTAATATATATTAAAATTACTAAATCATACACTACATAAACTCTTTATCAAATATAATAAATAAATAAATGTTTATCAGATTAACAAATCGATGTAAATAAATGTACTCACTTCTAGTTACGTTCTTTTCTGGGTTTGATAAATGTCCCTAATTCCAAGGGTCGGGACTTTTCTATTTGTTGTCAGTCCCCAACATTTGTTACAGTTCCAAAGTTTTTGAACCACGTTTCTTTAGGTGAAGCATAAACACTTTAACACTGTCGTCTGCAACCAAAACAAGAAATTGATTAATTATCTTTAAATTTTACAGTGAATATAGATTGATACAAGCAATTTGAATTGATTTTACTTTGAAAAATTTGCTTTCTTTACTGGATTGATTAGGTATCCTTGATAAATAAGATAAGCTTGTTTTAATTCTCTGTAATTATAATTTTGTAGTTTTGTAGAAAACACTATAACGCTGTTTCGAAAAAACAGCGGAGCAGATTTTTATAAATTGCCCTTTTATACAGCTCCATAGACGTTTTCTTTGGTTTATGTATAGATAACTACCGAAAAATATTTTTTGGTGAAATGGAAATGAATACATTTCTCTTTTTTTAAAATAAATGACGACTAATAGGTTTTCTTTGTGTCTTTAGGCTAGCTGCATCAATCATAACGCCTTACGACCACAAGTATTGTCGGACGTAGATTGTTTAACATGGGCTTATGTGGGACCGCTCCTACTCTCTCAAACAAGACGTCAGACGCACTGAGAAGTTTTTACTTCTCTGGAGAAGATACGTGACTGTGTCACTTTGCTCGGGCCCGGAATTGAGCTGGACCTACGTTGAACATGTGGGTTTCCCTTACGGCAGAAAACAGCTGATTGTAAGTAGGTCTACTCTGTGTTAAGTGGTATACTTAACTGCCCGGGCTACGCTAGCAGTAGCCCGGGCATGCAGTTAGTCGTGGTGTGTAGAGCCTGTGTCATATTATTTTTTTGTTTTGTACTTTGTTCTAAATAACACTATGGCTGGTTAATTAATTGGAACCATTGCGTTCGATGGTAAACCGGAGATCCAATTCTCCAATCGGAGGATTTAATTCATTATTTACGAAGAAGCCAATTCAGAGTAAATTGCCAACTTCACCTATTGAGTTAATTTGTTGTGGGAGAATAGATTTTAGTAATTAGTTATATTTCTATTATCTATTGTTAATTATATTAATTTTTCAAAGCTGATTACCCAAAGACGCATGGGCAGACCGTGGATATAGGATATAGGCCTCAAAATGGGCATCGGCAAAATGCAATATCGGTTTCCAATAATAGAGACTCTAGACTAGGTTAAGTAGTAACTAATTGGTACCAGGAGTTACAAATTGGTATCAGAGTTTGCTTAAGATCCACAGACCCCTGGGTTATGGGCCCAGCACGCTCCCAAACAAAACAAAAAACAAATTGAAAAGGTACCAGGTGTTACAGATAACAAAAGTTTCGTCTTACGACAAAACACAAATAAAATAAAATTTATAAATTTAATTTGCTCCTTTTTTACAAAACACAAATATAAAACAATGAAACAATATATTAACCGCTAACTCTAAGGTACTAAAAAATTAGGAACAAAAGAAATTGAAAGTACCCCGATATTAGGGCTAGGGGCTTTTCGTGTATATCTGTCTATAACTTTTCATAAACATACACATTATTTACATACTTATACACACACATAAATGTCACATAACTTAACTATGACTACTAAAGTATATAATTTGCAGTACAAATAGCTTACTATAACAATTACTTTAACAAATTTTATAATGGTCAAAACATAGTTATGAATACTTTCTTTAACCAACATATCTGACACTTGTTTATATTAAACACTATTAAACAACACGACCTGGCCGCGTTGTGGTTAGTATCTGTATAATTGTCCGTATTAATTATTGGACATACTCAAATGTAGCATTAACACTCATTCTACAATAATTGTAGAATTTTACTAAGTCAACCTTTAATTCACCAATGAACTTAACAACATTGATAGGTTCTTGTTTGATAGGGTGAACCCAGTGTGCCTTATATTGACTATAGTAGGTGTAAAGAGCTACAAAATAGAAAAACAGTCTCTTCTTCCTCACCATCCATAACCTCAAACTATAGTTTTATGACTTAAAACACTAAAAGTTCTCCTCTGTACAGCGACTGTTTGATATTTCTTACGTAACTAATCAAATCGTCGGCGTCGTGTGCATAAACAGTCCACATCCTACAAGACAAAACGTTTGTCTTTAGGTGTTTTTGTCCAATACATATGTTTGGTGAAATGTGCGGAAGGCCTGAAAAGCTACACTTTTGCAAAATTTAATCAAAATCGTTTTAGAAGTTTTTGATCAAATATTAATTTTTTATTTTGTTATTGTAGCTAACCCCAAATTTCGAGTTAAAAAAAGGAGTTTAACCTAGATTGGCCGAAATATGCCAAATTACCAATTTAAAATCGGTCGACGCGTTTAGACTGCACATACGACGGACAGTGACACTTTATAGACTCGAAGTACTTCATAACAGATTTATCCATTTATCCGCAAAAAAACAACGACATCGATTTTTTGATTTATTACATAACTTTTCCTACACTACGTGTTTGTGGAAAAGTAAAACCAACACTTGAAAGTATGTTCAGACAAATTTGCAAAACAAATCATTATTTTTACAATAAACATAAGAGTAGACAATTTCACAAAATTTATTGTTGCACGACTAAATGTATAAAACTGTCTGGAACGTGCTATAAATCAATGATATTGTATTGAAATTTGTGTTCTTTATAGCTTCCACAGCCCGGGGAATTACTTCACCGTGTTTTAATCCTGGCTCCTCTATTCTTCCTGCTTTATACAAATAAATATCTTCCAAGACATGAATTGATGTATTTTTATAGAGGTCGTTGTCACTTGAAAATATTTGCAATCTGAAGTTTTCCTTAAATTATTTGTAGGCTTATTTTAAGGTATATTTAATTTAATAATCAAACATATTCAAGCTTGACATAAATGTTCATTTAATAAAGTCAAATTTAATGTTAGCTTTTTTTACATAAATATTTTCCATTAATCCGATTTGTGTAATGTAAAGTCAAAACGTGAAATACGCTCAGATCCTAAGACCTCACAACATAATTTGGCAATTCTTTGGTTTTCATATATGTATACAAAGTGACTGAAAAGAAACTTGTTCTCTCTTGATTTTAACTTTATTATTAATTGGGGAATACACAGTTAGCGGCAATCTTCTTTGTAATGAGGTTCAACTTCTAACATTTTAAAATCCGACGAATAACAGAAATATATATACGTAATATTATTAATTAACCCTAATATATTATTCTGGTAAACCCCCACTCAGCCTTACCATTATCACTTCCTTGCCCTTAACGGAAAGAGTGGGGTGGGAGTTCGCCAGTTCTGTTAATGGATTCTTTTGACTATTATTTAGTACAAGATAAGGTGTATATTTTTTATATATTTAGTACAAGATTAGGTATATACTGTTTTTATATATTTAGTACAAGATTAGGTATATATTGTTTTTATATATTTGGTACAAGATTAGGTATAAATTTGTTTTATATATAGTACAAGATTAGGCTCTAATTTAAAAAATTAGGAATATTAAAAAGTTATAATATATATATATATATATATATATATATATATATATATATACATAACATTTTATTTTTGTAAATGACATTTACTCGTTTCACCAAGGACTTTAAAATGAAGTATGACATGACCATACATCCTATTTAAAAATTTTTAGTCACCTTTATCCTGACGGATCAAAAGAGAATAATTAGGAAACCCCTCTTAACTGAGAAGATTCTTAAATAACAAAAACGTTAAAATGGGAGAGATGAAATCACATTAGTTTAGTTATATCACTTTAGTTATAAGCTATCACATTAGCGGCTGCCATTTTAGTTATGGTGGTCCAACACAGTTTTCTTCGTCTCATTTTTCTTGTCTCATCTATCTCCTCAGAATGAAATAATATATCACATACAATAAGTTCCATTTGACCTCCTATGGGCTAACAGAAGCAGTCTATCAGTAACACAAATCATTTTTAGCTACCTTTTAATGTAGATGCAGTTTTCATTTCATAAACTCTGCATATAGTCGCTCAATGAGCTCTGTAAACTGCTTACTCGGTGAGAACAGTTATTGATACATTGATATAAACACAATTAGAAACATGATATTGAAATTAATACTGTCATTAATTATTGGTAACGACAATTCCATTATATTGAAATTCCACAGATATGACTGTAACGTTACGTTGAATACTAAATGTATGTAATAAAAACAAAGTATATAGCGGGAAAAACAAATTCTTCTACTATGTAGAGTAACTAAACATGACTACACCCACAAGTTGAGCATGGTTAGTCCCACCAGCCTCATCATACAATTAATACAAGCATATCCTCTAAATTAAGTGGCCAAAAATTTATTTCTTGGGTCTTACGGGAAATGATAAATAATATTGTGGGTCGTGTAGGTGACTCGGCCCTGGGTTTCATAACTATACGAATATCACTTTTCATGAGAGATCAGAGTTCGAAATTATATTTTCAACAATAACTTTGTTATTTGTCATTATAAAGATGTTGAATTGGTACCATTGTATATAGAATTGAAATTTGCAAGTTGTTTACCTATTTTAGTGGTGTTTTAAGTTGAAGAACATACGAGGTATGAACAAAAAACTTACTAAAATATCCTCCGTTTTAACATTTTTGATTTGATTTTTCATATTTAAATAGAGTTCTACATACTATCACTCTATACATATATTAATATTTGTGGTCGTTATCATGCTTTTGTAAATACAACAACGACCACGGCATTTCGAAAATAATTTTTTCGGTCTCCTGAGATCATGAAATGTAAAGATCAGTCAAACAATAAAGGTGAAAATTTAGCCTATACTCTAAACGACGATTATTAACCTTCGTTCGGCGGAATGTCGTACCCAATCTTACAAACTAGTTGCTGCTTTAATTCAGTGTAGGGACATTGTAAAAGCACCAATTAGTAGGATCAATATAACCCCCCCCCGTACTGTATACATATTTGAAATCTTCCGTAAGAATTTATAATGGCAGAAATATACAAATGCAATGGCAGTTATTGTCAAATCGGAACAAAGAATATCGGGATTAAATAGAACGGAATATCTTCGCATGATGACGTGGGAGCCTTCTTGGCAATATGATTAGAAACTGGAGTAAAGATGAGAAGGGAAGGAAAGTAACGAGAACCTTAGGGATTTTATTCCCTGGTATATTAAATCCCTAAGGTTTGGCAATAAAAAAAGTTATAAAGAAATGTCATAAATTAAAAAACGACGTAGTAAAGAGGACGAAATTAAAGTTAAGGTAGAGTTTAAGTTTACAACAATTAACAATTAATGGGGCTTCAAATTGCTTCGATCGTTGTAGTCGACCTTGAAATAAAACTTTAATAAATGAAAGTTCAGTTTTATTTACATAGTATGCAACGTATAAGATAAGTTTAGTAATCGTAAAACATTTCAATCTCCATTTTGTGACTAATCTTCACGTTTTGTGGCTTCAAAAAACTGAAAAAGTAATTTTCGACAGTTGTTATCTTATGAACTTAAGCACGATAGCGGTTACGCAAATTACAGGTAAAATTACAATAGTCTGCTCATATAAAACCCTATTGAAATTCAGAAAAATCTAATTAAAAATGTCACAATAACGACTTTACATTTGATTGTTAATAGCTCGTGTGTTGCACTAAATAGGATACAAATTTGGCGATTTTAATTATGAACGTTTGTCGATTTACTCGAACCGTTGGTTTTAAAAAACTAAACTGTATATTTTATTATAATATTTTTTTAAATAAAAATATAATATAATAATTTGAAACAAGTTCAACTCTTATTCAGTATACAAATTCTGACTTACTAACTGATATCTTATCCTATGAACAGCTGCTAAACTTTGCTACGGTTACATTGTCTTGCTTCTTATTGTAACAGGCCTACCGCTTTTTGATGATGAATAGCAAAGTTCAAATAATAACTGTTTTAAGCAATTTTACTTGAATACCGGGTTAGATACCAAAACAATTTAACATTTCCATCGAAGTCTGGAGACGAACTTTTCATCATTACATTAAGAGGATCTGCTTGTATTACTTTGTATGATAGGGCTGCGTAAGTACGATGGTGACCATCAACTTGTTTCTACCTTCTATGGACTTATTTTCTTCAGCAAATATATCCTTTGACTTCATCATTAACAGGATGTATGTGAAAACCAGGAGACCAGGTTTCTTCATTCAAATAAAGAAAGAGTCCCTATAAATAAATATATATAACCAAAAACGCTAGGGTTACTGTTTGTCTACCCCTCAGAGGTTCAATAATAGTGGCTACCTGTGTGACAGACCAGAAAGACCCTAGCTGTAGTCAGGTCTCCCTTGACCAGCTCTTGTTCTCTTTCGACCCTGTCGCTACAGTATTCGTGGACTATGAGTCTTTACTCTATACTCTTTTCTTATTTTATTTAAAGCGACGATGACCGAGAGTTTGTTTGCCTACAAAGAACAAAATGTAGACAGAAAACACTATCTGTCTGTCAGTTCATATTTTGTATCAAACAATTAATTTGGAAATCGATGAAGTAGCTATATGTTCGCTTTATTTCGAAACTTTCTAAAAATAAAAGATAACTTAAGATTTTGAGTAAGTTGTTAGAAAGTTGTACACTGCTTGAGGGAATGATCTCCACTCATAATGTTTGAGTTTATCAAGTTTGTTTGATCTATCAAAGTTGGAATTGAGATAACTGTATTGAATATTTCGTTTGAGCTATGGTTTATTTTATCATTCAAAATAAGTTCTGGTTGTATTCTTGTGGCTTTATATATTTCAAATTGTAAATTGAAACATCCTTAACATAGTTCATCAACCTTTATCTACCTACTAGGTCATTCCCCTTACCCTTTCCGATTTCTCTATTGTATTTCAGTTTCCTGTTACTTGTGTATGTATAAATAGTTGTCAATACTTGTTAATTATCAGTTGCCCGATTATGCCGCAAGACAATAAAATTGTAGCTCATTTATAATAATAAAATAATTTTAAACTTTAGCTTTATTGATTTATTTAATCCTTGATTTCTATGTAATTAAATGTTCTGCCACACGTATGTAGCCTTTGGAAAATACTTCTGTAATACCTTTATAACACTATTTTGTGTTGTTTTTCCAAGTTTTCATCACTTAACCAATTACTGTGGTATTAATATAAGCACAATTTTACAAATTAAAACTAAACACAAATAACTAAAAAATTGTTTTATTCCAAAATTTCTTTTCTATATATTTAAATTTGGATAAATAAAATTATAAGTTAAAAACAGTCACATTGAAATCAGAGGGTAAATTAGAAATAAATATTTGTCTTCCACCAATTCTAAATTCTCAAAATATTTCCTTCAAATCAGAATATGGTTTAGTCCGTGATACTTTATATCTAATCAAATTATTTGTTTTTTTTTTTAACAATTAAGGGAATTGATTAAACTTAAATGGTGGCTGATATAAAATTAACTCGTTGGCTCCTCTCATATACAGACATTAAACCCAATTCATTGACAATAAACACATCTTACAACATTTGCAGATATGTAATTTGACTGTTGCTAGGTAATGCGGCTTGACACTCTTCAAAATTACTAATAAGTGAATATTTATAAATTATTATTTGTTTGCTTGTAAATTATTTGTTATCTTAATACACTTTCTAACAATTCGATATCCACAAACCTATATTTATAGTATTCATACAACCTGCTGAAACCCATAACCTGCTGAGACACTTAACCGGCTTAAAGACATAATATGTCAGCATGTTAAGTGTCTCAGCAGGTAAAGTGTCTCAGTAGGTTAAGTGTCTCACAGGTTATGGGATTTAGCAGGTTGTATTAACAGCACCATATGTCTTTTAGCCGGTTAAGTGTCTCAGTAGGTTAAGTGTCTCAGCAGGTTAAGTGTCTCAGTAGGTTAAGTGTCTCACAGGTTATGGGATTTAGCAGGTTGTATTAACAGCACCATATGTCTTTTAGCCGGTTAAGTGTCTCAGTAGGTTAAGTGTCTCAGCAGGTTAAGTGTCTCAGTAGGTTAAGTGTCTCACAGGTTATGGGATTTAGCAGGTTGTATTAACAGCACCATATGTCTTTTAGCCGGTTAAGTGTCTCAGTAGGTTAAGTGTCTCAGCAGGTTAAGTGTCTCAGTAGGTTAAGTGTCTCACAGGTTATGGGTTTCAGCAGGTTGTATTAACAGCACCATATGTCTTTTAGCCGGTTAATTGTCTCAGCAGGTTAAGTGTCTCAGCAAGTTATGGGTTTCAGCAGGTTGTATGAAAACTATAAATATAGGTTGATGGATATCGAATTGTTAAAAAGTGTATTAAAATAACAAATAATTTATAAATATTCACTTGTTAGTAATTTTGAAGTGTCAGGCCACATTACCTAGCAACAGTCAAATTACATATCTGCAATTGTTGTAAGATTTTGTATTAAATTTTACTCTTTTTACCCATTTATGTAAGTAATTGTCTACAGTACATGTTTTGACATTTCTTTTGTTTAAAAAATAAACTTCTTTAAAATATGAAATTAGAGTTTTTTCCCCTTAATTTGGTTAATACGAATTTTGTTTTATGGTCCCTAGGGTTTCGAATTATCCAAATTTGACTGTATTACATACTGCATTGAAGGAAATATTAAGGATAATTTTTTGGGCATTCTGATGTTTTTTTATTCGCTGTGTATTGTTACATGTTTTTTGCACGGCTACTACCCGAATGTGAATTAATATCTTCGTATCTCAGTACTGACAGTAAGTTACAAGACTTTAAGTTTTCTCCTGTGCACTAACTCGGAGATGTTTCTTATTGCCGATGTTTCTATTAATTTAGAACATACAATCCCAGTTTTGAGATGCCATATGACAACTCGGGCTATAAACAATTTGCAATAGTTTCAACGGAGTAACATTTGCACAATGTTCGCTTTTACTACATGTGCTTGTTAAAATGTATTCCATTCGGTTTGAACAATATTTCTACACATTAAAAACCTTCTCTTATGTATAAACCTGCTACATTTGTGTTAAACAGTGACTTACTAAAAAACAGTGTCTGTGTACGATTATACAAATCACCAGCAAGGCATCGATATTCATCAAACGATACTTGAGTATTTTAGTTTTAGTTAGGTTATACAATATGTACACATTTTCTGTTTGTTCTTTTTTGAAATGTGGATTTATCATATCTTAACAATTCATTATTTCCATTATTAATTGTACGATGAACATTTTTTGTTAAAATAATTATTTTATGTTATCTAAAAAATACAGTAACAACAAACAATTAGAAAATAATAAAAAAGGAGCTTTGTTTTCAATTTATTACAAAAACTACTTTTAATGATTTGTTTTGAATGTTCATTAAATAAGTTTAGTTTATTAATCAACTATCCAATAGTAGTTATTTTAAACCTAGATCCAAACAGTCTTAATAGCATAAAACATCTAAGTAAAAGATAATTCAAGTATATTCAGCAATTATAATAAAAAGTAATAAAGTTCAGTTTATATATATTCTTAAAAAGGTGTTAGTTTGGGGTTGAATTTTCTTATGTTGAGCATCCACTGATTGCGCCAACATTTGGTCCTACGGGCCGGATAGCGTGAACACATTGGTTATCCTTAAAAGCAGCTGAAAAACTTGCTTGACTGCTTTTTATGCATTGTACACTGTAATAATTAGGTTTATTACTAAAAATGGTCGATGTCTAAAATAATTTTGATTTATACATTGTTAATATTGATTACTTATAAATTATAATGAATGTAACTCTTACTTTTGGTTTAATGCAAAGGAATTCACAGTAAAAGTACAATTTCTATTTACAAATATAAGCATCTTTGTTTACACTTTTATCAGTGTACGAGTTCATTTAATCTCTTATACGTTGATTATATATTGCTATAAGTAATATTTTTATTGGAAAAGTTGTACTGACCTTTGTGAAAACATACAATTCACTATAATAACTATTTTAATTATGATTATTTTACTCGCAGGTGCACTAACCTGTTATGTTTTATATTTTAAATGTTGTCTAAAAAGAATAACATTGAATATTCAATTTATTGTCAAATTATTATGATAGATAATTCTTTATATAAATTGTCTCATCCATATAAGCTCAGGCCTAGTTTGCCATTTCAAAATCAATTTACAGTTATTACTATTGTTACCGAGAACCGCTCCAAGACATATTGAATCAAATAATAAAGCTAAGCCAAGTGGGAAACAATTGATTCTAAGAGCATTGCATCCATTATAAAAGTATTATTTAATTGTAAAGAGTGTTAGAAAAACAAAAAGTTTTTTCGGAGAACTCAAATTTGTGAACGAAAATTAATCGTTAGAAAGCAGAGGCTAAATCCGATCACCCAGAAAAAAAATAATTAAGCCTTTTTTTTAATTAAGCGGCTGGATTTATTAAAAATTTAAAGCACAATAATATGTATTAATGAAAAATTCATTTATTGTCACAAAATAATAATGGTTTCATTTATTATAAAATAAATAAGAAATGTACAAAGAGAATATAGGAACATATTGAGTGCATAGAGTTCTGAACAATAGTTGATATGTATAACTGTGCATTCTTCTTAAACACCTGAAATAGAACAGCAAGATTAAAATTTATTTTATTCATTAATTTTTAAAAGTATTATTATTTTTTATTAATGCTATAATATAATTTAATTCCAAGTAGAGAAATTATAGCTATTCAAATTTCCGTTAAAAAAAACTCTGATATTTAAGAAATTACATTGTGGTCCAGAATTTTTCTAAAGTTGTGTGAAGTCAAAAAATCTATTGGTCATCATCGGTTTATTAAAAAAAAAAAAAAAAAAAACGAAGAAAAGAGTATAAAATAAAGACCACTAGCCCTACTTTAATAGCATCAGGGTGTAACAACTCGAAAACGATGTTGTCAATAAATAATTTATTATTCAAATTTATAATTCCTTTCAAACGACGACATACACGCGCCTAGCGGCAAGAATGCGAAATTCCAATCCACAACAATGTCAAATTTCAATATTTTCGACCGGACAATAATTAATTAACACAACTTACCAAATTCTTAACCTAGGAAAACCTATACAAAATTAAGCCTAAATAATCGATCTATCCGTAAAAATTAACAACTCAAAGGCAGAGCCAAGGAAACAAAAATAATCCACTTTTATAAAGACGAAAAAGTCAACCGAATAAATTGCCAATTTGAAATACAGTGTCAGTATTTCGCTGATAGTAGAAATACGGAAAACCTAGAGACAAAACAAACCATGCCTATATATAAACCATACATTTCTGAACATAAAACGTCACCTGAGTTCTTATTTAAGTTCAGTGTACACTGCTTGAGGGAATGATCTCCACTCATAATGTTTGAATTTATCAAGTAGTTTGTTTGATCTATCAAAGTTGGAATTGAGATAACTGTATTGAATATTTCGTTTGAGCTATGGTTTATTTTATTATTCAAAACAAGTTCTGGTTGTATTCTTGCGGCTTTAAATATTTAAAATTGTAAATTGAAACAACAGGAAAGATTGTGGCAGACCTAAGGGGTAATAATTATATTTTGTATACAATCTTGGACGTTAAAATTACAAAAATGTTCAAAGATACCAGAATGTTTGATTTATTTTTAAGTTCTATACTTAAGTGTACATAAAAAAATGCTATTACAATGAATAGAGCTATTTTAGGTTTAATTTGCCTAATTTCATTAATTATATTTTTCTTTTAATTCTAATAATTTAAAATAAAATTGCATTCAACCTTATCTTATATGTTGTATCTAACCACCAAGAAATCATGTTTCAGGTTTTTGTCAATAATTCGATTATCCTTTGAATTACAGAAAAAAATCTAAAATCATTTTATTTTTAGTTAAAAGAGGAAACATTTTAACTCTTGTAATTTTTTTTTAAATTAATGGTTTTCAAGATATTCAACATTAAAGATTTTTAACGCCCCCCCCCCGTTTTGAAAATAATAAAATACAGTCTTTTTCACACTTGTAAAACGCTACATAAAAAATATGTATGTAAATCTGAACTCAATAACGTAACTTTTTAAAATACCATGAGGATCGAAGTTGAAACCTCTAGCACACAAACCGGAAGTTCTATCAGACCAACCAGCGGCGCTCAAAAACCGCAATTGACTTCAAAATATATATTTCTGCAAAAAACTCGTTATGGACAATTGAGAAAATTTTGTTTTGCTTTTTTGCAATTCCCAGATCGCATAAATTTCTCTATAGAACGTTAAATTGATGTCAAAGGCGAAACACCTCTTCTTAAAACAAGTTATTAAGCGTCATCATAGTATACTCAGCCCATCATACAGCATAATGCAAAACAAATTATATAAATGAAATGTCAAATAGTCTCTTAGGAATTGTTAAATTGTATTGGAAGATCAAGAAATAGAAAACGTTTTACACGAGTTTTGTAAACCTCGTAATTATGTATATCATTACTTTCTTAATGTCGGAAAGACCTGTAAAACATTCTCCACTCCTTCACACATGTCTAGGCTAAATATGACAAAGAGCTTCCACTCACTATGCTCGTGACAGTGACTCGCCCTTCACAACAATATCACATTTTCTTTCAAGGGTAAGGTTCGAAATTAAATTTGTAACAATATCTTTTCTATTTGTTACGGTAGAGAGGCTTGGTACCATTAAATGTGTATCTAATTTAGTGTGTTGGAAGTTGGACAATACACTAGGTATGAACCAAAAACGGTTTAAAATGGCCACCATTTTGACATTTTCCAATAAAGTTCTATAAGACCAATCGTGCTTCCACACAGACATCAACAACAACGATCATGGACGATCGGAATTCGAAAATCACTTTTTATGAAACTTGAAGATTACTTTTTACGATTACCAAACTTACATACCGGGTAAATAAAAATAAATGAAAAGCTAGCCGTCGATTACACTAATAGTATCAGGGTCGGAAAGTAGTCATGGCCGAATTGATAGGAGAGATGAATGAGGGAGGCGTAGAAACTACGTGAAAAGGCTTAGATCAAGCTAGGGACGTTCTCTCCATGTCTGTACTCATTATAGTAAGCCCTTGAATTTTCCTATGCAAATCAGGTTTAGAGAGAAATATTTAGTAGCATATAACTTGAGTTTGCATTGTTAAGTCGAAATCCATGCTTATACATAAAGCAGTCTTACACAATGTTTGCAATCTCAACACCTTCCACTGACAGCATTGTGTGATATCCATTTAATCTGACAGGGTAAATATTGTCAAAATTGTCTACGTTACTAATAGCATTAAAGTATGACCCTTTCTAAAAGTAGGGTTGCACAATTCTATTAATTTCATGCAAAGTGTGCTTTGTCCAATTTACCAGCTAATATTTATAATACTTATTCCACTTAACTATTTAATCAATACATCTCATTGTAAAAATACGTATTATAATTTTGAAACAAATAATTTTTACTCGCCCAGCATAAGAAGTAAGGGTACGTTTGGTGATCGACAAAAATTTCGATTTACGTTTTTGATTGGTCTCAATGTTCATGACATCAGGAAACCAAAAAGTGATTGAAAACATCCCTTCTATTGTTGTTTGTACTTAATGAGAGTTGTGTTATAGCTGTGACAAAAATTAACATTTAAATAATCAATTTATTTTAGAGGACTATAGTTAGCTCATGTAGAACCCCATTGAATAACTTATAACACACTAAATTATGTACAAATTAACAGATTTCAATTCTGCGTGCCAACCCTGTTACCAACCCCACCTCTCTACGGTGACAAATAGCGAAATTGTTGTCAAATATGCAATTTTTCTCTAAGAAAATTTGACATTCGTTTAGTTATGAGATCCCGTATCGGGATCACCAAAACTTGCGTAGAAAGTAGAGACTCTTTCACATATGTACAGCTTCAAAACCCACCAGAGCTAAGATACTGATACGAGCGAAGCGAGTGGTGACTTTTTAATACATAAAAAGGCGCCAATTAAGGCCTATCCAACATCAATCACACTATGTGTTTTAAATTGCCTTTCAAGATTGCCGAACACACGATCGGGAGGGATAAATGAGTGTCCCACGGTTGGATAACACAAGACAATGATTTTAACATGGGGAGGGGCTTCAGTAGGAGAGCATGAACAATACTGTGGTGTTTTTGTTTTGACCACCACAGCCGTCAGAATATAAACGTATTGTGGTAATCCCTTCCCAGTCTGCATTAATCATTTTGTGGTGCAAAGCTGATGCAATTTGCACAGATCCTTTTGGGAACTCGTGTTCTGCCCAAACATATGAATGAGTAAGCAAATCTAAATAAAATCAAAATAAATATTAGGGTAACACTTAAAACAAGGAACTAACGGGGTTTGAATCTGTTTGTATCAAGCAGCCATTTAAATGCTAGGGATTTAACAGCTTTTGAAACTGAAAACATGGTAGTTGGATTTAACGAGTTTTGTATCTGCAGCCTTGAAGGATTTAACAGGTTTTGGAAATTGGTATGTATTTCAATGTGGATTTTAGCACAGATATAACAGGTTTTGCATCTTTATAGCAAACGGTTTAACTTGAAACGATAGCTATCAACGTGACGTTTCCATAGCAACTAAAATATCAATTTCAGAAAGAAAAAAAAATGGATTTAACAGCTTTTGCCACTGGCCTACTCACTTATCCCCTGTCCCCAAAGACATAAATTTAAAAACTGGACTAATAGAAGCAGTCCTTATCGACAAATAAAATTTCCACCAACCATGTTTAACTATCTTAATTAATAATAAAGGGGGTGGAACATTCTTTTTATCCACCTGTTTACAGTTTTAGGTTTGTATATTATATTGTATATATAATGTATACATTGTGTACACCAAACGATGTGTAATTAATTGTGAACATGATTTGCTGATTGTTGTATTTAAAAAAATACTTTAATAACTAGCGTTTCTACACTGATTATTACGTCAAAAAAACAAGTGGAATGGGCACCATCGTTGTACTTATCTAACCCCATCATACAATTCAATACAAGAAAAACTTAAGAATATAATTTTCAAAAGTTGGTTTCTTGTACATGTTTCATTGTATTGGACCTTATAGGAAATGTTAAGTTGTATTGATGGTGACTTTCCCAGTAGAATAAATTCCTTAAAAACATTTGTTATACAAGTGTTCTGATGTTCGTAATTGTGTATATCACTACTTTCTTGACGCCGGCTAGGCTCTAACGGAAAGTTTGTGTTTGTACAAGGATAACTAAATCTACAAATTTTGATCTAATTTAAAGAGTTGTAAGTTAAAAACACACAAGATTGAACAAAAAACTGTATAAAATAACTGAATTTCAATAGGGTTCTATATGAGGACAATACAATTACATGATCTTATCTTAGATTTTGTGAATACTCTCCTGCTTATGTACAAACTATAACTACATGGCCAACGACGACGGACGACAGCAATAGAAAATAATTCTTAAAATTTCCTGAGGGACATGAAGATCAGTCAAAAACGTGGGTCGAAATTTGCGATAACAAAACCTACACTACACTCGTCTACTGGGTTACTTCATACAGATCACTTATTTAAATCATTGTATTACAATGGTAGAGCTAAACACTTAAACTATAAGTCTGAACTTAAGCACAAACTGGAATTTTAATTCACGGTCTAACATTTTATTTTATTTACAAGTGTTGACATTGATAAGTTTGTCTAAAAGATATTAAGTGAAGTAGACTGCTCAGAAGGGTTTGCATTGTGTTGAGGAAATCTATCGAAGAAGCAAATAAATTATATCCACTGAAGAATCAATCTTCGATCTGTTCCCCAACATTAACTTAATGTACAGTGTGTCCATGAAGTTAGGGGTTTCGAACCACTTAATAAAACCTAATTTATCAGCGCAATAAGTGTACATTTTAATAGCATTTTTTTGTGAAATGCGATGTAACAATTCTATAGCCTTACATTAATAACAAGTTAGTGGATTCATCATGGTACTTACCCAGCCACTCAAAATAAACTGTAAAAAAAATATTTCACTCACCCATCCTCAAACAAAAATAAAACCAAACAAAACCATTCATCACCGAAAATCTCAGTTCGGTACTTGTCAATCAATAAGTAAAAACAAACCATGAACACCGTATTTGAAAAAAAATATTTAAGTAAAGTCTAAAATTATTTTCCTAGAATCGTAAATTTTATTAAAATAAAGTTTTTAATGACAGCAATCCTTTTGTTTTTTGCCAATCATTCCTAAACCATAATATAATCATTCCTAAACCATAATATCATCATTCCTAAACCATAATATAATCATTTCCTAAACCATAATATAATCATTTCCTAAACCATAATATAATCATTCCTAAACCATAATATAATCATTCCTAAACCATAATATAATCATTCCTAAAACATAATATAATCATTCCTAAACCATAATATAATCATTCCTAAACTATAATATAATCATTTCTATACCGTAATATAATCATTCCTAAACCATATATAATCATTCCTAAACCATAATATAACCATTCCTAAACCATAATATAATCATTCCTAAAACATAATATAATCATTCCTAAACCATAATATAATCATTCCTAAACCATAATATAATCATTCCTAAACCATAATATAACCATTCCTAAACCATAATATTATAATCATTCCTAAACCATAATATAATCATTCCTATACCATAATATAATCATTCCTAAACCATAATATAATCATTCCTAAACCATAATATAATCATTCCTAAACCATAATATAATCATTCGTAAAACATAATATATTCATTCCTAAACCCTAATACATATAATTATTCCTAAACCATATTATAATCATTCCTAAACAATAATATAATCATTCCTAAACCATAATATAATCATTCCTAAACAATAATATAATCATTCCTATATAATAATATAATCATTCCTAAACCATAATGTAATCATTCCTAAAACACAATATATTCATTCCTAAACCCTAATATATATAATTATTCCTAAACCATAATATAATCATTCCTAAACGATAATATAATCATTCCTAAACCATAATATAATCATTCCTAAACAATAATATAATCATTCTTAAACATAATATAATCATTCGTAAACAATAATAAAATCATTCCTATATAATAATATAATCATTCCTAAACCATAATATAATCATTCCTAAACCATAATATAATCATTCCTATACCATAATATAATCATTCCTAAACCATAATATAATCATTCCTAAACCATAATATAATCATTCCTATACCATAATATAATCATTCCTAAAACATAATATAATCATTCCAAAACCCTAATATATATATAATTATTCCTAAACCATAATATAATCATTCCTAAACAATAATATAATCATTCCTAAACCATAATATCGGTTTTACTTGCGATACTGTACGAATTTGAGTTATTAATCTTCACATTTTACTAAAAATTGAACAAAATCGGTAGGGCCAATTTAAGCAATTATGTATTTTATAACATCTCCAAGGCAGATTTTTTGTTTTTACCAATAATTCACAAACCAACATTTCTGGAGAGATGGCAAGCATATGTTTTGATTTGGTTCTTAGAGCTTAATTTGATTATAATCGTTAGAGCCAATTTTGAAAAAAAAATCGTATTTTTTCTTATGGCATCTTAGTAAGTTATCGAAAAAATGAAGAAGAAAAAGTCCTGAAACGTTACCAAAATGTTCCCAAATACCAAATTTGGATCAAAGGAGCCAAAGCGTTTCGGCTGTAGAGCTGTCTATACGACAGACGGTATTTAATCAAATAATTTTAGTTGAGGATGCGTTGCATAAACAAACCAAATTTATACCTCTTTTTATAAATATACAGTAGATTTTTTTTTCAAAGTCGTTTCCACAGTTTATTTTCACTTGTTAACTGACAACTACCAACATCTTTGTTTGTTTAGTATTTCAATTGTAACGAGTCTGTTGACGTTTTAGAGCTTTTCAATTACCATAAGATGTTAGTCGCAAAATTTTAGTAAGAAATAACTAGTAACATGAACTTTTGGGTATTGTAGTCAATTACCAAGAAATAATTTGTTTATTTAGAACTCATATATTACAAATAGCAATTGCATTTCTTCTTTAGAACTGGATGTAGAGTTCCAGGAATAAGTCGTAAATTTTGTGACTTAAAAGAGAGAGAATAAATGAAAAGTTGTCGAAAGAGAAAAGTTTGTAGAACTTTGTCCTAGATGTATACACGTGCTTGTGTCGTGATGTTTTACAAGATGGCGTACTTAAAGTTGGTGAAAGAAATAAGTTCATGCAGCTGATACGCTGACTTCCAGGAACGAATTAATGTCTTGTTTCAAGTTATATGAGAGAACAACATGTCATGTTTTTGAAAATATAAGTTTTTGGTCCCATAAATAAATATGTCGATGATATTTGCCAACCGTCATCATACAATGTAATACAAGCAGATCCTCTAAACATAGTGCCCAAAAACTTGGTCTCTTGGGTCTTGTAGGAAATGTTCATTGATTGGTGGGTAGTTTTATAAACTACCCAGAAAAATAAGTTTGTGTAAATTTAAATCTACATATTTATAGCTAATTTATAGCGACATCGACAACCGACGGACAGTAAGTGGAAAATCGCTTCGGTTATAAAATGTGAATATCAGTAAATAAAACAAATGTCAAAATTTTTGACGATTAACAAACTTACCCCATACTTTGTATACTGGGTATGTTAAAATGGTGATTTTTGTAATAACGTTTGTCTGTTGTCTGTGTAAAACGAAATACCAACAAAAATTTAAAGAGGGATATGCCATGAAAGCAAAACCCAAAATCTGTTCTAATAAATTTGTTAAAAGGTATCTGAAATGATAGCGCTTAAAGAGTTAAGTAAAGTGTATCCCCTTGGAGATATTTTTTTCCATGGAAGGGAAATTTGTTACGCACAAACAGGAGCCACATGTCCGTTGGTTAATCCGGATTACTCACTAAACTCTTGTCTCCTCTACGGCCTTCCCGATGTTTCAAAGTTATTCATGTAACCTTCAGATATTACTTCATAAAGAATTCATAACTTCGCCTATTCTAGTCCAGATATTCTACACTCGTATGCTTCTTTTTTTCACTAGGATTGGTTGAATATAGCTTGTTATTGCATTCCACTTATATAGGTGGATAATATATCCACTGAATCCGTTAGCATGTTTTTAGATAATAAGTGTATCCCTATTTCTTTCGGGATACTATGTCTTGTAATGTTCGTGCATTCCACAACATCGTCATGAACAGTAGTCGCACGTTACAAATGTTAAAACTTTTCAAGAAGGCTTTAAAATTACGACGTCCTGTATGAGTTTTGGTTAGGGCGGTAATTAACTCCACCCTTTCTACCGCTTTAGATCCCACTGTGCCAGCCACTTCAGCAATACTTTTAACTTAGCGATCTTCTTGTTATTTTTCATTAATTTGGAACTATTGGTGAGATCAACAATGATAAAGCCTTCCAGAAATTAGTTACCAGTACCAGGACAGCACTCTACGGTAAGTCGATATAATCTTCAAAGTCACGTCATTATATTGATGACATTTAACCCCTTACCCCCTGCTTTCAAGAGCCTTCGCTCACACTCTGCACATAGCAAGTTCGATATATTATTGGTTAAAAATAGTGCTGTAGGAAATGTAGGAATGTTTCAAAATTTCCAAACAATTAAATCCAATGTTTGTAAAATGTGAAGAATTTTAATCTAAAACCGTAAATAAAGGAATTACAGTCCCTATAATTTGGAAAATACCGAAATGAACTCTGATCACTGTAATTTTTGTTTTGTAAGTATTAGTTTTATGGAAGAAGGTCGTGAGAACGTTTCTCCATCGTCCAATCGCATGAACTGATTTTAATGAAATGTGGCATGTGGCTATATTATGAGATTTTTTGCAATTTTTAAATCAACATTTGGAGGTAACTACAATAAGAAAAATCACAAAAACACGTTTTTGTCAAAATCGGGACTAATGATTTTCACCACATTTTGTTTAATTGTAGCATGAAAACGTGTGGTTCTCTAAACATTTTGGTTCGTGAGTTATCATTAAAAGACGAAAAAATCAGTTATGGTTCTGTTATGAAGTCCTTATTTTCTCAATAGCGGTTCTACTGATTTTGATCATACTCAAAATTGTAATTAAAAACATATTACGGTTTAGGAATTGGGAAAAATCATAATTAATCAGATGAATTAATTTTAATTAAAATTATATATAATAATATTAATCATAATTAATCAGTCAAGACCGATATCATTAAAAACTCAATTTTATTTAAATACAACTTACGCTGAGGTTTTTATTTAAGTAAACCTGTTTCATTTTCACTTTTTGATTGACAACATTTCGGATTACGAATAGTTTTAGTTGGTTTTGAAGATTTATGAGTAGGAAAGTTTGGTAATGCAACGTTTATTTTAACCCATGTCTACAAGAAAATATATTCCCTTCATTTATTCCTTAATTTTTCGATTAAACTCCCTTTTTTTATTTCTTTGATCATGCTTAAACTTTCCTTTTTATTAAAACACCATACTGATAAAATTATTTTATTTTAGTTTTAGAAATGATCGTGTGAGAAAGTTAGTGCATTTCATGAAATATATTTAGAAACTCTAAACACGTAAGACTGAAAAGTGATACTTTATTCATGAATATCTTGTGAATAGAAAGGACAACTTGACATTTTAGCTTTTAAATTTCCTTTCACATTTCAGGTGTTTAAAATATAATTACTAAAAACAAGTTGATGGGAACTACCGTGGTACTTACCCAGGCCCATCATACAATGTATAGTTTATTAAAACCCTTCGTGTCGATGACTTAGCCCTACTGGATTTCATAATTTAGAAATAACTCAGCAGTAGGCCTACTGGAATAACACATTTTCTTGAAATTACATTTTAATAATAACTTCCCTATTTATTATCGTAAAGAGGTGGGGTTGATACTATTACATCGAAATAGAAATCTGCAAATTTGTATTTAATTATAAATAAATAAAATAAACATATATTAACATAACATAAAACCGTTTTAAATAATTACGTTCAATTTAATTAGATTTTCCTGAATTTCAATAGAGTTCTATATGAGCTCTATATATAGTCCCCTTTATAAAATTTCAAGTTCCTATTCTTATTTTTGTCGCCGTTATCGTGCTTACGACAATAACCCATAACGACAACGACGACGGACGAACTGCATGTCGATAATCACTTGGGTCAAAATGTTTTATGATTAGAACTTTCCCTGAACTTCGAATACTATTCATCGATTTAGACTGATTGTCATCAAATGACAGAATGAAATGTAAGACGTTTCTTGGTTTAATACAGGTTGGTTAAAAAGAAACTTGGGCTACTCTAATTTTGTTATTAATTAAGTAGCTAAACATGGTTTGCGACAATCTACTTTACATTAAGGAGATGCTTCTATGAACACTTTTAGATAAGGCAAAGGGTAAATCAAAACATACTGTTGTGTGATACATCATTTCCACAGGTTAGATGAGACAACTTCTTAGATGACCGTAAATATAATGCGGCAATTAATGTGATTATATATTTGTTTAAATCATCCATGGTCATCCATGGTCTTTTCGTTAAACTGCTATTTTAATTCTACGAGCATATAATCCTAATATGGATCCTACCAGAATTTTATAAAAACATCATATTTACGCCAAAAATCATCCGTAAAGCAGATGAGAAAAACTCCACAAACTTGAAATCACAGAAAAAACTGCCTAGATAGGAAACAATTTATGAGAATGAAAAAAGTGGAAGACGTGAAGAGTCAAGTTTCCTCCCAAGTCAAGAGGAAGTGATATTGACGTTCTCCACGAACACCCGGTGACGTTAAAAAAATACCGTACTATTTCACAATATGTAAAAATATTTTAGGGTAAATAAAATTTGTGTTCAGTTTTCTGGATAAATTGGTTCCGAAATACTTTGAGTCTACAAAAGTGTTTTTAGAATTTCTGTGTCTCTGTCGTGTTAGCAGTGTTCTAACACAGGTAGACCGATTTTTATCAAATTTGGTTTATGGCCGTATTTCTACTGTAACATGGGACTTTATTCATTTTTTTGTAACACAATATTACTCTACATTTCTAAGGCTCTAAGGACGGAAACAAAACATATTGGTCGATCCCTAAGAAATGCTGATTCTTTAGTAATAGATAAGAGACAAATATTCAGCATGGGACTGTTACAACAGATGAAATATCTTAAAATCGGCTATAGAAATTTCGTTCAAATTTTATTTAAATGTGAAATAATAAAACAACCCAAACTCGTGTGCAAGTGAAGTAATATTACGGTTCCAAGAAATTGACATAAAAACACACGGAACCTGGACTGCCGTCATTTAAAGCTAAAATTTAATCAAATACAATTACGCCGAGATCGCGTTTATGGCACAATAGAAGCAATTTAGTTTCTTATTTATATATATAAATATTTGATTATATTCTCTCTACCACCTCCTGAAGTCCAATATTTCCTAGAAGCTGCCTCTCGCAACAAAGAAGATTCCTGCAAACCATGTTTACCTATCTTAATTAATTTCAAATTTTAAAATGGAGGAGTGGAAGTTTCTTTTCAGTCAGTCTGTATTCATATATGAAAACGAACGGATCATCAAATCATATTCTGAAGTATATTGTGCACATTCTTAAGATCAGTGCACATTTTATGTTTTGGTTTGTGTTAATGTAAAATATATCAAAAAAAGCTAATATTAAATACTACTTTATTAAATAAACCGTTCTACAAATTCATAATACGCTACACTAATTGTTTAATTAATAATTCAAATATCCCTTACGTTTCTAAGCCGAAAAATAGTTGCTGTAATAAATCCAAGGTTGAAAATATTTTTAAGTGATAACGACCCCTATAAAAATACATCACTTCATGTCCTGGAAGATATTTATTTGTATAAAGAAGGAAGAATAGAGGAGCCAGGATTAAAACACGGGATTTAGGTGAAGTAATTCCCCGGGCTGTGGAAGCTATAAAGAACACAAATTTCAATACAATATTATTGATTTATATTATGTTCCAGACAGTTTTATAGATTCAGTGATGCAACGATAAATTTCGTGAAATTGTCTACTTTTAGCAACAATGATTTGTTAGTGTACAAATACACTTTTATATATTGTTCTTTTACTTTTCGACATATATATACTAGAGAGAAAGTTATCTGATGGGTCAAAATATCGATGTCGAGTTTTTTGCGGATATATCCGCTTTTATGTCTCCCGAGTCCAAAGTACTTTTTGAAATGATATCTGTATGAGTGTTTCTTGTATATCCAGTGTACTACAACCCGAAAGCGTGGGTCGATTTTAATCAAATTTGGTGTGTCGGCATATTTTTGTCATATCCAGGGATATTTTTTTTGATATCTCAAAATTTAGAAGTAACTACCATAAAGAAAAACGTAAAATTATGAAATTCTCAAAGTCGGCTCTATTTTTTGGTATTATGCGCTTGTCTACACAAAAAGGCCCCAAAATCCCAAACGTGTAGACGGATTTTAATTAAAATTGGTATATGATCTGGACATATTTTGAAACTTTTCTTCTATCTATATAACTCACAATTTGGAGCTCTACTATACTACGTTTTTTTTTCGAAATCGGTATTACAATTCTGTTCAAATATTACATAAGCGTGGCTTCTAAAAATTCAAACAAAACGTTGGTCACTATATCGTATAAAATGACTGTTCTTGAATTGTTAAATAAAAAACCAAAATAATGGCCATTGTGGTATTATAATATACCTAAATTCTCAAAGTCGAATTAAGTAGTTCAAATTTGAGTGAAATGTGAATATTATTGATCCATACACCTATGTGCAATATTGCAAATATATATGTAACAGTAAAGGTTGTGTATTGTTGCAAAGTATTGGCTATGTACAAGTAATTAGCCAATTCTGTACCTGCTTTACCATACGACTTCCTGTATAACTCGATAGTTGCAAGCATGTCTGGTTCTATAATTGTGAAATTCGTTATTCTAAACTTGACCACGCTTAAATTTAAAATAGAATAACACTTCAAGTATAAAGGGTGTTTTAAAAATATTTGTCTTAACTTCGAGAAGAGATTTATGGCATTTAAAAAAACATTCCTATAAACGTACCCTCGAAAACGGTTCGTTATCTGTCTGTCGGCAATTTTGTGTGTTTCATTTCAAATAATAATGATTTTTTTTTAAATTAATTAAAGAAATTTTGAGTAAAAATTTGGTATAGGCTACACATTTTTTTTTTCTATAATGATGTTTTATTATTATACCAATAACACAAACTTTAAATTTATAAATAATATTTTGGTTTTTTTGTAGTAAACCGTAGCAACAAAATATTTATATAAAATGACGGCTCAAAAATAATAATTTCTATAGATATCGTTATTTTTCGAAAAAACACAATTCAGCCTAAAGGTTCTTGGACATGTGTTTAAAAAACTTTTGGTTTGTTTATTTTGATGCCTTGATACACATCCAGTTATTAAGGTACACATTTGAAACATTCTGTATACATACAAGGTGTAAGCTATACCAAGTACCCTGACAGAAATTTTACAAGTTTTAGTAATAATTCCTACCATAAGCCTAATAGTTTTCTTTTTTCGTTTAATATTCTGAACTGATGCGTTTCTCCAAAGAAGAATTCCATAGTTCAGATGAGGATTTAAGTACTAATATTGTTTATGTAATCATTCCAGGTCAAATTATTATCAATAAAACAACCTCAAAACTTAGCTGATTTTGCTATTTTAAGTACATTTTTATCTTATACGATCTTTCATTTTCTTCTCTTTTTTTTTTTTTTTTTTTTTTTAAGACAAAAACATTTCGGTCATCATCGCTTTATAAAAATTTGAAAAACAGATCATAAAATAATGACTGCTAGCTGTAACGGCGTCAAAGTCGAAAAAGAACAATAATAGTGAAGAGAGACCTGATAGAAATGAGAGGGATCTAACCCAAGACGAGATCCTACAAGGTTCCCTCAAGATTGCCTATCCCGTCTCACTAAAGAGAGTCTTTAATTTATTTTAGATCAACAACTTGAATACATAAACAGAAAAGTTAAAACATCGAATTTAGAATTCCCATTATTGGGAATTCAATATTGGAAAACAGTTAAGAAGCGTGCTTTGTGAAAACATTGTAATTTAATAGCGGTGTCTATTGATCAAAAACAAACTAAATATATTTCAGAGGAACTACATCTATAATGACACGAACTAGAAATACACAGTTTACCCCATGCTGTTCATAGTATCAAACAAAAACATTTTTTTACACAGTGAAGTAAAATAAGTAATATTACACTTTTAGTAAAGGGGAGGAGAACATTTTATTTTATTAAATAAAATTTAGGAATATTTTTAAATTACCCATAAATATGTCTGTACATGAGGAGGTAAGCTTAATTTGATATTAACAATTTGCTTGCACAATGGTTCCTTCTTACTTTCTCATATACGTAGTATGGAGAAAAATACTGTAATATGATTTCAAACGTCAATGGCGACTTGTTGAGGATTCCCCGAGCCCCAAAAAAGTGGTTTTGGAATGATTTCTGTCTGTTATATGTGAAGTTGTTAAAAATTTGTTATGTTGGTATATAAAGGTCATATCTCGGGACTTTTTCCCGTTTCTTTCGATAACTATTTGGAGATAGCTGTTATAAAAAATAAACTTAAATTATGATTTTGTAATCGATGTTCCTATAATTTTACTCAAGTATAGCCTTTAAAGAATAAAATAACTCGAATAACTCTTAGTCACCATCTCATCAAAAATACATGTTCATGAGCCTTTTATAAAAATCAAAAAATCGCTAAATAGAGTTCTTAAAAATTAATTAATTTCTCAAAAATGATTAACGACCCAAACTCGTTAACATAATTTCAAGTAAATAAATATTACGGTTCAAGAATATTTGGCAAAAAATCTAAATGACCTTGACCGCTGTCATTAAAAGCTCGATATTAACGAAATACGAATTACGCTGATGTCATGTTTTTGGCACAAGAGAAGTAGTTTAAGCCCTTATTTTAATATATAGATAAATAAAACAGCGTCCATATTATCTTTCTGATTGACAAATACCGAAATGACGTTTTTGATGACGATTAGTTTTGGTTCATTGGTTTGAGGATGGGTTGGTGGAGAAGCTTTATTATAATTTTATATTTTACAGATGATTTTTACGAAAAATTTGCTGTTCGTGTATCACGTAGTTTTATAAATTCACAATTGTTTTTAGTTAAGAATAATGTAAAATTATTAGATATATTCGATCATTGAAGAAGATCAAGAAATTATTAGTAATTATCATGTAAGTAAAACAAATCATAAAGGTATCACAGAAACCTATAATCAGATAAAACGTAAATATTATTGTACTAATACTAGAAGTAGCGTACAAGACTTTATCAATAATTGCGATGTATGTTACGCCTACAGCATCCAGACTGATGAAAATGCTATCTACTGACACAATCACCTTTGATATAGCCGATTCGAATTCGCGACAGATTTACAGAATTACAACTCAACAAGCAACAGAGACAAGTGACCGCCTATTCGATCACTTAATTAGTTATGGAATTCCAGAAGTCATCAATTCAGATAACGATAGAGAGCTATTAAAGAGCTAATGGATTTGCATAAAATAAAGTTTCATTATAATGTAAGCACTCAACACCCAAAATCTAACGGATTATGTGAGAGAGTTCATTCAACCTTAATTGAACACATTTGACTTTTCAATAACCAACCAGAGTTTAAAATGAAACTAATTCAAGAAAAAATGAATTATGCTGTCATTATATACTACTGTTATTATGCTGTAATAACTACTTAATACATCACTATTTAATTATCACTAGAACTTGCTTTTATTATATAACTTAGCTCTAGTCAATAAAAATAACATCAATATAACATAAAACATTTATTATTCGCACAACATTTAAATTCATAACACGTTTCAATACAGTTTAGTAACAGAATAAAACAATACATTATTAATATACTGAAATGTTACAGAGTGATCGAAACTGCATCTTTACTTATGTCATTATTTCAATTTATAACTACATATTTACCTGATGTTTTTACCGGGCGTGTTCCTAGCGGCGGTAGCGCAGGAAACGTGCACTGAACGCTACCGCCGTCGTCCGGGACCTTTCCCTACTGAAAAAAAAAATTAATCAGATATAATAGAATCCAAATAAACATTACGGGTCTACTATTAAAAAAGATAGAATAATAATGGGATTTGTATATAATGAATTGAATTAAAACATAATTTGAATATGTATAACATGAGTTTGAATGTAATTGAATTTTTGTTAAATTATTTATATAACTAATTTTTTTTTTATGTAAAAATAATTTTAATGAATATAACTAAATTAATTTTTGTATTGTGAAATAGTTATTGTTATTTGAATTACTAAACTATTTAATTACAATTATTGAACTACAGTAAGTAAATTAAGAATAATAGGGATTAAATCTGTAATTATACTTCTTAGAGGAGTAGAAGTAAGTTCTTATAGCAGTGGAGTAACTAATGCGGTAGCGCAGGAAACTTGCACTGAACGCAACCGCCGTCGTTTGGGACCCTCCACTAACTCTTCCCACTAACTGGGAATAAAAATTAATGAGATATACTGTAGTCCAAATAAACATTACGGGTCAACTAATAAAAAAGATAGAATAATAATGGAATTTGTATATGCGATTCCACGATGTGCGCTGAGTTGACGATGTGCGTTGTGTTCTGAAACAAACAAAAACAACAGAAAAGTTAATTTTTGTTGGAATGAAAGGTGTGTGTGTCATTTAAAATTTCATACATAAATAAAGATGCAGTTTATAAGTGGAGTAAAGTCTAGAATTTGGAAGCTTTTAAATACAATAAAATTAATTGTTAATTTTTTTTCTAAACTAAATGACAAAAGGTTTTATCGTCTTGAAATATTACATTTGTTTATTTTTAAAACCATCTTTGATGTTTTATTAAAATAGCAAATATTGGATCATGATCACTCTGATAACTTCATCATTAACTTTTTTTTTATATTTGGATAACTTCATCAATTTATTTTAATGTAATAATTTGAACGGTGCCCTAATCACACACACGCACGCGAGCGAGTACTTCGTTGAATATCAATTAGGCCTAAAGTCTTCATGGTTCATCCTGTTCTTCAAATTTAGGATGAATACGGAAAGTAGGTAATTCCTTCGAATTCAGATGAACTTCGAGTCCCCAAAAAGCTTCTCTGGACAACTTTCTTCCATGTGTTTCATTCAATTATACTTTATTATTCCGTACAAAATCTGTTTTACAATGTAATACTGTATTTCCAAAGTTCTTTTCATTAAAATGATGTATCATTTCTACTGTTTCAAAATTGTATTTTAAATTCAGTATTGAATGTTTTTTGTCGTCCATTCTATGTTGGACTGGTTTCGAAAAGTAGCTCGTTGCTTCAAATCCTTGATGACGTAAAGTTTCAAAATAGTTAGGTTAAAAGTATGCAATATTTTGGGCTAAGATAATATGTTTCTTCATTGTATATCGCGCCACCAGCAACTAGTTACTGCTATCACGTAAAATACCCGATTTACAATGTAATAATATGTTTTTAAAGTTACTTTTACCGAGAGATGAAATAAAGTGTGGTGTGTAATTTGCAAATATATTAATTAATTATTATTGTTTCTATGGTTTCATTTTCAAACCGAAAGTATTGTTGCAAAATTAACCATATGTTTGTTGGGTAATTGTTTACATTGTAATATCGGAGTTTTATTTTATCCTCTACTACATACCTTTAATTAAAAAAAAGTCAAAGAATTTTCTATATCTTGTAAAACTTGTAACATAATATTATAAATAATATGTAATTGATTCAATATATGTCGGAACTGTTCAATTTTAATTTTATCATCCACTTGGATTTTTACAGCTAATAATTTATCTTCTAATTCTTCAAAATTACTATTAATAATTGACATAGTTGTGTTAAATTATTCAATAATATTTACATTATAGAATATTGAAATTCGAAACGTTGTAACATTACATTCTGATTAATAAAGACCAGAGCACTGTGGTGACGATATATACACTTTCAAAAGTCCCTTACCACACTTGGGAATAAACAAATTAACAAAAAACCAACATTTTGTCAAAAGTAAACTGTTTATTCGTATTAGACCAGTACAAGTTATTTTTACTTCTTATTATTAAAAAGTAGTTTCTTGTTACTTTTTTGGGGATTGATTTTTAGTTTTTATTCCGTTCATCCCCTTAAACAAATGGATTAGTACAACCAAGGAAGCCATTGCACGTCGGTTATACCACCAAAGGAGGTTTACAAGTTCCACATCCCAAATCCAACGTTACCTAGATTGTACTGCCTTTCAAAAATCCATAATGAAGGTATGTCAATGCGACCAATAGTTTCGTGCAACTGATCCACTATCAAAATGGTTAACAGATGAGTTCACAAAAATTAAGAAAAAATGTTAATGTGCTTTCTCTATTAAACACAATTTAGAATTTGTCAACTCAGTGAAAAATATTAAGTTAAAAAACAGTGAAATTTTAGTTTCTTTCGATGTAAGTTCGTTGTTCCCCAGCATTCCAATTAAAGAAACTTTAGATTATCTTAAAATGTTTTTTAGAATTTAATAACGTAGAGCCAAAAAAAATTAACGAATATGTCAGACTAACAGGTATTTGTATGAATCAGAATTTTTTCAAATTTAACAACCAATTAGAAGGTACAGCAATAGGTAATAGCCTATCCCCATTTATTGCTGAACGTTTTATGCATAAATTTGAAGATAGGTTAAAAACAATTTAGTGTATTATCCAAGCGTATGGCTTAGATATAATATGCTGACGATGTGTTTGCAGTGTTTGACCTTAATGTATGTAATGTAGAAGAATTTATCTGTGAACTCAATAACATACATGGTTCAATTACCTTCAACCATGTAACCTTACCACGGGTTTAGACGACATCCTTAAGAAATTCAATTTCAAAATAGCCTACAAAAGCCAGAATAGTATAAGAAATTTAATTGGCAATTCAATAGACAGAATTCCGGACCTAAAGGATTCAGGAAATTATGAAATCAAATGTAACGATTGTGACAAGGTCAAACAAAGAGAAGAATCACCACTACGTTTAAAGAACACATGACCCATTTAAAATACGACAGACCAGAAAAATCTACAATAGCGGAACATCTATTAAAAACTAACCATAACACAGAACTCAAAAATTTTAAATTGTTAAAAAAAGTGGCTTCCAATAAATTATTAAAAGAATATTAATTGCTAAGACAGAAAATTCAAAATTACTAAAATCTGACAAAGACCCTATTCCTAATTCATGCTTGTTCTCTTTGTTAAAAACCAAGATAAACCTTTTGTGTTGTTAAGTAATAGATTTTTTAGTATAGTTTTTACAATTCATGTGAAAGTAATTATTTGTATCTATCATTAATATTCTGGTGTACTATGTTAATAGAATTTTTTAGCATAGTTTTTATGATTCATGTAAAAGTTTATATTTGTAACTATTATTAAAGATAGACCTTTTATGTTGTTAAGTATAGGGATTTTCAGCATAGTTTTTATCATTCTTGTAAAAGTAAATATGTGTATCTATTATTAATATTCTGATTTAATATGTTAATAGAATTTGTAGCAGAGTTTGTATTATTCGTATTCTTGTTTAATATGTTAAGAGAATAGATTAGCATAGTTTTTATTCATGTATCAGTAAAAAAATTTGTATCTACTATTAATATTTTAATAGTAGATACGTTAATATCTACTTAACGTACTACGTAGTTAACGTAGTTAATATGTTAAGATATTGTAAACTTTAAAACATCTTTGTATGTTAGAGGATTGGGCCTTCCCCACTCCAAGTAACAGGACAGGTGTTTGAACTGTCAACCCTATTGTTGATAGGTCAATGCACCAGAGGAGTGGGGTAGAGAAACTGGTCACTTTAGTTGTATAAAGTTTTAATTTAGTCTTTGGCCTTTGGTACGATTCCCTCTGAAGGTGATAACTTTGTTGTTGTAATAGCTATAATGGTCTAATTACGAATACACAGTTTACTTTTGACAAAATGTTGGTTTTTTGTTATTTTGTTTATTTTCAAGTGTGGTAAGGGACTTTTGAAAGTGTATATATCGTCAAGAAGTGCTCTGTTCTTTATTAATCAGAATGTAATGTTACAACGTTTCGAATCTCAATATTCTATTAATGTAAATATTATTGAATAATTTAACACAACTATGTCAATTATTAATAGTAATTTTGAAGAATTAGAAGATAAATTATTAGCTGTAAAAATCCAAGTGGATGATCAAATTAAAATTGAACAGTTCTGACATATATTGAATCAATTACATATTATTTATAGTATTATGTTACAAGTTTTACAAGATATAGAAAATTCTTTGACTTTTTTTTTTAAATTAGGGACATTACACCCTATTGTGATATCAGCATAAACATTGTTTGTAGAAATGAATAAAATATATCATATTATGAGGAATATGGAAACTTTAGAGCTTGTTTGATATAAATTGTAAGAATAATTCCAAAGAAATTATTTATTTCATTAATTTACCAATTTTTGGAACTGGAGATTATGTGTTATTCAAAATATACCCTGTGCCTACCCTACAAAGGAGAAATGTAAAAACAGAATCCATAAAGACCACACACATATGCTCGTCTACCTACATCAAGACATGACATGTGAAAATGAATTAATAAACTTTTTTACCTATGAATGGTGCAAGTACATTGAGTTAGAAATTAAGGAAAATGTTATTAAACATATTCCAGAAATTGAGAGTTATTAGTTAGTATTTAATAATAGAGAAACTTTAAGAATAACTAATGATATGGAAACTTATGAAATATCGTTAGTAGGTATGTATTTAATTTATGCAAAAGATAATGATATTGTAATGTATAACAATAAGAGATTATTATATAGGATAATATGTTAATAATAATATTAAATATTACCTTTTAATGTTCCGTCTTGTGACTTTTTTGGTCGTTCGAATGTTACGACGCGTTTCGGGACCGCAATCCCATTGTCAAGTACACTTACACAAACACAATGAAACACATAACACGTTTAAAAAACACACAAAAATACCACAGTTACAACACTTTTAAAAAACTTAATTGTGCTGGACAATTTCATCGTGTAGGTCGTATTGTGGTCCATGGTACACTGTCGTAAACTGTCTAACGAAATATATTACTGTAGTTAGAGAACCGGTTTAAAATAGCCTAGGGCTGTGTCATATAAACTATTACTTTTAAAATCCAGCTGATCGTTTAATAATTTAGACGGATTGTTATTAAACTCCTTATAAATTTCGAATTCTTCTAAGGCGTTCAAAAGTCTACCTTTTTTGCAAATATGAAGTGGAACCAGATTTTTGTTGAAATTAGTGTATGAATGATTACTATTAATTAAATGTTGAGCAAAGTTAGATTTTAATTTATGCATGTTTGTATGCGGCAAATGTTCATTAAAACGGTCTTTGAATGCCCTACCCGTCTGTCCCACATAAATACTGTCACAATCATCACAATTGATTTTGTAAACACCCGACTTCTTTTCGATTGGAATTACACGTTTGGGTCGTAATAATTTTTGAATATTATTGTTGGTGCGAAAAGTGACGGTAATATCATATTTCGCCAATGTATTTTTCACAATATGCGGAACGGTGTTAGAATATTCCATGGATACGAATTTTTTATTCTTATTCTTAGACCGTGTGATAGGGTTCTGTTTATTTCTTATATGATTATGCAAAAGTTTATCAATCATTGCTTCATGGTATCCGTTCGCTTGGGCTATATATTTAATGGTTTCCAATTCATCGTTGAAATCGTGTTTATCCAATGGTATGGTGAGAAGGCGGTGTATGAAACAGTTGTATGCTGACATTTTTTGTGATATTGGATGGTGTGATGTGGCATGAATGGTGGTATCAGTAGTGGTAGATTTTCGGTAAATTTTATATTTTAGTTTATCATATTCCTTGGTCATAGTCAAATCAAGAAAGTTTATTTTATTATCTATTTCGGTCTCCATAGTGAATTGCATTTTATGGTTGATTTTGTTGAGATAAAGTTTTAATACTTCCGCTTGACGTAAAGTGCCATCAAACACGAGAAAAGTATCATCAACATATCTTGTATAAAATAATATTTTTGTTTTATGTGGGTTGTGATCAGACATAATAAATTCGTTTTCTAAATGGTTCAAGAATATGTCCGCCAAAAGTCCGGATAGCGGTGAACCCATAGCGAGACCCTCGTTTTGCACGAAAAAATTATCGTCAAATGTAAAATAATTTTGGTTCAAGACGACCTTAAGTAATAACAGGAGTTCGTCAATTTGTGATGTGCTGAGCTTATTATAGCTGATTAAATTATTTTTCAAGATGTCAATAGTATCTTGGACAGGTACGTTAGTGTAAAGATTCACTATATCAAACGAAATTAGTTTATGTCTGTGAAATACGTCTAAGTGTTTTGTTTTTTCAACAAAATCAATGCTACTTAAAACACTGTAGTTATTATGTAAAACGATGTTATGTTTTATCAGTTGTTCAAGTTTTTTTGATGTCCTGTATCCTGGTGCGGTTGTATAGTTAATTAATGGACGGATTGGAATATTTTCTTTATGTATTTTGGGGAGACCTGTGAACTGAGGAGCGAAGGCATTGATCGGTTTTAAATATCGTCTGGTGGAGTCATCCAACAATGACGTGCATCTATTGATGGTAGAATTTAATTCTTTAACGAATTTCTTTGTGGGGTCAGTGGGTATTTTCACGATGTTATTAACATTGAAAAAATCATACGCTTTTTGGTTATAATCTTGTTTACGAATAACGACTATGGTATTGCCTTTATCAGCTTTTGAAAGTATGGCATCATTGTTTTCTAATTTAGTTTTAATTTGTTTTAAACATTTAAAATCATTACTGTATATATCCTTTAAACTCCCGCCTTTTTTTCCATAAACTGTGTCAGATTTTAAGAAATTTTTTAATTTGTTATTAATGAGAATCCTAGTCTCGTCCTGCAGTTTCTTACTAGGTAATGTTTTTATTGCAGATTCAGCATTAATAACCTCACGCGTTAAAAAGTTTTTACTCAATTTTGGGACGTTGTATATTTATTGAGAAAGTTTGTTTCATTCATATCGAAGTCTATGTTAGTAAGATTAGATACTCGAGGATAAAACTTTTGTTTACATGTTATGTTACGGACGGGATGTTGTTTGCTAGATAAGCATTGGGCCTTACGTTTGTGTATAAGAATGGTTTGTTTAGAAATGGTATTGACCTGGTCATTCACAAATCTCAAGGTACTGTCCAAACATGCGGGATGTAGTACAGTTAGTAGCTCTAAATGTAAATAAAATAAATCTCTGTTTAATTTATTTTTCTTACAGTAAAGATTTTTAATTTCCTCTTTAATACAACGTCCCAAAATTGAGTAAAAACTTTTTAACGCGTGAGGTTATTAATGCTGAATCTGCAATAAAAACATTACCTAGTAAGAAACTGCAGGACGAGACTAGGATTCTCATTAATAACAAATTAAAAAATTTCTTAAAATCTGACACAGTTTATGGAAAAAAAGGCGGGAGTTTAAAGGATATATACAGTAATGATTTTAAATGTTTAAAACAAATTAAAACTAAATTAGAAAACAATGATGCCATACTTTCAAAAGCTGATAAAGGCAATACCATAGTCGTTATTCGTAAACAAGATTATAACCAAAAAGCGTATGATTTTTTCAATGTTAATAACATCGTGAAAATACCCACTGACCCCACAAAGAAATTCGTTAAAGAATTAAATTCTACCATCAATAGATGCACGTCATTGTTGGATGACTCCACCAGACGATATTTAAAACCGATCAATGCCTTCGCTCCTCAGTTCACAGGTCTCCCCAAAATACATAAAGAAAATATTCCAATCCGTCCATTAATTAACTATACAACCGCACCAGGATACAGGACATCAAAAAAACTTGAACAACTGATAAAACATAACATCGTTTTACATAATAACTACAGTGTTTTAAGTAGCATTGATTTTGTTGAAAAAACAAAACACTTAGACGTATTTCACAGACATAAACTAATTTCGTTTGATATAGTGAATCTTTACACTAACGTACCTGTCCAAGATACTATTGACATCTTGAAAAATAATTTAATCAGCTATAATAAGCTCAGCACATCACAAATTGACGAACTCCTGTTATTACTTAAGGTCGTCTTGAACCAAAATTATTTTACATTTGACGATAATTTTTTCGTGCAAAACGAGGGTCTCGCTATGGGTTCACCGCTATCCGGACTTTTGGCGGACATATTCTTGAACCATTTAGAAAACGAATTTATTATGTCTGATCACAACCCACATAAAACAAAAATATTATTTTATACAAGATATGTTGATGATACTTTTCTCGTGTTTGATGGCACTTTACGTCAAGCGGAAGTATTAAAACTTTATCTCAACAAAATCAACCATAAAATGCAATTCACTATGGAGACCGAAATAGATAATAAAATAAACTTTCTTGATTTGACTATGACCAAGGAATATGATAAACTAAAATATAAAATTTACCGAAAATCTACCACTACTGATACCACCATTCATGCCACATCACACCATCCAATATCACAAAAAATGTCAGCATACAACTGTTTCATACACCGCCTTCTCACCATACCATTGGATAAACACGATTTCAACGATGAATTGGAAACCATTAAATATATAGCCCAAGCGAACGGATACCATGAAGCAATGATTGATAAACTTTTGCATAATCATATAAGAAATAAACAGAACCCTATCACACGGTCTAAGAATAAGAATAAAAAATTCGTATCCATGGAATATTCTAACACCGTTCCGCATATTGTGAAAAATACATTGGCGAAATATGATATTACCGTCACTTTTCGCACCAACAATAATATTCAAAAATTATTACGACCCAAACGTGTAATTCCAATCGAAAAGAAGTCGGGTGTTTACAAAATCAATTGTGATGATTGTGACAGTATTTATGTGGGACAGACGGGTAGGGCATTCAAAGACCGTTTTAATGAACATTTGCCGCATACAAACATGCATAAATTAAAATCTAACTTTGCTCAACATTTAATTAATAGTAATCATTCATACACTAATTTCAACAAAAATCTGGTTCCACTTCATATTTGCAAAAAAGGTAGACTTTTGAACGCCTTAGAAGAATTCGAAATTTATAAGGAGTTTAATAACAATCCGTCTAAATTATTAAACGATCAGCTGGATTTTAAAAGTAATAGTTTATATGACACAGCCCTAGGCTATTTTAAACCGGTTCTCTAACTACAGTAATATATTTCATTAGACAGTTTACGACAGTGTACCATGGACCACAATACGACCTACACGATGAAATTGTCCAGCACAATTAAGTTTTTTAAAAGTGTTGTAACTGTGGTATTTTTGTGTGTTTTTTAAACGTGTTATGTGTTTCATTGTGTTTGTGTAAGTGTACTTGACAATGGGATTGCGGTCCCGAAACGCGTCGTAACATTCGAACGACCAAAAAAGTCACAAGACGGAACATTAAAAGGTAATATTTAATATTATTATTAACATATTATCCTATATAATATTATTCAAAGTGACTTGGAATCCAAGAACCATGCATCTAAAAATAAGAGATTAATGCATTCCACAGAAACTAGATTCAATACAATTTTGGTTGCTACAGATTTAGAGTTGCAAGACAACCAATAGCCAGATTTCTTAATCAATTTATAAAAGATAGATTTAGACTAAATCAATGTAAATAAATTGTCTAAATTAAAAAAGAATATAAAAATAACTACAGATTTAAATGTTTGGACTATCATATTATGGTTTGTATTATTACTAATTATAATTTAAAATGATATTTGTATTGTAACGATATCAAACTAATCATTTACAATTAATGATGATTAATGATATCAAAAGATAAATAGTTAATGAATTCATGTACAGAGAAAAAGAAAAATTAATAAAAAGAATTTAATATTGAAGAAAATGTAATGAATGCCAGGTGCAGTTTGGGAGGTTGGAATGTAACGGTACCAAGGGAAGTGTACAAGAAACTCTAAGAAAGAGAGGAGTTTAGCCATGAAGGAGCAAACGCGTCTACACACCCTAAAACAAAAGTAACGGGAAATTGGCCAAGGACGGATGTGACTAAAAAATTGTTTAATAAAAGGAGAACACAGGGGGAAGTTGGCGTCCCTAAAAGTACTTCAGAAAGGAAAGTTTCCAACTGTTTCGAAAAAAATAACGACTTGCAGAAAGTAGGTCGACCAAACAGATGAGATCACACTTTTAAAAATCAACGGGCAGATTTTGAAACCCGCCACTAAAAAGACAGAAACGTATGTTTTGAAAGAATTACAGGATTTCAACGAATCAAAGCGGAGCAAACCAACTCGAGTTTCAAAAGAGGGGATGATATTCAGTAAAAACCAAAATTGAAAAGGAGAGTTAGTCGAGGATTGTTGACCAAGGAGGCGAGACGTCTCTGCGTCACCTTGTTTAAAGGAGTTTGGTTATCTAAGTTGAGTAAAAAGATAAAGTCTTAAACTGTTGACCAGAGGAGGTGGGCGTCTCTGAGTTCGTTAGCTGAAAGTCAGTCAGAACAAATTTAGTATCATCGAGAAGTTAGTGAGTTAGTATTTCGTCGTCAGGAGGGAATATTACCAGTTGCAGTTAGGACGCACCCGTCACCCAAGGAGTTCAAGAAGGAATTTGTGAGTGCTTCGTTTTTTTTTTTTTAGTGAAAAGAAAATCCGGTGAAATTGATAAAGCATAGTCAGTGTAAGTTAGTGAAGTGTTATCGTGAAAAATCGACCAGTGGAAAGGGAGCTGCACCATTGATAAGTACAAAATTGCTAACCATTCTTTTAGTATTAATAGCAAATTTCACTTCAATTGAGCCAGCAAAGGATTCCACCCCGAGAAATTAGAGTTAGTGCTAATAAAAATTAAAATAGAGCAAGTCGTGGTAATAAATTGTATGTTTATTAAAGTTTTAAATTGTTTTTCTTTGTAAAGAAAAAAAAAGAAAAGGTTTCATTAGTCGAAACTAAAAATAATAATGTTGGAAAAATAAGCGTTGATGTCCAAAAAGGATTTAGAGAAAGTTTTGATTATTGTGTAAAATAAAAAATCATTGTAAGGAAGTAAAATTTAGGTTAAGGAATGTGTGAGAAGAGTGAATGCAGATATAGTTAAGAACATATTGAGTTAATAAATGTAATTGTTTTCTAACATATAAAATATTGTATTAAAGTCAAATTTTATTGAAAGGTAAAATGTTGTGTTTTGCGTTTTATTATAATTATATTTAAAAATTAAATAAAGAAAAAAGAAGAGAGGTTAAAAGGTGAATGCCAGTAGAGCTGGGTGATGTTATAGTATATTACAAAAAAGTAATTGCTACTTCAAAACACCCCTCTAATAAAGAAATGTCCCAACCTACATCTAAAGTTATCTTTAGGGATGGAGGAGTTACGTTAAGGAATATTGTGTAATCATCAGTAGGTATAGAAGCTTCTAGAACATTTATTTAATATGTGAGCACAGTCAGCATAGTTTTCTTAAAGACTAATGTAACAACCTAGGGCGACTCGGTCCATAAGTGTTTCACTAAATCATAGTTTTACTAAGTTTGTACGTTAAAAGCATAATTGTATTTTAAATGAATATTAGAGTATAATTATAATAAATAAAAGTTTTAAAAAATAAAAAATCTTTTTTAAAAACCACGTTGTTACGAGACGACACGTAACTTATATAAGTGAGAACGTAGGCTCTTCACCATGTACAGGTTTGAGTTGTAGCCAGCGCCAAGACTCCGACACGAGCGAAGAGAATACTCATCTATGACTACGATAGATCGCTATTTATATGCCACTACAGGTGGCTCTCTATATATTTATTTAAAACCACCGGACTAATAATTTGCTCACTATAATACGTCGAGCGATATTATTATATGTCAGGAAAGGTTTGGCCAGGTGGCTCTACATATATCTGGCCAAACCTTTGGTGAGTTTATTGAAGTATGTCTTTAATATGAAAGATTGACAGCATATCACGTGATCTGTGATCTCAGATATAAACATTGAAATTTCGAGTAACGTATGAGCCGTGAATGTGATCATTAGCCAATATGTATAACCTAATACACCTGACAGTTGTAAATTGTATGTTTTCCGTAAAAAAAAGTAACCTCCGCAATGAAAGCATTATTTATTCTTAAGAAGTAAGGTATGTAGTAGAGGATAAAATAAAACTCCAATATTACAATGTAAACAATTACCCAACAAACATATGGTTAATTTTGCAACAATACTTTCGGTTTGAAAATGAAACCATAGAAACAATAATAATTAATTAATATATTTGCAAATTAAACACCACACTTTATTTCATCTCTCGGTAAAAGTAACTTTAAAAACATATTATTACATTGTAAATCGGGTATTTTACGTGATAGCAGTAACTAGTTGCTGAATGCGCGATATACAATGAAGAAACATATTATCTTAGCCCAAAATATTGCATACTTTTAACCTAACTATTTTGAAACTTTACGTCATCAAGGATTTGAAGCAACGAGCTACTTTTCGAAACCAGTCCAACATAGAATGGACGACAAAAAACATTCAATACTGAATTTAAAATACAATTTTGAAACAGTAGAAATGATACAATATTTTAACGAAAAGAACTTTGGAAATACAGTATTACATTGTAAAACAGATTTTGTACGGAATAATAAAGTATAATTGAATGAAACACATGGAAGAAAGTTGTCCAGAGAAGCTTTTTGGGGACTCGAAGTTCATCTGAATTCGAAAGAATTACCTACTTTCCGTATTCATCCTAAATTTGAAGAACAGGATGAACCATGAAGACTTTAGGCCTAATTGATATTCAACGAAGTACTCGCTCGCGTGCGTGTGTGTGATTAGGGCACCGTTCAAATTATTACATTAAAATAAATTGATGAAGTTATCCAAATATAAAAAAAAAAGTTAATGATGAAGTTATCAGAGTGATCATGATCCAATATTTGCTATTTTAATAAAACATCAAAGATGGTTTTAAAAATAAACAAATGTAATATTTCAAGACGATAAAACCTTTTGTCATTTAGTTTAGAAAAAAAATTAACAATTAATTTTATTGTATTTAAAAGCTTCCAAATTCTAGACTTTACTCCACTTATAAACTGCATCTTTATTTATGTATGAAATTTTAAATGACACACACACCTTTCATTCCAACAAAAATTAACTTTTCTGTTGTTTTTGTTTGTTTCAGAACACAGCGCACATCGTCATTTCAACGCACATCGTCAACTCAGCGCACATCGTGGAATCGCATATACAAATTCCATTATTATTCTATCTTTTTTATTAGTTGACCCGTAATGTTTATTTGGACTACAGTATATCTCATTAATTTTTATTCCCAGTTAGTGGGAAGAGTTAGTGGAGGGTCCCAAACGACGGCGGTTGCGTTCAGTGCAAGTTTCCTGCGCTACCGCATTAGTTACTCCACTGCTATAAGAACTTACTTCTACTCCTCTAAGAAGTATAATTACAGATTTAATCCCTATTATTCTTAATTTACTTACTGTAGTTCAATAATTGTAATTAAATAGTTTAGTAATTCAAATAACAATAACTATTTCACAATACAAAAATTAATTTAGTTATATTCATTAAAATTATTTTTACATAAAAAAAAAATTAGTTATATAAACAATTTAACAAAAATTCAATTACATTCAAACTCATGTTATACATATTCAAATTATGTTTTAATTCAATTCATTATATACAAATCCCATTATTATTCTATCTTTTTTAATAGTAGACCCGTAATGTTTATTTGGATTCTATTATATCTGATTAATTTTTTTTTTCAGTAGGGAAAGGTCCCGGACGACGGCGGTAGCGTTCAGTGCACGTTTCCTGCGCTACCGCCGCTAGGAACACGCCCGGTAAAAACATCAGGTAAATATGTAGTTATAAATTGAAATAATGACATAAGTAAAGATGCAGTTTCGATCACTCTGTAACATTTCAGTATATTAATAATGTATTGTTTTATTCTGTTACTAAACTGTATTAAAACGTGTTATGAATTTAAATGTTGTGCGAATAATAAATGTTTTATGTTATATTGATGTTATTTTTATTGACTAGAGCTAAGTTATATAATAAAAGCAAGTTCTAGTGATAATTAAATAGTGATGTATTAAGTAGTTATTACAGCATAATAACAGTAGTATATAATGACAGCATAATTCATTTTTTCTTGAATTAGTTTCATTTTAAACTCTGGTTGGTTATTGAAAAGTCAAATGTGTTCAATTAAGGTTGAATGAACTCTCTCACATAATCCGTTAGATTTTGGGTGTTGAGTGCTTACATTATAATGAAACTTTATTTTATGCAAATCCATTAGCTCTTTAATAGCTCTCTATCGTTATCTGAATTGATGACTTCTGGAATTCCATAACTAATTAAGTGATCGAATAGGCGGTCACTTGTCTCTGTTGCTTGTTGAGTTGTAATTCTGTAAATCTGTCGCGAATTCGAATCGGCTATATCAAAGGTGATTGTGTCAGTAGATAGCATTTTCATCAGTCTGGATGCTGTAGGCGTAACATACATCGCAATTATTGATAAAGTCTTGTACGCTACTTCTAGTATTAGTACAATAATATTTACGTTTTATCTGATTATAGGTTTCTGTGATACCTTTATGATTTGTTTTACTTACATGATAATTACTAATAATTTCTTGATCTTCTTCAATGATCGAATATATCTAATAATTTTACATTATTCTTAACTAAAAACAATTGTGAATTTATAAAACTACGTGATACACGAACAGCAAATTTTTCATAAAAATCATCTGTAAAATATAAATTATACTTATTATTAGGTACTATGTATTCCTTAACAAAATCAGTCACATCTTGGTTGAATTTATTATCTGACATTTCTACTACCAATCTCATCCTTATTATTTCAAATAATTGTTTGATTATTACTCTTTTAGCTTGATGTTTAACCAATGAAAGTATAATTTGGTTTCTTCCGAAATTGACTGGTTCCTCTGAGATTTGAAATTCTACCTGTGTATTACCTTCATAGTTCGAGTGGAACGTCTGGTCTGTTTCTTCATTTTCATCTACATTAACTATGATTGATTCATTAAAAATAAATTATCAAAAACTGTAATTGTCGCCTAATTCTGGAAAATAAAGCTGAGTTGACTGTTTTCATCAAATCAATTTTCCCTTGGTCATTTGGTGATGTTTTCTCGGTGATATTAATTTGCATTTTAGACAATGCGTCTGCGTTCTGGTTGTAGTCACATTCTTCCAGCTTCAATCGCCATCTCAGCAATTTAGAATTTGGTTCTTTTACCCATTTTAAAGATTTTTGAACCGAACTTCGTATGAGTGTATTTAATAAAACCAGCTGAAGTGAAAATGATTACAGGTAGTTTGTTTTGAAAGAATTGATGAAGGGAAAGGTTAAAGTAAGGGATGGCGAAACTTGTTTAATTTACTAACACCTAATTTATATAAAGACCTCCACCAATTTTATCTTAATGTTTGATAAGAAATATGCTTCTGTAGGTATTAACTTCTTAAATGAAAGGTAAATAAAAACTACCCCAAAGCAATATACATCACAGACCGAAAAAGTAAAAATTAAAAATAGAGATTCCAAAATAGTTATATAAAGTATACGATTTTGAAAATTTATAACATCTTTACACAAACCAAAAGTCAAATTAGATATTGCATGTGTTTTCAAACTAGACCACAATTTTGACCCAAATGGAAATATAAAAGAACCATCCTTTTGGACATATTATCATCAAAAGATGAGCACTTCCTTTCATTTCAAATAAATTTTAATATAGTATTTCGTAAGTCTTTGTTATATGTAACAGGAAAGACATTATAATATCACTTTATACACATACGCCAATTACGTTCTTAAGTGGCATTAATTACAAAACATCGATGCCCTTATATTAGTTAAATTCTGATTATTGTTTAATTCATCTGATGATCGAGTGGTCTTTAATTAAAAATAAATAAACTCTTTGAAATGTTATTTTTTGGTTAAAGTTGTTGTCTGAAAATAACCGATGAATTTATTATCTTTTGAATTACTGTTGGAACTGACATATGTTCACACTGATTCATTGATATAGATTCATGGAGGATTAATTTAAGAATAAAATATATTATTATTAGGGGATACGTTTATAAGAAAACGCTATATTTTTGACGACTTGTTAAAAAAAATCAGATACTCTGTAATATGAAATTATTTATATTGTTTTCTTATATATCGTATGGTGTCATTTCATTTTGATCTTAAGGCTGTCAAGAGTGGTGGTGATGTGTGTGTTTATATAAAGCTTGTCAATTCTTTCTATTAACTTTAATCAATTGATTCAATGTTTGATCAATTTTACACAGTTTAAGGCGACTGAAGTGTGAAATATAATTTAACTCATCCCCAATAGCTATAATTAAATAATGTATTACTGTAATTTAATGGTGTTCTTATAGTATTACTATTTTATATACTACAATTACGTTATGATAAATATAAATCCCATCATCATTTATGTTAACAAAATTAATAGTTTAGTATTTATAGGTTTTACCAAACTAGTTATTTTTAAATGAAATTTGGTTTTACATTTAAACTATTTAGGTATGTTTTTATGATTTCAATGCACAATTTTTTATTGTTATTTTATTTTTATCCACTGAATGATGCAACGTCAAGATTTGGCACAGGTTACCAAACTCATTTAGTTTATGTTTTGTCATTACATTTTAGTGCTAACTATAAATAATTACTTCAGACACTGTTTGCAGACTTTCACATTTAAAGTAGAGATTTTTTTTTAAGTATATAATAGAAGTATATGTTTATATTCAATTTTGTATACAAACAATTTGACTTAGCTATTTTCCGATACACTGACATGGCGCTCAAAAACCTTAACAAACTCGAAGACCAATTTCGTGTCGATTTTTACGGACACAATTGTTATATAACAAAAAATATTTTAAATGTTAGTCGAAGGTAGTAGTAGTAGTAAAGTTATATTTTATTATTCGTATATTTTATGAAAAAAATACTTATTTTAGAATTTGTAGTTTGATTAGGAAATCGGTTGGTAAGTACTAGAGCCTAGAGTTTTCCTGTATTAACGTCAATATTTCTAAAATTTGTTATATTTTTTAAACTAAATTTCACCATAAATTACACGAATTATTAAAAATACATTAAATTGATGTGTGATAATTTCACATAGTTGGTTTCAAGTGGATTACATTATTATAGAAAGGTTATATTCCATTAGCTATAATTACACCATAGTATACGATTGTATTATTGAAATTATTCCGTTATTTTATTCACCTACATATAAGTGTTAGTTAATGTTCATTACTTATAGGGAAGGTGTAATTACCAGAATTTTTGACTTCAATAAAGTTTATTTTACATTCGCTGTTCAACAGTCATTTTTATTGAAAACATATTTGTGGTATCATTATCGCATTACACTTTATAATAATATCATTTAAACCACGTCCGTACTTTGGTCATGTTGAAACACAGATTCTACTCAACAGTTGTTCAACTTATATAATTCCCTTGTGACCGAATCATCTGTTAGTAGTAAAGAAAAATAAGTGTTCATTATAGAATTAAATATTTCAGTTTCAAGTTTATTTGCGTCTAAAAGCACTCCATTAAAGTTAAAGGGTTTATAATCTATTACAGCCATTTAGATATTACGATAAAATTGGTGGAGGTCTTTAAAGATATGAGATTTTAGTAATTTAAACAAGTTTCGCCATCCCTTACTTCAACCTTTCCCTTCATCAACTCTTTCAAAACAAACTACCTGTAATCATTTTAACTTCAGCTTTAATTTTATCCTTTTCCACTATACCTTCCCACCACCATCTCCCACCACACCTCTCACAATACCCCAACAGCCCAGCCACTCCCACAACACCTCCTACATCTCCCAAAACACTTCCCATCATCTCCCACCACACCTCCCACCATCTCCCACCACACCTTCCACCATCCCCCACCATACCTCCCACCATCCAAAACCACACCTCCCACCATCCCCCACCATACCTCCCACCATCCACAACCACACCTCCCACCCCACCCCCACCATCCCTTACCATACACAACCACGCCCAACCACACCTCCCACCAGCCACCATCACACCCCCACCATCCCCACCCCAATCTGGATCTCAAGTATCGCACACTCTACTCCAATACTATCTTGATGTGTGCATATAAACAGTCTCCGCTCACTTCGCTCGTTAGAGGGCCTCAACGAAGTATATATGTACAGAAACTTACACTTTCGTCGCCTCGTGCCATTGACTCGATTCTGCCCCATCTCGAAAAAAATATTATGTTTTCTTAGGAGGTTCGAAACTAGATTTTGGACAAAAATTTATTTATTTATCACCCTATAGTGGTGGGGTTTGCAGAATGAAATGTCAAATTTTTTATCTAAATTAGTGTCATAAAGCCTAAGTTGATTAACACACTTGGTATAAACAAAAATCTTTATAAATTTTTATTTTGAATTCGATTTTTCTGAATTCCAATAAGGTGCTATATGAGTATACTATAGGCCCCTATACCAAATTTAATTTTCCTATTTTAATCTTCTTTTTTTTTTACGTACGATAAGTGACGGACAGCATGTTTAATATCACATCACTTTTTCAGTTTTTTTAAGTGCATGAAATGTGAAGATAAGTTTAAAACGGAGGTCGACATTATTTTGCTTTTTTCGATTACCAATCTTACCCTATACTTCGTAATAAGAGTGAGAATCATCTCGCAGTGCGTTAGTGTAGAATCAGCAGCTGGAGTGGAGAAGGTAACTAAGTAGAGGTAAATAACCAATGAATGAGCAATTCATACATACATCAACCGTAATTTTTTATTACTTACGATTAGGTACACTAAATAATTTGAATAACTAATCTTCATATTTCGCCAACATTTAAACGAAATCAGAATAGCTAGCTTTTAATATAATAAAAATATTTTATAAATCTAATGACAATTTTTATTTCATTGATCTAAGAATTGTCATTTTTTTATGATGATGACCAACATTTTTATTTGAAATAAAAAATAGCCTACATTTAAAAAATTGGGATAAAAATGGTTAAATAAAGTTTTGAGAAAGTTAAAATTTTATGTTTTATTTTTATGGAAACTACCACATTTTAAATTATCAATATTTGTCTACATGTCAATTTTGTTTAAAATGGTATCTAGAGTAGTTCACAGAAATTAAAAAGACATTATCTTAAATCCACTTTTTCGGTGTCAGGGATATTTTCATTGAAAATATTAATTTTTGACCGATTTTGAAATTTGTAAAAGATTTTTTTATTTAATGGTATAAACGATAAACATAATAACACATATTGAAAACATATTCCTACACCTGTTTTCACTTTTGCGGTCTCTCTCAAGGGTTCGATTTAATAAATACGGGCTTGGCAATCTTGAGGAAACCTAATTGGATCTACACCTTTTTTCATGCAGTCCTAAGTTAGATCCCTCTCCTTCATCACTCCCATCAGGTCTATCTTGATCAACTCTTGTTCTTTTCCGGCCCTGACACTATTTTATTCGAGGTCTTTATTTTATGTTCTTTTCTTCTTTTTTTATACAAGACCAAGAGGTTTTTCATGTTAAAACAAGGAAACTATATGTTGGTATTATTTGATTAAACCGTCGCTTAGTCAAAACACAAACCATAATATAGAAATCAACAAGTCTACATTTTGTAAAATACGTAGGGCAAGGTAGCAATAAGGATCAAATATTTTCTTTGTGTTATACAAAATCCAATCACAGACTTATTGCTACCGTCGTTTTATAACATATTGGAATCCTTTCCTGCAGGAGAATATTCTTCAGAAAGGATACAATATTGTGGGTAAGATGTGTTGCTATATATCATTCCTAATAACAGGGAAAACTATATTATATGTAACAAAAACATCTAAGGAAGTTACATATTTGTTACTCCGTAATTTATACGATTATGGTTTATTTCCCTTTGTGGCAATGTAAGGTGAAAGTAGATCCGAATCAGTAAATAATGTCTCCCTGCTATGTATTAAAAAAAATAATAGTAATTTGTTTTATGTTCAAAATTATCTACATAAATTGAAACTAAATTTAATTCAAAGACTTCAAAAACAAAACAAAACCTTGCCACAATTTTCTAATCGAGAGATGTATTATATATTAAAATCAATCAAATATGTAAAGCTATTTCACATAGAATTTACGTTTGGTTGTAGGAAGTTGTTTTGGTTTAGGGATTGAATGTGTGTGAATGAAATTGTTTGGCAAATTTTAATATGTTTTTTCATTTCTTATTTCTTTTTATATTAATAAAATAAATATTCTTGTTTTAACCGTGTAATGTCTTTTAATGTGACTCAGCTAATAGGTAGCCTACTTTCTAATACAAAAATTTAATTCTTTGTGGACACGTTTTCAAATGTATAGATGTCAGTAAATGCATTGTGATTTAATGTCTCAAAATAAATCCAAACACTGTCTACCTATGAACAATAAATTAATAACAAATATGACTGTATAAACAATTTATCGGAAAATTGGATACAAAGAATCTGAATTTTTTACTTTAAAAAATACTTTTGCTAAAATAAAATATTTCTAATTACTTTTTATCTTTTAAATAAATGATCTGCAGAATAAAGCACATGTTGCAAACGCCAGAATCACATCATTCCAAATTTGAAGTTATCAAAAAATTGAAGAAAAATACACACACACAAATCCCAAAATATAGCAAAAATATGCAAATATTTAAAACTTTCGAGCCTACATACAAAATCGTAATTTTGTGTTTTTATCGTTTAGCAACTATCTCAAAATTAAGAGTTATAAAAAAAAAAAAACTCCCTGAATATGGGCTAAATGCCCCACACTTGATTTAAATCGGTCAACCTGTTTGATATATAAAACACTGTGCATGCGTCAAACCCCAGACAGACTAAGTTTGCGTTATCTAATATTTGAAGAAAAAACAACAATAAACATCAAAAATATTGCTAAAATTTCCCCACAAGTCAATTATGATTAAAACCGATCCACTCGTTTGATCCGTAAAAAAAAATTCACATGCTATAAACGTCAGACAAATTTGAGAGGAAAAAAACAACAACAAAATCATTAATATCTCCAAAATATGTCCACATATCAAATCTGATTAAAATCTCACCAACTTTTGATCCATAATAAACCGAACATGCGATAAAGGCCAGAGAGACATTATTTGCAAATTTTTCTTTATTGAAAAATTAAAGAAAAAGAAGCAACCAAAACATCCGATGATAAGACAAAAATATTGCCACATATCAACCCTGATTGAAATCTGCCTATGCATTTGATTAGTGAAACACTGCACACGCTGCAAATGCCAGACATACATCATTTCAAAATTTGCGTCCTCGAAAAAGTTAAGAAAAAACAACAATAAAGATCACAAAATAGTGCTAAAATTTACATGCATATCAATTAAGATTAAAACCGGTCCGCCGTTTGATAACTAATATATATCAAATGCTATACTCGCATAACCGCCAGCCTGACCTCAATCAAAATTTTGAGTTATCGAAAAATTGAAGAATGAGAAGCTACAACAAAAAACTCATAGATATGGACAAATATTCCCACATTTCATACCTAAATTAAATTTTTATTACGTGTTTATCTGAAGAACACTGCACACATGACAAACTCAAGACAGACATCTTTCCAACTTTTGAGTTATCGAAAAATGAAGGGGAAAAACAAAAAAAATAAGTTCAAGGTATGCTTAAAATATAACCCACATATATAATGTTTGAGATCGGTCCACCCATATGTTCTGTTGAAAAACGCACTAGTGGCACATGCCAGAGAGATATTATTCAGGTCCACACATTTGTTCTGTTGAACAACGCACAAGAGGCACATGCCAGAGAGATATTATTCAGGTCCACACATTTGTTCTGTTGAACAACGCACAAGTGGCACATGCCAGAGAGATATTATTCAGATCCACACATTTGTTCTGTTGAACAACGCACAAGTGGCGATATTATTCAGATCCACACATTTGTTCTGTTGAACAACGCACAAGTGGCACATGCCAGAGTGATATTATTCAGATCCACACATTTGTTCTGTTGAACTACGTACTAGTGGCACAAGCCAGAGATATTATTCAGGTCCACGCATTTTTGTTCTGTTGACTAAAGCACAAGTGTCACATGCCAGAGAGATATTATTCAAATTCTGAGAGAGAGTTCTGTTTATATGTTTCCACCCCATTCACTTATTTTGGACTTGAATTCTAAGCCCGAATAACTCTTAGCACACAAAAACAATTCCAACTATCCCATTTAATGTAAACTGGAATTCCAAATAGACTTCATTGTTACTGCAATGGAATATTTTTGTAAAGTCACAAATATACATTTTAAAAGAATTCTGGACACGATAAAATGTGTTTACCTTACTTGACATGTTGCACTTTGCATAGCTTTGCAGAGACGATAAATTCTCAAACTATGTCACCTATGTGTGTTGTCTATAGACAATCATGACATTTCCTTATTATCCACGATATTAAATGTTTTCATGAATCCACAATAATCCTATTTTTATAAACCTCTTTTAAAATATTTGGGCTCTAAACTAAATGGGATTTAATTATAAATGATTTTTAAATGAATAAAGTCAAGTTTAGATTTTTTAAGTAATCCATAATTACTACTTTTCCGCATGGGTTGGGGTTATTAATCTAAACATTTAACTAAAATTTTAATAAAATTGGTTGAGTTGATTTTGAGAAATTAAATATTATATAACACATTCATAGTCGATTTTATTAATCAATAACTAAGAAACTGACATTTTTGGATACACGAGTCCTTAGTGGCTACACGCGACCACAATTTGATCAAAATCGTTAAGCCAATTTTAATTAAACTTAAGTTTGTGTTTTTTTTTAATATGTAAGCTGCCTTCAAATTTTGAGTTTAAAAAATTTAAAAAGTTTAGAGATATGATTAAAGTATGATCACATATCTAATTTGATTGAAATCGGCACATCAGTTTGGGTGGTATGACTACAGATAGACGACAGACACGCAGGTATCATTCCAAAATGACATTTTTGGGTCTCAGTGATTTTCAAAACTGATATATGTGTGTAAACAACCCGAAATAGATTTTTTGTCTCATCTCATAACGTTCCTTATACTACGTATAAGTGAAAAAGTAAAAACTAAAATACAGTGATATAACCAAAATATATCCAAATACTAAATATATGATGCAAAACTGCCCAAACTTGTAGGCTTTAGTCTGTAGAACAATGTACAGATGACAAACGACAGACATCACACCATAATGATCTCTCCTCAAGAGCTCACTATAGTGAGTACGGGTGTGAAAATCCCGCTGGATCTACGCCTTTTTTCGTGTAGATCCCACTTTTCATGTCTCCTTGACCAACTCTTGTTCTTTTCCTACACTGAAGATATTAGTATTTGTGGGTAAGGAGTTTTCATTTCATATCCTTTTCTTTCTTTTTATATAGAGGAAATGACCGAGAGTTTTTTTTACACTAAAACAATATAAAAAATCGAAATTCAATATTTATTGACTGGAGAGACTTAAAATAGATATTACCACATAAATCTTAAAGTCGATGACTTCTCTGTACTGAGTACATGTGAAGAAGAACAACAAACGTTAATGAAATACTTTGACAATATGTGATAAACATATTTTCACTCACTAAACAAACAACTAACATACAAATAATTTATTTATAATTAGTATTAAATACTTCAGGAGCATTCAACTATTAACTAAGGAAAGTGAGGGAATGAAGTAATCAATACTCATTCTCTCACCCCTCTGTGCTTCTCTCTCTCTCTCTCTCTCTCTCTCTCTCTCTCTCTCTCTCTCTCTCTCTCTCTCTCTCTCTCTCTCTCTCTCTCTCTCTCTCTCTCTCTCTCGCTCTTTCTTCTAGAGCCTCTAAGGAAGAAGTTTCTTAATAGTTAAAAAGTTTTGCAGTCGATTTATAACATAAATACATAATCATTGTGGAACAGCTTTAGAACTACATATATTTCATTTTATACATACTTTTGTGTCTGTCAAATGTAGTCCTTGTTTGAATTTCCTTCTAGTAGGAAATTCAAACAAGGACTACATTTGACAGACACAAAAGTATGTATAAAATAAATACATAAAATGTTAAACATCTACAGTACTCGAATTCACGTGGCTTGGCTAACAAATAACGACTCGTATTTTACTGACATTCCTCAAGATTAACACATGACAGCCGCAACTCCTCTCCTGTGTATTCTGTTCTAAGTCATTGTCTTTATTATGTACTCTTTACGTAGTACAGTACCCCTTATATCCCGACATACATAGCTGGATTTACCCTCAAGCGGTAGTAAATATTATGCTGTAACTATCAATATATATATAAGCCCTGGAATACTGATTGTCTTAAGGGAATAACGAACAATTACTGATAGATCAATTTGTGCTATACGTACAAGATTCTGTTCATATTTTACTTTAAAAGACAATTTATACATTCATACGAGTTGCATATAAGTTATGTAACGTTTTACAGGACATATCAGGGGGGAAAATCTGTGACGCGGGTATGGAGAGCATGACGACTCGAGACTTTATATCTCGTGATTTCATCGGTGTTGCCTAACATTCGAGTTCCTCCGCTTCGATGACTAGAATAACAGTAAATTGCAATCTACTGATCGGAGAAACCACGGAGTGTGTCTTTTTTCAAACTTTAGGTGACATCTAGTGTTTGGCTGTTAGTTTTGACTTTATATAAAAATCTATCATGGAAGGATAATTAACCATCACTGGAGCTACCTATGTGGGGAGGAGGGAAGTTGGTAGTTAACTACTAACCGAAATGGAAAGTTACGGAATTAACGTCATGTGGCATAGTTGGGCCGGATCCGATTCGTGATTTGGTGGTATACCTGTTCGGTACTTTATTAAGGTTATACTAATACAGAGTAATAATTTACTTAATAATTTTTAGTAAATTATTTTAAACCTCATCAACGATGGTTTTGGATCAAATGCGAGATTGGTGTGCCAGAATTATCCAGATATGATTGGTAACCATTCCAAACCAATGTGTATGGCGCCCACACGTTACAAGAGATAACTCAAAAGGTGTATAATGTTCATCAAAAGATCGCTTTAATATCCATTACAAACGTTACAATTGGTTTGTTGATAAACGTATTTGTGAAACGCGCACTAGCTGCCACCCCCAATCTCCCTCAAAATCAAACCATACATTGTGGCATTGACGTGGAATCGATTTCAATATGCATGACCGCTGCTGCAGCAGATATACTAGCGCCGTCGTTGACACGCATGGTAACTATCGCGAATATTTTCGACATCGCCTTACCCTCTCATAAAGTGTTTGAGGGGTATCACTGGATTCAGACACTCTTAAATATTTTGACTGAGCTTTTCCACGAGTATAATCGGCATTGTGTTAAAATTAGTTTATTTTCGATATCTATTCAATAGAACTTCACCAGAATTACTCAAAACTCATATTTAATTTACGAAATCTATAGATTACAATCAGAACTATCGATTGAGACTGCAACGAGCGTTGTAGCTTCACCGAGTCAGAAGTAATATTCGAGAAAGTTTCCTCTGATTTCGTAAAAATGAAGTTTTCTGTAATGATTCTGCATAGGAAAACATATTTACGTCGAAACAGTACAACTTTTGTAAGAGTTTATTTGTAATTTTTGTAATCTTTGACATAATGAATTCACCAAAAAGAGAGATAATGTGAATTTTTTTAGTCGACCAGTTGGAAAGCTTTAAAAACAGTTCAAATTTAAATATTCATTTACATTTTTTTTTTTTTTTTTTTTTTTTTTTTTAATCTCGTAATGCCTCCTTCATACCGGTATATTTAATACTTCGTAGAATCTGCTTTAACCATTCAGTAACTTTTTTTAATACCCACCTTGTTAAAACGGAAAGTAAAGTAACATAACATTCTAAATACATCATTCGACTTAATTCCAATGAAGCATATACCTACATTTCATAACAATTTGTAGATGTATTTTAACAGGATTATGTAACAAATACAAACATAAAGTCAAATGAAGGTCAAGTTAAAACAGCACTTCGCTCGCTTTGGTCGATCAACTAACGTCTCGACTATTGATTTACTTACTCAATATAAAAATAGGGGTAACTTTGGTAATATACGAAGTATAAAGTCAGTTTGGTAATAGAAAAGATTGCGATATCCATTTTTTAACTGATTTTCACGTTTCATTTTCTGAAGAAACAAAAAAAAAGTTATTTTCTATGTGCCGTCTGTCCACCTACATTGTCGTTGTAAGCACGATAGCTGCCACAGAAATTAACATGGGAACATAAAATTTGATGAAAGGGACGTCATGTAGAACTCTATTGAAATTCAGAAAAAAGAACTGGAAATATCAAAATGGATGCTGTTTTAAATATTTTTTGGTTTATATCTCTTGTGTTCAATTTATAACACACTAAATTAGATAATAATTTGTAACTTTCAATTCTGCATGTACCAACCCTACCTTTTACGAAGACCAGTAGCGGAGTTATTGTCAAAAATGTAATTTTTCGAACCCTGGCCTCCCAATAAAATGTGATATTCGTATCGGCAAGGCCGTGTCACCAACATTAGCGTAGCGAGTAAAGACTTTTTTATACAGGGTGATTCAAAAAGAATGGTGCATTAAAAAGGTTAATTTATTTGCAGACGAAGAGTCACAAAATCATGAAAACTGCATAAAATAATTTTTTATATTAACAAGTTTTAATGTACATTACAAAAAATTTAATATGCACTACAAATGCTCGATATGAGCGCCGAAAGTTACTCTGCAAATATCCAAGCGAAATTCCAACTCCGCCCACACACTCTGCAACATTCCCTGTGTTATGGATTGCCCTGCTTCTGTTATACGCTGTCTTGCAGGTTTTGAGGCATAGGAGGGTAGTAAACTGTGTCTTTGATGAACCCCCACAAGATAAACTATCCCGAGCGAAGCGAGTAGAGACATACAAATCTATGAAGTCATACATAATTGCGAGGTTCAGAAAACCTGGATAACAACGGTTTTAAACGAACTTACTTTACTGGGTAAGACTCCTTGATCTAACATTTCCTACAAGGACCAAAAAACATTTTTAGGTATTACTTTAAGAGTGTAATGTATTACTGGCTAAGTACCATGATGGCACCCTACACTTTGTTGGTTAATTTTTAGAAAGATAAAAAGTTTCATTCTAAAACTGAGTACAATATCCTGAAAACGGGAACATTCGCTGTTCTTCCAAGTGCATTTAGCACTTACGATATTAAATGCGTTGTGAAACGAGAACATGCTTTTACGAATCCAATAACTATAAGTGTTGTTAAAACTATGACCGAGCATTAAATAAAGGATGAGCGTTACCAACACTTTAAATTTTAAGATTTTTATTTAATGACACAAGAAAATAATTAATTTAACATTTGTGAGTTCATAACTTATCCTTACCTTTAAGTTACAAAATCCAAGTAACCAAAAATGTTTCTCTGCATATCAATAAACAAGACTCATATCGTTATGCTTAACATGAGGAAGATCAGTGTTCAAATTTCAATGATCATTAGATCGTCCGACAATCACTAGAGTCAGTAAGACGTGGCAATACCGAGGGTCGTGCCTAGATCTACACTGGATTGAGTTATAAATCACTTTCTTTCGTCTTTCCCATCAGGTCACTCGACCATCTCTTGTTCTCTTCCGAATTTGATGCTATTAGAGTATTCGATGGTTAGGGGTCTTTAGGGGTAATTTTGTAGCCTGACCGCCCAATAAAATGTGATATTCTTATAATTACGAGACCCGCTTGGGGTGAGACACTTACATATACGACGCGAGTGAAAACTGTTTATATACACATCTATGAGGCTCGTTTGAGCCTAGGCATCGTAAGAAAGTACTAATATACAAAATAATACGAAGCTCACAAAAACTATATAACAACGGTTTTTAAAAAACAAACCCTCCAGGGTAATCTACCAATATAATTTATTATTTCCTACAAGGCCCAGAAAACCAACATTTCGGCATTACATATAGAAGATCTCCTTATATTACATTGTATGGAGGGGCTGGGTAAGTACCGCGATGGTTTCCATCAATTTATTTTATAAGGCGAAAATAACCGACACATTTTTCGGCTTTAAAAAACAAGGTAAAATCAGTTTGGACAGTTCTGTGATAAAACAAAAAGGAAGATACTGGTGACTTAACGATCTCAAGGGGTGGTGTGGTGTCGGTCTTTTGGAACTGTTGGGTTGTGTTAATCTTTGAAAACCACAAAGAAGATCCTGAGACATCTCGCTGCATGGCTGTAATTCTACAATAACAGACATTGCTACTACATTTCTACGAAGATATTTGCTACTGTATATGACCTTAACATTAAGCTTTGTACTGATTTATGTGAAGGGGTGTTATTAGTATGGAGAAAGTTATGTGATGGGTCAAAAAATCGAATTCGTATTTTAGAGATTTGAGTACAAAAATAAGTGGTTGTCATATATCCATTGCTCTATAACCCACACGCCTTGACCGATTTCAATCAAATTTGGTATGTGCGCTTATTTTGGCCAATCTTGGGACCTTTTTTAATAATTCAAATTTTTGGTAAATGCCATAAGCAAAAACATAAAACTAAGATTTTATGAAAATAATTCGAATGATTTTTATATATTTTTTTCATAATAAACATGTTGTTTGACATCTGTCCAAAAAATGCCAGTTCGTGAGTTATCAGTAATAACAAATCGGCAATAGAGCTGTTATAAAAGACGTGATTTCTCAAACGGCTTTACCGTTTTCATTTAAATTTTAGTTTAGTGCGACAATTAATTAGTTAAACCTGTGAGGCTCTACTGGCCTGCGGCACGTCAGCTTTTATTATGGTCCCCTATGTTTCACCTTTTACCGGCTTCAGTGCTCTAAATAAGTTAGGTCTACAGTATTGAGTAGAGTGCTTTTATCAAAATCTTCGTTGGTTGCTAAAGTCCGAATATACACCTTCTTCTAAACACCAGGGCCTTGCAATCAAAGATTATATATGCTGCGGGAAATAACATTTTCCTAATCTGAATTTAAAGGTTCTGCCTGCCCAGATAAAAATTAGGTCAGGTTAGTTGTAGTCCCACCTTAGTCAAGTGACTCCAGGTATGGCAATGTCCGGTAATCATAGCAACGACTAGTCTTAGGGACTTCCTATTGAGCTAACAAGTGTCCTTGTCAATGCATGGTCTGGTCCCGAGAGAAGACGTTTTCCGGATCCCTAGACAGTATATATTCTCGAACATTTCACTCTTCCCCGGAGCACTTACTCACCCCACTTCTTACAATGATTCGACTGATCCCACGTACGGGCTCTGATCTCACGAGGCAGGCTGAGGCTCCTTTTTGGCCAACAGGTCTTGTTTACCCCAATCCCGAAATACCCAGGTATTTACCTTAAACACACCATTTTGGCAATTGGCAGTAGCTGAGGGAATCCCATTCCTGTATCTGAGACCCTTAGATTCCTTATCTTTTATACCTTCTTCTAGTCCTTGATGTATGTGTGCTGAAATTGCACATATCTCAGCTTGGAATACCTCCATAAGCTAACTTCAAAAGTTGCTCCAGTGGTTTAACAGTAGCCGTCGTACTGTTGATCTTGCATAAATCCGTCTTTGTACCAAGCAAACTGTCCTGGATGTACCGGTAGCGTACCATATTTCCAGTGTTCTCGTGAATTGAGAAGAACTGTGAAGGGTCAAATAAAAACGTACTCCGTGGGTATGATATGAAATAGCATCCCGAACAACGAGTCCTTCAACATTTTATTGACGATTTCGGAGTGTCCCACCTCAAAGATTCTCCGCCTAAATTCATTAGCCAAGATTATGAAACCTATAGGTAACCTGTCAAGAGGCTGCAGGCTTAACAAAACCTCTAAGGCAGCTAGCTGTAGCTGTTTGGTAATTATTAATTTTTGATCCTTTTTAATTTGGTTTTGGTGATGTGTTAGGTAGAAAGTTTATGCAGTGTTTTTGCACCATTTATTAAAACTTTCATGATAATCGTACCACACACCTCTTGCACGCAATATCAGAGCTTTTGCCACAAAGCCAATAAATAGTAAGCTCATCAATTCCCTAATTACTATGGAAAATTTAACAATTATCGAGATTTTATAAAAATCAATTAATTGTTCAGTGAATTAAACTGCTAAATTAATTACTTAATCAACTCTTTAGAGCAATTGTAATATTTAATTGACAGTCGTCATTTGCATTTAAAATAATTGTTTCAACTTCCACAATACCCAAATAGTGTCTAATGGATAAAACCTTTTAAACCTAATCCAATTAAAACCTTTTATTTATAAATATCTACCAATGATATTCATTATTCATGTAATTTGTTCGGTAAGATTTTTACTCACAAAGTATACTAAGGATAGGGTTAAGTTTAATAATCATCAACAATTTAAACTGATGTTTTTAGCCGACTATCTTTTCTTTTCTTTTTTTTTGTCTCGTGTGTTATAGACTTACAGCACACTAAATTAGATACGAAATAACAGATTTTTTATTTTCTGGTACTAATCATTGATAAATAGCACATTTATTGTAATTTTGAACTCTGACCTCCAAAAAAATGTTATATCCTTATAGTTTTTTTAATCCGGTAGGGTTGAGTTACCGACACGAGCTTAGCAAGTGAAATCTTCTGCATATAAGAGCTTTGAGGGCCGCTAGAGCCAAGACACTGACAAGAGCGAAGCAAGTAGGAGTCTTCTTCATATAAGGGCTTTGAGGGCCGCTAGAGCCAAGACACTGACAAGAGCGAAGCAAGTAGAAGTCTTCTTCATATAAGGGCTTTGAGGGCCGCTAGAGCCAAGACACTGACAAGAGCGAAGCAAGTAGGAGTCTTCTTCATATAAGGGCTTTGAGGGCCGCTAGAGCCAAGACACTGACAAGAGCGAAGCAAGTAGGAGTCTTCTTCATATAAGGGCTTTGAGGGCCGCTAGAGCCAAGACACTGACAAGAGCGAAGAAAGTAGGAGTCTTCTTCATATAAGGGCTTTGAGGGCCGCTAGAGCCAAGACACTGACAAGAGCGAAGCAAGTAGGAGTCTTCTTCATATAAGGGCTTTGAGGGCCGCTAGAGCCAAGACACTGACAAGAGCGAAGCAAGTAGGAGTCTTCTTCATATAAGGGCTTTGAGGGCCGCTAGAGCCAAGACACTGACAAGAGCGAAGAAAGTAGGAGTCTTCTTCATATAAGGGCTTTGAGGGCCGCTAGAGCCAAGACACTGACAAGAGCGAAGCAAGTAGCAGTCTTCTTCGTATAAGGGCTTTGAGGGCCGCTAGAGTCAAGACACTGACAAGAGCGAAGCAAGTAGAAGTCTTTTCAATATACTGTAAAGACACCTTCTAGGACCACAAGGGACTAGCCGACGACTAGAAAGTAGTGATATACAACAATTACGACGTTTGTAAAACCATGTAACAACTTTTTATATTAACTAGAACTTATCCCACTATTAAGTAAGACCCCTTGATCCATAAAACAATTAAACTATTCCTACAAGGCAAAAAAAACCTACTTTTGTGCATTACATTTACCTTCTTAGATTATTTTGTATGATCGGGCTGGGTAAGTACCACGACAGAATCCATCTTTTTCCCCATTGAAACGCTTTAACGTGAAATGAACCCGGACGAAAATGTGGCCTCCAACAACCAAAACATACTAGTTAGTAAGTTATCGGTTAAAAACAAAAAAAGTATTTTAATAAAAGTAATTTTCCAAATCGGCTCTACAGATTTATTTGTGATTTTAATAAAATTAATAACCTATACCCTTGAACGAAATCACAAGTAAAACCAAATTTAAAGTTCAAGTATAATTAACAAAAAATTAATCTTGTCAGTTGTCATTAATTAAATACGATTTATACTGAGACCCGTTTATAGCACCAGCAAAGCAAGATTAGAACATATTTAAATATATAATTAGTTTTTCAAGAAACCATTCATGGTCATTTTCACTGCACAACTGACAAACTGGCAACGAATAGTTTTTATCGGTATTCATTTGGTTCTGAAAATGAGCGAGTAAGTAAGTTTTTGGAATGTTTTACATAATTTATATCAGCTCATTTTGATATCCTTGGAATCGCTTATAATAAAGGGAAGATCGAAGTCAGAAAATGAAAGGCTACAGACAAACAACAGAAAATAGAGTCATATCACATTAGCCTATCAACTGTAAACAAAATTCACTTACCCAATAGAAAGTATAATCGCACAAAAATCATATTCTGTTGTCTCAGGAAAGCTAAAAGTTATATTTTCGTTGTCGTCGTTGTCGTCTGTATCAAAACAGGACAGCGAGTATAACAATTAAGTTAAGAAGATAAAATTTGCTACAGACGAATGGGTATATGGTATATGGGTATATATAGTTATTGAAATTTAGGAAAATTGAATTGAAAATTTCAAAATGTTTATAAAACAGTTTTTTATTCATATAACAAATTAAATTAGATAAATATTTATAGATTCTTCATGAAATGGTACCAACCCAACCTTTCTACGATGAAAAATATCGTAACTTTTCTTTATAAAATTTTCGAACCTCTACCTATTTAACATATATGATATCGGCCTGGAGTCACAGTCACGGGTCGAGTCACAGTCACGAGTGGATGCTACTTCACGTATATACAGCTTTGAGGTCCGAGACACTGAGAGGAATGAAGCGCACATCCACGAATCCCGTTAGGACCCAGCCGACTTCAAGAAAGTAGTGATATATTCAATCACGAGATTCAAGCAACTACATTAAGAGTATCTTCTTGTATCATATTTTATGATGGGTTGGGTGTGTACCATGATAGAGCATCAACTTTAGTTTATTTGTGTTTTAGTTCTTTATTTCATAAAATTAATTTCTTACTTGTACTGACTAACAAACAGAAATTTGGATTTTCTAAACTTAAAGTAACGTTAAATAGACAATTCCAACACGTTAACTAAGTCCAATTCTCAGCACTGCGAAGTTTGTCAACAATACGGCAATTAATTGAATCATATTGTCTCTGGAACGTGTTTCTCGCTGAAACTTTGACCATTATCCTTTCTATGATCAAAATTACAGTCCTTGATTTAAATTATTTGTTGAAGCCAATAAGTGTTAGTGAATATAGCACTTATGAATACGTACAAACAAGTATTCAAGATATATATATATATATATATATATATATATATATATATATATTAACTTTTATGAATGGTGAAAACGATTTTATACATCACACAGTCTCATGGTAGTGATTGACTCCCTCAATGGACTACCGACACATTCCCTTACAAGCCTCATTTACTTCTCCTAAGGGACTATAATTAAATATTACTTCTTCTTTACTTCCATTAGTAACTTTGATAATGAAGGATACAATCACATTCCACTTTTAAACTGACACTGCCATGTGAGACACCAAATTGGTAGGTCTGATTTCAATTATCCTTTTATCAATATTCTTCTGTCTACAGACCAGTGTTAACATTCGAACACCGAATGTCTTACATCATCCAATTCTCAAAGACTGCATCCATCTTTATATGGAAGCGTTTGAGATACGCCTTAAAGCTTCCTTGTCTTGTGAGCGCTTATGTGAAGTAGTAATTTACTTCACGTTGTTCTTCACCTCTAAAGCTCGGGTCCATCTACCCGTCGCGTCCTTCTCCCATCTTTCCTCCCACATGTTTAAGGTAATTTCCCTGGATACTTTCTTAACCTCGGTTTTCCTTCGTCTTTCTTCCTGTAATATTCTTTCCCCTTCATTTCAGTGTAGACTTGCTGCCTTTCCGTAGCCAGTAAGTCTATTGCTAGATGAAGTAAATACGTGACTGAGAGTAGCTGAATAGTGACTATACATGCGCAGGGAATCTGCGCAACCGTTGTAGATAACTTGCCATGAAAATTATACATCAAATCATTATTAATGGAGTGTTTCTACTATGAGCGAATCATTTAGGAAGTGTATAACCGACGTATAATATTCTTAAAAGTTTGAACATTCTAGATTTGTCGAGGTTCGCCACAAGTAGTTTCAGGAGGATTTAAGTGCTGTTCCCGATGTAATCACAAAGGACATATCCATGGTTTACCTACTGAATGATTTATCTGCAGCAAAATAATAAATAAGGATAAAAATATTAATCAGCATATGTGAAGTAGTAGGATGGACATATATTAATGTTCTATTTATAATAAGGAACTGCTGGGATTAGAAAGTAGAACATAGTCCTATAAAAATTAAAACAAAAGAAGATGGCTGCGTCATACAAAGAGGAAGAACCTAGAAGCTTTGGAGAGAAAGTACAAGATACAAAATCTGGAAGACGAAAAGAAATGAGAGAAAAGACGTAACAATAGTTAGTCAAGAGAGACTTCATAGGAATGATTGAAGAAATTCTTGGGTTACAAGGACTACATGTAAAAAGGTGAATGTGTACTCAATATAGTGAGCCTCTGTAGGGTGCAAGTCATGGAGTGAAACTCAGGAATAGCTGTTTTGTTCGGAGTTGCTTCGTTCCAGATATGACCTTTCTTTTTACTTTCTCACATACATATGGTATAGTGAAACGTTTGCGATTGGTCAAAATATCAAATGTGCAGTTTTTGCGGATATATCCATTCTGAGGTCTCCTCATTCCAAAAAAAAAATATCATTAAAACATTTTATTTAATTATATATAAAATGTATTAATGGAAATTAGAACACAGCAATTTGTTACAACTATCATTAGTTACTGTGGCAATAAAGAATCAACTGCCATGTTTATTACCTCGATTTGACTACGTAATTTTAGAAAATATATCTGTTTGGACTCCTGATCATTGTGCTTTTGCTGTTGAAACTATTTTTTAACGATACAATAAATTTTTATAACAATGCAAGACTGTACAGAAACCAATTCAACGTTGGACGACATGGTGATGATATAGACCAATCTACAAAAGCAAATTAAATAGGGATATTTAGAAATAAAGTCTCGTCAAAGAAAATAATTGGAGTAAGTGTAAATACTGTGCGGACACTACATAATGTGGAAAGAGTTGGTGTTACTCGTAGCCCAAAAATATCTGCTGAGATCCAAGCACTGGTACTACAAGTTTACAATAGGTGTTTGTGAAGCATATTGCCTCAAAATTTTCACTTTCATCCCTACAAAATTCAAGTTGTTTCAAAAATGTTGGAACCTGATTGCGCCAGGAGAGTAACTTTTTTCAATAAGATACTAGAAATCAAAAATAAAAAGCCAAACCTCTCTGAACAGTTGCTTATGTCAAATAAAGCACATTTTCACATTTCCGTGAATGTCAATAAACATAAGATGCGCTATTTGAAAGTCAATAATCAAGACCTTCATTCTAACCCCCTCCACACCCACCGCCCACGAGTCACTGTATGGTGTCTCAGCGTCAGCCGATCGTGTTTATGGCTCCAATTTCTTTAAAGTTAATGAAAATACAGTTTCCGTGAACTCTCATCGGTATGTGGATGTTGATAAACATCTTTTTAACCCATTTTTAAATGATTTGGAGGTTGGTACAGACTCCTACATCCAGCCGGATAGCGCCACCCCACATACTGCACAAAACGCAATGCTATACTGAGAAACTGATTTGGCTATCACTTATTCTCAACATTTGACAACATACCCTGGCCAGTCCGATCTTCAGATTTGTAAGTCTCCTATTGTTTTTTATGTGTCTATTTGAAGTTTAAAATGTATCAAACACACCCTAAAGATTTATTTCAACTCAAGCTGTTGATCGTTGAAGAAATTCTGGAGAATGCCCAAACCTTGCTGCAACGAGAAATTGAAATCTCTTATAAGCAACTTTAAGAATGTCGGTGAGTTCAAGGGTGTCATAAAGAATATGATTCTACCAGAATAAATTACTCTATTATTATACATTATAAACTACTCTATAAATTATTCTACATTATTTATATCCAGAATAAATATAATGGCACAAAATGACATGAATCTACGTATTAATCTAATATTTAACCTAGAAATATTTAAAATGATCTTTTTGTTATATTTTTAATTCTTGTATTTTCATTCCCCTACCCAATAAATTTCCTCCCTAAGTTTTGGACCATAAGTTTCTCGAGTTTTATTTTTTATTGGGGAATAGAGCCACATCTGCATTATACTCCTGTCTTGTTAATTCTCATTAAGTTGTTTATTTTACTAACACACATCTATCTTACTTAACAGTTTAAAGTAATGTTAAATACACAGTTCCAACACACTAACTACACACAGCTCGCTTTACTGCGAAGTTTCTCAACAATACGACAGTTAATTGAATCTTGGAAAGTATTTATTGTTGAAACTTCGACCATTTAAAGTTAGACTTTCTCGAATCAAAATTATAGCCCAAGTTTTAAAGTCTTGGAAGTCAACAAATGTTGGAAAGTTAATAAAATTCGGCATCTGAAACCATTATTTAATGGAACTGTATTATTACATTCCCACATACGTGTAGAATAAAAAGTTGTGTGATGGAAGGGGGGGTTATATCGAGTTTTTGAGGTTGTTTCCGTATTGAGGTAATTGTTTGATTTTTTAAATTAATTTAATCTTTTTAGTGAAATGTGAAAAATATTAATGAGTCAACATCGTGTGCAAAATTATAAGTAAAACAATTATTACGGTTTTGTAATTGCCAAAACACAAAAATAAATCTTTGCCGCCGTCATTAAAAACTTTTTCTTTTTTTTTAATACGACGTACGCTGAGATCGTGTTTATGACAAGACTCTATTTAAATATATGAATATTTATTTCTAACTAACCGAAATTATTTGCTGACGAATAGTTTTGATTGGTTTTTATTTAATTTGGTGATGGTTGAGTAAGAAATAATGCAACTGCTTTGCACCGTTTAATTTGTATTGTATAGAAAACTAGTATAAAATAAGTAATGGTATTACGTTTTAGAATTTACAGGTAAAATGTTACTCCCAAAAAACTATACTTGATTTAAAAAACTTAAATTCCGTCGCCATTTTGAAATTTAATGACCCTTTTTGTTTTGTTAACGAGCTTGTTCAATGGCCAAATTAACTTATAAAATCTAGCTTACATCCCAAACTTCAGCGAATTCTAACCACAATAGCGACGTGTAAAGTCGACTCTAAACACATGTACTTATTTCTGCTCCATTTTTTTAAATCTCTGCGTATGCAGTAAGTAAAAATTATTGTCACTTTAATGGATAAATCAGCGCTAATATCATGTCCCCCAGGTGTTGGTTTATTCATTTTGGTTTAATATGACTACTATTTGTGATACGCCAGAGATTCCACCCGAATTTAATTTCCAAACTCACACCCTACATCAATCCGTCATATCGTCTGCAGGTACAGCGTATATTCAATTTTTCAGCACATAGATATAGGCAAATAAATGTGAAGTAAAGGTGTGAACATTAAATTAATAAATGTAACACAATAATTTTAAAAATCGTGAGGAGTCAAATCTAGTGAGAGAAGTTCCTAGGACCAATCCACTCCCAACACGACCAATCCAAAAATGTGAAAATTGTTTAATTAATTCCAGAACTTCTGCATAAAGTACAGTCTTACTGGTAGTTCAGAGTCCATCTTGGTCCCAACTATGGAACGTATAAATGTTCAAACACATCCAAATTTATGATAAAATGTATGGTTTTCTCCATAAATAAGATAGGATCATACACTTTAAATTCTGATTATAAAAAAAAAATCTCTTTTAAACAAACGTTCCAAAGATCCATAAGGATTTTGTATACCCCACATTCTGTAGTTATTGTTATTCACCTTGCTCCTGATGAAAAATTTTGACTCATTGCTAAAATTAGGTTTCCAGGAAGGTCTCTTAGTTTCCTATTCAATCTTACATTTTTGCACAGAATTTTGACAGGCGTCTTTATCTGCATCAGTAATTGTTGTAGCACGGTAAGTTTGTATGTCCACAAGTTGACGTAGTGCGTCCCAAAAAGTCCTATATGATATGCTAGACTCGTGAGATTTCTTAAGGCTACTGACTTGTTTCACGAGCGTATCAGAAATTAGCAAACAACCTAGTAATTTGTCTTATCGAACAGAACAACCCGCTTCAACAAAAGTGTGGTTCCAAAGATATATTTGGAGGATCCTTTCCTTACTGGGTAAGAAAATTACGTTGATTTGTAGCGATGAGTTCGTTTCGTGAAACGAAACATGTAGCGAGCATGTTCAACACCAGTGAAAATACCTATTTTTAAATGCAACTGTGGTGGCGCTTCAGGTGACTACATTTGGTACTTCGGCACTATGTGAGTAAATCTTTATGGGTTTTAAAATGACATCCAAATCTAAATAAATTTTTACAGGCTATTAAAGTTTCAAAGCCCTTTTTGAAACACTCGTACAGATATTCACTAACAACAATTTTAAATCACTGTAGGTAATTTCGCATTTTAAACACGTGAACGAAATTCATCGGAGTTCTTCACTTCCAATCCCAAGAGATCAAACCACTAGGCCCATTGAGCATGTAACAGACTGCCCGTGCGAACTAACATAAATTTCCTTTGAACGCCTTTCTGCAAAAAGATACGTAAAACATCGTTAGAACAGCGCTCCTAGCGGAGGTTACAAACCCTAAGAGCGCACACACAGACACATCTACACAATATTCTCCGACACGATCTGCTGCGGCCCAAGCTCCCAATCTCATCTAAGCACATACTCAACGCTGATTGGCTTGTAGCTTTGCCTCACTTGAAGAAACAATTCCTCCCACACATCTTACTACGTGCCAAGTCTTCAAATCTCTCGTCAAGACCAAACCACCCTTCTGGTTAACTCGTAGTTTTTCTAATCATAACAATGAGTATTCACACCTTCATTTATGATCCAGGGCAAAACGTTTAAATAAGAATAAATCTCGTCGGAAAATCACATTCACTTCGCAAATCTACAATACAAATTTCTCTACGAATCTTACTACAAGTTAGGACCTTAGCTCCCTCATCAACACTTGACTTTGCTGGACTCACAACACATCTGGCTGATATTTGAGAAAGAGGGAAACTCTTAAACCAAGATATAACCGTCTTTTCTTCTTGAACCATCACATCAAGTCGCCTCGTGACAGAGAATTTAATTCTGAACACACCCGGCGACCAAACCTTCAAGCCACCTCCCGTCAGAGAATTCAAAAGTGGTAAAATCCAGCAAGGACTTAATTCGGGGTGACACCCAGCGACCGACTATCTGTCCTAATAGTGTCCTCCTTAGTACCTGACCTCCCAGTTCTACTCACCCTACCTTGTCAGAATCAATCTTAAGACTTTTTCAGTTCAGGAGTAGAGTTACGAAAACCCAGCCTAAATCAAAGTTCCCAGTATAATGCGGAAAACAATTTCTATAAATTACTGAAAACAATATTGAAAAAGACGTTTATATTAGTTTAAAGTAATGTAAGCCATGACAAATTTATTGTAATTATTTCCTCGTTCCTAATAATAAAAGTAGACTCTGCTTTGTCAGACGGATGGACAGAAAGACATTCCAGAAATTATAAAAATGTATACCAAGAGTTAGCAAAAACATAATAAAAAGTGCAAAAACATTGCACAAACTTTCTCATTCACCCATCCCCAAGCGAAATATAAATGAAACGAAAATAATTGTCATAAAAAATTTAATTTCCGTAAGGTGTATTTAACATATTTAAATGCGTAAATCTGCTTCTTTCGAGCGTAAGGCATATTTGATAAATATTCTTGAACCGTAATATTTTCTTACTGTTAATTTTGGCACAAAGATTCTAGTTATAAATCTACATATTTCACTAAAATTTGAACTAAATTGGTAAAACATATTATACGATATTAAGCCATATGACAATGTTTTTTACCGATAAATCACTAACCAATATTTTTAGAATGGGATCAATACGTTTTGGTTGGGGTCTTGGAGGTTCTTTGAGAAAATCTTTAAAGCAAAGTTTGAGAAAATCGTAATTTTGTTTTTTACGTTTTGCGATGTCAAATCAGTATTATTGTCAAAAATGTAATTTCTAACCGTGACCTTCTTTGAAAATATGATATTCATATAGTTACGAAGGCCCCGTCACAGACGTGAGCTCAGCAAGTGGAGGCTGAGGCTGAAGCTAGGACCAAGACACGAGCGTAGCGAATGGACACTGTTTATTATAAACAGTACTAAGCCTAACCAAAATCAAGAAAGTAATGATATAATTGTGTTGATCATTTGTGTAATTGTTCATGAGGATCAGAAAACCTGGTGTTTTAAACACACTTATCTTACAGGCTGATATGTATATTGAGTAGGACCCCTTAAGCTACCGAACTAATAATTAAAAACATTTGGCACCAGTATCGCAGTTGGTTCTGGAGTTAAAAAAAATTAAACAGTCAATTTTTGGACAGTTGTTTTTAGGAACTTATGCCCTCAGGGGCTTTTTTATAGTGAGTACGAGCTTGTTGATCCCAAGGACTCCAAGCTGAATGTACACTTTCTGTTGGATATCTCTCTTTCAACTTTCCCATCAACTCTCTCTTGACAAACTCTTGTTCTTTTCCAACCATGACGTAATTGACGACTATAATATATTTTCTTCTTTTTGAAGGCGATAATGACCGAGATGTTTTCTGCCTTTAAAAGTATGGATACACCCTGTTAAATTTTAAATGGATAAAGATAAAAAAATGAAAGTCAGGACACCTTTCTAGGAAATAAAAGTGAACGTTTTAGTGACTATTACATCTTTGCCCATTTTCCCAAAATGGGATTTTTGGGGAGCAGCTCAAAATTTTTAGATGTAAAGACCCATTAAGTGACACCTCATTTTAAAGTCCTTGATTAAAGAAGAAGAACAGTGGAAACCAGAGCTTTCTATCTCAACCCAGTACAAAATGGCAGCTCATTGAAATTTTCTTGGTTGAACTTGGTTCTAATTTCTAATACTTGGGAAATTTACTGTTAATTGAAAACAATGAATTTGTGAAACATAAAATCAACAGCTAATAAAATTAACTTCTTTTTACAATGTATTAATAATTTGTAATTACAATAGCATAGTAATTAATTACATTAAACAATAAAACTGCTTAAACTTACTATCCTGTGTTTTTTATAACAGGTGTTCCAACTACTGCCCCAGGACAGTTTAACAATGTCCAAGCTTGTCGTAAAAACTTGAAACGGCATGCTGTATGGATTCACGCGGAATTTTTTTAATTTGCGCTACTACTCTGTCTCTAAGGTCATTAATGCACTGGGGTTTCGTTTTATACACGTTGTTTTTAATGTGACCCCACACAAAGTAGTCTAGTGGAGATAGATCTGGCGATCTTGGTGGCCACTCGAATCTTCCTCTTCTGCCTATCCAGCAATTGGGAAAAATATTGTTTAAATACTCGCGGACATGCAGGCCATAGTGTGGAGGTGCTCCATCCTGCTGGAACCAAACTTGATTACAGTTGTTGATTGCTGCTTGGATAGCTGGATAAATCTGATTTTGTATCATTTCCTGGTATACCTCGGCATTAAGATTTCCATCAATAAAATAGGGCCCAACAAACTGATCCCTCACAATGCAAAGCCAAACGTTTAGTTTTTCAGGGTTCTGGGTGTGTTAACGACAATTGTGTCTGTTAACGTTACCGCTTAACATGAAAGTTGCTTCGTCTGAGAAAGCAATGTTATTCATTCTAATTGTATTGTTATCAATGTGCCTCATCATCAGTTCACGAAATTCTAATCGACGATCAAAATCGTCCTCACTTAGCTCTTGAACTAAACGAATTTTGTACGGTTTAAAACCACCGCCATGTAAAACTCTACAAACTGATGTTTGAGAAATACCTAACATTAGGGAAACATTTCTTGTTGAGGCGTGAGGATCTTCTACAACAGACTGTAAAACGTCAAGTGACAATGCTTCATTTGTAACCGATTTTGGTCTTCCATGTTTGGGGCGGTCTTTAATGCTGCCTGTTTCCTGGAAACGTTGGATAGTTTTTTGAACTCCTGATTTAGATACTGGGTTTCGATTAGGTTAAGTATCATTAAATAAATTCCTTACTTCATCATAAGATCTCACCCGGTCTCCGTAGCCTCGCATCATCAGGATCATAATACGATCTTGTTCACTTAAACTCTCCATTTCAACGTATAGTATCACAAAAACACAGTATCACAAAAACTCGTCTTAACTTTGTTGATCCCAACCAGAAACTGATTCTGATAATGGACTTCCTCAAAACTGATAAGATAAGGGAGGCCTGCCCTACAGCAAGTAATAACTGTAAAACAGGTTTGAGTTTTTAAGAAAAGTGGTTGTCTATTGGGGTTATTTACCACCTGAATGTGGATGTTCATATTTTGCCTCAATGAAGTTTTATTTAATTTCAATGAGCTGCCATTTTGTACTGGGTTGAGATAGAAAGCTCTGGTTTCCACTGTTCGTCTTCTTTAATCAAGGACTTTAAAATGAGGTGTCACTTAATGGGTCTTTATATTAAAAAATTTTGAGCTGCCCCCCAAAATTCCCATTTTGGGGAAATGGGCTAAGTTGTAATAGTGACTAAAAAGTTCACTTTTATTTCCTAAAAGGGTGTTCTGAGTATCATTTTTCTATCTTTATCCATTTAAAATTTAACAGGGTGTATCCATACTTTTGACTCACACTGTATATATATATATATATATATATATATATATATATATATAACGAGTTTAATTGTATTCTTTATTTTGACGTCTATATACACCTGTCCAATTTGGCAACGTACTTACTGCACACCCTGAGGCATTGAAAGTGACTAACAAGGATAAAATATTGATTAATCAGATGCCACTAGCTTCAGGAATACCTTTAAAATTTCTGGAAGAAACTTTCCTCTTTATTGCATCCCTTATTACCTTGCGGATTAAATCTGTACAAACTTTATGAAGGCGAGAAGGGGAGAGAAGGGAGTTCACATTTCTTACGATATTTCAGTTCAAAGTAGGGAAATTAAAATCATCTACAAGATATAAACTATTCAAAATAATAAAGTTTAACGTAAGAAAAGTTAATCCCTTCTTTAATAACAAGAGAATTTTAAATATTAAACAGTCCAAAAACATTGCACTAACGTTTTCACTCACCCATCCACAAAATAAAACAACTTGTTGGAGACCATCATGGTACCATCCCAGTCTCATAATACAATGTCATATAAGCATATGAACAAACTACAATGGCCAAAAGTTGATTTCTTGAGTCTTGTAGAAAATATCAATTGTAGATAGATCAAAGATTCTTATAAGTTACGGTAAGTTTGTTTAAAACAGTTGTTACACAGATTTTCTGAACCTTGTAACTTTATATATCACTACACAACCTCACAATAACGGACCTCGTATATACAATATAAAAAAAGTGTCCACCCCCCGCTCGTGTCAGTACTTCGGCCTGGCGGACCTGGAAGCTATATGAGGTGGTGCCTCCACTCACTACATTTAAGATTTTATTTTGATTTTATAGTTTGTTATCCCTCCATCATGGGATTACTTTCCTCTGACCTCCACACTGTAGCCTGTTGGTTATTCCTCCAGCACATTCAGGACTTCTGCCAAATTGTGGTCTATTGGCTACCCCTCCAGCTGGGATTCCTTCCTGCTGACCACCTAATTGTGAACTTTAGTTGTCCTTCAACCATAGGATTAATTTTCGCTGTCCCTCGAGCACAGCTGATCTAATTACTCAGACTGGAATAAAAATGTCTATACCAGTCATCACATACTTTTTGTGGGAGAAAAAATACATTCGGCTATTCCTGCTTTCCTGCAAATATTCTTACTTAATGTAGTAAGGTACGTTGGTAATGGACGAAGAAAAATGTTCGTGCAAGTCTATCCACCCTATACGATTCAAGCCATTAAGACGACTTCAATACTCTAGTAAAAGTTAATAGATCTTATCTTTCAACCTATTAAAGGCTGTATGAAATTTTCCTTCTTCTTTCCTGGCCCTGATAAATTATGTATAGAATATTTTTGTCCTCTCTTCTTCTTCTTTTATTAGGATATGTAAGTTACAAGTTTTCTTACGTTCTCTTCTGCTTGATCCATGTTCTCAAATGAACTTTACTTAAAAATAAACAGCACGGTTGAGCATTTTACCCAAAGTAAATAGTAGCCGCACAGTAGCATCTCTATAAATTGAAACAGTCAAAAGCAGTGAACGCAGTAGCAGTAAAGTATACGCACGGTATAACCTACCTTGAGGGCGTGTTGAGAGAGAGAAAGAATTACTGAGATTTATTTATATTATTATTTACAATAAATTTATTCTTGCTAAGTAAAATTAGGGGGTCACCTATAGTAAGTATAAGAGGGTGGCAATTCCGAGATAACTTAGCTTTTCTTCACCAAGTATTGTGTTAGATTCCTTTCTATCAGTTCTCTCTTCACTAACTCTTGGTCTCTTCCGATCCTAACACCATTAGAGGCCTCTGTTTTTTTTTAAGTCGATGATGAACGAAAGGGATTTTCCCTTTAAATCACAAAAAATAATAAATTAATAATACTTAAATAGTTAAACAATTCTGTGTGAACCAACGAAAACATGAATCCTAACAGCAAATTTATTTTATTTACGGTTGTACATTGTTTTACGGTTTACGTTGTTGTAACTTTTTACATTTCATCAAAATCGCTTTAATGGGTTTTATGATAATTCAGCATAAATTGCGTTGCACAGGTTGCATTTTCCATTTTGACCAACATCTACTAAAGCGAATTTTGAGGAGGAGATAGCTCCTAATACATCTCGTTAGGACATATTAACAAATTGTGATCAAAACCATTATAGTATATTTTTATACATATATATATATATATATATATATATATATATATATATATATATATAGAATTTTCATCTTGAAATAATTGTTTCCTTAAATGTTGAGATTGATTAGTGTGTGGTTTTGTGTATGGGTGTGAGAAACAGTTTGTGCAATGTTTATTTGTGAAAGTATAACACAGAAAATGTTTTGTGAAAGCAGCAAACACGAGTTTGCTTTAATTACATGTAGCAGATTGCAACGTTACTGAAAGCTGTCAAATCTGGGTTACCTATTTACACACGTTGCTTGTAACGAATGATCATGCAGCTCAATAGTTGGGAAGGGTGGAGGATTTGATGATTTACGTTTGTTTTCGCTCGCTTACTTCTTGCCAAGCTGTCACTTGTACAAAAACTGATGAAGAATTGTTTTAAATAATGACATTGTTACCAAAAAGTATGATTTTAACAAATGAACAAGTCTCGAAATAAGAGATACATTTTTCAAAATGTGTGTAAAAACAGTTTAAAGTTTGAAATGTAGAACAAAAGTGTAGATAGGTAATCAATTTACACACAAAATTAACGGTTTAAAAACTTGCACAAACTTTCCCACTCACCAAGCCTCAAAACCAAATAAAAAAAAACTAAAATTAATCCACCAAAAATGTGAGTCCAGTAGTTGCCAAGGATATTGTTTTCAATACAATAAACATTGACTCTTAACGTCGTCATAAAGCTCATCTTTTTGTCATTTTACTGTAAGAATGGAGAAAGTTATGTAATGAGATAAAAAGACTTCAAACATAGAAAACATCTTTTTCTGTTTTAAGTCGTTTTTAGAATGACGTCAGTCGAATATGCAGTGCTCAATGCCCAAAAGCGTTGACCGATTTTAATCAAATTCGGTATGTGAGTATGTTTTGGCTTTATCTCGTTTCATAACTCAAAATTTTGGGGGAGCTTCCCTAACGGTTTTGATAAATTTTGCTTACATGTAGCCACAAAAAACCTAGGAACAAAACGTACTAGTTAAAATAATCTAAACTAGTGTCCAAAATCGCAAGGCAGCCAATATAACGATTCAGAAATTGGCAAAACCAACCTTGATTGGCGTCATTAAAAGCTCAATTTTAATTAAATATGATTTACGCTCTGGCCACATTTATGTTACAAGCGTAGATTCTATTAAATTTATTTCTTCAAACGCGGCGTCCTTGTTTCATTTTTGCTTTTAAACTGACAACTACCGAATTGTCAGTTTTGAATTATAGGAGAATGGGAAAGTTTGTGTAATGTTTTCCACCGTTTATTTGTTTACAAAACGAGCAGCCGAAGTAAACAAACAAAGCTTACTTTTCTATAAGCTCATCTTTTTGTGAAATAATATATGTAAAGATAGTTTTCAATATAACAAACATTGCCTTTGAAACTGGAGCAATGTCGTCATAAAGCCAGATTACGGTACGTCGCTTTACAGTAATAGGTATTTAAAATGGAGTCTATTGACTTTAGTATCTAGGTCGTAATGATAGTATCGAAACCTATCAAGTATTGAAATCTCTGCAAAAAATTTGTTCAATTTTTAAAGTAAAATATGATATTATTTAAAACCGTAAAACCTCTTAGTCACCATCTTTTTATAAAACAAGTTGATAGGTGCTATCATGATGCTTATCTAGTCCTATTATGCAATGTTATACAAGCAGATTCTCTAAATATAAATGCGAAAATCTGGTGTCTTGGGCCTTTAGGAAATGTTAAATTGTACTAAGGTCTTAAACAAGGGGTCTTCCCAGTAGAGTGTTGGTTTATTAGAGTTATTTTTAAAATTCTTCACTCACTACGCTATTGTAGGCAGCTTGGTCCAGCCGGATTTTGTACCTATACGAATATTACATTTTCTCCAGAGATCAGGGTTCGAAATTACAATTTTTAGAATAAATTTCCCTATTTGTAATCGTAAGGAGTTTGGGGTTGGTATCATTACATGCAGAAATGCAATCTACAAGTTTGTATCTAATTTACTGTGTTATACTTATAGCGTTTTGTTTAAGCTGCAATTCATTATAAATTATTTTCTTATGATTGATCAAATAGCTGGAATTGATGCTTCACCAATAAACACATAGCCATGGCCCTATAGGTTATTATTGTATTACCTACTCTAACACATCGAATGATATTAAGCTCCAATTCATTACAAGTTATTTCTTGTGATTGATCACACAGCTGGAAATGATGGATAAACAATAAACCCATACCCACATACGTCTATTGTTGTATTACCAACATTCCGACACAAAATTAATGATCTTCCTCTTAAGAACTAACATTAATAATGGCTTAGGATTAAATTTGTATACATCATTTGTTTTTTGTCATCGTTTGTAAATAACTAAACACAAAGCTCGTGTGTACATGCTGACATGATATAAAGTTAATTTCTTTAATTAGTTCATAATTGTATTTGTACAAATACACACATTTTATTTAATATTTTCGAACATGTATGTCCAGTCAAAATGTAGAATATATTTTTTTTATCATGCTATTATTTTTAATTAATATACTTAAGTAAAACTGTAATAAATATGTTATATATTTGTTCATTATTTTTTTACACAAAATGTACGTCTATAATATAACAAACATGTGGGGGGGGGTCTTACCGAAGATTGGTTGTCATTTCATGGTTGTCTTTTTGTTTATTTTCTACTGATGTTGACAAACGCATAATTTATATAGCAAGAGTCCTTGATTATAATTTCATCTTATAAATAAAACAAAAGAATGTGAGCGCCTCATGTTACTTACTCAGCTTATTACAATATATTGAAGAAGATTCTCTAAATGAAATGTCAAAAAATATTTTGTCCTTGAAGAAAATGTTAAATTGTATTGCCTTCAACTATGCTAGTGTATGCGACTTGGCCCTGGATCTGGGAACTATGCGAATATCACATTTTCTTTGGAGATCAGGATTTTAAATTACATTTTTGACCATAAATTTACTATTTGTTGTCGTAGAGATGTGGAGTTGGTACAATTACATTTATACATAATTTGTATGTTGGAATGTATACATATTTATATCTAATTTAGTACGCTATAAGTTGAATAACGCACGAGAAACGAACAAAAAACTGTTTAAAATAACCGTCATTTTGATATTTATAATTCAACTTTTTAAATATTTCAATAAGGTTTTATATGAGGACATTATAAGCAATCCTATACAACAAATTTCATGTTCTTATCTTTATTGTTTGGCCGCTATTGTACCTAAGTACAGAGGACAAAGACGACATGTTGAAAATCTCTTTTTTGGTTGTTCACTAAACGTGAAGATTAGTCAAACAATGGAGGTCGAATTTTTTTTCGATAACTAACTTACCCTGTACTTTGAATACTGTGTAACATAGTTACATTATTCAGCTAATCTCAAAAATACAATTTAAATTTCAAAATATGCTTTTACTAAGTTTAAATCAAAATAATTAATTAATTAATTCACAAAGTAATACATACAAAACATTAATATTAAAGAGAGTGTAACAACTTCATAACATCATTACAAAACAATAATAACTAATAGTCAAAAACTATACAAGCAATTTGAAAAAATGTCAATGATAATGGCCAAGCTGAGGCCGACTATCTACGGACATCTAATGTGAATGGACAGAAAACAAATATCAAAGAAAATCCTACTGTACCAAGAAAATAAAAAGGTTCAGACAAGGTGAATTAGACAATTACGCAAGACTTAGAAAAACAGGAATTACAGAACTAGAAATGTATGACAGGTACGTATAGAAAGAAGATAGCAGATGTAAACAGTCTGACGAACGAAAAAATGAAGGAAAGGAGAATGGAAATATCAGAAGATGAACGATAGAGGAGCCAAAGGATAAAGGATAGATAAAATTTAATTGTGTAAACGTAATCCATAGAAGTCTGATTTGAACTCAAATAAAAATAGTTGTTATCATATCTTGACCATTTAGTCAGTCCCAGATCTAAAACAATTTTTTTCATAATGTAAGTCTAATCTCCTCAGGAAGGGAACTTTACAAAGGTAAAATTAACTCCTTTTTGACTTTTTCTTAATGTCCGTTTTCGTTTAAAAAATATTAACTTTGTATGAGAATCCTTACCTATAAACCTTGTGAATTGAAAGTTAACTAAGTAGGTCAAGCATAAACTCCGACCAAGCCAGGCGACTTTGGTTAACTTTGCAGGTGTTAAATTCGTCCCGTAAAAGTTTCCCAATCGGATTGTAGAAGTTCTTCGAAACTTCTAATACATAACAATTTAATAAATTCAATTCTTTGTGACCCTTCTTTTTTTATTTTCTCGTATATTATACATAGTACGAAGAAAATTATGTGGTGGGTCCAAAAATCAATGTCGATTTCTTTGGGGTTATGTCTGTTTTGATGTCGCCTAAGATCAAAAAAGTTTTTTTTTCTTTTAATAATGTCTGTCTGTCTACCTTATGTCCTCTACAATCCAAACATGTGGGCTTGTTTTAATCAAAGTTTTTTATATTTTGTGGGTATAACTTTTACCATTATTTTTATAACTAAAAGTAAGGGTGGAGTTGTCATAAAATAGAAAAAGATATTACATTTTTTCTCAGAATCGGTGTTAACGATTTTGATCAACAAGTCGGATTTGGGCTCTCTTAAGCTTCGGCATCAAGGTTTCGAACACTTTGGTTCTCAACTCGTCGCTGGTGACAGAGACATCTTGGATAGTAGAGACTATGACCACAGTAGATCCCTGCGACTTAGGGTTACGAGTGGCAACACCCGAGTTCCTACCGCCGCCGAGTACGACATGCCTGCTACCACGGCTCCTGGTGCCCCAGGTTCGATAGCAGGTCTAATTGAGGACTTCGCTTCAGAGCTATGTTCTCTGCAGCCACATCATGAAGGATATGTTCATGTCCTTAGAAGAGGCTGATAAGCTTCTTAATTTGCGCCCGGGTGATTTTACTTGTCACAGAGACCAAGTAATCCTCCACGGACTTAATCATTTCAGCCATTTCGCTGAAGCAGTCCTTCCTCTCAACACCCCTACCTTCTGTCCTACTACAGTTTCAGACTTCGATGTCAAGGCATTGCGTTCCAGTGGCTTTATTAACGTTTTTCCTTGACTTTTCGATACTGGAGGTGCAGAGCTGGAACTTCGCCTGGAAACTAGTTTCACAGGCGTAATAGTAGCCTTGGGCAATTTCGCTATCGATTTGGATTTAGGCTTGGATTTCTCAACGCTTACGTCCACGGTCTTTTTCTATTCTTGGAGCTTCGATGGCATGTTCGGTTCCAAAGTAGTTCTTGGCTCCTTCTTCTTCCGCGTCACAATCTCCAACCCCTCTTGAATTCTTGTGCCCTCATTATCCGTGAATGCGGGAGTTGAGGGCGAATCTACTTCGTAAGGACATTCATCAATCTTTTTTAACTTCACGATCTATCCAGTCCACAATATTTCCCAGATACAGATTATCTTCAACCTTGTTCTTCGAGAAGTTCAAGGATTCATAGAGCTGGTACGAATAGAGGTAGCTATTCGGGTTATTTTTCGACCATCCAGGTCTATATTCGCAGTGGTTTTTTGTTACACCGGAACGTAACAGCAGTACCTCGTGAAGGATGTAACTCTTCGTCACGCACTTACAGTCTTGACTGCAATAGAGCTCACCAAGCCCAGATACAACCCAGCAGACACTGCTTGCACTGCCCCTTATTAAATAGCAAACACTCGAATTTTCAAAAATAATGCCTAAATTACGTAAATAGACCAAGTCATGACTTCCTTCCACGTAACGCGTATTTAGTATAATGTGCAACTGTGCAATTTGTAGTTTGTGTTAGTGTTTATCAAAGCTAGCTAGTGTTCTTAAATAGGCCGATGTTGAGACATCGTTTGGGCCTCTGGGTGCTGTAACATGTTTAACCTTACTATAAACACCTTTTCAAATTATGTTAAGTCTCTTTATTAATTAATTATCCCTTATAATAAGTCCCGCATACAATTAATCCTAAGTACCTACTATTTTGTTGAAAATGGTAGCAGAGCGTGGTTACGATCCACGGACCTCTGGTGTATGAGCCCAGCACGCTACCAACAGTTGTAACAACTGCTTACTTTACCCCCAGCTTTGAAAATTGAGATAACCGTTAGAGCACACTAAGATTGGCAATCCCGAGAGAACCTAGTTGGATCTACACCTTTTTCATGTAGTCCTGGGATATATTCCTCTCTTTTATCTTTCTTAACAGATCTCTCTTAATCAACTCTTGATCTTCTCCGACCCTGACACTATTAGAGTAAAGTTTACACGAGAGCTAAGGTGTTTATTTTGAGCTCTTTTCTTCCTTTTTACTTACCCAGTATACGAAGTTATTGGTAAGTTTAGTAGTAATCGTCAAAAATTGTGTCCTCTGTTTGTTTTACTGATCTACACATTTTAATGCTTCAGGAAACTGAAATAGTGATTTGTCTATATGCCTTCCATCCGTCGTCGTTGTTGTCTGTACGTAAGCACGATAGCGGCTACAAACATTAAAATAAGAACATGATAATTGGTATAGGGGACAGTGTGCATACAGAAAATTTGAACTGTCAAAATGGCAGCCATTTTAAATATATTGTTATTCATATCTTGTGTGTTATTCAACTTATAAGATACTAAATAAATGTGATAAAATTTTCAGATTTCAGTTCTGCAACCCTAAATCTCTACAGTGACAATAGTGAAATTATTGACAAAGATGTAATTTCGAACTCTGACCTCATAAGAAAATATAAAATTCGTATAATTATTCTCCAGGGCCGCTTCACTGACACGAGTGAAACTAGTGAAACTTTTAATATACGAGGCCAGTCAGGGCCTAGTCGACAACTATAAAGATGTAACATGCACAATTACGAGTTTCAGAAAATCTGTGTATTAACTCTTTTAAACTAACTTACCCTAAAAGGTAAGATCCCCTAATCTATCATTACATTTAGAGATCTGCTTGTATTAAACGATGGTGCCAACTAGATAAGTACTCTGATTGCTCCATCAACTTGTTTTGTGTATGAGAAAGTTAGTGCAATAGTTCTACACAAATTTATTACTGGTATATATCGAATACCACTTGATGTCAGTGTGAGAGAGATGGTTTACTAAATTGTCTTGCACGGAAGCGAACATCAGACATGTTTCAATATGTTACCAAGAACATCGATATGTCTTCAGCCACTTGGACACTTATTGATTTAAAGACAATGTCATCCATGTCCTTTGCATATATATTGTTTTCCCGTTTATTGATTGCATTGGTGACATGCGATACATCACAGATATTTCCAACTAATTTGTTTATAGCAGATAAAATAAATGTGTAAATGCTTTGCTCACGTCCTCAAAATCAATTAAAAACTAATCGACTCGTAAAATGACAGTTTGGTAGTTGTCAATCTAAAGTGAAAATCAACCACCAACACAGTCTTTGTAAATATATTTATATTATTTAATAAGGTATTAAATTTCCTTTCCTTGTGTCATAAACACACCTTCAGCGTAAATTGTATTTCTGAACCGTAAAGATTTACGATTTTGCATACGGGCTAAGGCCATTAATCCCACATTTCCCTAACATTTGAACGAAATCAGTAAAGGCGATTTAGAGAAATTACTCACGTTATAATACCCCATGGCCAATATATTGGGTTTTTTACCGATACTCATAAACTGGTAATTTTGGAGAGAGTTTACGACCAATAATACCTTTGTTTGGGTCCTTAAAGACAACAATTGAGCAAATACGTTAGAGTTGATATATAAGAAAATCATAATCATATATTATTTAATTATAGCATCTACCCCAAAATTTTGAGTTATAAAAAATGAAAAACCGTCTTAGAGATATGAGCAAAATATACTCACATACAAAATTCGATTAAAATCTATCCACGCGTTTAGGCTGTCTGACACTGCAAAGACAAACACCTCTAAAGACCACTTTTTTTCACTCAGAAGACCTCAAAACGGAAATAACAGCTAAAAACTCCACATCGATTGACCAATCACATAACTTTCTGTATACTACGTATTTGGGATAAAGTAAAAACCAGTTAGGGTTATAGCTGGTTTAAAGAATGGTAATTAAATTAAATTTGCACACGCCAAATATTAAATGTTTTATTAAAGATTTTGTTTCATCCGAGAAGAGTAAAAATAAGAGTGAAAGAACTTTGTCTTTAAAATATCTATAACCAATCAATATGTCTGTAAACAACTATTCAAATATCTGTAGGTATATCAATTTTCTACCATAACTGTGGAATGTTTGATATCTGGTATTACTGCCGTCAGCTGGACTTGAATGACGTTATCAAATGATTAACTTTTCTTCAGTATATAGTTTGTGTTTTTACTTGACTTGGTTTTTCAACATTCAATATCCTATCTCTTCTCTCTCTCTCTCTCTCTCTCTCTCTCTCTCTCTCTCTCTCTCTCTCTCTCTCTCTCTCTCTCTCTCTCTCTCTCTCTCTCTCTCTCTCTCTCTCTCTCTCTCTCTCTCTCTCTCTCTCTCTCTCTCTCTCTCTCTCTCTCTCCTCAATCTCCCAAATTTCAAAATTATGTTACATACACAATGTATTAAAATCTTTAAGAATACAATAAATATTTGTTGTTTATTTTTTATTATGTATTACGTATCTGGTAGTCTGTTTATTCTATTTAGAGAGTCCAATGTATTGTGTTTGTTATTTTCATGGGCTCAGTAGAAGGGGCTACACTCAAATAAAATATATAGTTCAATTCAGTTCTCTCGTCTTTCACTCTCCATCGGTCTTTTTCTATCTTTTCTCTCTCGCTTGGGTTTTCTCTAATTCTCTCAATCTCTCTTCCTCTCTCGTCTTCTATCTCTTTATCTTTACTATCTCTCGTTCTTTCTCTCACGTTACTACCTACCTTTCTCTCTAATCCTCTTTCCTTCTCTCCTTCTCTCCTTCTCTCTCGTTCTCTCTCCCTTTCGCTCTCTCTTTTCTTTTTATCCTTCTACTTACTTCTCTTTTCTTCTATCTTTTTCACTCTCTCCCCTCTATCACTCATTTCTGTTGAATCGTATAAATTTATTATATGTAATTCATAAACTTGAACATTTTAATAATTCCTTTGTTCTCTTAATTTTAAAAATAATTAACAGTTTCTTTAATGTTTTGCTTTTAAAATTTCTGGGTACTTGGATACGGCTGCACAATCCCCAGATATTGTGCCACCACAATATAAACAGCGTTTCTACATTTCTATTCTATGAACTCACTAGTATTATTCTTAATTCCAAAACAACAGTTTTTGTAAAACTACAATACATATATCTTGAACACAGAAGAAAACATTCCTTTGTCTATTACAAGTAAGTCTAAGTACTTGCTTGTCTAAAGTTTAATGCGGTATAGTTACACAGATGAACTTGGTGCGGGTTACTAAGCAGTTCCTGAAGCTATCCCATTCTTAGCTCAAGACAACAGATTATCATTGTTTATTATGAATTATATAACAACATTAAATTAAATTCGTATACATCTACGATTCTCATTTTATGTAGATATTTTACTTTTTTTAGTTTAATTTTGGATGATTTTACTTTATTCTCGTTATACTAATAAAGACTGGGAGTTGGGGAACAACCGGAATTCACTTTACCTTTGACTGTGAATTGGTCCAAATTTGTGGGGAAATCATCGCACGCTGCCAACTGAGGCACAATCTATCGTTATGATATTTATTGTTTGCGATTTATAAATAAATTGGAGTTTTCTTAAAAGTTTCCGTTTCATAAATGTGTCTCAAATTAAAAGTAGGGTTGCCAGAAATAAGATATAAGTGCGAGGAAAATACACTGTAACATTGAAACTACCTACCCACTGTGGTTTTTCCAAGTTGTTTAAAGGCAAAAAATATATATTTGTCATCATCCCCTCATAAAACAAGTTCATGATACTTAACCAATCTCATCATAAAGTGTAATACAAGCAGATTCTTTAAGGTGGTTTCTTAGACCTTGTAGGAAATGTATTGGCGGATCAAGAGAGTCTCATGAAGTAGGGTAAGTTATCTGTGTATATCACTACTTTCTTGACGTCGGCTAAGCCATAACGGACCTTTTGATATGTTATTTAATTTATTAAAATTCTTCACTCGCTTCGGTCATCTCATATTCTCAGCCCTTCCGCCCCTCGAAGCTATATATAGTGAAGGAGCCGGTGACTCGGCTGTGCTCAATCTTGTAACTATAACAATACTGCATCACATTTTTGGGGAAGGTCAGAATTCGGAATTATATTTTTGAAAATAACTTCACTCTTTGTAATCATACACAGATGTGCTTAGTACCATTTCATGCAGAATTCAAATCTACAATCTTAATTTAATGCAATTTATTATAAGTTTAATAACAAAAACTGTTTAGTATGACCGCCATTCTTACATTTTTAATTCCATATTTCTAAAATTCAATAGGTTTCTATACTTTTACACTATGTTTCCGATACAAAATTTTATAGTCCTGTTTATTTTTGTGGCCGCTACAGTGCAGATGAAAACGGTAACGACGACGGACGGATGGAATGTCGTAAATTACTCTTCCGTTTTTCGAGGTCATGAAACTTGAATATCTGTCAAAAATTAAGGTATAAATTTTGAACGACTACCAAATTTAACCTACACTTAGTTAAAACCAAAAAATAAAGACCACTAACCGTTGAATACTTAAATACCGTCAGGATTAAAAGAAAAAGAAAAGTTGTTCAAGAAAGACTTAATAAGAAAGATGAAAGAAAGGGATCTAACCGAAGACTGTATGAAGAGAGGTATAAATTCAGCTAGGTTATCTCGGGATGAACACACTAGCACTTTCTAATGCATTATGGGAGATATGTAACAGTTGTAATCGTATCCACGATAAAAACACATTAATTGTGTTTTCGATCATGTTCCTTAGAATCAAGTTTTAACAGTTAATATGAGACCTAATAGGAATGATAAAAGAAAGGCATCTAACTCAATACTACATGAAACAAGTTGCTGGGGACATCATAGTACTTATTCAGCCCATAATACAATGTAAATCAAGCATATCCTTAAATGTAATGCCCAAAAGAGGTGTTGAACCTTATAGGAAATATTAAATTGTAGTGTGTAGATCAAGCAGTCTTATCCAGTTGGTTACACTGGTTTTCTGAACCATGTAATTGTGTATGTGACCAGTTACTAGAAATCTGCATATTTGTATCTAATTTAATATGTGTAATAGGTTAAATAATAAACGAGATATTAATTTTTAAAAACGTTTTAAGAGGCAATGGAGATCAGTCCATCAGTTTTACGCTAAATTTGAGACTATCAGTCATATAAAAAAAAATCAAATTTCATCAAAACTAGTTGTAATTATTTTAATACAGATTTTAACTTTAAAGTAAAATAAGATCGGCTCTAACAATATTGATAAACTTTTGGTGGAGTTGAAGGTTTATTATCAAAACTAGAGTGGCAAATCCACGAGCTGTAGTGGTTCACAGACGGCTCCAAAATAGAGAGTGGAACATGAGCCCCTGTATCTTACTCCATTTCTCATGCTAACCATTGGGAAACCATCCTCGTTAGATATTTGACTTTAATAATTTATGTTTTACCTAGGATGGAAATAAAACCAGTGAAGTTTCCGTCAATGCACTAAATAGGCTACGTTTCCATTTAAACATGAATCAATCCGATTCCTGGCATATTATGTGATGGAACTAAAAGAGTGTTAAAGGATTTAACAGTTTTGTTTTACAAGTTACAATGAGAATCCACTTTACGATCATAATGTCACCGTACAAATGTAGTTTTCAACATCCGGCGCAAGGTCAAAACCACGAATGACCCAGAGAAACATTATCTTTGCATCAGCTGTTTACGATGTGTGTAGATAACAGATGTATTATAATAAAGCTAAATATATTCCGTCCTTTGCTTTATACTGGTTTATAAACCAAATATTTAATATATTTTAATATGAAACTCAGTATGATAGTGGAGTAAAATAATTATTTTAAAAAGCTCGCTTAATTAACAACCAATGTGTTATTTACTTACACAGTATAAAAAGTGTACTGTTTGGTAAAAATTGGTAATCGTCCAAAATGTTTCTACTTTTGTTTTTCGACTGATTTTTACGTTTCATAAAAAGTGTACTGTTTGGTAAAGTTTGGTAATCGTCCAAAATTTCTACTTTTGTTTTTCGACTGATTTTTACGTTTCATAAAAAGTGTAGGCTACTGTTTGGTAAAGTTTGGTAATCGTCCAAAATTTCTACTTCTGTTTTTCGACTGATTTTTACGTTTCATAAAAAGTGTACTGTTTGGTAAAGTTTGGTAATCGTCCAAAATTTCTACTTTTGTTTTTCGACTGATTTTTACGTTTCATAAAAAATGTACTGTTTGGTAAAGTTTGGTAATCGTCCAAAATTTCTACTTTTGTTTTTCGACTGATTTTTACGTTTCATTAAAAGTGTACTGTTTGGTAAAGTTTGGTAATCGTCCAAAATTTCTACTTCTGTTTTTTAGACTGATTTTTACGTTTCATGACTTCAGAAAACCGAAAAGTTGATTTCGACTCGCCGTCCATCTGTTTCCACTGTCATCTGTACAACATCCATGACACCTGTCACATCAACAAAGATAAGAACAATAAATTTGGTATAGGAGAGTATAGTGTGCTCATATTGACCCCCTATTGAAAATCTAAAAAAATTGTCAAAATAGCGGCCATTTTAAGAATTTTATTATACATATATCTTGTGTTATTTAACTTACAACGTACAAAATTGGATAAATATGGTAGATTTCACTTCTGCATGTAACTTTACCAACCCGACCTTCCTACGATGACAAACAACGAAGTTATTTTCTGCATATAATTTTGAACCCTGACGCCTCCAAGAAAATATAATATTCGTAAAATGATCCTGGGTGATCCTGGATCACTAGAAATAATATTATAGTGTTCCTGGATGCCGAGTTGGGCGTAGAGAGTGGAGGTCAGCTAGGGAACGAGCGAAGCGAATGGAGAGCTTAATATATAAATATCCAAAAGGCACACTTTGTACTATCCATAGTGATACTGTATATACAATTTACGAGGCTCACAAATACTGTGTAACAAGTGTTTTAAACAAACCTCCTAAGACCTCTTGATCTACCAATGCATTTTAAAGTTTCGTGAAAGGCCTAAGAGAACAATTTTTTGACATTACATTTAAAGAGTCTACTTTTATTACCCTACATTGCAGATCGGGCTGATTAAGTACCCAAATGTACCTCATCTACTTGTTTGATCATATTTAAAATTTGACTTATGAAAATCAAATATATGGTTTCATTCTATTGTGTAGAAAAAGGTTGAAATATATTTGAATAACAATTAAAGATTCAAAATAGGGATTTTTATCTTTCTACTTTCCTACATATATCAAGTATAGGGAAAGTTATGTTTTGTCTGTCATATGTGCAGTGATCACAGTCCAACTAAGTGGACAGATTAAAATTTGGTATGTCTGCATATTTTGGTCATTTTCAGACCTTTTTTTTAAAAAATATTTTTATAACTCAAAATTTAGTGCAACTGCCTTAAAAATAAAACACAAAATATGATTTTCTCAAAATTAGCAATAACGGTTTTGATCAAATTTTGCCACAAGGATTCTCTAAGAACTCAAACAAAACCTATTGTTCACGAAAATAACCGTAGAAAATTACAAGTTTTTGACTATCGGTAATTTTTAAAATCAGCTTCACCGATTTCGTTAAAATTGTAGTAAAATGTGAAGATAACGACGCAAACCTGTGTGCAAAATTGAATGTGAAAAATAATTATGGTTCAGAAATAATTTTTAAAAAAATAAAAATGAAAAACCGTCTTTAAAAGCTCAATTTTAATCAAATACAACTTCGGCTCAGGACGTATTTATGGCTCAATCTTAGAAAATTTATGATCGTATTTCAATATATTTTTCCAACACGGTGTCCGTAGTCCATTTTTCTTTATAATTGACAACTACCGAAGTGTCATTGATGATGACGATTAGTTTTAAATACTTTTTATTTGGTTTTAGTAATGAGCGAGTGAAAAGTTTGTGCAACATTTTTGCACAGTTATAATTGCTAATAAAATTCATGCAAAGTCTATACGAGATACTTGAACATTTTAAATATATAAATTCATTTCATTAGAAACCCTTCACAAATTTCTATAGAAAATCGTTCTAAATAAGGGGGGTTTTATATTTTATACCTCTCTATTGTTCCATAAAATTGAATTGGACCTGGCAGTCGCGCTGGTTAATTTATCAACTTAACTGCCTTAACTGAGAATGAGTTTACAGGAATTCGATTTAAATGAACTCCATTTATTATCGCTTCAACAAAGAGGAAAATCATTGAAATGTATTTTAAAAAATTGTAATCCATTGTGGTAGACCACATATTGGTGAAAACTTAATTTTAGTACTAATGTCAGTCAACTAATCCGCTTTTTTTACATGTGTATATCTTACCTTATACCTTTTGCAGTTTCAAACAATCCCCATCAGCAGGGTAATAAAAACACAATTCATCATCAAACCCACATTTATAAACTAACATGTTGTGATTTGTCCTAGATTTTACAAGACGTCCCTTCCACGTGAGATTTGTCCTAGTTTTTACATAGGCCAAACAAGACCTCCCTTCCACGTTAGATTTGTCCTAATTTTACATGGGACAAACAAGATGCCCCTTCCAGTCATATGTGTCTCAATTTTTACATGGGCCAAACAATACGTCCCTTCCACGTCAGATTTGTCCTAATTTTTACATGGGCCAAACAAGACGTCCCTTCCACGTCAGATTTGTCCTAGTTTTTACAAGGGCCAAACAAGACGTCCCTTCTACGTTAGATTTGTCCTAGTTTTTACATGGGACAAACAAGACGTCCCTTCTACGTTAGATTTGTCCTAGTTTTTACAAGGGCCAAACAAGACGTCCCTTCCATGTCAGATTTGTCCTAATTTTTACAAGGGCCAAACAAGACGTCCCTTCTACGTTAGATTTGTCCTAGTTTTTACATGGGACAAACAAGACGTCCCTTCTACGTTAGATTTGTCCTAGTTTTTACAAGGGCCAAACAAGACGTCCCTTCCACGTCAGATTTGTCCTAATTTTTACATGGGACAAACAAGACGTCCCTTCTACGTTAGATTTGTCCTAATTTTTACATGGGACAAACAAGACGTCCCTTCTACGTTAGATTTAAAGAGATCCTTCCAACAGGAAAATGAAACGTCACTAGTTCTAGTTTTACAGAGCAACTTATAAACAATTTCCACACCTATTCGAATTTTGTTACCATTTTGGAAGTAATGTATGTGTATAAAAAGAACGCTATTGAAGAATATGATATTTATATGGTGAACAAGTGAGATTTTATATATTTATTGTATGGCCTATGTTCGATACGGTTATTGCAACACAAATTCCACCCGCATTGGCTGGAGATAAGAAACAAAACGATAGAATCGAACCTACTGTATTACTAGAGTCGACTTGCCGATCAGAAATGCGTAAATCTGTGTTGTGTGAACCACTTACGACCTCCACACGTGTTTTTGTGATTGAAAAGTATGTGTTAATTTGTGTTTTATTACCCTGTTAATGGACGATCGCTTGAAACTGTAATAAGTATAAGGTAATAAATAGCTGAAAAAAAGAATATTAGGTGACGTATTCTATTTTGAGTACTCAAATTAAATCAATGATTAATGAAAAATTGTAATTTTCACGTAACAGAAAAGATTGATCTGCAACAATCTATTGGTCTACCCTATGCAAATCAACAAAAAACATATCATTTTTAAATTGGCCGTCACAAGACAACAGTGACGAATTGAACAAGCAATAGAATAGTAACATTACAGTATTACGATTATAAAAACAAGTAAAACTTAGATTAATAATATTAGAGATAAACAAAAATTAATAAATTACAGGTTCTTAAAACAAATATCAAAACATTTGCATTAACTTTCTCACACGCTCCAAACAAAAAATAATATTCGTCATCATCTACACAAAAATATCTACTACTTATATTTAAAAAAATGTAATTGCCTTCGTTACCAGGTATTTGTCCACGTAACTCAATAACAAATAAATTAATTCATTTCATTCGAAAAAATATATTATTTTAATTTTTCACATTTCTTGTAATTAAAGCAGACAACCGTTTTATTTGGTCTGCTTTTAAACTTATGAGATAATTGTGGATTGTTTATAATATTCCAACATCTGCCATTATTTGTAGCCTATATACGAGTATAATAAACTGGGCAAAATCAATACACAAACATTCCCATGTGACTCATCACAAATATGTCAGTTTCATAATTGTCAAACATAAAGTGAAAATGAAGCATGAAAGCCATCCATAAAAACATTTATAAGTTTAAATAAAGGCAAGATCTTCCTTCGTTCTCAACGCCTTCTTTACGTAAAGGCAAGTCAGTCCTCAACGTAAATCGTATTTGTTTCAAATCTCATTCTAAATGCCGTCGGTTAAATTTCATTTTTATTTTTACCAATTATTTCTGATCCGTATTATTTTTTTTACTTACGTTTTTTCACAGGTGTGTGGGGTATTAATTTTCATATATTATTAAAATTTGAACGAAACCGGTAGAGCCAATTTTGAGAAATTAATCTTGTAAAACTCCTAAATTTTTGAGTTATCAAGCAAATGAAAAAAGTCCCGAGATTTGGACAAAATATATCCACATACAAAATTTTATAAAAATCGATCCAATTTTGGCGCAGACTACAAACGATAGACGCTAGAAAGATATTCCAAAAAGCAATTTTTAAACTCAAAACGTATAGATCTGCAAAAACTCGAAATCCGTTTTTTGACCCATGACAAAACTTTCTCTGAACAACATACATGTGAAAAAGTAAAAATGAGTACCTACATAGTTTTTTATTGTACAAAAAATAGTTTAACAAAACTATTTCTAACGAAAATAAAGGGTCCAAATAAAATTAAAAGTCCTTATCGTTCATGGCGATCCCTTATCGGAATAAGTTAGACTCGTTGCTAAAATATGTAGGCCCTACTGCTTTCAATAATCAATACAGTTAAGCAATATCTCGTCTAAACCAAACCTAACAATGGAATTCGAAACTATATTTTAGTGTATTAAATGTGACCTCTAAATATAAAAATTAGTTAATATAAAAATAACACGCGATTAGGCCGAGTAGATTAATAAAAATAGTCCAAAATATTTGTACCGAAAGTCATAACTTTAAACCAGAAGAAGCAAAGACTAATATGATGAATAAAAGCGTAGGCCTAGGTGAACACTTATTGGCCAAAGGACAATCCTATCAGCAAAACTAGTATAGATAGAAATAAGGCCGTTATAACTTCCATTAAAAATTTTTAAATCCTAATTTAAGTAAGACTATTTCCTGGTAATTCACCACAAGGTATGGTTACAAGGTCATGCGTCAAAACTCTTGAGAGAGAGGACAAAAGGTTGCCCAGCTCAAAGAACCCGTTAAGTAGTTACTCCGTTGGTACTTTTTTTGTTGGGTTGTCTCATATATGGTTTCGATTCAACTTGTATAAATTTGTTTTTAAAATTATTTTATAATGAATGATTTTTGATATTATTAATATGCTTTAATCAGACTTTTCAATAGTTTGTGTAAATACAAATTAATAGACGATGGTTTCAGAATAAAATTAACTCCGTTATCAAGTGATAAACTTACAACATGATAAAAGTGAAAAAACTAAACCATGTGGAAACTAAAACTAATACTATAACCTAAGAAAAAAACTATGTTGTACCTCATTTATTGTGTAATATGTTTACTTTTAGTTTTCCTTAATAAAGTTTGTAAATAGTCTTAGTTACTTTGACAGCTCAGGCCTAGTTTTAGCATTGGGTTTCTTTCTTAGGTTAATATTTTTGTGGTTTCCAATACCGTCAGGTAATTTTTTATACACTCGGAACCTCGTGTAATAATTCTTACAAATTATAGTAAATATCGTTTAAACAGTATTAACTACTACAATAACTAGTTATTAATAAACAATAACTATTTTAATTAGTTAGTTATTTGTTTATCTTTACACTCAAGTTATATAAAATAACTAATATTTAGTTATTTTAAATAACACCCATATTACTATAAAGAAGGAAAATTCATTATTTTCTTTCTACTTCAATAATATTTTAAGCCGAATGACCATAAGCAGATTATTCTTTTCCATATTAAAACCATTGTTTGGCGAGCCATTCAAAAGACATCTATATAATTATTTCAAATTCTAGAGAAAAGCCTGGGAAATAAATTTTCCAATTAGTTTAATAATGGTATGTTTTGTTTTTTACAGTATTACTCTTGTAATTAGACTATTTAAAAGTAGTAAAATTTTTATTTAATTGTAACTGTACGAAAGAGGTGTTCAATTTATTAAAGTAAAAATACAGAGTATTTCATAAAGAACGCAACACCGTTGGTAATTTTCTAATCTCGTAATATTTAATGTATGTAATATTGATAAAAGATAGAAACAGTTGTAAAGACAATAACGTTTTAGTTCAACTTTTGGTAAAATATGAAAATTATTAATCCAAACCAGTAACCAAAATCTCAAATAGAAATGTATTACAATCCATGAGCAATTGGTAAAAACAAAAATGAACTTGTAACCGTCACCATTAAGACATAGATTTTAATCAAAACCCGAATTAGGCTGAAGACATTTTATGACAAGAGAAGTAACTTTATACCTTTATTTAAATATATAATTTTTTTTTTTTTCAAAAACGGCTTCAATTATTCACATTAACTTTCTTATTCACAACTTACCGATATGGTATTTTTGGTGACAACTATTTTAGTTTGTTTTGAGTCAGAAAGTTTGTGCAAAATGCGCACACCGTTTATTAGTTACCAACATCTTCTTTCAGTGTTGAAGAGAACTGCAAACAAGGCAGTCTATATATCTTAATATTCCAGATTGTTCCGACATTTGCACCTTATCTTTTAATTGGATGACTAAATTAATTCCAACTGAATGGCGAATGGCGTTATGTCGCAGCAATTTATCTTCTAACTACATTCATTAATTGATTCTATATTTTGTGCTGTTTCATATAACCTACCAATAAATTCAAATTTACCTTAACAAGAACATATTTGTAACTCGCATTGCTTGTATTAAATACGTTTATGCTTCCACTCATTTTACTTACTTACATATATGTAGTATTTGAGAATTTCAATGTTTTATAACAAATCCAGGGCCGATAGTTTGTTTTATTTACCGATAATTTACTAACTGATATTTGAAAGATAGCGACCAATATTTGTCATTTAGGTTATTAGAGGCTAGCCTTGGGAAGACATTTCATTGAAATCGTTAGGGACGATTTTGAGAAAATACTATTTTTCCTTATGGTAGCTACCCAAAATTTTGAGTTCACAATAAAGAAAAATAACCAGTTCCGAGAAATGGTCATAATATGACAAAAATACCAAATTCGATTACAAATCAGGTCACCGACAGACATGCACCTTTCCAAAATCCACTAACCTTCACCTAAACCATTCACCTAAACAAGATTTCCTCCACAATTTACAAAAAAATGTGTGATATTTAAAAAAATAATTGTAAGTGTAATTAAAGATATTTGTTCATCATTAAAATTAAAAATTTATATTATATGACCTAAAAACGGAATTATCCAGAAAACTCAACATCGATTTTTTGACCCATCACATAACTTTCTCTCTCTCTCTCTCTCTCTCTCTCTCTCTCTCTCTCTCTCTATATATATATATATATATATATATATATATATATATATAGCCTATATGATAAAGAATTCACACCCCAATGTACACTGTATAGTTTCACACATTTATTGGATTTTCTTCGATGTATAAACTTCGGCCAATCGCACAAAACAAAGCTACACCCCCAACCCGCCATTTATCAATGACTTAAACACACTTAGGGGCACTTAGTTATTTCCCCAGTGTAAAGGGCTGGAGGCCAGTCAAGTTTTAAACAAACACAGATTGAAACTCCAGATACAAACTACACATCTAAGCTTTAACTTTGAAAACGTAAGTGAGGTTATTTAATTCCATTCCAACTATAGTTTAACGTTTCATTTTCTTAATATAAAAAAAGAAAAGACTGTAAAGGACAAGATTAATGTTGTAGTTTTTTATGGAGCAATCTAATTACTTAATGTGTACATTTATAAATCATCACTTAAGTTGAGGAAATCATCACTAAAACTGATTTCAAACCGATTATAACAATTGAAACCCGGATTTCACAAGGTACAGATTCACCTAAACAAGATTTCCTCCACAATTTACAAAAATGTGTTATATATTTTTTTTAAAAATTATAAGTATAATTATTGATATTTGTTCATCATTAAAACTCAAAATTCTTTGTTTTTATTTTCTTTTAAAAAATTAAAACTCGTCCCCTTTATGGAATCAATATGTAACGTTTAAGTAGATAGCAACGTTACATTTAGCCCTCTGAATTTTGGAACTATACTGTTATTTGGCCAAAGCCCATTATGACCCCGCTTCTGGTCATAAACCATTAGGATACCCAGCTTTGAAGAAATTAATTTCATTAATTTCGCATTACCGAATTAAAGCTAATTTTACCAATTAAACACTCACATAACAAAAAAAACTAATGTAGACATGAGCTGAATGTAGTCGTCAACTGATCCCAATGAATGCCTTCGTCTTATGAGTAAAACCCCGAACGTCTTGATTCCATGCTGTAATTTCGAAAATATAAATTTAACCAAAAACTACACTGCACTCCACAGTAAGTCTGACTGCCTATAGGAACAGAATCTTATCCTTTTTTTCTTCTCTCAATGCCTTTACGACAGGCTCGGATATAATCCACGTAGCCTAACTTTTCACTTATTATTTCTCGTTAATCACTGTCTTGTTAATGATGAAAAATAAATATATTTTATCCACTGTGTTATAAACACATGTATTATACGACACAAATTGTTTGATATATCTCTTGTGGCTGTTTTTTTTTACATTTTGTTTTCTTACACATCAAACACATTTTGTTATTTACATTACGTATATGTTCCTATACTTTATAATTTAATTGCCCTAGCAGTGTATTATTAGTTTAGATGGGAATGGTACAATGGATGAGGTTGATGAAAGGGATATTAAGTATGTTATCACTTTTTCTTCTGCAATTCTTCCTCTTAATTACTTAACTTTATTTCTCAAGATGTTTTTTGTTTGGTCTTTACTTATAACTAACTGGTTAGAAGAGTGTTTACATTTGTTTAAAAATTTATGTGGCTTATGTTTGAACTGTGGGTCCTCAAATTCTGCTTTATTGTATTATTATCGTTCATCCTAGTTCCAAACGTTTTCCATAATCCTTTATCCTTGTTTATATCTGGTGTACTTACTAATATTTCATTTTGACTAAATGTTTCACTGTCATCTTCCAAACCAGAAAATCTATTGCTTGATACAATGCTACTGTTTTCTCTGTAATTAAACAGACTTGGAAATTCTTTTATGTTATCAGTGTTTAATGCGTGTGAATACATTTTGTACTTCTTGTGAATTATACTTTTTCTATTTATGTCTGTGTTAGGTGAGAAAAATCGACTTGCTGTTATAAAGTCTTCTTTAAATAAGCTAATACGCTACATTATATTTTTTTACCTAATAAATTCAGGACATACTGCTGTGGTTACCCTGACAGTTAATACATGTTTTACCTGTGTTACATTTTCCTGAATGAAATTTTTCACCACAGTCTCTACATAACCTATCTTTTGGGCATGGTACACTGGGAACATGGCCATATGTAAAACAACTGTAACGTTGTTTCACAAGAATGATATAAGGTTCAACCATCATACGTACATAATTTAAAGTTATATATCAATTCGTATTAACAATTTATCAGATTCGTAACTGATTTTAGCAAAATTTGTATCTAATAATTATTTTTTATTATTGTTATTCTTTGTTCTCTTATTATTGGAAAAGGACTGATGCTGTCATTTCTTATTATTATTAGAAAAGGACTGATGTTTAATATTTCTTGCTCTGAGATGTCCGTTTTAATATATACTACTTCTGTGCATTCAACTCTATTATATGGTATAAAAACTGTGTATTTATTTAAATAGGGTGAATCTACTAGATTATTTGCAGCCTAGAGACTTTTACATGTTAAAGTCAAGTTTTGTTCCTGATCTATTTTTTGAATCTATATTTTATTTGTAATCTATATTTTGAAAATAATTTTTAATAACTTTTCCTATAGCGAAGGGATTAATTTTATTTTGTATTATCACTTCAAATGGGCCTTTATTTAATTCATTATATTTTCTGATTATTTTTGTAAAATTATTTTTGTTTAGTGGTGAAGTATTTTCAGTACTTAATTTATTTTTAATGGGTTTTCATCGGTATTGCTTAACTGAGATTATAAATTTAAATTATCTCTATTACGTTTTTTAACTCATTTGGTGAAATGCCTCACAATTGCATATCCATTGGGGAAAATAATAATATGCTTGAAAGAGGCTGAACCTGAAGCCATTACTACAGGTCCAGCCCTTAATTATAAAGAAAACAAAAATAAAATGTACTATTTTAAACGTTACAAAGTAACACAAAACACACACAAAAAGGAATTGTAATGTGAATTAGCCTACTATTAACTAGAACATCTAGCGTCTACATGGTCAAAACTTGTTTACGCAGTTTAAGACAATAAAATTTACTTACAATACTTGAACAAATCACAAGAAAAATCACTTTAACCTCAATTCATTGAATGTTCTACACTGAATGCGAGAATCTTGTTCTAGCGTGCACTGCTAATCATGTCTGGTATTGCGATCAGCTGTTCAGTGCCATACTGATTCCGTGCTGTTAGCAATCCAAGATTCCACAGTTAACTCAACACGCGTCTAAAGATTAATTTGTATGTAACCGGAACGTCAACTCAGACGACTGTTCTTCGTAATTCGTCATAGCACACATTTATTTTCTAAATAGACAGCATTTCTATAGTTTTCCCCCACATACACTTAACACATCTATATATATATAATCAAAAATAAATATGTATGATATTAGAAAAATATAATTAACATTAATACAAACTAAATTACAGGAAATTAGAACAGTTTTAAATTACAATAAGCACAAGTGTAAGACACTACGATCATTCAACTTGAAGTCCCCAAAAAATTAACAAAATATACAGAAAATTCTGAGAACTCGACTCTGTGAACTCAAAGAACTTTTAAGGTTAAATACACAATTGCAAAAAACGAACGGTCAATCACAAAAAAAGCCCGCGAATATCAACCTATAAAAACAAAAGCTACTTTTAAAAGTATTAACCGCATAAAGTTAAAAGTGAAGTAGGAGAGACGCTTTAGTCTTCCACCAATAAATAAAGCCAATCTGACTTAATAAAAATAGGCTATTCCAAATAAATATGTTAAGAGTAAATATTTAAACATGTTCAATAAAAAAAATAATCAATGTATTTCAAAAGCAAGATAAGCCATAAAAAGCTTTATGTAATGTGTTAAGCAAGTGTTTCAAGTTAGAGTTCAGATATTATATCAATAAATAACTATCAAAAAGAAAAGTGAAAAGTGTGTTAAGTCAAACTTGAAGATGCTACGAACCGAAACACAGCTAATTAACTATGTGAAGTCAATAATTTAAACCATTCAAGTAAGGGAGATCTCACAACTAAAATCATTTAATTAATATTAAATCTAAAAATAAACTTAAAATCAAATTAAAGTCAATACAACAAATTAGATTCACTATAACTGAAATAATATTTAAATAAACTATTTTATCTAACCCTAAGTTTAAAAAAAAAACGAAACTCCTTTGGTAAAAATTAGCTGAATTAAGGATCTTACGATACCTTCCAAGCAATTTTAAAGGAACTAGAAAACTTTTAAAGCGAGTCAATATTTATGTAAATATCAAATAGAAATTAATTAGGTAATATGAAAATATTTCATTATGTTAGAGTAAGAAATTTTATATTATATTATAGTAAATTCTTTAAACAAAATTGTTGGTATAATTAAATTTTGAGTGGGCTGTATAAAAAATATGGCACAATTCTCTCTCGTGTAAATCTTAATATTTTTTTATTAATAATCAATTCAATGAATTCAAGTAAATTCTATTAAAATGAATAAGTATTGAAGGTTAATTACTATTAGCGATAAATCTTGAAATATTTGTAAACTAAAATAAAAATTATAATTTGTTCAAACACAATAATACTAATACACAGATTTATCTAGTCTCTGCACTTATTTAAAATATTGAGTCAGATAACTCCTATCACAGCCAACCTGTAGTGATTCGGAAAATCGAATTTGTTGTACCACCAAGATCCGAAATTCTTACACAAAGTCACATTAAAGTCATACATAGTGAGGCACTTTTTACAAAGGCTATAAAAGTCTTACAACCGCCAATTCATCATTTATCAATGACATAAACAACCTCACAAGCACTTAGTTGTTTCCCCAGTGTGTAGATCTGCAGACAAGTCAAATTTAAACAAACAGATTGAAACTCCAGATACCAACCATACATATAAACTTTAACTTTGAATAATGTAAATACCGTTATTTAATTCCATTCCAACTAAAGTTTAATGTTTTACTTTTTCAGTCATGGTATTTATCTAGACCGATCAAAACATGTTTTACAATCAGAGGATAGAAATGTATAAAGTGTTGGATAACAAAGGTTATAAAGTGTTTAGGCCTCCTTGAAGTAACCCAAAAGGTCGTAGAAATGTGCATTTTATTTTTGAAGAATTTTAGCAAATTTGTGTTTAAAAGTGGTCCTAAATTTATTCACCTGTTGCTCTTACGAACTGAAACAAAACGTATTGATTGCCATATCTCAATAAATGTCGGTAAGAAAACAAAAATCGGCCATGGAGCTGTTGTAAAATACGTTAATTCTCAAAGTCAGCTATACAAACTTCCTTTAAGTTTAAGTATGAAGATTTATAACCCAAACCAGTGTGCAAAAATGCAAGGTAATAGTTTAAAATTTTTTTTTAATGCAGGAATAATGGTTAAAAATAAAGTAATAAACCTTGTCCGCCGTCATTAAAAGTTTAATTTAATCAAATACTATTAACGCTGAGGTCACATACAAAGCAAGTTTAAACCCTTTTTAAATATTTTTTTTCCTTCAAACTCAGTTTTCATGCTTCACACTTTTTGACTAATAACTACTGAACTACCATTTTTAGTGATAGATTTTGGTTATTTTTAATTTTGTTTTGAGTTGGATAAATGTGAGAGTTTGTGCAATGTCTTCGCACAGTTTATATCATTTAAGGGTCTTCGAACTCTAATACGTGATATGGGATCAAGGAAATACCACACAAGAGAGAGAATGGTATTATAGGGAAATGTTTATTCTACAAAGTGCGTTGTTGAGTTTCGTAGTAAAGTAAAATATCCACTTAAGGGGTGTTTTCTTCTGTCTAGTCTTTCGTATGCTTGAGCATGCACCGCAAATACTTTTTGGAATATCTTTGAGGTTTACACAGTTATTGATTTCAAAAATACATGATGGTATTTCAATCACTTATTAACAAATTTATGATATAAAAATTTTAATTTATGATATGCCGTGGAATCTTTAATAAATCAAAATAAGTTGTTAGGTGGCCATCATGATACTTACCTAGCCCCATCATCCAATGTGATCCTCTAAATGTAATGTTTAAAAGTAGGTCTATTAAGTCTTGCAGGAAATGTTAATTATAGTGATAGGTCAAGGGGTCTTATACAGGAGTGTAAGTGTTTCAAACAGACGTTACACAGGTTTTCTGAACCTCGTAATTGTGTATATCTCTACTTTCTAGGCTCTAATAGTCTTCCATTAAACAGTCTAGTCGCTTCTCTCGTGTCATTAACTCGGCTGTACACACGTGAATGAGCCTCCCTCGCTACGTTCGTGTCAGTGACTCGTCCCCATAAGATCTCGTAACTATACAAACGTCAAATTGTCTTGGGAAGTCACGGTTCTAAATTAATTGTTTGACAATAATTTTCTTATTTGTCATTCTGTAGAAGTGGGGTTGGTACCATTATATGCAAAATTGAAATCTGAAAATTTGTATCTAATTTAGTGTGTTATAAGTTGAATAATTAAACTTAATTCTGACATATTTTACAACAGCTCCATGGCCGATTTTTGTTTTCTTACCGAAATTTATTGATATATGGCAAACAATACGTTTTGTTTCAGTCCGTAAAGGCTACAGGTGAGCTATTTTGTGGTTTTTTCTTATGATAGGTACTCCCAAATTTTGTCATCAAAAAATTGAGGTGTAAAGTCTCAAGATATGGCCACAATATGCTCACATACCAAATGTGATTATTAAAACCATGTTTGGGTCGTAGAGCACTGCTCATAAGACAGACGGATCTCATTTCAATAAGCACTTTTTTGACACAGGTAACCTCAAAGCTGATATATCCGTAAACAACGCGACATCCCAAAACATAACTTTCTCTACATTACGTGAGAAAGTAAAAATATTTTATAATATTGTGGAAAGTTCATATTTTTAAGAAATACGAAAATTTAATTTCATGATCTTATTACTACTAAAATTATTTTTTCTACGCCATATTTCGCGTGGAATTCTGACAACAATAAAAACACAACCCATGCGTAGGCTACTTCCCAAAGGTAATTTCTAATTGAATCTTTATAAAATAAACTGTTACATACCCCTTACATTAAACCAAATACAATTTCAGTTTAGAAATGTTGATAAACCTGCCGTAAGATGAAAACTTAAAATTTCTTTTTTATTAATATCGCCCCAATGGTATTCTTCAAATTTGTCTTTATTACAGCTTCAACGTATCTCAAAATGATTTGGTCGCTATCTCTTCAAAAAAAGCCTATTCGACAATTATTTGTTTAAAAAATTTAAATTAATTATTTGGAAACGTACAACTTGGTTTCCATCTTGATTTTGATCAATATTTGGTCAAATTTGATAATTTATAATTAAAACCATTGTACCAAATCGCATGTAAAAGAAAATTACGCTATTAGTAATTTTTAAAAACACAAGAAACTGATTATATTTTCAGTATTTTTCAAATTACTCCGAACCGTAAGTTTTTTGTTTGTTGTTGGCACATTCGTTTTAGTTATGAATATTAAGATGTCAATCAAAATCGCTTGATTCAATCTTGAGATATTACAACTTTTACGGCGTTAACCATGATTTATTATACTTTTTAAATATCTAAAGATTCGACATTTTAAGGTGCGGGGGGGTCGACTAATAAATATTATTTGAGTGGTTCGAAGCTCCTAAAAATAAAACTCCATCGCAAAGTACGTGAAAAGCATTGGCGTGCTGCACGGCCTTTTATTCAAAACAGCATATAGAAATTCCCGTCGCCGTTGTTCTAGCCTTCTCAACCAGAGTTCGCTACTAATTGTAACTATCTAATTTTCCTCACGAAACCGGGCCAACTCCGTAAAATTTAAAGTCCCCTACTGGGATTGAACTAGAAACCTCTCACTCTTGAAGTCAATGCTAACCACTAGACCAGAAGGGAACTTTCTATGAAGCTGCGTTCTAGTTTAATTTGATTCTAATTGCTTGAACCGAATTTGATCTAATCATAATTTTTAGTTTTAGTCTTAAAACATCAACCTCCAAATTTTTGGTTAACTAATAATGTAAAACATCTTAAGATTATGTCAAAATATGTCGACATAACAAAATTGGTCCACTAGTTTACACTGCAGTTACCACAGATAGACAGACATTTACCCACAAACCAAATAAATACCCACGAAAAACTTATCATAAATTTTTTTATCCATTACATAACTTTCTCCAAGTATGTGAGAAAGTAAAATCAATCTAAATGAAAGATATTGTACCTTATTTCAGTGATAATCAATTACTAAAACTAGGACAAAGGTTGAAATCAAACATACATGCACAGAGAAGCAGTGTGTATAGGCCTACCACAGACGAAAGAATAGTATGATAAACTGAGAGGGAAGAACCCCCCCCCCCCCCCCATCACACTCCACAAGTTGCTACACGAATTATACGATTTGGGTAAGCGTAAGATATGCGCCCGTTTGTACCGCATATCACAGATGATTGTATACACAGTGTACAAATTAATGTCCAATTACTCCGCCATCAATCGTAGCATCAGTCAGCGATCTTATGACACCATGTATCGGACTGCCTATACACGTCTGGCTATCTCCTTGTCGACGGCTAACCCGAACGTGGCTCTTTCTTAGTCGTTTCCTTCCCATGGCAAAGCATTGAACGACACATAAACACATTTTTCAAACTTCCTTACCGTACACTTGCACTAACATTTCATGCGTCTCCGTCGCTGGTCTCCTCAATTTGTAGCAGAACTTCATGTTTACGCATTGCTCCATTGTACTGTTGCAGTACCTCTCACATCAGCAAAGTTCAACTACCAACAGTTAACCTTGACGGACTACTCGCACTTCTAAATATAACTCTGGATACTTATAAACATGCGCGCGCATCTGGCCACGTTGCCGCTGAGATATAGGACCATTCTCCTAATTTTTTAAACATACCTCGCTTGACAGGTAATCAAGACAAGTACAAATGGACAGGTTTCATCTGAGCTGTGGAGTTTGGGTGGGGGAAGCGGCCGCCTCAGTCTGTGTCGGGTGTACTAACAACGATGTCTGCAAGACCGCTGGATCGTGGACAGTAGTCGGCGCTGACTGTTTCCCCTACAATGCCTCTGTCCCCACGCGGCCTCGAACTACAAACTAATACCTCCCCTCCATGCGCTGTTCAGATGAAACCTGTCCACTAATACGATGAAAGGATATGAATACAGTAGAAGAACTCGGCCATGCACGACAGAAAGGCCTATAGAGCATAATATACACTAACACACACTAGAATATTGGAACATTAAATTACATTATACTATTTTAATAGGCTACAATAAAAGCATAAAAACTTTTGCTTCATTGTTTTTCTAACAAAGTAAATAAACTTTTATTATCGCTCCTTCCTAAACGTTTGTCTCTCTTTCTTCTCAAGTTTCAGCTTCTTATATTTTAAATATTTTTAACACACTTTTTCAAACGTAAGCATCTTACCACTTTACTTAATGTCGACATCTGTCTATTGCCTGATCTTCACGTTACATGACCTCAAGGTGTTTCAACATACTGTCAGTCTGTCGTCTGCACGTAAGCACGATAGAGGCCACAAAAATTAAAATTGAAACATGACGTCTCGTATAAGAAACTATAGTGAGCTCATGTAGAACCCTATTGAAAATCAAAAATATGTCAAACCGGCGGCCGTTTTAAATAGTTTTCTTGTACTATCTCGTGTGTTATTCAACCTGTAATACAGTATACTAAATTAGGAGATTTCAATTCTGTAATGGTAGAAACCCCATCTATCCACGATGGACAAATAGTGAAGTTATAGTCAAAAATATAACCCTGACCTTCCAAGTAAAACAGATATTATAAAGTTACGAGATTCAGCAGGACAGAGTCACCGACACGAGCATAGCGTCCATTGTATGATTGGGCTGGGTAATTACAATGATGTCGCCCAACTTGTTCACATTCTCGCAATTAAGTAGTATAAAACGAGTTATGGTTGTTCGACTCACTTGAAAAGTAGGCCTACTTGGAACGACCAAAACAATTACATCACTTCCGTGCTTGGCAGTTAGTTCCCCACTTATTATTCGAAGAGATAAAATTCCCCTATTTTGCGTTTAGGTCTAATATATTTTAATTATATCTAATACTAGTTTTACAGAATGTTACGTTAAATTCCATAACTCAAAAATAATCTCTCTTTAGTGTGGACAAATATTTTTCATGATAAATTGTTTTTGTTTTAACGTAACATTTTGTAAATAGTTACAAAATGTCATGTTATCCTATCAATAATAGCAGTAGTAAACAGTTTTCTAAAGAGTAATCTTTTATAACTTTATTTGTAATACAATCTGAATTAATAAATTGTTAAGTTTAGAAAAGTAATGCGTTATAAATGGATGGAGGAACAGAACTTCGCAAAAATTTATCAAAAAGAATAAAAGCATGCTTACCTTTAAAAGGTTAAGAAGAATACGTTTTGCGTTATTTGGGACACCTTGTATGTGATAATAAACTTTTGTAACACCTGAGGTCGAGAACTTTAAAATGACATGTCGCACGTTATTCATATTTGTGAAGAACCAAAGATATGAAACCACACTGTATATTTAACAGTCTTCACTCGCTTCGCTTTTGTCGGTGTCTCTGCTCTTCATATACATGACGAACTCTCCACTCGCTACGCTCGTGTAGGTGACATTGCCCTGACGGGTCTCTCGTAACTACAATAATCATATTTTCTATGGTAGTCCGGGTTTAAAATTACATTTTTAACAATAACTTCACTATTTGTCATCGTAGAGTGGTGGGGTTGGTACCATTACTAGGAGAATTAAAAATACAGTATGTTGAATAACAATCGAAATAATTAAAAAAATGAAAAAACGACTTATAACGGCTGCTACTTTCACGTTTTTATTTTAATTTTTATAAATTTCAAACTGTTTCATATGAACTCAATATTATGCCCCTGTCATGTTCTTATCCCTAATATTTGTAGCCTCTGTTATGTTTCCATAGAGACAGGAACAGGACGGATGGACGGAGTGTCAACAATCACTTCTCGGTTTCATGTGGCCATGAAACGTGAAGATGTCTCAAAACAGAGAGTTTGAATTTCTTGACGTTTACCAAACTTACAATATACTTCGTATACAGGGTAAGAAGAAGGCTTAATTAACAATAAGATTTAAAATGTTATCTGTCTAAATGGTTAGTTAATATATCAGGAAGTATTTATATTGTAATTGGACAGTTCATACAGTTTATTCGAACGTTTGCGATCATCTAGCCTAATTCATTTTTACCTTATATTATATATTTTGTAAAATTAATGGTTTCCATGATATTTGGTACAAAAATATTTAATGAAACCATTTTGAAATTATTAGAGGATAATTATAAGTGGACACTGGGGACTAATAGTATAAAACGTAGTGAAATATTCCATGTTAAAACCTCAATTATCTTGTTATTGAACTTTAAAGGAGCAAAACCTCTCGCCATCGTCTCTTATAAAAAAAATAAACAAAATAACATAATATAAAGACTCTTAGCCATGGAATACTCTAATAGCGTCAGATATGGAAGATAGGAAGAATTTATCAAGAGAAACCTGATAGTAAAGATAACAGCGAGAGATCTAACACAAAACCGGTGTAGACCCTTCGGTATCGCCATGCCCTTACTAGACTTAATAATATTCTTTCTTTCTCACATATTCTTAGTAGATCGAGAAAATTATGTGATGGGTCAAACAGTCTATGTCGAGTTTTGCGGATACATCTATTTTGTGGTCCCCTGAGTTCAGAAAAACTGTTTTTGAATTATGTCTGTCTGTCCTGTGTTCAGTTCTCAACAGCATAAACTCATCAATTTATTTTAATCAAATTTGCTATGTGGGCATATTTTGACCATATCTCGAAAGTTTTTTTCTTTTTTATATATCTCAAAAGCTGCTACAATTTACCGCACGTGTATTTTTCTGTAAAGACCCAAACAAAACTATTTATGAGTTATCGGTAAAAACTATAAAAATCGTTTATGAAGCTGTTACAAAATAATTTTTTGAAATAGGCCCAATTTCCTTCAAATTTTAATAAAATGTGAATATTAATGACCAAAACCCGTGTGTATAATCACAAGAAAAAAAGAAAAACCCCGTTGGAAAATAACAAAAATACACCTTCACCGCTGTAATTTTAATACGTCATAATCTGAGGATAAGAGCTAAACAAGTTTAGGTTTTTATTTAAATATAAAATGGTTTATTTTATACATTGTCCATAGTACATTTTTACTTTTTGAATGACAACTGTCGACATTTTCGGTGACTATTAATTTTGGTTCGTGATTATCTGGAATTGATGATTGGGAAAGCTTATGCAATGTTTTTGTAGCCTTTATTCTTTTATAATTTAGCTATTATTTAGGGTTATATATTATGTTTAAATGTAATTTATTTTAATATAGTCTGCATTAAAGTAATATTATGGTACAAGGTTGAAATTTGATTATGAGTGATTACATTTTGCGTTTATGTAGTTGTTATGCAGATGAAAATAAAAAAGTTGTTTTTAAGTTATTACTGGTGTTTTAATAAAAACTCCGAAATTAGTACATCAAAACTGTATAACCAATTTTGATAATTGAAGTTGTGTGTTTTGCTATTTGTACAGACGACTTTTATGTATAATAAACGGCGATAAAACAATCCACAAACTTTCTCACTCTCCCATCCCCAAAACCAAACAAAAAGAACTGAAATCAATAGTTACTAAAAATATCAGTTTGGTAGTTCTCAATCAAAATGTCAATATAAACAATAATCGCCTTTTTTTAAAATTATATATATATCTGCTTAAATAATAATTTGAACGTATCTGTCGTCTGTTGTCAGTGCAGTGCTCCACAGCCTATATGAGTGCAACGATTTTAATGAAATTTGATATGTGGGTGTATCTCAAAACTTTTTTGTCTTATTTCTTACGTAACAAAATATTTTAGAGGTACTTTCCTTAAGACAATTCCGTTTTATAAAAACGTCTTTGATTAAATTTTGCTTAAATGTACCCCTAAAACACTAATTTCGTCATTTCTACAAGAACATCCGTTTTTGAGTTTTTAAAACCAATAAATCGTCTATGAAACTGTTATAAGAAAGAAATTTTGGTAAAATGTGAAGATAATGGCTCAACCTTTTGTGCAAAATTGCAACTAAAATATTGTTCATAAATAATTGGCAAAAAATTAACCGTTTAAAACTTGAGCACTATCAGGTAATATTTAACTTTAGAGCAAGTGTATCATCTCTATATAAATATCTTTCCGAGTTTAATAAAACATATTTCACAACAAAAGTAATAATAACAATAAAAAATTCACAAAAGAAATACTTAGTATTAAAAAACAATTTTTTCCTATTTTTAATCTTTTACACATATTCGCAGTATAGAAATACTTTTAAGTAGATGGCCACAAATGTTACTTTTAATTAGTTTTTGGTTTTGTAGACGCTTGTTAGAAAGTTAGGGCATTGTTTTCATGCATACTAAATTGAAGGTCAACCTAAACAGATAAATTACCTAAGGTGACTTAATTTTCCACACTACTAAATATATAAAATTTTGTATTTTATTTTAAATTTGTTTATTATATGTATTAAAATTATAATAAATAACGAAAGATATTTTCCATCTCTGCAATACGTTTTTGAGGAGAAAAATTCAAACTTACGTATATTTCGTGCGTAATTAGGGACACAAAAAGTACCAATTTTGGTAAATTATTTTGAAAAATCACTAATAAATTATCAAACCGTACTTTTGGAACATCCTGTACAGTAGACTCTAAAACACCAAGAATACTAATATATACATAAAATATAGTAATACCAAACAAGCACATGGTTAACTAGGAGTAACCTATCCATGAATGGCGGATAAAAATTGTCCGCTTATCTTTAATATGATGAGTACTCACCAAATTGGGATCCGATTAGACTAAAATACACAAGCGAAGCGAACGAAAATATTAAACTAAAAGTAAAGAAGGAAGCTACGGGTGAGTCTACATGGAGCCTACTGGAGGATACTGCACGTTGAATGAATGGATCCCCCACTCTGTTTCCACCCACGCGCATTCATTCACTACAACGACCCTGTACTGATCAATAGGGATGTTTTCATGATCATAATACAAATATAGTTTCCATTCACTGGATCATTGTTGTTTAGTCGAATGGTCTTATTGTAAAATATGAGGAAAATTTGATTGACAATTTAATAATTTTGAAAACCCAGATAGTCTAGTAAAATAAAACAAATTACATTTGATGTGGAGGAGGGCAAGTTTTATAACTTGAAATAATTCTTAAAAACATTTTACAATTATATAAAAAATTATTCACTATTTGGAGTCAGCATTTTAGGTATTAACAATTTAAGTTACAAAAAGGAATTTTTCAGCACAAAAAATACAGGATTTTTGTTTGCATATAAGGCAAAGAAGACATTGAACTTTTCGAAAAATTTCGTTCTACTGACTCAGTATAACAAAGTATATACTTTGAACTCCTTAAAATTTATAGATTGTCGTCTCCAATTTGCTAGGTCGCTCGGGAGTAATAATGACTTTTTTTTTTAATAACAAAATGGCGAATAGACAAATAATGAAGCGAAATTCGACTATATGTTATTTGACTTTTTTTAATTCGTTTTGATGTATAACAACCGAAAATAAATAGTCAGTTCACCTTTTTCGGGACACCCCATACATACATATTATTTCTTTTCTTTTTTTAGGAATATTTTATGTTTTTTTATAAAATTTAACTTTTCTCAGTGTTATATATTAGATAGAAATGTTATAATTTATTTTGTTATTTTATTTTTTCTAGATTTAGTTTTGGTTGATAAATATTTATTACTGAAAACCTATTGTTTATTATTTTTATCTCTTTTTCTTTATTATATATTTTCTTTTGATTTATCTTTAATTATTATTGGTAGTAGTAGTATAGTTGTTTCTACATTTTATACAGGGGATTCTTTTTTAATGATTTTATTTTAATAATTTATATTTTGTAATTTCAGTTTAATTTTATGTATATTATACTGTATTTTGTATGGAGTTGAGTTTAGAAAGGACCTGATGGTCCTAATTTTCACCCTTAAATAAAGACATTTATCTATCTATCTCTCCATGTATGAAAAAGTAAAAAATTGTAATACAGAATCATAAAAAATTTTAATGTAAGAATCAAAGACAAATGGATCATCAGTTTTTGTTGTGAATGTTTTTAAATATATATTTAATTAAAATTAACAAAATTATTTATTTTGTGAACATAAATCTAACAAAAAATAAACAATTTGATCATCATAGTACCCATCTAAGCAAAGCATATAAATGTAATATCCAAGTTATACTGTATTTAAAACAGTTGTTACACAGGTTTTATTAATCGCGTAATTGTATAACACTAAATTTTTTGGACGTCAGCTAAGTCCTAACAGAACTCGTAGATGTGTATAATATAGAAAGAAAAAAGAAATCTTTATTTTTCATAGATAGAAGAAAAACAACAAAACATAGTAATTTTTAAGATCTGAAACGCATAAATAAACTTGTTTTAAACTTAGATTACATAACTTAATATTGTACAACATTATGAAAAACTTAGGAAATCCTACATGCTCAGCCTGTTTTACATTTTCCACCAACAGAAAAAAAAAAAAAAAAAGAGAAAAAACCTAAAGTGCTTTAAAACAAGAAATATATATATAGCAATAGAAAAAGAATGCCATAATAGACTATAATTTTAAAAAGTGATCTACTATTTGGAATGTAAAGGGAAAACAAATAGTATCACAAACAAACAAAAACAAATTTATATCTAAATTTAATTCACAAATTTCCGCCAATCATTATTACAGAGTAGAATAGCATTAGTCTAATTCATATACTCTTCCTAACTTAAAAATGAAATAAAAATAAAAACAATACAAACAAGTCCAACAACAAACGAAATTCACTAACATCAAATTAATCACTCCAAAGACCTAGAGTCTATAGAAAACAACCAAGTTTTTAGTTCCATTTAAAAAATAATAATATTTTAATCTGAATATTACGTTTTTCAAGAACACAGGAATCACATTAAATAGTTATGGTGCAGCATACAGATAAAATATCACAAAAGCTTCCTTGAAATCTCGAGGCAAATCTTTATTGCGTTAAGACCGTAGTCTTTGGACGATATAAAGTCTCATCTGATAAATTCTGACCACTTCTAAGATAAAATAATTTTAGGACTTTAAATATATATATAGACTCCTTTTGAAATTCGAAAAATAGTACTAAGATTGTCAAAATGGCGCCCAATCTAAAAGATTTTGTTGTTCATATCAGTACAGTTTGTTTGGGTACTTAGGAACTACAATTAAGCAAAATTGTATCAAAATAGTTGGTACTGATTTTGAGAAAATCGTAAGTTTGTGTTTTATCTTATGACAGCTACCCCCATATTTTAAGTTATGGTCAAATCAAAAAATCCCGAGATTATGGTTCAAAAAAGACCAAATTATAGTCCAAATGCTCACATAATAATGGTAGTAGTGTAAATCCGGGTGGGATGGTTAATGAAAGTGAATATGTGTAAAAGGATGTTACGTATGAATGCGTATAGATTTAAAACTTAATTGTGATTGATAAGTCATAAATAAAGAATGGTATTGTTTGATATTTGTGTTTTCGGGATGGATGTTCCGACGTGGTACTGTTACTACTTTCTTTAAGGTTAAAAATAATAATAATTTAACCTCAGGTTGGCTCAGAACAGGTAGTTAACCTCGAGCCAACTCAGATTCTAACTATATGGTTAGGATATTTACGAGTAGTATGTGTAGTATTGATTACTTTCGGCTTATTTTATTATGTTTCTATATATATATATATATATATATATATATAACTATAAAAATAGGTAAATATTTCAGCAGTTTATTTTTGACGCAAGTTATATACATTTTCCAGCTGAGTCCACTATCCATGTACCCCTTTAAGTACTTCACCTCACCAGCTTCTTCAATTTCACAGCAGCTGTAATTAATACTTTTGTCAATATAACAACGGAGTGAATGATATTTCAAAGAAGAAGTGAAGGTCAAATGGTTACGCAAATTAAAAATGACAAATTTGGTTTTTGGACTTAATATCATAAAATTGGCCGTAAACCACCATCGTAAATGTTTTAAATCAGTTAGCATATCATCTTTAACTTGTTCTATTGTATTTGCTTTCTAAAACGAGGCTATGTCATCTACAAAAGCAACGAACTTTCCTCTAAAAATTATTGATATTATTTATCAAAAACAATAGACCAGAATGCACTGAACCCTGAGGAATTCCATATCTTATTAATCCCGGCTCACTTAAACTTTCAACCACTCTGGTTTTTAAGCTGTTTAACAAAAAATATTTAAATCATCCATGAGCTACGCCACGAATTCTATATCTCTGGATTACGAATTATATGACTCTGATAACTTTTGCCGTCTAGACTCAAACAAATGGACGACTAAACGTATCTTGTAGTCTTCATTTACATTAAAAACTTTTGTGGAAAAGTATTCCACTGAACACCACCCTAGAATATTCGCACTTTTCATTTGAAGTCAGAAAGCTTCATTTTGTTTAAGTCTTTGCTTCACATTACTTCGAAATTTATTATGTGAGCATTTGGAAATATCTCGGGATTTTTTGATTTTACCATAACTTGAAATATGAGGGTAGCTGTCATAAGATAAAACACAAACTTACGATTTTCTCAAAATCAGCAACGACTATTTTGATACAATTTTGCTTAATTGTAGTTCCTAAGTACCCAAACAAACTGTACTGATATGAACAACAAAATCTTTTAGATTGGGCGCCATTTTGACAATCTTAATACGATTTTTCGAATTTAAGAAGGAGTCTATATGAGCACATTATATCCCCCTATATCAAATTTCATGTTCCAACCTAATTTTTGTGGTCGCTATCGTGCTTACGTACAGACGTCAAGGACGACAAACAACATGTCAAAAATCAGTTTTTCGTTTTCCATCAGTCAAAAACTTAACCTACACTGAGAAAGTAAAATACCAACCAAACAAAACCATTCATCTACTACAATGTCAGTTCTATAGTTGTCAATAAAAAAGTGATTATTACCCATGGAAGTCTTTTTGATTAATTTTTTTTTTTTAATGTAAACGTAAATGAGATAAACAAAATTAGTTGAAAAACACTAAGGTTCGAAATTTTCAAAGCCCTTTTCATTCTAAATTTAGGGAATTATGGGAATTTTAAAATTACTTTTGAACTACAAATTATTCTGAAGCAGAACACAAATTTTTAACTATTACACAGTTATTGTACTCCCCCCCCTCATTATTCTCTTCCAAATTATAAATCACTTTTCTGAGTGGTTCCATCTTAGAAGGTACTTTACACCAAATTCAAAAATATATTTTTCTTTCTTACTGAGTAGTTTCCAAATGTTTCTTAAGGGAGATAAGTCGGTAGAATAGAGCCACCTTTTATAAATATACTGTAATAAAATTCTTATTATTGTTATATTTAATCTTAAAGTACCATAAAAATATAGCCTAAAATATATACAGGGTAAATTGTAAACAATATGTCAAAACAATCAAGATGATAGTACACTTTATTTGCAAAAAAAATGGCCATAGTAAGCTCCAACCCATCTTCTTTCTGTTCCGAGATATAAATTTATTTCTATTTTTTTTTTTTAAAAGGTGATTTTGCAGTTAAAAATTTTATTTTCTTACTTTATTTTGCACTTGGCAAGTAAAGTGGACCGATTTCAAGAAACTACTTTAAATTTTATATAAGATAGAACCAACATAGTTTTTTTTTTTTTTATTAATTGAGCATATCCATTATTTACAAGCCCCCAAACATTAAAATAGTGAAAGTTTTGAAATCTTTGTTAAAATTCAAATTTGTTTTACAAGCAAACGACTAAACGTATAGGTGTTAAAATTTCACAAAAACATCTTGCATGCTTTTTTTCAACCGTAAATTTTATGTAAACTTAAATATTATTTGATTGAAATTAAGTATTAAATGGGTGTGATCAAGGATCATTTTTACTATATAGCATATAACTAAAGATATAATTTATATCATTTGTAAAGATTTTGACGATTTTGCACACGGGTCAATTAATCTTCACATTTAACCAAAATTTGAATGAAATCTATTTTGATAGTATTACGTCTTGTGTAACAGCTCCATGGGCGATTTTTGGGTTTATTATAATAACTCATAAACTAATTTTTTTTGAAGAGATGGTTACTAATACGTTTTATTTGAGCACTTATGGCGCTACATTTTAGTATTTTTTTTTTTCAAAAACATTATAGCCTGTTTTAAGAAAACTGATATTTTTTTATTGTGTTTTATAACGATACTCCACATTTCGATTTATCGAGAAAAAAAAAGTCTCTAGATATGCCCACAAACCATATTTTATGTCAACTCATTTGGGCTGTCGAACGCTGCACAGACTATACTCCAGATAGACAGACAGACATCATTCCCAAACCCACTTTTTTGTATTCAGGAGACCTCAAAATGGATATTTCCACGGAACACTTGTGAGACTTTTATACAATGTAAATATTTCTGATAAGATATTGTTTTTTCCAGCGAGTTCTTATTACTTAACCAGTACACAAAGTTAGTTCAGGATAAGTTTGGTAGTTGGAAACAAATTTATACCGCTATTTTTTTCACTGATCTCAACGTTGAATGGTCTCGAGAAACCAAAAAAAAGTAATATTCGACATGCCATCAGTCTGCCTTCGTTGTCATCTGGACATAAACACGAAAGCGGGAAAAAAAATTGAGATAGGTACATAAAGGGGAATTTAGTGTATTCGTATCAAATCAGAAAAAGTAATTCAAAATGGCGCCATTTTTATAACTGTTTTGTTCATTCTTGCGTTATTCAACTTATAATATACTAAATTAGATAAGATTTCTATCCTATGTGTAATGGTACCAACCCCCAACTGTTTACAATGACAAAATGCTGTGTTTATTGTCAAATATATAATTTTAATCCTAACTTCACAATAAAATGTGACATTGGAATAGTTACGACATCTCCCAAGGCCAAGTTACCGGCACGACCGTAGCGAGCACATATTTATAGTTTTGTGACTCGTCAGGATCGAGACACTGAATGAGCGAAGCTATAGGGGTCTGTTTAATATATACACATCCACGAGGACCTTTAGGGCCTATCCTACAATTGCGAGATTCGGATGTTTTTATTTATAGGAATACTTCAGTTATGGTTGTAAGAGTGTTATTGTGGTGCGTTATACAGGTTATACCCTCACGGGTTTGGCACTCCCGAAGTAGTCTGGATTTCCACCTTTTTCCTTGTAATCATGGGATAGTTCCCTCTCTTTCATCTTTTATATTTAGTTTCTCTTGAGCACCTCTTGTGTTTTTTCGACCCTGATCCTATTAGAGTATTCGAGGGCTAGTGGGTCTTTATTTTATCCTTTTTTAAGGGTTAATGACGAAGAGGGTTTTTGCCGTTAAACAAGAAGGGATAATTTCTCTCAATTTTTTTTTTAATCTGCCGAACGTCTATATTTACTAACGACTTTTTTCTCTAAATGAACTTCTTCAAAGATTGCCACTTGTAAATATCAAATTTTCTATAATTAAAAAATAAGATTCATATTTCTACGACCTTTTGGCCTCAAATATTTTAGTCAAAACTTCGCATGTTTGTTAACCTTCGTAAGAAGTAGTTTCTGCAACGCATTCATTACAATCCAAAAATAATTTCTATTCTTATTTCTAATTGCTTAAAATGTATTCTTCCAAAAATGTATGAATATTTTTTATATAAGGACTTAAACTTCCCTTGTGGTATAAACATGTTCTCAGCATACAATCATATTTTAATAAAATCCGGCTTTTATTGACAGCTATCAAGGTTCATTTAGATTTTTGCCAATTAATTCTAAATCATTCTCACTTGCAATATCGTAGTTTAATCTTCACATTGTATTTAAATTTAAATGAAATCGGAGTAGTTGATTTTAATTCATTACGTATGGCTTATTTTTTGTTTTTTTATCGACAAATAACTTAAAAAATCGGGCATATTAATATGACTTATAAAATGCTTGATTTTTCAAAATTTAGTCAACCGATTTCGTTAAACTTTTAGTGAAATGTGAAGATTAACCCAAACCGGTGTAAAATCGAAATAAAAAATACAAAAATTCAAAAATAATTGACCGCCGTCATAAAAAGCTCTATTTGCATCAATTAACGCTGAGCAAAGCAAGTTTAGACCCTTATTAAATACATATTTTTTCCAAGATGGCTTCCAAGGTCTTTCAATTTTTGATTGACAACTGCAGAAATGACTTTTTTTTATAATGATTGGTTTTGGTTCGTTTTTATTGACCATGAGCATGTGTAAGTGACAAATATTTGTGCAATGATTTTGCAACGTTTACTCTTATTGTACTTTTATATTTATCTACGTTTTTAACAAACAAAGTGATTGAAAAACTCCTTGAAAATTTAAAATATTCTAACAACAAAAGTAAGGCAAGTCAAATAAAAGAGAAATAAATCAATACAAAAAGAACTTGACATTACGCTCTATTTAATAGTTTATCAAAGTTTACTCCAAACAAATCAGTTCTAAATCTATTTTACTTGAATACTGAGTTCCAGGAAATGCGATTAAAGAAAATTACTACAAAAGTTTTCAAACTTTTTCGTTCTTGAAAACAACTTGTGAGTTTTCGTTTTAGGTCAGATACAGACAGTTTACTTTATTTTATCATATTTGTATGAACATCGTAAAACCGATTTTAATCAAATCGTAATTTTGACTTTTATGACAGCTGGAATTTTAAGTTTTCAGACAAAAAAAAAATCACCTCGATATATGAAAATTATGATATATAAAATTTTTCTAACTTTTTGACATTTTAAAAATAAAGGAAGCAAAAACATTGCACAAACTTTTCCACTCATTCACCCCCAAAACCAAATAAAAACTAACCAAAACTAACCATTACCAAAAATGTCATTTCGCTAGTTGTTAATAAAAAAGTTACAATTAACTTAAGACACCTTTTTTGAACAATTATTTTGCTAGTTATTCCTGAACCGTAATTTTTTTTCCGATTTTACACAGTTTTGGGACCTTAATCTTTACATTTCACTAAACTCTTAATGAAATTGTTAAAAATAACTATTATAGAACAGCCCCATGGGTGATTTTTTTTCCTACTGATAACTCATGAACTGGCATTTTTAGAGAGATAGAAATCAATACGTCTTATCCTTAGAAACTACAGTTGTACAAAATTTGATCAAATTCGTTTTTCCAATTTTTAAAAAATCGAAATTTTATGTTTTCCTCATCGCAGGTACCCCCAAATTTTGAATTTGAGATATGGCCAAAATATACCGTAATTATGATCTCCGGGACTGAGGGACTAATTTTTCGTAGCCCTATCCACGTTTTCCGACGATATTTTCACTATTTTTTATTCCTTTTTTTATTTATTTTTAATTTCATATTAGTTGATTAATTTCTTTTCCTTGGGAGGGGCAGGAAAAATTCTTATAAAGGTAATCACAATGCAATTTGTATATTTGAAAGTCACTATTCTTCTTATGCAAGGAAAATCATAAGTTGCACATTCACTACCACTTTTTATAAAAATAGTGTTCAATTTAGAATTGAAATATACCAAGTAATGCAATAGTTACAGATCATAATTGCAAAATGCAACACATTTTAGAATTAATAAACCAAACAACGTATTTTTCACTAACTTTCTGTAAATTTAACAAAAATATTTATTTTTACAAACGTCTGGTAACCAGATCAGTAGGGAAAATACGGTTAATAAATTTTATTTTATTTTTTGTTGCTATTGAAAAGGCAAAAAATCTTATACACCGCCTCATACAAAAATGGAATAAAATAAAGACCCTCTACCCTTCGAATCAGTGTCGGGGTCAGAAGAGAACAAAAGTTGGCCAAGAGAGACCAGATACAACACATGAGTGAGAGGGATCTATTAATGGGAATTGCCTTTTTAAAGTGTTGTTAACCTAGAATTAGTTCGAAAAGCCCCCAAACAACGTCAACGTTCTGTGTTATATTGGTTACACCCAAAAGTTTTCTTAACATTAGATTTGTCTGATCTAAGCCGTTGACCAATGAGTAATAAATGTTACAGTGGTAAATACTGATGAATCGTACGTTAAACTTTTTAGATTTTATGGTTTTCGGAGCACTTTTATCCTCATTCTCAAAGGCGTTTCGGATATTGTTTGGTGTAAAAAATGGAGGATATTTAGTAACAGTGAAAGTGTTATAAAAACTCAGCATTAGTTCGACAAGTCCCCAAACGACGTCAATGTTCTGGGTTATGTTGGGGGTAATTTCGAAAAAAAATTAGCCGAAATTTCTTGTAAAGTTTGTTGCATTACGTAAAGTATACGCGTACAGTGCTAGCTATCCTTTGTCTACACAAACCACAATCCTCAGTTGCTGTCCTGTAGCCAGGTGTACACCTAAACGTACTTCTAATGTGATATGTGTTTTGTGTAAATAATTTTAGTGTTTGACGACTTTGGTTGAGTAATATTTTATGCTGTGTCTGAAGATGAGATAAAAGTCTCGAAAAACGCGTCACTCACACAAAAAAGAGGTCATTTGACGGAAAGAAGTTAAGAAACTTTATTTTAACAATCCTTTGATTGGAGTGAACAAGCTCTGCAGGCTAGTAAATGTCCACAAGGTAACAATCCTACTTCTGTTTGCGAATGGTAGCAAATTTTACATAGCATACATTAGCTTGTAGTGGTAGCTTAGTTGTGGTGGTGGTAGTGGTGGTAATGGTGGTGGTAGCTGAGGTTGTGAGGGTGACGACGGGTGTGTTGGTAGTGGGAGTACTTACTATACGAAAACGTTGTAAATTATTTATATACCGACATCTACCTAATGACCATTTGTAATGGTCAACTATAGGGTCTTCTTCCGGTTCCCAAACTTTAAGTCCCAATCCACGGGCTTAACCAAATGTATGGCCTTCAATGCCTAGATAAAAAACCCTACTTCGGCCAATTTACTCAGTGATAAGGGATGTGTCCAGTTTACAACGGTGCAGTGTATGCTGCGTATTCAGGATAATGTACATTTTCTAAAGATAAACTATCAGTCCACATCTTTTCTCTCGTCTTCCAAGCTTGTGACTGAAACAAAATAGACTTATTCTCTGTGTTTTCAGTGTTGGATCCGTCACGTGGTACAGTGAAACCGTTCCTCGTGCCCGCATTACAAGCCGGGGTAAGCAGAAGGCTTAGCCCCTTGTGGAAATAGCTCCAATCCATCGCTATTCCCTGTGACCACCATTCCATTATAAAATTGTGGTCCCCAAATGATTTTATTTTTTCTTATTTTTATGATTTTTGTGTGTGTTCTTACGTTATGACCCCTTGCCGTTCATTCAAGGTTTATGGATAGTTTCGACTGCGCCAGTGACCTTCACTCAGGAGAACTAACTCCACTCTAGGGACATTCGATAAAACTTAAGGGTTTTCTACGACTACTCCAGAGGGTAACACACACACACACACAAACACGCGCGCGCTTATACACACACACACAGATGCCGGTCAAGAATCTTCATACCATCCCCGCGTTTTAATCAATTTAGGCAAGGAACAAATCGTAATAACTTTTTGCGCTTTTTAATGCACAAGGCTACTATCAATTAGGCTACTATCTACGTTATTATTATGTTGAGGTAATAAACAATTATGGTTTCCGTAATAGGAGAATTTTTCCTCTTGAGGCAATACCATGACGAACGGATGGAATTGTCTGCAAAAGTTGTGCCTTTTCCAATCCTTTGGACTTGCACAAAGAACGTATCGTGCCCGTGTTATAAGGTACACCACCCTTGTCCCATCTGATACAGTGGTAACGCCATCTTCTCTGAGCTTTGTCGTTAAGGACGGAAAATTTGTACGGCGGTTTGACAACTGTGACACTTTGAAAATGATCACTAAGTATAGCCAATTCTTTAACTATATACTTGTTGTCGTTATCTTGAAAGGCTTGATATTCAACCACTGCCATTTCCGTGTTTTTTAAACAAAGTAACTTTGTCGTACAATTTGTCCGCTTCAGGGAGCGTGCTAGATACGAGGTCGTCACTGCCCAAGATCTCAATGATGTAGGAGCGCAACTCTTTAAGGACTCTTAATGATGTGTAGCCTTTAAGTAACTAAATTAAAAACGAATTCCTCGCCATTTCCTAAAAATATACCGGTTCGTTAGTTATCGGTCAAAAAAATGGACATGAGGTTGTTAATAAAAAATATAAGTTCTCAAAATCGGCTCTACCGATTGCGTTCAAATTTTAGTAAAATATGAATGTTATTTACTCATACCCATGATTTGTTCAAAATTGCAAATAAAAATATTACAGTGCAGAAATATTTGTCAAAACGATAGTTAGTTTGTGTCTTATGACACCTATCAGAACAATTAGTTATAAAAAGCCTGTTTATGCCCATATACCGAACCAAATTTGCTTAAAATCGGTCCACTAGCTGTAGTATACTGTAAACGCGACAGAGAGACTTTATTCCAACAAACAATTATTTTTGCCAATAAATTACCTAAAAAAAAAAATAAATATCCGCGAAAATCTCAACGTTGATTTTCTTGATGCATCATTTTATCCCTATACCACATTATAGGTAGGAAAGTAAAATTCTGAAAAAATCTCCCTCTCCCTCCTCTCTCTGACGTAGAAAGGTAGTTTTTTTTTATTTAAAGGAAAATCTGCTATTGATGACTTCTCAACGCACAATTGGACAATATAAACGGACTTGATAGTGTTGGTCCCAATGTAATTAAACTTTATTCCATTGTTATTAGAATTAAGTTTTTTTCATTGCGTGAAATGTTTACAATCTCGTATAAAATCCATTATAAATTCGGTTTTTGTATAAAATTGTGCTTGTGTTTTAATACTAGTGTATATATAATTACTGTTGTGTCGATTTGAACTATTTTAAAACAAAACGAGAAGAAATTTAACAGAAACGATTTTGAGGTTATTTTTTAGGTAGATGCAAAGCTTTATATAATATTTTTGTACACGTATTACAATACTGTAAGCCTTGCTTTCAATTTAGTTAATTATTTGACTAAGCCTTTAGGTTACAAACTCTAGTTTAAATACTCGCGAAAAACTGTGAAAACTTGTACATTAAAAACAGACAAAAACAATAATAAATTTACTTTTAGAGATAACAAATATTTAAACTATTAAATGTTGGTTTAGGGCAGTTTGTTAAGGATTTATCAATACCTTGAAGTATGTACAGTTTTGTTTGAAATTAATGCTGTTCCCAGCATGTCCATGAAGTTGTCCCCCAAACAAATTTCCGAAGATGTTTTATAATTTTCTAAAATAATATACAACTACAGTAAAGTACCCTACAAATAAAAGTACCCTATATAGCCCGATTGGAATAGACCAAAAAGTGTCGCGGGGGGTGTAGTTCTCTAAAAAATACCACTCGTAAGACCATTTTTTAAAGGTCAAAATGTGGGGTTAACGTCAAGTTAGCCCCGTCCTCCCATCTGCTCAGAATTGAACGCAGTTTGTTTAAAGTGTTCCCTTAAAGGGTACCACCCGGTACTTTTTTTCCAAAACAATACTACTCGGTTTACCACTTTTTAAATTCAAAGTGTGGGACTATACTACAGCCGCTGGTTCTTTGCACTTGGATTTTTGATGACGCACCGGATAGGCGTGGACATGACAATGTCGTCATCTCGCACTGCCTGAACCAAGTCATTTCATTTGTCGGACATTGGTGAAATTAAATTGACGGTGTACACTATAAAGAGACGCCTGGATTGTACGAGTTGGTGTTTAAACGTTTACCCGATGATAATATATATACCGAGGCTGATTTACAGGCGTATAAAGACATCTGTTGGCGAACCAGTGCAGACTAAAGATTATATGATCTGGACGGCCAAGTTAGTCGTAACAAATCTTTAAAATATAAAAAGAATATAGAGAAGTTATTCCCTGCTAAAACAGTTACCACAATTACATGAGTTTCCTCTCGTACAAATTGATCCAGAATATGACGACGATTTAACTATATTTACGCGGGAATTTCAACAAACAACTTGAGCTTAAATCGCACTTTTGGTCCTAGTGATGAAATATAGGCTACCGTACCATTAATTAACACAATCGTGGTACTTATCATACATTTACAAGTAGATTCTCTAAAGTTTGTGTCTTGGGCCTTGTAGGAGAGTTTCAATTGTATTGGTAGTTTAACAAGTATATCTAGTCTAGGGTAAGGTTGTTTAAACAATTGTTACACAGGTTTTCTGAACCTTGACGACATCGGCAACACTAAACAGTCTCCACTCGTGTTAATGTTACAGTCTTCACAAGCCTCGTAACTGTAGATATTGATAAAGTTCCCACTCGCTACGCCCGTTCACTCGTAACAATACGAATATCACATTTTCTTGGAAGTTCGTGGTCAAATTCCTTGAAATTCATTATTTATAAAATTCGCTATTTGTCATAGTAGAGAGATGAGATTGGTACCATTACATACAGAATTGAAATATTCAAATTGTTATCAAATTTAGTGTGTTATAAGTTAATAAGAAAAGAAAAACAAGAGCATCAAATAAAGACACCTAGCCTTCGAATACTCTAATAGTGTCAGAGTCTGAAAAGTACAAGAGTTAGTAAAGAGAAACCTAATAGAAAATGAAGGAGAGGGATATAACCCAAAACTAGACGATAAAACCTGAAGGTACGATGGTAACGACGATGGACAGACGGTAGGTCGAAAATCACTTTTTCTGTTTCCCGAGTTTATTAAAAATACTCAAGAGGGTGAAGGTGTACTGCTGAAAAAGGAAGAAGAAATTTTGTAAACGTAGCTCAGAGACGGATCAATAAACACTCGGACATATCTTAATAAACAATCACTCTATGCGTATATTTTTAGGACACCCTATATATAATGCTGAAAATAAACTTTAACATTGTAATAAGATAGATTACACGGTTTGGGGAAATCTTCTTTGTAGTGAGCGGATGCGTCTTTCTATGAGTCTACAAGACTTCAGGGGGTTTGGAAAGATATGGACATCGAGCCATGTTAGACTTTTATAAAAGATTTCAGTTTTTGATTTATACAGAATTTAAGTAAAATTTTAATAATTAAAAACCTAATCATATACAAACTATAACACCTACAGTACACATTTACAAACAAGCAACATCAATTATTATTTTATTATGGGATCCTCAAATAAAGTAACTTATTTACGTTTTCATGATGTTTCAGAATTAGTCCAAGTATGTCTCGAAAAAATATTTATTTTTACTTTTTCACAATGTAGTAAAATTTGATCAAAATAGTTGGAGCTGAATTTAAGATAATCATAGTTTTATGATTTTTTTTTAGCGATTCCCAAATTTTGAACTAACAAAAATCCCAAAATATGGCTAAAATTTTTTCTTACTGATCAAATTTGATTAAAATCTGTTCAAACGTTTATGCTGTAGAGGACTGTACATTCGACAGACAGACATAACGACAAACACCACTTTTTTAAGACTCAGATATCGTCAAAACGGATACATCCGAAAAAAATTTGTCGTCAATTTTCGGCCTATCACATAACTTTCTATTACTACTTGTATGAAATAAAATAAATAGTATATTTCATAACAAGAGTGGAAAGTGGGGTTTTGCATGTTTGAAGTGCGATATTTATCGAGCACTTCAAATATGGTCTATAATATGCAAAACAATTTCGCTCGTGTTTTGAACGATACTTTTCACTACACTACGGAATAAAAACGAGACATCGTTAAAAAAAATTAAACGGATCTTGGTAGTTTACTAGAACACACTAGAGGTTTTTTAAATCATATTATTTTAGGCCTATATTATGTTAAAGGATATTTTACAGCTGATTATTTTTCTATGTAAAATTTAATTCAGGTGGACTTATTGTAGAGGACATATTGGTTTGCTATTATGCATTAAATTGATTTTTTTATATTTGATCTTGCTAATTTACTAGAATACACAAGAGCTTTTCTTTATCATATTATATTTATTATCCGTTGAAAGATATTTTACGAGACATCGGTAAAAAAAAAAATAAACGGATCTTGGTAGTTTACTAAAACACACAAGAGGTTTTTTAAATCATATTTTAGGCCTATACATTAAAGGATATTTTACGAGATTTCAACATCATCTGCTAGTGCAGAAAATAACATTTTCCACTCTAGAGTGGGAAAATCAGCTGTGGGAAACTCGGCTAAAGCCTCGCGCGTAAACTTGATGTTTCTCAGGTTGTAAACACATAACGAAAACAGCTGAACTCATAGTAGTGTACAAACAGCTGAACTCATGACAGTTTTTCCGTGACAGATTTCATACTTACAACTTGACCTCGCTCTAAAGCATAACACCAAAAATTTAATTTCTTTATTAAAAACAGTAAGTGAAATTTTCTAGACAATCCCAAATCCAATATTTGAATATTCATAATATAAATTACCACTTTATAGTGTGGTGATTACCGGAATTAATGTGTTTGATTGGACAGGAAAAGAAACGAAATTTGCATAGGTAACATGATAAATAACCTTTCAACCAATCCAGGATTATGTGGTATTTGGCGCATGGTGCAAGGACGTGTCTATAATGGGTCCTGCAGGATTAAAGGGCACTCAGAGTGCACATTTAAGGAATTTAATTTCATTATGCAAATCTATTAATTTAATTCGAATATTAATTACATTCTGTGTATTCTTTTTTTTAGCAATAATTTAAACATAATCTAAAATTTAACTTCTATTTAATTTAACTTCAACTGTTCAATTATCATTGAGCTAACTTGGTTATGTTGATGAATCTGAGAATCTTCAAATATTAAAATTCCTTCCCATACATTTTTAATGTGATTTTTTAGAATATTTAAAAGATACCACAAAAGCCAATAAGTTTCTGTGATAGTAGGGTATCCTAACCATATTTTTTGTGTTTTTATGTTAGTCAGCTGTTACTATGGGTAACCTTTTGGTATTAATGATTACATTTTCTGTTTGTGTATTACTTTCTCACATTTATATACAGTAGTAGTATAAAGTTTTGTGATTGGTCAACAAATTTGTCAAGTTTTTGCAGATATATCATTTTGAAATATTACCAAGTCCAAAAAAGTGGTTTTTGGAATGATGTCGTTTATGCAGTGCTCTACAGCATACATGTGTATACCGATTTGAAATCAAATTTAGTATGTGAACATATTTTGGCCATACTTTAAGACTTTTTTTATATCAATCAAAATTTAGGAGTAGCTGACCTTGAGTCTGTCCTGTTATTAAAGATCCTTTCCTCACCCACCCATTCATATTTAACAATCAGGTGCTCTGCAGTTTCTTCTAGTAAGTGAAATTCTTATACTTAGATGGTTAGATCTATATGATTTCTTAAATAGCAGCGCTCTGAAACAAAGACTACCGCCTTCCTTATAATATTCATGTGCCAAAAGAAAAAAGATCAGATACAATTTGCTTAGAGGTAGCACAAAATGAGACTTTGATCACCCTTGAACCTGAGATATCATGCTATTCCATCTCCAATCGTGCTTTTCTGAGCGTAAGTGCTGATGACTTGCATAGCCATCCTCTTGGATATGCCACAAAACGGCTCACGTCCATTGAGTTTCGCTCCCGATGCTTTGTTAATCAACACCTCTGCACATGGTCCCTTTATAGTTAGTATAGACGTAGCAATCCTGAAGATCCCTAACTGGATCTATGCCGTTTAAAATGTTGTCTTGGGTTAGATCCCTCTCTTGACCAACTTCTGTTGCCTTCCAACCCTGGCGCTATTAAAATATTCAAAAGCAATACGCTTTTCTTTTTTTTATTTATAACGCAATAATGAACGAAAAGTTTTTCACAAAAAAATCATAAACTGATGAACCCCTGCCCAGCCAGGATGTTATTTTGAAACAATCCCAGACAAACTTTTACCTGAATTATATCCGAGAGGTTCAAAGCCGCTTGTATAAATACATAAATCATATTACACCACAATATTTTAAAAACTTACTCAAATCCAAGAAGGCAACTAAAAATTTTAAACACCACTATATGTACAGTATAACAAACACACAGAACACAATTCTCACAAAAAATACGCCTAAGTATCAGACGCGTTTCAACGACAAGGTCGTCCTCTTCGGTGATACACAAGCTACACCAATCAAACTATAACTGAATCTAACGTTGCGCCGAACCCCATATTTATACAAACTGAAGGGGCGTGGCTTATTATTTAAACTGTCACTATATAAGTAGTACAAGAAAGTAAGTATAAATTTCATTTAATGCTAAACTGATATGACGAAAATTGTGGGGGGAAATAGGACACATTTTAGACACCTTTTATACTACTACAATTAAAATTTTAATATTTTTACTATTGCACACACTATGTAAAACAATAAATAACCTAAGCGACACACGTCTTTTGCCGCAACTTAATTAAAGACCTCGTCCAATCCTTGCAAGCTGAATAATGCAATTAGACTGGGTAATTAGAGCGAGATGGCTATATGACTTTATTACGTGTCTGCATTAGCAACTAAATGAGAATATAATGGCTTCAGAGATAAATTAAAAATACAATGTTCAAGCTAATTATTGGAATTGGATGCAACTGCAAATTATACTAAAAGTAAATTATTAGTTAACAACAAAATAAAATAATTGGTGCATACATACTTCACAGACTTTATCATTAAGACAAATGACAAAAATATTTGACTATTTATGAACAGCACCCTTGTTTGTTTGTGTTCAAAATATCATTCCTTTTTAATAAATAATTCAATAGGTTCTTTTACATTTCCCCCCCCCCTTTATAGTCACAAGGATACGGGTTAGCCTCTCTTCACCAAAATAAATCTGTTGTGAAATATTTGTATAATTCTTCCCAGATCCTGCCCAGGCTTTTAATAAATCCACAAAAACCATGAAAACACACCTTCCAATATGTGAAATCATCTGTAGAACTACTATAAAAAAATCTAATTTTCACCCATAATTTCCTAAAGTATCTCCTCCGAATTTAAACAGATTTCACCGTAAAACACTATCAATACAGAATAAAATGTTTAAATCAACTTAAATACTTATTTTAAAATTGTGGATCGAACATTTGTGTAAATAGTCACCTATATTTTTAATAATACCGATCGATAGAGATGGTCTAAATAAATAAAAATTCACAAAGAACAAATAGTGAGAAATACCCAGTTTGGCGTCTTACTGTACATTTGTATATGTTTAAAAAGACATCTTACCATATTATATTGAACAACAAATTATGTACACATGTATCTGTAAATTTTTAGTTAAGTTAAACATTTTTAAAGAGATTCTGGATCAAATATTTCAAATGGACATTTTGAAATGATTTTGTATAAAACTATATACATTACAAAGTATTATCCAAGCAAGTACAGAGTGATTATTATTATTGACGAATAGCCGTGGTATCGATGAAGTTTTTTTTTTTTTTTTTAATTGATATCAATACCCATAAGTACTTTAGCGCTCCTGAAGATTGGATTTGCTTGTAAAACCCAATAAAAAAACCTTTTATGACTTCCTATTTCTAAAATGTCACATATTAGAAACTCTCAGAAACTGATGGATGTTGTAGTAAAGAAGAGAATTTTTTTTACCAATAACTAAATTTCCTGCGACTTAGAAGAAAACAGAAATATTACTGTGTTTCATTATAATAAATAAATTTTTTCATTAATTTATATCTTGTTTAAAGTGGTTACAGTCACCTTTTGGAAAAAAAAAATACAAAATAAAGACCCATAGCTCTTGAATATTCTGACAGCATCAGAGTCGGAAGGAATCAAAAATTGGTCAAGAGAGACCAGTTAAGAAACATGAAAGCATGAACCCAAGACGATTTAAAAAAGATCTAGATCCAGGTAGAATCTCTCGGGAACCTTACATAATTTCTACCAGCTGAGTAAGAGATACCTCATAGTATTACCTTAAACATTACTGTACTTAAAGCTAAAGCTAATGAAGAAAGCCATCTATTTGAATTTCTATACTGAACCATGGTCAATAGATTGTCACTTCAGCTATTGCCCTTGTTGAACTCTTTTTCTTTTGGTACAGACAAAAAATCTATACAAAAAATCAAATACTGTATAATTTTTTTAAATTTTTTTAATCATCTAATAGTGTCGGAGAGAACAAGAGCAGGTCAAGAAAGACCTGATAGTAAAGATGAAAGAAAAGGATCTAATTTGTTTTCTTTAACAGAAAAAAATTTCACGCTCACCGCCTTAAAAAAAGAAGAAAAAACTCACTAGAGATTCTAGCCCTCAAATACTCTAATAGTGTCAGAGTCGGAAGACAACATGAGTTGGTCAAGAGAGACATGATAGGAAAGATAAAAGAGAGGGATTTATATTTTTCCTAGCAGTCCAATTCACTGGTCAACATAATTTTTTTCACAAAAAAACTGAATAATGTCTAGTGCAGTTTTTTATACTGAATTCAAATATGTAATCAGAATTTTCCCATCAGGCATAGTTTTTTTGCAAAATTTTTGTATAATATACTTCTGTACATTAAATTACATTAATTACTTCTTGGATATTTTTTTGTAAATTAGAGAAGTGGGAATTTTATTCAAAATATCAGTTTGTGTGTCATAAGAAATAATTATTTTAAAACTTTAAATGTGTGACACAAGAAACCCCTGCCTGATTAAAAAGTTAGGCATATATTTACCATTTTATATTTCGTCAGAACAAATTTTCTTTTAAAAACTTGAGAACATGTGCCACAAAAAAACCCTGCCTGATGGAAAAAATCTGAGAGCACATTTGAATTCAGCGTAGAAAATAAATTTACATTTAAAGATTTGGTCCTTGTGAACGAAAAAAAAAAAAAAAAAATGTTTGTTGATCAGTGTTATATTTCTAGTATATGCATTACATTCGACCAATATAAAAATATTATTCTGACCAGTACATTATATTTTAAGCTTGTGTTTAAAGAAGATAACATTGTAGAGTAGATTTCAGTATTGTCAAAGATTATGAAATAACTATTCGTACCTAGGAGATGTATAGGTCTCCAGGGACAGGTGGGCTGAATGTTGATATTAAATCACTTACATTGCAATCAATAACCAAATTAATGAAAACTAATACTAATAGTATTAGACTAGTATTTATAGACTTTTATCAAAGTATTGATGTTAATTTGACCAACTTATATAAATAAATTGAAGCAAAATGACAATGAATGTAACTAAGATTACATATCGGACAACTTATTTATTCCATTTGTCACTCATATTTAATGAATACTAGTTATCAAATCACACAACTGATCATAAATAGTACTAAGAACATACCAATAATAACTGATTGCCACCAAAAACCGATTTTGTTACAGAGTACTGACAAAAAAAATAGCAATAATTTTCTTGTACAGAAGTGCAAAAAGTTGTACAAACTCCTCACACAGGTACAATTATTTTTTCAATATAGCAATTCCAAAGAAAAGCACCTGTAATTACTTTTGTTATAAAATCTGCACAGAAAATATATACCCTACAATGTATAGGCATATACTTCTTAAGACACTTAACAATTGAAAAATGTTGTAAATTAACAAATTTTATAGGCTTAATTCGTGGATCCAAATTAATATTATTTAGATACACCACAGCCTGGAGAGGATAGACATGAGTCTAATGTACTTAACAATAATAAATAAGGTTTACTTTCACCAACCCATATAATTATAAGATAATATTTATTGATAAAACTACAATTACATCAATAACAACTAATATACACACAAACAAAATGAGAACCAATGACATACAATTACAATAATAAAATAGTATGATACATTATTTTAAATACATTACATAATGGATACAATGAAAAATGTATTATAAAATAGATTTCATTATATATAAAATATTTTACAATATATAAGGAACACATCAAAACATGGATATCAGTTTTTTTAAATTTTCTAACACTAGAAGGCAAATTCTAATATATAAAAATCAGCAACACATTTCTTATTTAGGGTGGAGTATTTTCGCTGACTAGAAAATATTTATTTTGACTGAAATTTATTGGTATTTAATCGTTTATTACCTTAATAGAGTGTCAAAACTAGAATATCACTTTCATTTTAATGTTGAAAATGGCTACTTATTAAAGTTAATAAGTAAAAACTAATACTTTGAGTAAGCAAAGATAAAATCAAATACATGTAGACAAGTTCATTTACAAACAATCCGGGAGGGCGAATCATAGGAGTTCATAGAACCAGAAGGCTTTAAAATATGAGGTACGTTTCTAAAGTAAGGTTTTAAAATTATTGCAGACTAATGAGGCGAGATTGTGCATGTGCTGCATTTTATTATGATGTAATAAACAGCTGTGACTTTTGTTAACATTTGTTGTGGCATGTGAGTGATTTAAAATGGGTGATACAAAAAATAATCCCGCCAACTGTTAGGTTCCTATTGTGATATGTTTTTGTAAACAAAAGACAATAATGCAGAAATTGATAGGCAACTTGTTGAGATTTGTAGGCCAGACATTATTTATGAGTGGCAGTAAAATTTGGTAATGATGTTTGTTTAAGGACAGCTGAAAGAACGTTCATTACGAAGAGCATAGTGTTCACCCAACAAAAATGAAAAATGTTTTCCTTGTTAAAAAAGTTAACCGACATAACTAAACAGAAATGTATGATTTCAGCTCAAACATTTTTGTACCATTTCTTAAAGGAAGGAGATGGGCTCTTTGATCATCATCATTGGATATGAAACCTGGGTTTTGTACACAAATTGTGAGTCGAAACAGCAATGCAATTAATAAAATTGTAACCACTACATCATTTTTGTCCAAAGCCTGTGTTAATTTCAATTTATTTTAATTTGGGACAGTCTCATCTGCAATACATCATATTTTGTTAGGTGGAAGTAATACTAACTTAAAATCAATTATAGTCTCTCAGAAAAGAATTATACACATAATAGCTAAAAGGACTGTATAGGACCCATCCATTCCGATTTTTAGATCATTGAATGTTCTTCCTCACAAATATTTATCTATGTTTAAAGCTTTAAACAATTTTTGTTTGATATCTGAAGATTATTTAAAAACCAATTAAAAATACCATTTTCATATGAGTAAAAACAAAATTATCTTATTCTAAGGCCTAGGTTTTACATTTTTTGAAAATCTTTTCAGTTTGTTGTTCCTTTTTTATATATGGTAATCAGTTGGCTGACTATTTAAAATCAGTCAATTCAGTAAAAGCTATCTCATTTAAAATTACATGTTTGGTTGTTAGAGCTACAGAATGTTCAGTAGAGGGATTTGTTTTGGTTTAGGGAGTAAATGTGTCTGAATGAAGTTGTGTGAACTCAGGAAAATTGAAGGACACGTTTTAATTTTAATATTTTATAGGTTTCCCTTCCTGTTTAGTTTTTCAAAAAATTCATTTTTTAACCCCATAATTTATCTATATAGTGAAATTACTCCAAAACAGATATTACCTCTGGAATGTCTAATTTTACAAGATTTCTATATTTGTGGGGACAGTATTTCAGTTATATTATATCTGAAAGAATACCATCATTATCATTTTCAATATCATGTTCTACCTGAAAAATCATATCCACTCTTTTTCGGATAAGATTTTTGGTATCTTCTTGATCTATTTTATGAAACATGGAACGACTCTTCATGCTAACGTGTAATGTGAAATCCAATGGAAACTTAGATGAGTTTTACAAATTAAAAGATATGATGTGTTATCTACTAGGATCGTAACGCTCGACTTTACACTACATGTTAAATTGTTGCAAAAGTTTGCTATACAATTTTCAACCACTGCACTACAGAGCTCTGATTTCGTACCAAGTAATTATCACTTATTCCTATATTTAAAGAAATGGTTTAGTTTCCAGGACTTTGAAAATGATGAATGAAGACCGTCATTACTAACTGGTTCAAGAAACTGCCATAGAACTTTTTTAATCTGGAATGAAGAAGTTGTTGAAACAATATCAAAATGTGTAGAAGTCCAATGGTGATTAAGTTGGAAAATAAGATATGTTCATTTTTTGGTTAACTAAATCATATTCATCTTTTAATGTGTTCTTTTCATTTCAAATTGAACCTCACCTAAAACTTGTATCGTATAATTTAAACTAGTGTAATCTTTCCAATAATGTAGCTGCATTGTTCCTCCCTAGACTGGTCGAAACATTCTTAACATAGCGAGTCAGCTGTTAAGTGTTGGATTGCGAGACAATCTCTAGGCCATGGATGCACAGGAGTGTGAGAAGTATTTGCAAGTTATTTCTTAGTTATATGAACAAGATAAATCAGTCCGGAATAAAGAAAAAGTATATTAGTTCAAACCACTCACTATTAACGTTTGCTTTGATTGTTGAACAGGAAATCACAGTTTAGGTGTTCTGTAATTGTACAGTAGAACCCCTCAAACTCGACACAATGTGGACTTTAAGGTTGTCGAGTTTGGGGGTTGTCGAGTTTTAGGGAACTTTGGTATTTAATGGTTAGGTTTGCAACAAATACTCAAAATTATTTTAAATAACTGTACATTTATTGATTATCAATGATTAAACGTTTATTGCAAAAAAGTCCCTGCCTGACAACAAAAAAATAGTGTGTTCAATCACACATTAAAATTAAATTTATCGATCGGTCAAATGAGATTTAAAAAGTGTTGGCCTTGTACAATAGGTTTAGTAAACTAAAAAGACCTATCCTAATATGCTGTAATAAAATTTACAGTAAAGTCTACAGTAAAAAACAGACAGTCCATTAAATATTTTTAAAGATTAAAACAATTTTATATAAAAAAAACAAAAAAAAAACATTAGAGCAAAGTTAGCATTGTTTGAAAAAACTTTTGATTGATCTTTGCTTTTCATTTTCGACTGGACGTCTGGCAGCTTCATCTTGAAGTCGCCGAAGAAAAATAATGTCCATACCAAACACAGTCCAATACAAATGCTATAAATTGAACTGCTGATCGCATATAATTAAGAGTCGGATCATTTTTCTCACATGGTTAAGACCTTTATTGCAAAACTTGAATCATAGTTCTACGACGCTCCTTTGAATTGTTATGACAAAGACTTGCCGCTTACTTTAATGGAATCGGTGCTAATGACCGGTAGCATCAGGGTGGTTAGGCGCTTGGGTTCACAACAATATGAATGTTTTGACAACAAATGTTTAGGGCTGTCCTGGTCTACCTGGACCCTTTATCTTTAACTTTGGCCTCTACTATACAGTAGGATTAGAAAGTGGCTAGACAAAGGAGCATCCCTCACAGCTGTATAAACAAAAGTAACAAGCCTCAACCTCCGGGCATCTGGCAGGCGCACATGGCGTAAAACAATGCAGTGAATGACCTTGGAAATCCCATGCTCTTTGTCACTGGCCCTGTCGAGTTTGACGGAATGTCGAGTTTGAGGGGGTCGAGTTTGAGGGGTTCTACTGTATCAACTTCACAAAAAGTAGTAACCTGTTATAAATTAATTTTTTAAACATAAAGATTCAACTAAAATTAAAATATTACTGAAATATGTCACTGATTTCCATACATTACAATTTCAAGACATTATTTTCCAAGTGCTCCTTAATATTACATGTAATGTGTTAATACAATGGAATGACTAGACATTCTCTTACTAATATAGTAATCTGAATGAATGAAAAAAAAGTAGCAGAAGAAATTAAGACTTTATTAGAAGTAGCAAAATGTTTTAACTTCTTGAGCATAACAAATTTAAAACTTCTTAAGTGAGATTAAAAGCATGTAATGCTATTAGATGAATGCCCTATATCCCCACTTTCTGAGGAATTCACATTTAAAAAGTGTAAACATAACTAGATGTTCTTTGTTTTTCAAATAGTAGTATTTTGTAAAGTTTGTTTGTAATAATGGAAACATTATTTTTTTAGAAAAAAATGGTTACTCCAAAACAGTGTTGGCATCTGGCAAACGTTTTTGTGAGCAAGTTGATGAAATTGTATTTAAAATTACAGAATAATAGGAGTGTTTTTCCAAAGCGGTCAGTAGCCAATATCTTGAGAATGAAAAGAGATATTAAAAACTGTGATGAAGCATTAGTTTTATAATCAAAGGGTAGTGGAAATAATGTGTCACATGATCTCCTTCCTAATTAAAATTTTTAAGCCAGTTTCAAAATGACTACCTAAAATTCAAAAGTACAAAACTAAAACCTACTGTTCTCTAATTGTATGCCAAATTCCAAAAAGTCATTCTTTAAATACTGAGTAAGTTACAGACCTCATTTACATTCTGTACATACCCAGTGAACCAAAACAGAACTACATAACTTTGAATAATAAATATGTTTAGATTATGGATAATTCAAATTCTCAGGATCAGAGGTTTTTCAAATAAGTTCACAATAAGTAGAATTTGAACAGTACAAATTGATTAAATTATTATTATGTTGCTTAACATTTTTACTTTATATTTGTTACACTAGTGAAAACAGAGAAGAAACATAACGAATAAAAAATCAAACACTATTAATTGTAGTCAAACTTGGATAATCTTGAAGATTCATAAATCTGAGCTGTAGCAAGTTTTTCATGTATGCTCAAGAGATTAAATAAATATATTTTTTTTCTATCTATTTCAATTTATACTAATATAAATACTAAAATATAAATATATTTAACATTAATATCTACTCTAGATTTGGAAGAAAAAAAGTTTTATTTGGAAAGTTTATCTATTGTAAGTTGTTCTACAATATAAATTTAAAATTCAATACTACTGCAACTAAGAACTAACATTATGTTTTATATCTGGACGTTCAAAATCAAGTTGAGGTTTGCAAATTATATTTGCAAACACCTGCTAATTGTTAACATACTAACAACATGTAGGACTTGAAGTTATTAACTTCCCAATGAAGCAACCATTTGTCCCAATTCCAAAATAAACCCATCAATGGTTTCGCTAATACTTGGTTTAATTAAGATTAAGATCACTATTATTTGTGTTTTTCAAATATGTTAGTAAAGACATTTATAAAAAGAAAATGAAAAACCAATTGCCTGGTTACTCCTTAGTCAGAATTTATATTTCTAATTCAATCATCCAGCGCAGACAAAATAAAAAGATAAGGTAAGATCCCAAAAGTATGGTATTATAAAAGAGAAATCAGAACTGAAGTACGAACATATATCTTTCTGTTTGGTTAACTTAATATACTCCTACCACTTTACGTGCTCCTCACAGAAATCTGGATAATTTATCGGATTTATAAAACGTATGGTGAAAATCCAATGAATGATGGAATGGTGAAAAATTAGGTAAGCTCATTGAAAGACAAATAAATGTGCACGGCATAGCAAGGAGACATAGGCCTTCTGTCACCGACAAAGATTTGATAAAGACAGCGGATGAGACAATTCGTCAGGATCGACGATTTAGGATTTCCTTACTTTCTAATGTTTCTTCAAATTTTAAGAAGTGTTTTTCATAAAATTGAAACAGACCATTCAGATTATCAGAAACTATGCTCAAGTTAGTTGACAATAATGATTATCAAAAATGCTATGCTCTAGTTATCACAGACCTATTCTATGAAAAGGATGTAGAAAAGCTAATAACCCAATATGACAAGTGTCTTAATAATGGTGAAAATTATGTAGAAAAGTAATTTTAATTATGCTCTTTTTTGTAAAAATCAAATAATTTTGTTTGATCTATTAAATATTTTATAGCAAAATGGTATTTCTGGACATTCATTGAATATTAAGTGTATTTTGATGAATGTTTCAGTTTTGGTAATAAAAACCTGTCACAAATTTGTCAAACAAGTGATCAGGATCCCAAATTTCAAAATTGGGGAAAAGTAGAATATACACTACGATATATAATAAATCAGGCAATCTATCATTGATGCTTAGATAATGTGTAATTATACAGCAACTCTTGAACAATGAGAGGAATATCTCTCTGGAGTCTTCTGCTAATTCCTGAGGATATCTTCAAAGGAGAGTTGTAGAGTAGATTATGGACTAATAAATAAACTTCTATGAGGGGCGTGTCGAGCATGTCTTGATCCATCTCACCAGAATACAAAAGACAGAAATTTGGAGTTAACCAAATAGAAGGATGTCCACCACTTTGTTTCTGCTTTCCTATGGGATAAAATCCATTTTTCTTATCCCTATCTCTATTGTTTCCCATCTATGTAGGTTTGAGTACAAAAGTCATAATATAATGGCTGAGGTCCACCCAAGCACAACCTTCATAATTTTCTTGCAATAATTATTAAATCTTAAATTTCTTTAAAGTTAAATTACACTTATTTTAAACACTTCACACGATTTTACTTATTTTCAAAATTGTATACATTGTATTATATTTACTTTAGATCATCACCTTAATACATAGTGTACGAAGTTAAGAAGATTTATGGAAGGAGGGCCTCCAAACAAGATTGGTGACGAATAAGGGACTCTAAAGCAACCACTGCTAGGTTAAATTTAGTATAATATTTTGAAACATATACTTGTATTATAAACTATGATAACAAATCTTGCGTACAAGTTACATTAGTATCCCTACAATACAGAACTTTCATTTACAGTCAGAAAACACTTTGGTTCATTTTGAGGTGTCACAGACAAAATGTGTTTGAACCAAGTAAACTCAAACAATACAAGTTACATTACAATGCATTCTACAGTTAAACAGATCACAAAATTTATGTGTCAAATTATATTGCATCTGAGTATACTCAATCCAAGCATTACTGTGTGAACACAGCTTCAAACTTATTAATACTGAACTATAACTCACATAAACACCAAACTAAAGTTCAAATAATTACACAAATAAATTTTTCTATTAAAGTTTAAAACATTTATGGCACAAAAATATAATTAATAATTTCAAGTTAACTAGACAATTTAAAGGTAAAAGTAATTTACAATCTTTTTTAAAAACTTCTTATTGCAATAACTGAAAACATACTCACCAAATGACAAAATCCTTTTTCATACATAACATATAACTGGTCTCTTAGTGTTTTTATTTATGTAGAGAGAAATGGTCCTGGTTTAATATCAGGGAATATTGCATTAAGTACATGGATTGAAGGTGGACATAATCGTGTCGGACACTTAAATTTAATCATTATTTCTAAATCATTGTTGTGGACCTTCAAGTGTGGAAAAGTACAGGGCTAGAACTAAAAGGTGCTCACACAAGGAATATGAATGGCTCTACAATGTATAGTATGGTTAAAGGTGGGGTCTATTGATCACGATATAGACTATCTCTAGTTCTTTGCTCCTCTTGACTGATATTCCAAGCTGAAGTTATAATTATAGAACACCGGAGAGATTATAAAAAGAGGAATAAGGCACTAAAATCCATATATTCTCGATATTAAAATCACGAATCAATTATTTTTTAATTCAAGCAAGTGTGGGACTGCTTTAAAGTAGTGAATGGACTTGGCTAGGGAGAACAATGTCACCCTAAATTAGAAACATTGTCATGCAAATAAAGAGGGAAATGAGGATGGTGATTACTTTGCTATAGCAAGTGTTCGAAGATTCTTCCATGGTAAACCAAAGAGGTTTTTTTTCGAAATCGAAAGCCATAAAATACTTATCACGGCGAAAAGGACTTAAACTTAAAAATAATAAACTCAATGGTATAAATGCCCATGAAGAGCCATGCCTGCTAGACAATTTTTCAATCTGGTAATTTGCGGTTAACATGTCAAAATTCCCAATGCCATGGTTCTAGCCTTCTCAACCAGAGTTCACCACTAACTGTAGCTTCCCAATTTTCGCCACGAAACTGTGATAACTCAGTAAAGTTTGAGTCCCCATGGAGATTGAACCTGGAACCTCTTATTCATTAGACTGGGGATTAAAAAGGACCTATGACAAAAGACAAGTCTATTGACTAGTCACTGCCCGATGGGACCATTGGGTTGGTAGAACAGGACACCAGTCAGTTCTGTTCCAATGTGAAGGAGTCAGCAGAAAAACCTCCTGTTAACGTCACCACAACAGAGAACTAGTTCACCCGACTAGTTTCCCGACACTTACATGACAAGCCATGCCAACACACACACAGCAACACACACATCAATTACCCAGCCTTAAACAGCTTTGCTTCGGCCAATCTCACCTTACAAGCCCCGCACTCGCAACTGTCTCTGAGTGGCCGACAGCTCATGTCGAGCATCTAAAATTCCGCGGCTTCAAACAATGGAGTTCCGAACCAATCACACACACCTCGCTCGTCAATTGGTTCGCTTCTCGTAGAACTTAAACAATGGACAGCTCATTGGCTAGGACTCGGTTAATCCTAGGCCAGCTAAGCTACAAACTGGCAGAGCTAAAAATTGTATAAGTACCCGCAGAAAAAGTCCAAAATTATCACTTCTCCTCTGGGAGACCAAGAGACCAGTCAACTTCATTATCACTTCTCCTCCAGGATACCACCAGAGAAAATCTACACTTCTCCACCGACTCACAGTCAACCAACACAGTAGAACTAACAGCTAGATCTCAACTCAATTTCCACACACACACACACATGCAAACTGTCACACTGAGCTGTCACACTGAGCCACCTGTCGCCTACCAACTGCCTGTTCAACCCATATACGTCTTATTTCTTTAAACACCTATCTGAGCAATGGCAGCATCTTGCTTCCTCCATGTCGCTTCCTGAAAAGGAAAATGTAGGCGCTTTGGCGCCGGCAATAATGGGTGGAACCAGAACTCTGTCGATGCATAAGAGCAATCGAGAGCTACGAATCGTCCGCCAGAAGGCCAGGAGGCAGTCGTGGCAGAAGCATATCTCAGCCAAAATCGCTTACTCCTTCCCCAAGGTTATCTATATCCCTATCCGACCCGTCCGACTCTTCAACCCTGCTCCTGGCGATCCTAGAGCCCCCACTATACATGGTTCTATAGGTTATTTCCGGCAAGGGCCCTTTTCAGGGCTACCAAGAGTGCCGTGACCACGATATCACGTACCATTCTCCGCAATGAGCCCTCTCAACCTTCCCGGATCCACCTGCCCCACAGTACCTTTGTCTATCTATCACCCCCCGGCCCGGCTAAGGAAAATTCCATACCACTCTCACGCTTCCTAAACCCCACCTCCTTGAGTTTCAACCCCCCACCATACATCACTCCATCACGTGTCAAGTGTTTGCTCAGTGAAGGTTCAGTACATTCATTAGAGGGTTTAATAAAAAGCCTGAATAGAATTTGGAATGAAAACTAGTTGAGTTACCTACTATAACAGATCCATAAAGGTCGCTGTTGCAAGAGATGTTTGATAGGTCTTTTGACACCCCCCCTCCCCCCAGTAGGGAAATCCTAATTAAATAAATCGAAAAAATAAAATTATTTTAGTAGATTTAAAAAAAATTTCGTATAAAATTAGTTTTAATAGCTTAATATGCTCAAAAAGTAAACAGCAATTCTGAAACCAATTATAGACTTTAATGGCGATTCCAGAATTCCTGTTAGAGCTGAGAATTATTCTAAGAAATTTATGAACACAGGATAATCTCAAAAACATATCCCCAAGAATCATCAATATACAACCGGCCCTAGATAATATTTACTACAGCAAATTTAATTAAATTGTGATCATTTGACCTTTCTTCATTCTATAAATGAATTTCGACTCTAGTACATTAAATTTTGACATCCCAATTTAATCCAAAATAAATCATGATTTTGATGGCTGATACATTAGCAACGTACAATGGATGTTGAACCTTGCATTATGTATCACCTGACGACTGTACTAAGAAGTAAAACAAATATAAGGACAAGTTGTACAGCTTTAATGATTATGGGCATATAATACGTGTCTTAATATTTTCGATTCATTATCAATTAGATTGACAACAAAGATATTCTGCATTTCATAGCACTATATATTTTTCAAATCCGCAAGTTGACAAATGTTTATAAATCGACGCAACCATTCTTAATTTCCCTGAAAAATTATTGCACATAACTTATTTTGTTTCAACAAAAAAGTATTTCTCAACTCTAATCAATTACAAAAAACCTACCTCTTATTAAGACCTCAACAAATTATTAATTGACTAAATTGCCAGTTTAATACCTCATTATTAGGTCTGTACAATTGGAATTATTAAAAATACTACAGAGTTGTTTCGCCAAAGACTGAGGCTTCATTAGGTTTAATGCTTATTACTTAAAATATATATATACTAAACACAATGTATAACATCAAACAAAATCCAAGAAATTCTATTAAGAATCAGAATAGTATGAGCAAAACAAACAAGTAGCACATCGAAAAGTAAATTTGACTCAATTAAACAAAGAGTTAAGTTCGGATTTTGTTCCATATTATTCCTAATATTATAATGTTGTGGTTGATGTTAATGTGATACCACGATACATTGTTTAAATGTTGAATACTACACCTGAAGAAGCCAGCAGTATTTGATGAAAGTATTTTAATGATAATTATCTGCAATTCAAATATGAGTAATATTTGTAATTTAAGGTTATCTTAGAAACTGTGACATTATCTTGTGTTGTACATACTTTCTTCTTGATATGTTATGTGCTTTATATTTATGTAAAGTGATATTATTGAAAAATATTGAAGGTTAATTATTGAAAACAGATATTACAAGAAATGGAAGATAATGTTATTGGATTGACTAGTATTGTAGTTGTCTAATGGTTACAAAGTACATTATAAAAACAATTCTGTTTATTTATAGATGTCCAAAGAAGATCAAACACTAAAGAAAAATATAGCTGAAAACAAAATAACGCTTCCTCATTAATGTAATATAGTAAAGAACTACAGTGCATAGATATTCATTACTTTCCATATTTGTTCCAAAAAAATCAAAGCTTAAGCAACAAAACTTATCCATCACAATCTCTACAAAAATTCATATTTGCGATTTTTCGTATAAAAATTTAAACCTAACATACAGTCTTAAAATGTTAAATATCTCAAAATCCTCTAAAGTGCTATTAATCAAATTTGTTGAAAATATAAATGTTCATCATCCAAACCAATGCCTCGCACTACATGTAATCAAAAATTATGGTTCATGAATAAATTATTTAAAAAATGAACCCAGACATAACTACATCAACTTCTTTTAATGATTTTAACTCTCCTAGTGTCAGTAGTCGCTGCAGCGATGATTGGTACTCGCATACAGGTGCTAGTAATCGCTGCCGCAACGACTGTGAATTGCCTCACAATAATACAGCTGTTTCAGCTCATCATTCACTAAATGCACTATGTTTGGTATCCATAGAAACAGCAGAATAGGGGCCATCTTTAGGTGTACAGGTTTAGTATATTTGATGATCTGCTGACTAAAAAAAAAACTGTTTGAATTACTACTGTCAGCTGTTTCACCGGCTGAATAGTTTTCGTGCTAACCACATTGTCGTTGCCGTGTTTCTTGTTCAGTTTTATACCAAATTCTCGGTAAAAATGGATAGAAATATTACTCGTGATAGTGAAATTGACAGATTATTAGATGAAGATGTGAGTGACATACAAAGTGCCAGTGATATAGATATATATAGTACATAGTGTTAGTTATAGTGTTGTAACCTTTAGTGGCTGTATATATTACCTATAAAAGTGTATATTTTCTAACAAAATATAAAATTTGGAAGAAAAACTATTTCAGATTTTTTTATATTAGACAAACAGCAGTTTTTAGAAGATTGGTCTAATTTTAATATAATTTTTTATGAAACATTTTCTACCTTTGGGCAATAACACACAAACATTCCTATAAAGGTATGTATAGAACCATTTTTTATCATATTCTCTCTTTTGTTCTGAATAATTTGATGTATCATATATGTGTCTAGACCTAAATCTCAAATTTTAGTGAATTTTTAAATTAAACCTTGCGTTTTGCCTAAAATCAGCGCGGCACTACTAATTATATAGTGAACACTCGGAGGGTTAATTATTTAATAAGATTTTTTCTACTAGGATTTCATGTCTTAAACATTTTTTGCCAGTTCTGGAACCCATCAGTTTCTTGAACATCCCATACTTCTTACAGTACATTTATTATATACTTCATGGCCTTCAGAAGTAACGAAGGCTCTTTATTCTCTTTTCTTAAATATAATTTTAGTGTTTATGGTTTTACGAAATGTGTGAATCCCTTTAATAATACATGTAAAATTTGGTATGTATGCAAACAGATAGCACTAGAGTAGCATGTTTACATGAATCAATAGTCAGTTGTTAGTAACAATAGTTTAGTCATTTTGAGGTTAGTTGTTCATATTCATATGTTTATGAGTGCTACAATTATTGAATTAGCTCTGATTTTAGATGGCAAAAACCTTTGGGGGCCAAAATCTACCAGCAAATTTGTGACATTTATGGGCTGATTATAAGTGACATAATAATAAGACAGTGGAAACATTTATTTCGATAAGGGTAAACCAACATTCATGATGAAGACAAGTAGCGGTAGGCCATCACTGATCAAGGATAATTTTATTGAAGAAATTGATAAAAATATTTGTAAAAACTATCATTTCACTGTGATAATAATTATGTTATTTTAATATATTATTTTGAGGCAAATGCTCAAAACAACTATAACTTTGCCTTCGGCAATCCCCGTACTGACACATGCAGCACATGTGATGCTCAGAAAGCACAGGAGACAAACAAATGCAATGCAACAGATTTGAATGACATTAAAAAACTAGATGAGAAACTGAAAACACTAAAAACTGAAATGGAGTTACATAAAAGAAAAGCAGACAGTTTCTATGCAGAAAAAAGATCAGCTAGGAAGCATGCAATGAAGATTAAAGAATTTGAAGCAATCACAATGGATTATGGCAAGAATCTTCCTATTCCAAATATATCTACTGGGGAAGTTTACTACAAATGACAACTTAGTTTTTATATGTTTTACATTCATATTCTTTCAAATGGCACATCTGCATTTTATACATATGACCAAACTATAGCTAAAAAGGGAAGCGATGATGTAGCTTCGCAGATGTACCATTTCTTCATGAACATTCTAAGCCCTAATGTGCGAGAAACCACATTTTTTGTGATTTGTGTGGACAATTATAAATATAAAGACAATTATAAAGTTTTTGCACTATGTCACAGTAGTTCTGAAAAGATTTGACAAGATCACAGTAACATACCCGATCAGAGGACACTCATACATGGAGTGTGACAAGAATGTCGGTCTCATAAATCAAAAAAACCCCTGCGAAAACCCCAGAACACTGGTGAAATGCAATTGCTAGCACAAGAATGAAGCCCAGCCCTTTTCTTGTTGTGGATTGTAATAAGGAAATGTTTTATGCTTGGGGAAAGACTTTGGCTACAACTACCAAACAAAGTTCAACGCAGAAACCCGCCCTATCAAACAAATAATATTCAGATCTGAAAACACGCAGACAGTGCAACATCGTGATACATACAATGGCGCTTTTAGCTCCACAACTATCGTCAAGAAGGGACAAAAGAAGAATGAATATCAACAACCCTGCCATCTACAAGAAGTGCAGATTGAAAAAGCTTATGATGGACCGATTCCTTTGTCAAATGCGAAGTTTAAGGACCTACAATCTTTAAAAAGGTATTGCAGACAAGAAGCTCAGGATTTTCTCAACTCACTTCCCCACCAAAGGCCCGGCAACGTTGGAGAAGACGACGAAGAAAGAAACAGTGATTTTTAAAGGTAAGATTAGGTTTCATTGAGCCTTTATAAAATCAGAAATAAAGTCTAATATTAGATCTAGCAATTTTTTTTTTTTTTTTTTTTGTATTTCAGGGTAAAGACTCGGATAAAATAATTCAAGTACCGTTCCCAAGATTGTGGTTAGCAAGTAGAACTTCAAACCTTGATAGACGTTTTTACAGTAACTTTTATACAATTATTTGATTTGTATACTTCATTAAAAACTATTTTTTTTTAATAATAATAAATTCATGTTTAGATTTTAACATTTTTAAGATTAAACTCTCTACAAAACTGGTTTTTAATTTTCTTCTAAACTCAAATAGATTTAATCCAGAGTATTAACGATCAGAGTCCATGACGTGATACAATAAAACATTTTTTTAAGGGTATAATATCGAGTTAAATTTCTTAATTTAGTTTATTTTTACAAACAGATAGTACTCCTAAGTGATACATATTCATAAATAAAATAAAAATTAATAGTTAAGACAGTATAACGTTTTAAACTTTTAAAACGCTCTCCAGAAAAAAATTGGTTTTTGGACTCTGATCGTTCTTTCTGTGTACCCTTCAACTAATCATGTTTCCTAATGTTTCATGATTCATGAAGTTTTGACTGGCAAATTGGGCTACAGAAAATTGTATCCAAGATGGATGCCAGAGATGTTAACCGTCACACAAGCAAAAGTCTTGCTGCAGTGCATGAACTTCTGCAGTGTTACTAAAATAAAGATGATGAATTGTTTGATCACATTGTTATGTGAGATGAAACATGGATTTCATATTCAAATATGAATATTGGTACCAAGACAAAGCACCAATGGATGTAATGGTGACATTCATCATCCCTAAGACTGGATAAATTTAAACAAGACGGTTTGGTAAAGAAACACAATACTACTGTTTGTAGGATAAAAGGGGTCAAACTTTTAGGACAAACTTGGTTTCAAAGTTTGTTACCGTGAAACTAATGTGACAGCCGATACGTATTGTGAAACAATAAGACAATCTATACACAACAAACAATGTGGATGCTATATTCTGAACACACACAGTGAATGAATTTAAACGATTTCATTGGGATATCTTTAATCATCCACCCTATAGCCTTAACCCTTTGCACTCGAAGACAGTATTTATAATTTGTCCTCAACACTCAGATGGCCAGCTGTACTGACTGTATTTGCATGTCAGATTGTACTCGTTTTTGCTATAATGTTCTCACAGCTCTATGTCCAGTAGTACTGGCCAAGATGAGTACCTCTATCGCTCGAATGGACAGTACCACATATGATATTTTCTAATATTTTATTTGTGTTATAATGTCTGGTGAGTTCTGAAACCCATTGGGCAACTCTTGAACTAAATAATCATATGTTTACATTGTTTTCACGGCAAACACAGTGCAGACAGTAAGTTTATGTACATTACTTCAGTGAATGACATTGTGGTGTTTGTAATTTAACTGTGTTACATTTTATGTTGTTAACCAGCTGTAAAGTGTTATTATTTCGTAAATAATATAAATATTTGTAAATAGTGTTTATTTTTTGGACAGTTCTTTTGTATATACGTAATAACAATGAATGATGACTTAAGATCGGATGATATAAGACATATAATGTGTAATGAGTCTGACATTGATGAGAACCCTTGTATTTTAAACACAACACAATTTAAATAACAAATAAAATAACATTTTAATAATGATGAAACTCACCAATATGGTTCATAATTAATTTTAAAACAGAGATATTTTTTTAAACTACAAAAAAGGATGAAGAAAATTTAAACTTTATATATAGCTATATTTTTCAGTAATGAAAAAGAAAAGAAGAAAGTACCAAATATTTATTCAGTGTCAATAATCATGGAAACAGAGTTTTCTCTATATATTTCTCATGCTAAAGTTCGCTTACTAACATTTTGGAGGTTTTAAAACAATTTAAAATAAAAATTCAAAAATTGGTATTTGTTGTGCAACATTGGCCAGACATGAAGAGACAAAGTCATGAAAACTCTAGCTCTATTGTTTCAAACTCTAGCTTTGTAAATATAATACAAATAAATATTAGTCTAAAACGAAAATAATTCAAGTAGTTTTCAATATTTTACATGTCGTCTAAAAACTTTAAAAAACAAAACTTAATACGTTACCATTTTGCTGTTAAAACGCAATATCTAAAAAGTAATTGAATTGAAATTGCAATTCTAAGAGGTCGGGAGCACAGTTAGTGAAACAGACTTGGTAATCCCTGTGGAACCTAGTTGAATTTACACCTTTTTTCATGTTGTATTGGGTTAGATCCCTCTCTTTCATCTTTCGTATCAAATCTTTCCAGACCAACTTTTGATCTTTTCCGACCAGACAATATTAAAGTATACAAGAGTTTCTATTTGACATTCTTTTCTTCCTTTTTTTATTATATGATGATGACTGAGAGATTTTTTGCCTTTAAACAACAAAGAAAAAAACAAAGCAGCTTACAATACCTACACTTTCAAAACCATAGTCCACTGAACGCAGTAATAATATACTTCAAATAATAGCAAAACTTTAACATCCAGTGTTTGATCATTTCTTTGAACATCAAATCTCCAATTCACTACTAAACCACAGTTCATACCCCTTTATACAGTATACACTATTTAAATGAAATCTACAGTCCCCCCACCCTCATAAGTCACAAAGGGGTTTAAACATGTAATAACTTGTATGATTATTATTTATCTTTGTGAATTAGAAATGAATATTAATAATGAATTAGAAATTCTGTAAATTATTTGTATTTACAGAAAAAATTGATATATTAAATGCTGACCATTTTGGGGATTGTTGAAGTTCTTTCTACGGTTCCATGGTGTATGATGATGTAATGCTCTAATTTATAGACAAATATTATTTCACAAGTTGTTAGACTAGTCAGGGCTTGTTTATAAACAAGATAATCCCTATACAAATAAGTTAGTAACTGTAGATATGGAGATTACAACAACCAATTACAAATATTTGTGATATTATCCGTTCGTTAAGTGTATAAGGTAAAGGATTATTCTTTACTTGATACATGATAACTGATACTAACAAATACCTGATACAATTATCAGATACTTTTAGTACCAGGTAGAGCTGATAACACAAATATTTACATGTTAAATACGTAAATAAATAAAAGTTTGTATATTTATATAGATGGAAATAATGAAACAATTATTTAATTCCACAACAGACCTTATCGATCGACATATGTTTCGGCATTAGGCATTCTCGAGAGACTAAATTGAAAACAAAACAAGTCTAAATAACCAAAATTGAAAGCGAAAGGAAAGGGTAGAGTAGGAAAGGTTTAGAAATGATAGTATTTGACAGAAAGGACAATGATCTGACCTGTGGAATGGAAGTCAAATTGATATCCTGTGACATAATACCCACTGTAAAATTACACCATGTTTGAATCCAATATTTGGATTAGAAGAATATATGTCAACCAGCCTTTGTAAATTACAACAACTGAGAGACAAATGTTATGGATAAATTAGAGCACTACAACATGAAGTATTAACCCTTGGCACGCTGAATAACAATTTAGGCTATTTACTCATAACGTGCTATTAGGAAGAAAAATTTTTTTGCAATTGTTTAAAGTTCTATTTGATTTTGGGTTCTTACAGATATATTTGGTAAAAAAAAAAAATGTAGATTGGCTTTAAAATAAAAAAATAATAAAAAATTTACAGATTAAAACAATAAAAATTAGTTAATTTCACATTTTTGACCGCCCTATGAAACAGATTATATAGTCTAGGCTATATTTTTTATATTTACAAACAAATCATATTAATTTTTTTTAATAAAGTAGGCCTACTATTTAATTCAAAATAACCTGAATTTCATCAAACAAATAAATTTTACTAAAAAAAGATTTTGAGAAAAATCAACATACCGTATCAAAAATATATTTCTACTGCTCATAATAATTACCTACATAAATATACATATAAACACACAAACGACGAATAAACAAATATTTGACGATAATACCGTGTCCATAGGAACTGTCTATATTTCAAAATGTATTCTGTAGTTGAAAAAGATGCATTCATTATTTCATCGATAAATTGATCAAATCCATGGTCGTCAGGATTTGCCATTTTTATAACTAGCCTATTTTACACAAAATAAAAATGTATACTATAACCTAAAATATAAATAATACGGCCTAAACAAATCAACAATGAACAGCTATAGCAGTTATAACGCTGACACAAAACATTTCACAACTGACAGTCATAGCTTACTACAATGAGAAATCACGTTATACTCGCTAGGGCAGAACACAAAATGGCGCCTGGTTGCTATAACAACCAAATAAAGACCAACGACAGGTGATCGTAGTGGGCGTGTCATGTTATACCAATAGGACATTTCCCTGCACTCTATTGGACTTTAAACGAATTAAAAATACCCGCAGAAGTAAAATAGTGTTGAATCGAGATATCCCGTCATACGCGTTAGCAGTTAAGTTGAGGGTTACGTGAAATCCCGTCATACGCGTGCTAAGGGTTAGCAATCATCATGGAACAAGCAAAATAGCCAGTCTTTGAGAAACTAAAAATGAACATCATTTAAAATTTGTAATTTTTTATAACTAAGCAAATTAATTCAAATGATATGGAATTGTACTATACCAAAGATTAATTCAATTAATGAATAAATAAAAAAATAATTACATTTATGTAAACCCTTTTGTAAATTATAAGCCGTCTATATTACAATAGATCAAACTCACTAAATGACAGAAAACTATCCAGCTACAAAAATGTAAGTTGTATCTTGATTCATTCATGACTTACAAGTTTCATTTTAATTAAAAAATGCCTTTAATTTTTTCGCACTGTACAATGACAAACTCTTCTCTCTTAGTTTCACTCGGTGTCCAACAACTCCGTTTACAAGTATATACTACAACAGTACCAAACTCTAGATGACCTGATCCTCCGCCTTGGAGTTTTAAACATGGAATTAATGTTGGCAGTATTTGAATTTCAGGCACCAGATAACCTTGACAATGCCGACAAGATAATGGCACATCACGAGCAGGGTAGAGAAACAGTGGTGCCCCAGCATCACGAATATATCTGAAATTCAAAATAAAGGAGAGTGATTGTTACAAATATATTGTATAGTATACACTGTTTATATGACATTTTAATAAAATATATTATAAAAAAATTTTAAATAACAAAAAAAAATTAGCAAACCGCGTTTCGTTTGAAAGATATTTAAAGTTCCCTGAAAGTTGTTAAAAAAATGAATATTTTGCATACCACCAATCTAAAATACACCATCAATCAAACTTAAACTGGAAACTATAAAATAATAAATAAACCATGTGCTTCCTGCAACAGGCTCCTTGCAGAAATGTACAGGGGATAAAATTCCCTTCCAAATAACTAAATTTTGCCTACAGAATACATTTCATTCTTAAACATCAGTATACTTCTACAACATTTCTTTCAACTCAATCTAAAATTGTTTCAAAACTATATTTTTACAAAACATGATTTTTATATATAAAACATGTTTTATATATTTAAAAAACACTATTTCATGAGATTGTTTAACAAAAAAAAAACATGTTTTTTTTTAACACTGTCTGAAATGGTAGCCAATATAAATTTTTAATAGTTCACAAATTTATAAGTACATCTATTTTTTTTTTTTTTTTTTTTTTTTTTAACCTAAAAGGAAAGCCTTTCGTTGAATGCAACATGGTTTTTCATGATTACAATACAAGGAATTTCATAGGCTAAAAGTTGTAAAAAAAACTTCCTTCTCATGCAGGTATTGAATTATTAACAATCTTCCAGATTATGTAAGACTGGAAATAGATTCTGTAAAATTTAAAAACAGCCTAAGATAACTTTTGTTGTTACAATTGTTTTCCTCAGTTAGCGAACGTTTTTAATTTTCCATACCTGGTGACTGAAATTAATGGTGGGGGCTGTACTCTTCTTGGTGCATTTCTGTTGCATCTGACTGATATTATTTTGTTCATGTGTTTATTGGTTCCTACTTCCTGGATTGTTAAATTATTAATATTTGTATTATATACTGTTAGGTCAGTAATATTGATACCAGACATCAAAAATAAATTAAACCTTCGGCCCCCTGACTAAAAGGATTACCAAAAGTTCAAAAACTAGACATGCCGATAAAACCACTTGTTAACTTCACAACTTCACCGTCATACAAAATAGATAATTACTTGAATAAAGTAATAAGAGAAAACATTGAATTGAAAACAACTGTAGCGTCAAAAACACTTTAGATTTGATAGAGAAAATAAAATCCGTAAAAATAAAATATAACCAAAATTTAGTATCATTTAACAATACCAACATGTACACCAACATCCCAGTGGAAGAAATATTAATGATAGTGCATAACAAATTGGTTGACAAAGGCACAAATCTGAAGCCATTAAAGAATTAATAATGATACTACGCATGATAACAAAGCAAAACTACTTTACATTTAATAACAAATTTTACATCCAGCATGAGGGGCTCACTATGGGATCACCCTTGAAAAGTATCCTTGATGAAATATTCTTAAATGACTTTGAAAACAAGCACATAATGGTATATAACAATAAATACAGACAAAGAATTACATATTACTATAGGTATGTGGATGATGTTATGTGCCTTTATACCGGCAACATTATGCAAATAGAAATATGCAATAAGTAATTAAATAAATTACATAAGAACATAAAATTCACCATAGAAATTCAAAAAAACAACACATTGAACTATCTCGAACTTTCCATATCTAATACTAATGTCACCCACCAGTTCATTATCTACAGGAAACCAACCCAAACAGACCTAACCATACACAACGATTTCAACCAACCATATTCTCATAAAATGTCATCGTTCCATTGCCTTATTCACAAACTTCTGAGAATCCCAATGACTTGTAACGACTTATGGGTTCGAACTAAACACCATAAAACACATCACTTCAGAAAATGAAATGAAATGAAATGAAATGAAATATCTTTATTAGTCACTATATACATATACATGTTCAGATTACACACTTAACAAACTTAAGACTAATAAAGTCTGACCCCGAGGTTTATAAAAAAAACCTGTTTGGGGTGATTTACATTAAACTTAGAATCTATGACAAGAGCTAGAGATAAAGGTGGCGGCTGATCGGTTACATTTGATGATTCACCGAACTTTGTTAAAATTACATCTCTCAACATGGAAGAAACAACAAAAAGACAAAGGCTACTTATTATTTATACAGGACAAACAATTTTTTTTTTAAATATATAAATAATATTAATTATGCAAAAATAGAAAATATATATCTTAGTTAACACAAAAAAAACAAAAACAAAAAAAAAAAATAATAATAATAATCTTACCCTAAACAATTAAGTAGGCTATTCTTAAACCCAACAATAAAACAACACAAAAAATATTCCTTATAAGTCATATCTTATTCTAAACAGTCATAAAACATAGAAATATTATCATGAAACAGAAGATATGTTTTTAACACTCTTAAGAATTTACTTAACTTTTTAACAATTTTAATTTGACGCGGCAAGTAATTATAAAATTTCGGAGCAAGATAGGTGAAAAACTTTTTATATAAAGTAAGTCTAGGTCTTGGAACATACGCATTTAATCTATTTCTAAGGATTACAGTAGGATTTCGAATATCTTCTCTTTGTTTGTTACTCTTATTATAATAAACTTTTAATACCTTATAAATATACAAATTCTTTATAGGTAGAATCTCAAGTTTCTACCTGTGAATCTCAAATGGATACGATCCTGACATAATTGACACAATGTTGAAAAAACATGAAAACAACAATAAATGAGTGAAAACAAAAACCAAATATGTTCCTATAGAATACAGTGTACACTTCCAACATTAAATAAACCACATCTTTAAAAAATATGATTACACCGTTGCTTACAAAAATCACAACAGTGTAGAATCTATCTTATGGAATTCAAACACCAACTGCGGCAAATTTCAGGATAGTGGTATATACAAGCTCAATTGTGGCGAATGAAAAAAGTTTTATATCGGACAAACAGACCGCTCATTCAAAGACAGATATAAGTAACATCTACCGAAACGCACTATCAACGAAACATCAACATAAGGGACGTAAGATAGCAGACGTGTGTTGTGAATTCAGGTTGGTAAACTCCACTGTTGGTTTGATTTTAAAAAACCAGGACAAAATTTTAAAGGCATTTAAAGAAGATGGAGAAAATGTGAAACGGATAAGGGGATGTGAACACACTGATATCGATGCTGCTCTGCTAAAATGGTTTAAGCAATGTCGCAGTGCCAATATCCCTGTGAAGGGTCCGCTTTTAAAGGAGAAAGCTGCGGAGTTTGGACAGATGTTTGGTGTTGGCTTTACATGTTTCAACGGCTGGATAGATCGTTTTAAGGTTAGGCATTCGATTACATTTGATAAGATTTGCGGTGAGGCAAAATCTCTTGATCCGAGTGTCACTAGTGATTGGTTGACTGAAACATGGCCAATTGTGAGACAACCATACAAAGATGAAGACATTTTTAACGGCGATGAAACAGGGTTGTTTTACAAATTAACTCCAGATAAGACGCTCCAATTTTAAAATGAAAAATGTGTCGGCGGAAAATTGTCCAAAGTTAGATTGACTGTTTTGGTTTGTGCAAACATGACAGGTACTGAAAAACGGAAGCTTTTAGTTATTGGCAAAAGTGCAAAACCTAGATGTTTTAAGAACGTAAAAAAACTTCCAGTGAATTACGCCGCCAACAAAAAAGCATGGATGACTTCTGTAATTTTTGAAGCTGAACTAAGAAAATGGGATAAGGAATTGGCTTCAAAAAAAAGGAAGATTCTTCTCCTTGTTGAAAACTGCACTGCCCACCCAAAGTTAAATTTAACAAACATTATTCTAGTGTTTTTTCCTGCCAATTGTACAAGTGTTTTACAAACTATGGACCAAGGCGTCATTAGAAGCTTAAAGTGTCACTACCGTAAGCAGCTTTTGAAAAAAAATATTGTCTGCATGGAAACTGCACAACCAGTAAATGTAACCATCTTGGATGCTATCCAATACTTAGTTAATGCTTGGAGAGAAGTGACACCAAGAACCATATCAAGATGCTTTAGAAAAGCAAAACTCACCTGCAGTCCCAGATGACGACAAAGAAGATGATCTGGCGCTCTCAGAATGGATCAAAGGTTTCAATGTCAATCAAAATGATATTGGACATGATCTTGATGGTTATGCATCAGTGGATGACCAGGTAGAAACATTTCAAATGCTGAGTGACGCAGAAATTTTCTCACAAATTTAATTCAAAAAGCCTTTGAACACTTTTAGAAGAGTAAATATTATACGTTTATTAAAATATTTAGGTCTGGTGGTACGCCAAAATTTCTCAAAAAGTCAAGTGCAAAAAGACAGGTGCAAAAAGGTTGGGAACCACTGACCTAGATATTAAAACTGCTAGGAGATGCAAAAAATCAACTTAAGCAGAAGCTGGCAAAAGCCTGTCTCGAAGTGCATTAGTCTGCAAAGTAAACATATAGTTTCAAATGGAGTGTATATATGAGTGAATAGAATTTATTTGGGACTATAAAATTTCATATTTCATTGTCGTAATGATTTAAATAGTTCTAAATTGTTTTCTATAAATCTTGGAGGTGAAAACAAACAGATTTATATTCTAACCACAACACCTTGTTAACAAACAATAGTGTGGTTGTCATATTCACTCTGTGGGAAAACATATGTAAGAAAATGATATGCTGCAGTATTGCCAATTTCCTTATATGCAATTTCCCAAAATTAGTCTTATTACTGTTTGATCAGTCCTTGTATGTATGTACTACATGTGTTACATACTCCACCTGACATAGCTATGTATGTACATCAAAAACCGAACTATAGTTCCATATCATTTATAATCTTTTTTACTCACAAAAACATTTTTTGTATAACAAGTGTAAAACTTTAATGTTACGCTACTAAAATATAATTAAAACAGGAAATATGTAACTACATCAACACAAAAACAAATGGAAACAACAAATTTGAAATTAATAATAATAAATAACACCAATTAGATAATATAATATTACAAATATAATTATTACAAAAAAGCATTATTTATTGGACACAGTTAGATCATTGTCAACATTATTCAGAACGTACATGACAAAGTTCACCCGTCAATATATACTCCCCAGCAACAACTCTTGTTTCAATTTAGACTTAATTTTGTTTAAACTGTTTATATTTTTTATTGACTTTAGAAGTCCATTATATAGAGTAATTCCAGCCTGAGCAGGAATATATATAATACTTGTACAACCTATGCTGATTTTATTTTAAATCTCCACTTCTTTTTGTGTGATAAAAATTGAAAATCACTATCATGACCTTTATGGCTCTTAAAACAACAACATGATAATACATGCTTGAGAGTGTTAAGATATTTAAATACTTAAAAGCTTCCCTGCATGACTTTCTGTGCTTTCATTTTAAAATTATTCTTGTTGTCTTTTTCTGTAAGATAAATAACCTTTATAAATTCAGTTTATTAAGTTTATTTTTACTTCTTGTTGTTTAATGCCAAAAAACCTCTAAGTCATCATAGCCTTATAAAAAAAAAAATAATAATAAAAAAAATTAAAAAAAAGAACATAAAATAAAGGGCCCAAACCTTCAAATACTCTAATAGAGTAAGGGCCAAAAAAAAACACCTTAGTCAAGATACACCTGATAGGAAAGACGAAAGAGAGAGATCTAAACCTAGACGACATGAAAGAAGATGTAGATCCAGCTAGGTTCTCTAGGTATTGCCAAGCCTATACTCACTAAAATGAACCCTTGAAGAGTAAAGATAATTATAGTACAGTGAGGTCATTTTAATCAGAATATTTATTTGTTCAAGGTGTTCGGATTATTAAGGGAACATTTAAAAATAAAACAAAATACGGCAAAAACGCAAATTTTTACATTAAATGTACACTTAACAAAATTCACACAAACAACAAAGTACGAAACAAGCAATACATTACTTCCTCCCACAGTCGCATGGTAGCTGTTAAACTGATTAGTCACTAGTCACAACATGAAAACTTCATAACGGTATATAGGTTCAGACTAGCTTGGAATTCGGATTAACGTGACCTCACTGTATTCATACTAATCAATTCAAAGACAAATAAATAACAATAATACAAAGACCATTGGTAAAATATTAACAATATATAACATTTCAATAATTACAATAAATTTTAAAAACTTGATAAAACTTTACCTATTTACTTGTCCTGGATTATTCTGTATTTTAGAAATAAAATGATGGAACATCTTGTCCCCATGAGCAGGCACACTCTTTTCATATTTTTCACCATTTTCATTATTCCGAGACATTCCTTCATCCGTTTGATTACATACAGAGAGGGATACAGTGTTTGATTCCTCATCCACAGCTAATGCTTGATATTCCTGTAGTAGCTCTTTTACATGCTCTGCATTCGTTGGACTATTTGTTACGAGACGTTCCTCCTCTTCAACACTCAAAAAAAAGCTAACAAACTGGAGTGTAGATGAAGGGACCTGCAGAATAAAATCATTTTTAACCAATAAAATTTGGATGTACAGAATTTTTTACATATAAAAACAACTTAATGGGTACCATTACAGTACTTACCAAGCCCAATCATACATTTAATACAAATAGATTCTCTAAATCTAATACCTAAAAGTTGGTTTCCATTGTAGGAAATGTTTAAATTGTATTGGTAGATCAAGGGGGTAGTGTAAGTTTTTTTAAAACAGTTGTTATACAGGTTTTCTGAACCTCATAATTGTGTATATCACTACTCTCATGACAAGGGCCTAGTAACTTCGAGATGTATATATTAAAAAATCTCCATTTGCTACACTTGTGTTAAATGTTACAGCTGTAGCGGGTCTCGAAGCTATTCATATGTAAAGAGCTTCCACTCACTACACTTGAGTCAGTGACTTAGCTCTGCTAGATTTGATAACTATGTGAATATCAATTTTCTTGGAAGGTCAGGTTTGAAATTACATTTTTGACAATAACTTTTTGTCATCATAGAGAGGTGGGGTTGGTACCATTACATTGCATGCAGAACTAAAATCTGCAAATTTGTATCCAATTTAGTGTGTTAAAAGTTGAATAACATACAAGATATGAACAAAAAATTGTTTAAAATGGCCACCATTTTGATATTTTCAATTCTATTTTTTTTAAATTTCAATAGGGTTCTATATACATTATAGTCCAATGTCATGTTCCTAACTGATTTTTTGTGCCGCTATCATGCTGACATACAGACAAAGGCAAATACAACAACAACAAATAGACGACATGTCGAAAATCACTTTACCTGAGGTGATGAAAAGAACATGAAGCTTAGTGGAAAAAAAACAAAAGTCGAAATTTTTGAAAGATTACTACACTTATCCTATACTTCATATACTTGGTAAGTAAAAATGTATAAATACTACAAACATCAATATTAAAATTGAATTTCTCGATGGTATGCTATCTTTTTTTTCTGACATTTCAACTGCATGTCAATGACCTTTCTCAAGGCTTTCTTGAGGAGACCAATAACCACTATACATTCACTGTAAATACTGTAAACACTAAAACAAGACTAATGCAGTCTGATTGTGCAGACACTTATATAGCTTTCCTCCCCACTGAGTGTTCCAATTGGCTGTTTACATTGAATGTATCAGAAAGCATCAACAACAGTTACAAAGGTGTAAAAGACTGCTGCAACTTTGAGTATGCTTATGCCGAACAAAGGAGAGCAAAAATACCAGAAAAGTGACAGGACCTGTAATGTATTCCATATTATTTTATGCAGCAGCAATTTGACAAAGAGCAGGTTTTCAACAAAGCAGGAAAGAGCTGGCAAAAAACACAGAGAAGAGCGGCACTTTATGTCTGCAGTGTCATACTGTACTGTGACTACTAAATCAGCCTTTGTAACTGCTGGGGTCTTTTTCATCACACTTCAAATGGAGTGAAGAATTGGAAAGTATTCAGAGCAGGTAGAAGAAGCAAAAAAAAAAAAAAAACAGGAGATGAGCACTACCTAAATAAATGACCAGAAAACTGGACTCAAAAAGCTGGGAAAGCAGAAGAAAAAAAAGATGGAAAAGAAACATGGGGAATGTAGTTACCATCTGATCCAAATCCACAATAGTCGTGGCTACTTTGGTACCTATTGAAAATACTTTACCATCGGTAACACAAACACCTGTGTATATTGTTCCAAAGCAGGCACAGTTTTTCACACTGTGTTAGTTTGCCCAAGATGGAGATACCAAAAGAAGGTAATAGAAAAGACCTCTGGGAGAATTGTAATGGTTGAGAGTTTGGTGTCGTCAATGCTGGAAAGCCCGGAAGAGGTCAGTTTCCTCAGCCAAAATAATTGAGAGGAAGAGAAGAGGAAATATTTTGAAGAATATTCCCGCTAAATAGCAAAAATATAGAAGACAACAGGCCACCTGAAGCAATGCTGAAAGGTGGCCCCAGGATGTCAAAGCAGTAAGTGGAAGGGGAGTTTCTTTTAGTGTGATAGTAAGAATCCTACACTAATATTCAGGTGTGTGCTGGTGATGTCCTTTAAAGGTTTTTTCACCCACAAAGACCAGAATGCATCAATGGTGGTTACCATGAATCAGGAAGCTTGTAGTAATTATATTTATTTATATTGTCAAGATTTTCTATGTCTCAGAATATAAAAATCTGTTATTTAATATACTTACTTGAGGAACTGGTACAGCTGATTCAAGTAATGCGACCAAATCAAACTGACAAGCTGTTGGTGTATCAATAGTAATCACTTCACTCTCATCTTCTTCAATCTCTGCCGTTGCCGTAGGAGACAATAACTTTCCTGTAGCACCTCCAGCTAAACAGCCTGCTCCACTGTTTGCATTACGTTCATCATAGCTCAGCTGAGCCATTCCTGAACTAATATCTTCGTCTGATGATTCTAGACGATTATTTAACCTTTCAATTGTATTACCATTTTCTTCATCTTCCCAGTTGTCAGCACCATCACACCACTCGTCAGTGTTTAATGTTGTTTCAGTACGAACAACTTCAGTGGTTGTATCAAGTTGTTGAATTCTTAGACACACCCAACTAGAAGTAATACATAAATCATATTACTCTGGAATAATTACAGATCAACTTAGCATATTATTAAATGCCCTATTTATGACAAATTTATAATACAGAGCTCATCAAAGATAAAAATAGATCCATAATATTCAAATACTAATAAATTACTAACAATTGGAACAAGTAAAATGCCAGAATATATTTGAGTCGGGGAAGCAAAAAAATCGCAGGGAACGAGATTCGAATTCATGAATTATTATGAAAAATTATGTGGTCCAAGCAGTGTCCATTATTTGGAAGTTTCACTTTCGTTTTTTTTTTTTTTGGCCTGTAGAATAAGCTCAGAAAGTGCCAGTAAAACACCGTGAATCACAATTTATATAGTACAACTTCCCTTCATAAAATCATAGTAATAAACGCTGTTATATTTTTAATTACTAACTCTGACTTCATATGTTTAGACCTAAATTGATCTCACTTCATCACTTTCATATACATCTAGATTGTGTTTTTAAACACTGCACAGCCCACTTTATAAGGAGCAGCATACAAAGATTTGCTCTTACTTCTTGAAGTTCTAAGTTCAGAAGCTAATAAGGCTTGCTCTTGAATTTCCAGACAAATCTGAGTTGACCAGGTTGATGTGTAAAATAAGCGAGAATGGAGCCCCTAGCAACTGTATCCAAGAGTTTTGTGTATTTATCCAATCTAACTTCAGATGGTTTATGTATAATTGTAACAAATAATTGCAGTTAGTTTTACTTCACACAAAATATATTTCTATATTTAAAATTAAGTATACATTTTTCATTGAATTAACAGAACATGTTAACGTTGTTGTAGTTGTGGTTTGGTTGGTGTAGCAGGTGTATCACTGAAGAGGACGACCTTGTCGTTGAAACGCGTCTGATACTTCGGCGTATTTTTTTTATGAGAATTGTATTCTGTGTGTTTGTTATAATGTATGTTAACGTGTTTCAAAATTTTAAAAATTATAAACAGATTATATTAAATATTATGTTGTAGAAATCCAAAGAGAAATAGATTAAACGCACTATAAAAAAAGCCTGAAGTGATTCACTTGTAATCTGCAAAGATCTAACTGTCTTAAGTGCACTGGCTACAAACTGGTCCTCTGTGCTCATTACAGTAGGCCTGGTGACAACGAACGCAGTGATGTGTTGTCATTCTCCGTTTCTTTGAAGGACATTGCTTACATGTGGTTCTGGTATTGTTAAGAGGGTTATTGAATGTGGTTGTTGAAGTGATCAGATTGCTGAATTGTTGAACTAGATGCTTCTGTTGAAGTACTTGGATATGACGGGCTTGACTCTAGTGCTCTCAACACATCACCAACACTTTCTTGTAAACCAATCTACGGAATTTTACGTTTATGGCAGGGCAGTGGGCAGCGATTATTCAATAACTCCTCATCAGAAGAAATATCATTAGTAGATGGTTCATAGTCGTCACTTCCTGAATAGGAAAATATATTATTTTCTGTCTCACTGCAACTCAAACTTATGTCACTATCACTATCAACGGCTCACTGCAACTCAAACTTATGTCACTATCACTATTAACGGCTAACTGCTCATCATCAATTAGTTTATCAATTTCGGATGGTCTTTTGAATGAAAATACTATAACCTGACACACAGTTTGATGAGTACACAATAAGAACACAATCCGTACAAAAACTTCCACTGCACTAAAAAGTTACATTATTGGTGACCATTCATATAATTTACAACAACGGCTATATAGGGCCGAAACCGGTATTAACAGAAGGAGATCGGAAGTGGCACTGACCTTGGGTAGGCGTGAGAAGGGATGAGACGGAGGGACAGAGCTGCAAACACCTCTTAGTCCCAAAGATATAACAATAAAAACAATTCCGATCGTAAAAAATATGAATGCTTACTATTCCAGGGTTAAGGAAGTAGTATAATACTGTATAAAGACTATATCCAGAAGAATAAATGAAGGTGAGTCCAACATTTTTAACTTAAAAGAGAAGATTTTGTTTTTGAAAACATTAACATTTACTATTTGTGTGTCTTTATTGACAATTAAGAAAATAAAGACAGAAAATATTGTACATTTTATGTTCATTAGAATGGTTTGAACTAAATATCTTTAAAAACAAAGAAGCTACAAAGTTTAAGCAAACCTCTGTAAAATGAAAAATAGGCAACTAATACAAAATGGCCTCTCAAAAAAACTGAAAATCTAAAAAATTACCATAAGGAATATCTATTTTCAACTCTCTGAATATAGTACAAACATAGGTAAAAAATAATAAATAAATCAATTTTGTCAGCAACCTTTTCAAATTAAATTAGTTGATTGATATGGATTGATCCTCACTTTGTACTCTAGGCTTAAAAACTGTTTATTTGTATAAGGTACTCAAAAATTAATAAAATTAGAGCAAAGTGGTAAAACCAACTTCCAATTTTATGATTATTTTGGTAATTAAAGATTCCAAATAGTTGTTACAGCAACATAAGCAACATTGAGCGTGATTAGTAGGTACTTGGATGGTTGGAAGGGTGACCGCTAGGGAAATAAGGCACAATTTTGTTTGTTTTTTACAAATTTACACGTAGGTCAGATAAGGTGTGTATTATATATATAACACTTGACCTTATAAGGTAAAAATTCATGAACAAACAAAATTTAACAAGTACTTCACTTAATGGACCTTAACCTAGAAAAGTTGAAGTAATGTTTTTTTCTATGAAAAAGTTAGCTCCACATTGAAAACTTATTTTATTATTAAGAAATAAGGTAGTATATAGGATATGATTTTTTTTTTTTTTTTTTTAATCTCAAAAAATACCAGTAACTTTCTTTGTAAACAATTACGTTCCAGTAATATAAACATTATCGATACACTCATGATCAACACCAACAAATTTTTAGTTTTAGGCAATAATAGTTCTGAGTTGTGTTCCCTACCAATTCTTGTAATCTGATAATTTTATAATTAATAAATTGGGTTTGCATACACCGTGAATATTTAGTGTCTAGAACAGGTTAGATTAGGTTATATTGATTTTAATTTTATATTAGCTTAAAACTATTAATAAAAAACCAAAATGATACACAAAGCTAGAATGAAAGCATATCTGCAGCAAATATGAAAATAAACAGATAAGCTTAAAAAAATACGCTACACTAAAGTTTTACCTTTCATTATGATTCCAACAATTTGGGTTTATACAAGCAAATATGTATAGTGTTCTGTGATAAGGAGATTTTTCCAAGGGTGCGTAGATTTGTAAAATAAGAGGTAATGATAATCCACATAATTGACAGGTGGGTAACCTATGATTATCACCATACCAATCCTGTAATACAAATTATTATTAGTTTACATCATGTTATTGTTTCTATAGTATATTATATTAGTTTGTAATATATTACTGATTATACAATATATTTTCTAGAACAAAAATCATACAAATATTTACTAAATTATTAAAATCAGCATTAGGCCTATGTATAAATTACTAAACTTTATCATTTTATTTTATTTTATATTTTTTAGGAATATGTTGAACAATATTTAATAATGATTCATAAAAAAAATCAGTAAAATAACATTTAAATGTCAAATTCTAGCCCTCAATAAGACAATGAATACTTACGGGTTTACCCCCAATCTTGTTAGTCGTAAAATCAACAAAACACTGGTTTTTTTCTGTAATAACCTCATCTGGAAATCCTAATAACACCTTCGCGTTTCGTTTTGCCATTTTTTTTTTTTAGGCGATAAGGAATAGTGTAAAACTCACTTCACAACATTTCACAGCTGCTAAAGCAAAGAACAGAGAGGGTTGTAAAGAGAGGGGGGTCGTTGTCTATTGTATAATTGGAGTAGAGGTATCGGGTTAAGAAGGGATGATCTAAACATCTGATCACATACCGCAATCGCATGCTGCTATTGCTGTGTTGATTTTGTACTGTAGATTCTGGATCCACAACAGACAGTGATTTAATCTAGTATGAGAATGTCGAATATTGCCGAACCTAAATGAATCCGTGCTCATCACAAATTATTTTTATTTCTTTAGTCCTTTCCTTACTTTTTTTTAGACTGTAATACCAATTATAATGTTTTAGTATGGATTATGTAGCCCAAAAGACAATACGTTTTGTCCTAGATACCGAAAATATTCATCGTGGATTCAATACAGCTCCCAATGCAGAAACGTTCGGAAAACTTCGGGAGAAAAGTCTAAGAAAGATAATATAACATTGTATCATATTTTTTTCGGACACTTTAAAAGACTTATTAGTAAAGGCAAATATTCTACAGAAGACTGCGTGCTCTCTCCATCATTTTTATTAATCATGATCTTCAATTTATCGTTACTAGAATGTAATTTAATTCATGAATTTTAATGGTTATTTATTCATGAAATACATTATGAATTTTACCTCTAAGCGATTCGACTCCATTTATCCGAAGATTATGATCTAAGAAAGAGTAATAGAAATAATTCTCAGCAATGAACGTCTCTACGGTTCTCAGTTGATGTTGATACTTCTCTTCTCCCACCCGTGGACAAGGTTCCACCTTCCACCCAGAGCTAAATGACCTAATTTTCTAGAATAAGGTCACAAGGTCAAACCTTTTTACACACTCTAGTCGGCCTGCAATGGATCAATTCAATTTCATACATTTTGGTTGGTTTAAAGAATAGCATTTGCACACAAAAGATTGTGTGATTTGGGGAAAATAATAAATGTCTTGATTAAAATGTACATATTATTGACCTCAAATAATATTGCCGAAGAATGGTAATAATATTTACATTCCCGCATTTCATATTTTTAATGTAGTCCAGAAAATGTTACGTGATGTGACAAAATTGATGTTGAGTTTTTCGTGATAATATATGTTTTGAAATACTTGCTCCAAAAATTTGGTGTAATCCTTCACCATTAGACTGATTTTAATCCAATTTTATATGATGGGATATACCCCCATTTAGTTATATTATGACCAGATTATTATTTTCATTAACTAAAATGTTTGAGGTAATTGTATTAGCTATTTTAAAAAGGACAAACCACTTTTTTTTAATCAGTTAAAAGATATTTTTATAAAATTTACTAAATTGTTGCCTCCAAAAAGTCAAGTCACTATCTCACCCAAAAGTACCCATTCATAAGTAAATGAAATAAAAACCATGGACTCTTATTTTAAAGATCGAATATCTCAAAATCACCAATTTGGGTCGAATTTTTATGACATATCAAGATTTAGATTCAAACTATTAAATCTACAGTACACGCAATTCTCAAACCAATGTACTTGACCAAAATTTTATCCAAATTCAAGATGGTACCAGAAAGAGTATTTTTAAGAACATAGTGACGATTAAGTTTTTGATTCATTAAACTGTATTTTAGGAAAAAATCAAAATTGTTACAGGCAATAACAAAAAAAAATGTGAATTTTTAATGTTCATAGCAGCTATTTCCAAATTATGAGTTACAGACAAAATGAAAATTCTCAATATTTGGTCAAAATACGCTCATACACCAAATTTTATAAAAATCGGCCCACTCGTTTCAGCTGTAGATAGAGACATACTTCCCAAAACCACTTTTTTAGCTCAAGGAAACTAAACGATTTTACATTTAACTAACATGATGTCAAAACTGGTTAGGTCTATTAGTAATACCTATCCAACCTTCTACGAAGGCTAAATGAATAATTTCACTTTTGTACTCTTAACTCATTATAAGATGGTGTCTTTTAAATTTTGTTGTGAAGTTTAAAAAGTAGGCCTTTAAGAAATTGAATACCGTAATTAAACTTTTTTTAGAGAAAATTTAAATAGTTTATTTAGGTCTCTTGGCAAGTATTCCCAAATTTTGAATTACACAAAAAAATGTAAATAAAGCACCCAAAGATACGGCTAATCATTTAACCATGTACTAACTTTTTAAAATTCTATTCACTTATTTGGGTATCAATGCAATGAAATGGGACCTAGAAAGAGATATTTCTTGAAATACTCAACATTGTTTTTTACTCCTTGCTATACTATCTCTATAGTATTACATCCTTTACAAACTCTCTCAGTATTACTCATGTGAGTAAGATGTTTCTAAATTTTGAAAATCGGGTTGGGATGAGGGGGTTTAAAGACTGTAACAACTTATGACAACTTTCACTCATCATCATAAAAATAAGTTTGGTAAAAATCAGATTAATCTAAATTTCTACTTTAGTTTGCAACAAAATACGCTACCTTCAAGATTGGAGTAAACATATTGTCAAATTCTATGTACCAAATACGTCAAATCAGTATCATATTTTAAATTACTATATAAAATTACACATACATTCCAAATGTAATCAAAATCTAATGATACATTTTTTTACAAAAATTGTAGGGTTGTCTTTTTATTTTGGAGGCTCAAAATATAAATTAATAAAAAAACATATTTAAAATTTGAACTCTGCTCGTTCAAAACATGTACCCTAAAATTTGATTTAAGCAGATTGGTGAAATAATATAAAATTTTTAAGGAATAATTTAGTGGGATTGTTCTTCCTCCTATAGAAATATTACAGTACTTACTTGTGACTTTTTACTATTGTTTTATATACAAAATCTTTTATTCAAATTATTACATCAAGTAACTGATAGGAAATGCCAAGCATTGAAAACCATAAGTTTTAGTAGGAGATGTGGAAAATCTTCAAAAAACAAACGCAGTCATCGGATCTTCCCAATAGTGCAAAATAGGAAAACCACCTTCCTTCCTGTTAGTACCCCAACTATCGCATAGGACAAGACTTTAAGAATAGTTTTCCATGTACCAAGCTAGTAAACTCTTTCCATGGACATACCGAGAAAATAATTTGTAAAAAGCTAAAAAGCAGAACTTTATGTAACACCGCAAACAGTCCAGACAGAGATAACTTTGCAACATGCAACAAATCACGCAGGAGTACTGGTTGGGGGTGTTGTGTAAGTAAAGAATGGAATTACCTTACAAATACCTTGTTAGTTAGTTCAATATGGGATTGCTTTGCATGTATTATCTTCTTCTGGTTCGTACTCAAAACGGAAATAAACTTGCAAAAGAAGCATGCTGAATTTAACCCCTTATGTTGATTGCTGTACCTGAAAAATACAAAGTAATAAGGTGTTGTAAGCTACATCTTCTCCTCAACTGAGAAGGTCTTATCTCATATGAATTAGTGTTGTACTTAGCACTTCTAAAACAGATCTGATTGGAATAACAATTAGGAAAAGGTCACAATAAAAGGATATGATTGGTATTACAAGGGTTTAAGCTCTGTTGTCGGTTAGGAATAGCGGTTTTCTGTTTTTGTCACATGTTGTGTTGTATCGGCCAATTGAGAAAATAAGTGTAGATGTAAGGTGTGCGTGAGCTACGTTGCAAAAGTTTAATGTTAAATGTTGTATGTGTTAGAAAAGGCACATTCAGGTCTTTGTGTATTGTTTCAAGTTTGGTGTACATTTGACTTGTAGTCACTATTTGCACCATCAGTGGCTCATTCTTAGTGAGTGCAAGTTTGGTGTACCCAAGGACTCTAGCTGGATCTACACCTTTTTCCATGTAGCCTTGGGTTAAATTCCTCTCTTTCATCTTTCCTATCAGGTATTTCTTGACCAATTCTTGTCCTTTTCTGACCCTGGTGCTATAAGAGTATTCGAGGCTAGAAGCCTTTATTTTATCTTCTATTCTTCTTTTTTCTGTATAAAGTGATAATGACGAAAAGGTTTTTCTACTTTTAAACAACATGGAAAAATAGTCACTATTCCCGAAACCTTGTCTTAGAATAGTTGTAGTCTGAAGGTGCAGATGTCCCCAGACAGGAGCTACATGTGTAAAAATAATAATGAGTAGTGACATATAAAACATGGTGGCCCTTCTCAGTAAAAGAGAACTTGTTTTAAAAAATAAGTTTGTCTTCAGATAGTTAATCAGAGTTTGTAAAAATTGTTGTCATTTTGTGCCGGCTCACTGAGGAAGTATTATTTATTTATTTCTTATTTTATTTATTTATTTTGTTGTATTTTTATTTGTTTTTTATGTTGGTAAAAAACCATCCCTGGTCATTATCAACTTCACAGACAAGGAGCATAAAATGGTCTTCAATGTAAAATCAACAAATAGAACTAAAAATAAAAAACATAAAATTTGAACAAAATTTACAACACTAAATTTAGTTAAAAATCATAAACTTTGATCAAATTTAAAATAAAACAACAACAAAACAATTTATAAGTCTGTAAAGAAGCTCTGAGACTAGTTATCAATGAAAGAAACTATGATAAAATACAACCATTATAATTGTTTGGTATTCTTAATTTCATTTTTCAATGCGAAACTTTCTCTTCATCCAAACCACCCCTCTTTAGCATAAATTTTCTCTTTCTCCTACAACACCCTGCAAAGATTCAGTTACATTGTTGGCAGTATGCCAGTAGACTTTGGGAATGATTGCATGCAGACTTTATGGGTCCATTTAAAGGGGAAATATATTTAATTGTTATTGATTCACATACTAAGTGGTTAGAAGTTTTTGAAGTAAAGTCGACTTCTGTTAGTCAAATGATAGATAAATTAAGAGAATTGTTTAGCAGATTTGCTCTGCCGGAAGTAATTCATATGGACAATAAACTGCCCTTCAATTCGTTTGAATTAAGCAATTTGTAAAATGTAATAGTAGTAAACATACCTGTTCTACACCATATCATCCACAGTCTAATGGGTTAGCCGAAAGTTCTGTTAGATATGTTAAAACAAAATTAAAATTTGCATTTAGAGAAAGTATAGACTCTAGATTAGCTTTGTATAGAATTATGTTTGAATATAGGAACTCAGTTCATGTAACAACTCAAGAAACACCTGCTAAATTGATGTTTAATCCACCTATGAGAACAAGGTTAGAGTTAAATTAACAGTAGAGTAGAGTTAAAGCAAGAAAAACAAACTAATTATTTCAGGGAAACAGGAACACGAAAATTGTTTGTAGATCAATCAGTACTGATAACACAGTATCGTTCAAAAGATAAATGGATACAAGGTATTGTTGTTAAGCAGATTAGTCCAGTAATGTATTTAGTAAAACTAAAATCTCGTATAATATGGAGAAGGAATATTGACCAACTAATTGGTGTTAATTCGCCTCCCTCTGAAAATAAATAAAAACAAAAACCAGTAGACGAGTCATTGACTGACATAGTGACAGATACCGTTCAAGTAAGGAGGGGAAACTCACCCCGGGAGCATCCGCTCTCCACAAATTGTTATGAGACATACCAGTCCTGTTATGATTCAAACTCGAAATTCCTCAACATCCATTGTAAATAATAACACAGCACGCGGTGAGGTTGTGGAAAGAAGGAATCCAATTAGAATAAGGAAACCTGTTGTAAGACTTGATTATTAAGTAGTATATTATGTATAACATATTTTGTAAAATATTCATTCAGTAAGTTAGTTAATAATTTAGTGTTGTTCTAGTTCGTTTCATTTGTTTAAACTGTTCTGTTTAGTTAGTGATTTAATTTTGTCCTAGTTATTTTCATTTGTTTTAAAATGTTCTGTTTTTTCAAATATCATTTCTTTCAAGTAATCAACAAGTTGATAATATGTAACCATGTGTTAAGTAAGGTGATTAGTTTAATTCATTAATTAAATTGTTTTTATTGACTTAATTGATTTGATTCTTTAAGTAAGTTGTTTTTAGTTTCATTAGTTGTAAGTAATAATGCGATTGTACAATAGTGGGAGTATTGCATGACATCGCATGATATGTGACGTCATATCGGTTGACTGTCACAGCTAACAGGGTCATGCTCAGCACACTATCCAGAGAGACACGATTCTCTAAATACAATATTGTAAATGCAAAGGGAACATTACAAGCTACTTGCAAGGTATTCCGTTCCTTTGTTCTTTATCTACATTCATAAAGGTAAACAACTTTTGCCTTTGTCATTGCATATTCAATGGAATTCTATCTCACACTTTATTAACACCATCAGCTGATATTTATCATTAAGATTATTTTGTCACTTGATTCTTCAAAACTCAACTATCAAAAACAAAATAGAATTTTTGTTTATGTAATAGTCGAATTTTAGTACAGCTTTGTTAGTTAAATAAATAAATAAATTTGAATATCTTTCAACTTAACAACTTATTTCTACAAATTATGATATTTATAATAGTGTAGGAATTTATTGTTACTTTAGATATTGATTATTATTATTGTAGCAACTTACTCAAGACAATATTGACTCCTAATTTATTAGAACATTTACAATGGCAGAGAAATTAGAAGCTGCAATTAAAATATCATTTCACATGGGGAAAAGCTATTCGTAGAGTTCAAATTTTACCCTACCTAATTGCAAATTTATCAAATCTAGATAAATTAGATGAATTTAAGAGAAGGTTTGAAAATCTGAGAGACATTTAAAAATAATTTGAAACCACATAAGAAGAAATAATCTCGACATTAAAATTAATAATATACACATTATATATGTTGCCTCCAAAAACTGTTATACAGACTAATAAAATTTGTTAATATACCTTATTTACAAAGGATGTACAAATGACTGTAGATAGAAATAAGGTATGTTAACAAATTTTATTAGTCTAAAATTAATAAGTTAACTAGTACAGACTGTACTAGTAATATAGTATCAGTAGTACTGATCGACTATAGCTTATGTACTTTAAAATAATTTCTGCTTATAGAAGATACTGTTCACCAGCAGAGAATCCATAGAGTATCAACAGAAAGAAAAGAAACTTGTTTCAAAATTTACAGCAGTTTAACAAAATTACTAACATATTTTTAATATATTATTGTTTGTTGCCATACCGAATACTGTTAATTATAATTTATTAAATTACTCACCGTCCAGTAGTTTTTTCGTTTTTTCTCAACGACGGCCGTTTCGGCTATTCAGCCATTTTCAAGTGTTCAGTTTCAGGACATTTACTATTCCTCGTTATAACATAAAAGTTCACAACACACAGTTATACACGCAATACACATACACATAGAAGACACAATAAAACACATCTTGTAGGTACACTATCTAGATGTACCTACAAGATGTGTTTTATTGTGTCTTCTATGTGTATGTGTATTGCGTGTATAACTGTGTGTTGTGAACTTTTATGTTATAACGAGGAATAGTAAATGTCCTGAAACTGAACACTTGAAAATGGCTGAATAGCCGAAACGGCCGTCGTTGAGAAAAAACGCAAAAAACTACTGGACGGTGAGTAATTTAATAAATTATATTTTTAATAATTATTGCTCTCTTATTCACAACAATAAATGTCACCTAAACTGAAAAATTTAATTATTTATTATAATGTCTGTCAGGTCCAGTTTTAGCAATAATTTGTACGTTACCAATAACTGAAACAATTTACAAAATAGTATGAAAATTGCTCACAAGTAAATATTACAACAGGATAGTACTAGGTAAAGGATTACTTGATGCCGTTTTCAGTTAACAACAAAATTCAACAGAGTTGGTTTTGAATTTACCACATTGAAGGCGATTGGCATACCAGATTTAGCAGATTTCATGCTTTTATTCATAGCTTTCGTAATGTGCTGCTTCAAATTCAAAAACAGATGGAAACTCAAAACAGCAATTTAGATATCGCTACTTTTTAATTACTGATCTAATTCCTCCAAAAACAGTCTTGAATTTTGCAAATTTCAGAACCTTCAAACTATATTAGAAGTTCAAGAGGAATCAAAACTAAACAAAACCCACCATTTACATGAAATAAAAGTATTTACCATATGAAATCTCACTTTAGCAGAGTCATCACGACTCAACAGCAGTTAAAAATCAATACCAGAAGATAATTTGCCCAGTATGCAGCCAGCCTCACACTATTTTTAAATGTCCAGAATTTGTCAGATTAACTCTACCTCAGTGTTAGGAATTAGTGCAAAAATCAACGCTTTGTTTTAATTACTTGAAGAATACACATCAGATAGTTGCTTGCAAATTTTTAAAATGTGGCAAGAGACACCATTCCTTTTTCCATTCTGATAACATACTAGCAGAACCAGTACTGTCCACCGGTCATTCTCCTATTCAACCAAATAACATAAATTTAGTAGCTCAAAATAATGCTTTGACTTCTTCCTTCTAAACCACTGTGAATTCAGAGAAGAAATTCAATATTTCAACTTAGGTCATTCTGAATACAGCATTAGTACCCATGAAACATTCAAACTATTTATTAATGATGGTGCAAGCGTTAATTTTATTGATTTAACTGTCCAAACTTCTTTTATTAACTCAGCGCGCAAGGTATATCATCGGCATTCCCTTCAAAAACGCATAAGAAGTTTAGAACAATAATGCAACTATTTATATGATAATTACTATTTTCATACTGATAGATTCCTCCTTTGTTTCTTTCCATTTTTTAAAAGGGGATAGAACAAATGCCCCTAATTTTAAGTGCTTTCCCTAACTCATAATCTTAGCAAACAAGAAGCAATTTTTGCGAAAATCTACTTGATTTTTTGAGAAACCAAGCCAATAAAATTCATACATCCATTACTTTTAAAATTTCAAATTTTTCATTCCCTGGTGGAACTAACTTGTCATCTAGGACCATTGTAATAGTGTACATTTTTAGTTCTTTGATCTTAAATAGAATGGGATATACACTGATCTTAGATAGAATGGGGTGTATGTCTAGACTTGATGAATCAACCAGGAAACGTATTTTGTTTTTTGAATAAATTCAACAAAGATTAGAAAAGTAAATAAAATGAATAATACTAAATGATCAGAGGAATTTATTGTATGTATTTTAATAATTAGAATAATTATAATTAAAAAGGTACAGTGCAAACATTTTGTACACAAAGACGAAAGGATTGGTATAACCGCCAAGTGAAAAATTATTTAGTCTGGAGAGAACTTTCAAGGAGAGAGGACGTTTCTCGGATAAGGCATGTCCAGTTCGGACGAAGGCAAAGTACTAAGAGAAAGTGTTTTCTTTAGTAAATATGAACTCTTTAACAGATAATGTTATGTACTGTTATGATTCATTCACGTTTGAATAAAAAAACTAACGTTTAAAAGAAAAAAGTATTCGATGTAGTAATTGTATAATCAGCAAAGGTATGATGTAACCGGAAAACATGTATGCAAAGTACAATATATTATATATATTTGTATCAATTTAATTATGTGTTTTACTCTCAATGATAAATGAACACACACATGGGTTTACAAAGTAAACAATCAAATTAAATTTTATTATATCAAAAAAACTACAAGCAAAAGATCAAGAATTAGAAACAAAATATGAGTTAAATATTAATCAAAATATAATTGTTTGATAAGAGCAAGAGTGAAAATTATATTGTCTTTTCTTTTTATATATACATAACAATCTCAGGGTAGGGTAACGTGTAGACTTTATCCAGTCTTCTGATCGTATTCATCGAAACTCTCAACTAATATTAAATTAAATTTTTATTATGAGAAATATAAATTTGAAAATTTGTTTTGGAATTTAGAATGTTCGAAATATTTTGGGGAGATCTCATCAATTTGTCGAATTTAGTCCTGGTATTTTTAGCACTTATATCTTCTCGTCAAACACAAAAAAACTATACTTTCTTTCACTTTTCACAATTAAAATTCAAAATTTGTAGTCGTCGCTGTACACTTCTATCGTCTTCGGTATTCAAAATTGGACTGTTCACAGGACGCTTCTTCTTGCTTAGCTTCTGTTCTGTTCCAAAATTTTATAAGATGGCGTATGGGGGTTCACTTATCTTAATACGTGGTATGAAACACAAATTCGTTGTCATGATTTTATAGGTTTTTTATTTAATCCGAAAGATATATAAAGATTTTATATTATAATAATTTTTATTTTTATTTTGTTCGATCTCGTAATATAATTATTTCTCTATATTCCTTATAACTAGAATCTTATTTCTAAAATTTTTACATTAAATACTTTAAAATACATTTGAAAATTGACATCTTTTGGCCTAGCCAATGAGATCGCGTTATCTTCCGTGACGTCATTCGCTCCGCCTCGGTTGTCTGACGTATGGTAGGCGTGCCTTCTGTCTTCCCGGTCTGTTATCTCCGCAATATTACATTTCGTTATGTTTGTAAATATTATTTGATTTTTATAATTTTGTAAAATTATGGAATGTTGCAAAAGATTAAGTTCTTTGGTGTTTCATGTAAAGCAAAGCAATTTGAACATTTAATTTATACTTATAATAATGTGAACAATTGATGTGTTCTCATCAGGGGAAAACGTGAACTTAAAAGATTAACTCTGAATAACAATAGAAGTGATTGTGGTGAAACGACGCCATGCATATACGAGAAAAAGTTGTGATTTTTTAAATAAATAGTTTATTTCAAGTAAGTTCACGTGTCTGGTAAAGCACGTATAAACTATTATTTATATAAAATAAAATGTGATTGTTTAATGACTTATAATTTTGTTGAATCTTTTAATTAATTTTGAATTCATAATTTTGTTTGAAGTCTCTTCATAAAAGACATGATATGTTATCTTAAATGTAATGTTAAAATCTTAAAACTTATAAGAGATTTTTCATGTTAAAAAAATTTGTAGTTGAATATTTTAAAATATATAATCATAAATAGATGATATTATAATAAAATTTAAAAGTATATTAATTTTTCAAAACATGATTAAATTCAATTTCTATAACTAGGTTGCAACCAAAACTTAAATTTAACAAACTTAATAAAATTAAATTTTAAAAAAAGAAAAGATTTTTTAAAATAATATATATATATATATATATATATATATATATATATATATATATATATATATATATATATAGGGTGTTTTAACATGTAATAAATGTTTACAGGTATTTTGTTTCATATATGTTTTCTTATTTTAATAATTTGTTTAAATAAAATTAAGTGCATATCAGAATAAAAACACGTCTATATTTTTATCCAATATTCTATTTAGTACACTTTTTCTAAAGAACTCATGACCCATGATAGTATTCACACTTAGTTTAATTTTTTTTTTTGTAATTAAAACATTACAAATAAATGGCGCCCAACTTAACTACATAAACATTACAAAATCAATTATCCCTTTTCAGCTTTTTAAGTATTGTTTCACCATACATTTTGTTAATATTACATATTATTATTTCTCACTGTTGGAGAGAGTTTTGTTCAAAAATGTACCAATATCATAATTAGAATAATGCTCACTGATTTGTTGTATTTGTAGGTGTTGGGAGTTGTAGGCATACTAGTAGTGTTGGTTCCTGCTGCACTTGAGGTTAAAGTATTGCCAAATGCACCTTTTTTCGGTAAAATATCGTCTAAACCATTTGTTACCATGGTAAAATAAACCAATTGTTTGGCAAAGTCAGCTGAAGGTGCAGCCTGAAAATGGCAAACCAAAGAAAGTGATGTTGCCAAATTACACACTCTACTCCCACGCTAAAGTAATACTTTTTCTATATAATTTCCTGTACCATCTGAACACTTCATTTTGGCAACAAATGCACTTTAACGAAGTACGTGTTCTATCGTTTCAATTTCTTTAACCGACTCAGTGGTTTGTTAATTTTAATATATCTGACAAAATTATTAATTTAAATTTCGGGGGAATACATCTCAATATCCTCTCTGTATTTACACACTCACACAATACACCCATGAAGTATTAATAGTAATCAACACTCCAGGTAATTGGATTATCTCCATTCACCTTTCAGTCTCACAATAAATTTGTGAAATGTTCAATATCTTGCAGATTTTAGTATTCCTACAGATCATAACCATATCAGGTTTGTACAATAATATTCTAATGATGGGGTAAAATTGAATTTTATACAGATGGAACACCAATCAAAGTTGGTAATCATATTGAGTTTTAAAACTGAACTTCTTTTGAATCTCAACGATCTGCTGTTCTGCTAGTAATTTATACAAGAGATTGTTTATTACTCTATTTACATTTGAAATGAAGATATTCTGATTTACAGAAATATTATTTGGTAGTGACATGGCACAAACAAGCTTTCCTAGCTAAATCCCATCATCAACTTTTCGTTCAGAAGCGGGTTTAAACTAACAGGGTTTTGAAGTTCAAATCATGGCTGTGCTATACCTGTTAACCCTTTGAAGAGTACAGGGAAATACCGATTAACGAGTACGGCCGTTCTTGAACGTTCTCTGTGCTGTTTGCGTAAATGAGTATGGACGTTCCGGAACATTTTAGGTTACGTCTGAGCAATAAAAGTATTTATCATAAAACAAATTAGTCATGGCTTATTGTGTTGTCACAATTCAACAAGAAATAGTACTAAGAACATATGAAATCGGGTTTTTCACAATTGTAAGGCAGGACAACTCCAGGGGGCGTGGTTTCAGGAAAATTCACCATGCGTATTGATTGACGCGTAAATGTAGGCGATGGCATCGTCTTCTCCGCGGTTGTTTCCCCCCTACACACACCTGTGCCTATGTTCCTTGTCTAGTATAAGTGATTTGTATCATTATATTATGTTACGTATATTATACATCAAACATGAAAAATTAAACACTACAAAGCTTTTTTACAGATTCCCCTCTGTCTAGTCTTTTGACACATTTAGCCGCGTCTCAAACGAAACCAACACACGCTTCCAAGAAAATTGAAAAGAAATGTTATATTTTCCATAATGTAGGCTATACTAAATTGATTCGTGGAAAAAAAGCGGCCCATCAAACGTTTTTGTCTGTGTATGTCTGCTATACCGACGGGTGACAATGCCACGGTGTTTTTATGCCGCCGACAACGGGATACCGCTATCAGCAAACGAAACCAACACACGCTTCCAAGAAAACTGAAAAGAAATGTTATATTTTCCATTATGTAGGCTATACTAAATTGATTTGTAGAAAAAAAGCGGCCCAGCAAACGTTTTTGTCTGTGTATGTCTGCTATACCGACGGGTGACAATGATTTTTCAGTGTAAATTTTTTTTAAAATACATTTATCAGTGTAAATTTTTATTCTTACAAGTTTTTAACACAATATTATTATATTATTATACATTTGTAACCAATAAAACAACTATTTAAAAAAATTTTTTTCTTACTCCTTGACAACAATTTTCTTTGTAAATACTTACTAACCAGCTGTTGGCTATTTGGGACGTTCAGGAACGGCCGCACTCGTCAAAGGGTTAAATCAGTAAATGATATAGTAAAAAAAGTGACTGACTCCTGAATAAGCCTCTCAATATGAAATCTTTCATTCTGATCTCTGGGAAACAAATCAAAAGAAGTAGAAATCTTCCAATAGATAGATTAGGCTATAGTTAAAATACTGAATTAGAAAAAAAACATGGGACATAGAAAAAACGAAGACACTACTGTACTTATAATTTCATCTCATTGGAGGGAATCCTGATATTCATCTATTTGGATAATCTACATATTTGACCTAAAGTGAGAAAAATTTATTTTGGAATCTTAGTTAGAGTGATCCATAAATAATATTTATCAAAGTTTTTTGACCCCAGTCGTTAAAGACAAGTTGAGTTGTTACAATAATAACACAATAAACTGGGGAGTCTAGTATTGTTACCTAGATGACTTCTTAGAACAGATCGCAACCAGCAGAAGAAATAACTCTCTCTAATTTTCTCTGAGCTACAATGAGAGCTATGAGAGGTATGTCAGCCAGTTATGAAGTATCTTATCAGACTCATATATGACGAATTAACCAAAGAATGGATATCAATACTTAGGTTTTGCTTTCCTCTTTCTTGTGACAAGAAAGTTTTGCTCATTCAACCTTCTTTCTTTCTTTCTTTCTGTCTGTCAGTTGAAGTACAAAAAACCCACTTCTACCTGCCCTCCTCCCTACATAATATACCATGGTTACCTTCAAAAAGTTTTATTATGATAGCTCAAAATATCAACACAGAATTATGTGTTCTTAAACTTAATAAATTTATTTACAAACAAAATCACATCAGTGCATAGTACATTTCAATTTTAGTTTTAAAACATTTTTTATAATGTGACAAGTTAATATTATTTGACTAATTTTTAATTTTATTCTTTGAGTAGCAAAATGAGTAAACAATAACAAAATTCACAGTAACTTTAAAACATTTATGATAACTTATTTAAAGGCAGTAAAGATCATTAATTAAATTAACATATACAGAGTACCCCGAAAGAAGCTGGATGTTTTAAGAACAGAATTTATTATTTCAAAATAATAATTAATATTTAGATTATGTAGGCTAAAAAAATGAATGAGATAAAAATTTAGGTAATAACGTGGAACAAATATTAAAAATGATCTGTACTTAGATCCATATATATTTTAATGGACAGTTACTTTTGGGGTACGGTATTCTGTATTTATTTAATAAGTATTACATATATTTATAAAATATAGTCATGTTCATTGTGCAGAATTACCTCAAATTTAGGTTTTTTTGGGAAATAAAAAATGATGAATATAACAAGTTTTAAAAATTATTGTACTACTTGAAGGAACTTATGAAAAGATATGCATTTAAATGGCTCAGAAATAAAAATTAATACAGTAATACACATAATTAATTGGTTCATATTATATTGTTATAGCAATGAACGTGACTACTAGAATCATTCAACATAAAAATACTTTGTTTATCTTACATTAAATGTAAGATAAATATTTAATAATTTTTAAGATAAGCAAATAATTTTTAGTTTTCGTTTTTACAAACAAAATTTATGTTTATTGAAAAATCAATTGTGCTTTCAATTTTATAAAACACAAAAACTTATTTTATATATTTAAAAACTGTGTAACAACATGATATGACATTTATTTATTTAAAATTTGTATTTTTATAAGAATGACACATCCGTGAATCATTGACTCGGTGTGTAAATTCATACCAAATTAGGTTTTTAATTGAATATAATAATTATACTCTTTCATGGCTTTCAAATAATGAAATAACTTATACAAAACTTTTGTAATGTTCACATGAAATACAAGACTACTAACCCAAAGACAAACAACATTATCATATATCAACAACAATGTATGTTATAACAATGAATTATGTTGTAGAACTATATTATCTAATACATTAATAACTACTATAAATAAATAAAAACTAATTTGAATACATTATATTACTAGGAAACTAGAAATATTGCTAATAGTTATCATGATGGAGGAATGATAGGTTAAGACAAACAAGTAATGTTTGACTAATTGTCGAGCCTAAAAGGCAGAAAAACTATAAATTAAATATATCTAAAGACTATTATAATTGTATTGCATAATGAATAAATCTAAGAAAAACTATATCTCAAACAATTATGAAGCTGCAAACGAATGGAGAATATTTTTATATTATATTGGTGAATTTAATAGAAAAAAATACACTCTTTTGCTTTAATTTAATTGTATCTTGAAATATTACTGAATAGGAAATTATTTTAATCTGTGGAAAAAGGTCTTGAAAGTTTTTGTGATTTGATTCACATTATGTGCAGCTTTAAAATCAATTAGGATACCAAAATATTTTTTTTCTCAGTAATAATTACAGTCGAACAGTTATTCGTCCATACATAACTTGTTTTTGTTGTTCAGAAATTTATTTTATTAAGCAATTTACTTTACTAAACATGTTTGAAGATATCAATTTTTCTGTAGACCTATTCACAACTAGATCAATAATTATAGGCCTACTTAGAAATATGCATTTAAAAACAGTGTTAGTATCTACTAAAAACAATATTTACTCCTTAAGGATAGTATAACAATACAGTAATTAATATTTAAGTAAATTACTCATAAGTTACATTAATTCGGTACATTTGATTGCAACAGCAAAATGTTTAATTAAAAGCATTCTTAAAAGATAGTTTTTAATGTTTAAGCTTTTCTTGGAAGCGACTTGGATTGTTTTAGATTTATTTTGTCTAGATTTTTTTTTTTTTAAGTGAAAACTTCTTTAACGACGTTGTGCACTTCTTTTGAATAGGCAAAAAACATTGAACTCGCGTCAGATTTTATAGCGACACCGACACTGCTACCATGAGATATATAATTTATATATGTGTATATATAATGTATATATAGGACGCACGCCACGCGTATATACTATATATCGTTGGGCACTTTTTGGATGGGCAAAAACCATTGAACTCGCGTCAGATTTTATAGCGATGCCAACACCGCTACCATCAAAAATGCACAACGTTATTGTTTAAGTTTTCACTTCTGTCAGCACTCATGGAGTGCAATTTTTTGTTTTTTTAAAGTTGAATTGTGCTCTTTCCACTCTTAGTCTATACGTGCAAATTAGAGTGTTTCATATTGTATGATCTTTATGCATAATATAAATGATTATATAAGTAAGTTTTAGCAAAGTGCTTGCTTACAATTGGTCAATATTTCGTTAGGATAAATAGTGGCGCAGCCTCGGGAAGGGGGCTCTTTGTACGTATAACAAATAATTATAACTATTAATACACAGTCACGACCAATGAGAAATTTTTGTGCAAAAGTAGTAAAAATATTTATTATTAGTAATAGCCCCAGTTTCAAAGTTCAAACATATAAGTACATCATCAAACTTTCTTTTATTTGCAATTGGCTTATTGATTTGAGTTAGTACTTTTTAAATTTCACAAAATATCATCAAAATCAGTAGAATCAATTACCAATTTTGATTTGTAAAACATTACATATTTTTAATAGACTGTATAATATATTTTTTAATTGTAAATTACAGTAGAACCCCTCTTAACCGGTCTAGTCGGGACCGACACGCTGGCCGGTTGGCCGGTTAATCCGAGGTTCCTGTGAAAAATCGGTTTTTGTTCAAGGAAAGCTTATTTAATCAGGTAGCACTATAAGAATTAAGCAATTAAGATGTTATTGCAACTCATTTTATTGTACATAAATGTATCGTATATATTATGTTATGTATATTATACATCAAACATGAAAAAATTAAACACTACAAAGCTTTTTTACAGATTCCCCTCTGTCAAGTCTTTTGACACATTTAACCGTGTCTCAAACGAAACCAACACACGCTTCCCTTTTCGTAACTCGCTCATTTTTATTTACTGTATATACTGTATGTAGATCATAACCAGTCAAAGACAAGAAGAAAACTGAAAAGAAATGTTATATTTTCCATAATGTATACTAAATTGATTCGTGGGAAAAAAAGCGGACCATCAAACGTTTTTTCCGCTGTATGTCTGCTATACCGACGGGTGCCCATGCCACGGTGTTTTTGTGCCGCCGACAATGGGATACTGCTATCGACAAAGTCATTTGACTCGCCGCCCCTTTGGTGTTTCAATTACAATTTATTTTCGGAAACTCTCATCCAACCAGTACACTACGATATAGGCCGGTTAATCCAAGGACCGGTTAATCCGAGGCCGGTTAACAGAGGTTCTACTGTACCTAGAATTTAAAATTCTTCCCAAAACTCACCTCCCTCTTCGAATCTTCATTAAGTGTTTATGAACCTCTCTCTTCCCCAGGTCAGTGTTTAGACTACACCACTGAGTAAACATAACATGTAAGATAATTGCTACATACTTTAGGAAGTTATATATATATATATATATATATATATATATATATATATTTGTTCAATGGCTTCCAACTTTAATATTTTCAATACTTACCTTTCTTTCTTTATTTCATAAAAACACTCAGACATATCACAAGCAGATATTCATTTTTTTATCCTATGTTAGCAGATATGAGACACTCATCATTATCACTATTATATTAATATAATGTGTATTTAACAGCAAGTTATGTGTTTTATCAAAAATATGAGTAGTATTTTAAATTAGATAAAAAATCGGGTTTTAGATTCAAACCCTCTTCTACAGTTTTCAATTTTAATATTCAATAGGTTTCATTAAAAGTTGTGCATTACATCTTGATTTTTTCAATACAAAAATTAATCTGTAATTAAAAATACGCAAAAAAACCCTAATTTAATTTTCTAGTTACTTCAATTCTGATCTGATTGACTATTGAAAAGCTTGGAAAGTACAGATAAATAATAAAATTTTTATATTGTTCATCATTTAGAAGAAAGAACTCTGAACATGGCAATAATAACTAATTTTTGGATCTTTAACCCTAGAGCTAAACGATGGTCTAAAATCTTTTAATGGTGGCAAATGCTGCAAAGTGACCATCAAAACAACAACTGTACCAATTGATGTTACTATGACTAAATATTGCTCAATCCTGATGGTTTTAGGTTCATTGTAGAGCTAAAAATCAATACTTTTCATTTCAAGCATACAATATTATCAACTTGTCCGACTAAAGAACTGAAATTCATGTGGCAAGTGCCGGTATCACAGCTGACATATTTTCTATTGCTTTGCAGCTGATGTTTACTTTGTGATATTGTCTATGTTTTTTTATTATTTGATGTGTGATCAAATAAAAGTTTTACTTTACAGAAAAGTATGTACAGTTTTAGTACTACATATCAATAATGTTGAGCAAATAACACAAGTTTCCATTAATTAGTAGTCTTTCATCACAGAGAAATATAAATCTAAGCAATGTTTATATTTATTTTATTATTCTGTAAATGTTTATATTGTAAATATGTTTTTATAAGTATTTTATTTAAACAGGTTTTATTTTATATGACTTTTTTTTTATATATTTATATAACAATGTAATTTGTTGGCGGTGTTCACAGTTTGCACAATTTTTCAATTGTTGTGCTGTACTACTTATATTTTCCAAAGAAGCCTTATAAAGTACATATTTTTAGGTTAGAGTTTAACAAGGCACATAGCCAATTATTATGTTTAAATTTTGCAACCTAGCATAATAGTACACAAATATAAAAACGCAATACAATAAAATACTAAAGTTCTAAAATATATCATAAACATTTCTCAATCTTGATTCTCTCTATTGATTGAGAACGTGAACAGTGTTTACGAAATATTTCAGAACTTTAGTGTTTTATTGTATTTTTCTATTTGTTTACTACTAGGTAATAACAAAGGATCACTTTCCAAGGGTAAGCCTGTGTTTCTTATCCATACAAAATTTTAACAATGTATATATTTTCTAGTTCCATACAAAGTTTGGCTATTTTTATGTATATTATTTTATGGTATGCATATGGCTATTCATCAGTACCATGGTATACCCAACTTCTTAAAAAATATATTACAAAATTAAAATTTTTGATAAAAAAAAAATATATTTTTGATTTTTTTTTAGAGCATAATATCTAGATTCTATAATTTATTATGAAAAAATGATATGCTACTTGTTATATTTTATATAAATTTTCAGTTTTTTAGTCATTTATTAAAATATGCCTACGAAACGCTTAAAAATTGGATTGCCACCACAGAAAAAATTGATGATGACCAGCTCCAGGGTTAATTTTTTTTCCATAGTAACCAACTTAACAAATTTAATAACTGCTGATTCATTAAACACCACATCAACAAATTAAGGTTAGGTTTTAAATTATTAAACATATGATAAGGATATGGATTAATTATTATATTATCAATTATTGTTATTTATATAACAATTCACTTCATATGGACCAAGTCAGCGACACGAGTGAAGCCAATGGTTGTTCTCTATATAATGATAATAATTAAGTAAATAATTTTATTTTTATAAATATCAAGAAATGTAAAATTTTAACAGTAAAATAATTCAAAATAAATTGTAAATTTTATAAACAATATGTCAATAAATAAAAACTACGATTGCACAGAATGTAACATATATAATTAAGTCAATCAATAAAATATTTACTTTTACCGTACAGTTTTTATAAACTTAAGAATAATGGAAATTAAATAAATGTTTTAACTTAGTGTTTACAATTTCATTGTGCTGAATAAAAATTTATAAATAGAAACAACTTAATACTATTTTTTTTTAAATAACAAATATTAATAACAAAGTAAATAATAATGTAAGTAACAAGATGTTGTATAATGTGAGTTATCTTCAAATTATTATACTATTCATAGATCAATTAAAGTTTACATTTTAAGTTAATGTTTATCTAGACTTTGTTTTGTAATATTTCCATACCTAGGTTAAATCATTATATATATTTAAAGCTAAAAAAAGATTGGATATTTTTATCTCAATAAACCAAATACTTTGATCTTAACATTGTATTTTTTTTTTTAAATATACATACCAGTCTTAAGCGGGAGTTGTGCTAAATGGAGAGGATAGATTTAAAACCAAATAAATCACATGTATGAAGGAAGAAAATGGAGTAAAGTTCAAGTAAGAAAGATGAAGTTTTTGAAAAGTATGGTAGGATGGATAGAGTGGAAATCATTGAAATAAGAGAACTACTAAAAATGAAATGTATAAAATGTACAATAGGAAGATCGAAGAAATGATAATCAAATGCCGAAGAACAGAGGTAGGTGAATAGACGATGTTAAAGTTTATATAAAAAAGGGGATTTTCCTAGTAAAGAAGGACCAGCGATGGGGTGACCAAAACTGACAAAGGTTGATTAAAACCTTAATGGAAAACGATCAGAAAATTTACGTTTATTTGAAATATTCTTTTAAACATAGATTTGAAATAAGATTATTTTGAAATAAAATTATAGAACAGGTTGACAACCAATCACTTAGGTTTAGCTTCCGTGTACTATTTAAAACAGAATTACAAAATTATACAAGTATCAATAATAGTAGCGTTTTGAATAAGCTGTTATGAACACAATTAATAAAAAATTGATTTTTTTTGTCAGGAAGAGGTTTAAGAGTTTAGGAAAGGAAGCCTGTTATTCTAAAAGTTAAATTTTTAATTTAAAAAAAACAAAGCTCACCGTTAAAAAATAGCTCTTTTTATCTAACTCAATCATTAGTTTTGATGAAAGAATGATAATAAATACTTTTGTTACATCAGAAAGCAAACACAAATAAAATTAGTACTTCTAATAACACAATATAAAACATTTATTGTTAGACCTAACATTAGAACATGCATTACCGATGCCACTATGCTGATTATATGTGATGTTCTCCTCCACATCAAGGACAAGTCTATATTTCTAAACATATTTTTCTGTAATTTGTATAACTGAATGATTTTGAATGACAGTTTAACATTTAATAAATTTTCTGAATCTAACTTTACTGCCTAATAAATCTCGAATTCTTCAACCTTTCAGACATAAAACTCAAGTGGTAAAAAATATAAATGATCAAATGAGCAGTAAAATTTTACTTGGAAATTTATTGTCTCTTTAAATCTTTTCTTAAAAAAATGGCCAGTTCAGAGACATTTGTTATATGTAATATATTAGAAAGATCATTTAGAATAAAAGGACTTCAGTGAGAAAATGGTAGTTTTATAAGTAATGTGTAAGAAATAGTCCAGATATTGTGTGGGTCTATTTGTTTTAAGAAAAGGTTTAAAGAGCCTAAACAAAAATCATAACTCAAACTTTATGTTTAGTCAAATTTTACAACTCATGTGACCACCAATTTTACACTGATATTAAAAGTTTTAAAATTATGGCAGAAAGATCGGATTGTGGATGAAGATTTTAAAATGGTAGTAAAGTTTAGTCAAAGTGTTGGGTGAAAAACCGTCATTTAATTCATATATAATTTTTGATTTACCTATTAAGATGTCTTCAACATGGAAAATTGAATTACGTATTACCAGTCTAAATTTTTATACCATGCTGTAATGTTAGGGCTCACAGGTAGTGTCTTAGTGGATTTTGTGTTATGTTTTCGATTTTTGTAATGCAACTAACATTTTCATTTGTTTTGTTATCGCCTACAAATAACAATTCAAAGATGGATGCTTTTAGTATTTGGTTTCTCTGTATTGAAATAATCATTTGATGGTAAAATTAAGGTACAGTAATTAAGTTAAAATTGAGGTTATGTTTCTCCATTAAAATATTAGTTTTTTTTTTATTTAACGTATACTATTTGAGATAACCAAACATTGTTGATGCTATTGTAAATGGAATGAATACTAAACCTAATGACTTTGGATTTTTAAATTTCACTGAAATTGTTAATGAACATTTCTGTTTGTAAACATTTTATTTTACTAAATAATGTTGCAAAACAATTTTGTGGTTTTTCAAATTTGACATTTAAAACTGCCAATAGGGTTATGTATTATTTTGTTTGATTTGTAGGTATAGTTTTTAATGGGGTAGTTTCTAAGAGAACTTTACAAGGTTTTTTATTTTAGAAACAGATCTCATTGCATCTTTAAATACTACAAACATTTTCAAAACAAAAATATTAGAGGTAGAAATAATCTGAGCTCATAAATAGTCCTAACGGTATTTTGAAAACTTATTTCAAGCATACCACCTCTGCAAACTAAATTCCCTGTTACTCTTGAAAAACATACTAACATTAACATATTTATTTTATTTAAAAATATTTCATACTTGATTAAATCACAGAGGTCATTTTAGCCTCACAAATTTTTAGTTTTAATACAGAAAATGTTCTGTTAAAAATAATACTGAAGAACTTCCTTAAATTTTAGAAATAGGATGTAATTGAGATTGTAGACTGTAGTTATGATTTTTACACCACTATTCTCACTTATAGAATTACTTTTAAATGACACTTAACAATATTTTGAGCAGAACATGATATGCTGTATTAACTTAGCTATGTAGATTGATCAAAATCGTAGATTGAAAGAGGTAAATCGTTAATTAAAAATGTCATAGGTCATAGATAGTAAGTTACTAGTTTTTAAGCTTTAGTTTTTTGTTTTTTTTATACATCCCATAACTTTAAAAAAGTATTGTTATAACTGAAACTAATTTGGGTAGAGAAAATTGCAAATGAAATACTGCAAACACAAAAAAGAAGATGATAAGTTGAAAATTTAAAGAAAAGACAAAACAATTTAACTGGCAATTTAACTGGACACATTAACACTAGAAGGAATTATAGATGTGATTATAACACAATGAATGTTAATTACTACTCTATACAACTGCTTTATGTGTGTCACTCAAACATTTGTGACACCATGAACAGGTTAGGTAAGATATTATATTTAGTAGGCATATTTTAAACAACTGTTTAACATAAGCCACTCACTTCAAGTTTATGGGATGAATAACAAAAAATAAAATAAAATACTCAAATTATAACCTCTATTAGAGAATAATTTTTACTCCTGCTTATATAAGTGTCCTAATTTAGAAACCAATGATGAATAAATAATGATTGATACAAGTAAGTTTTTTAGTTACTTTAAATAACATTTTTCGACACTCTTAGTGATTTATCAAATTTAGGCTTAGAATTTTTTTTTCTTTTTTACAAAATCCATAACAGAGAATTCAATCACTCTAATGTTATAACATTTAAACAACTCAACAAAATCATTTACATTATTTAGTTTTGTTAAAGTAGTTTTTGTTCTTACAGGAACATGCTCGCTACAAGTCCTTATTAAGTAACCTAGCAGTACCAAATCACAACACTTAATCTCTAATGTTAAAATCTTAACTTACGAACACTCAGTATCAAAATATACCATATTTGCCCTTTTTTTAAAGTACACATTTTTAGCTTAAAATGTCTTTGTAACATCACTTCCGATGAATGTAATAGTATGCATTTAACATTCATAAGAAAGGAAAAAAATTCAATATAGTAAAAAAAAATCATCTCAAATTCCTAAGAAAAAAATATAAATTGATATAAAAAAGTAAAACAAATATTTGTAAAACATACTACAGTTCTATTAATCCCAAATAACATTGAATAAATTAGATTGTGAAACATTATACTAAATCACAATGATTTTCCAGTTTTATCACATTCACTTTAAAAAATGTTTTTGAGTTTTATAACTCATAATACTTTTCGTAATAAAGTCTTCACGTAGAATCACTACTACTTTTGCCTTCATCTTCAGTCTCGCACAGTGGTGCATTCTGGCCTAACTCTTTATCCCCACTCTGTGTACTAGATGCTGATAATGTAGGCGGTTTCTCCTCAAATACTATTAACAATAAAATAAATCATAAATGTAAAGATTATAGGTTAGAGTTTATAATGGCACATAGCCTATTATAAACAAATAAAAATTTATAATATAATATTGTGTTTAGATTTTGTATGGATAGGAGAGACAGGCTTACCTTGGAAAGTTGTCCTTGGTATTACCTAATAGTACTCAAAATAGAAAAACACATGATATATAGACAAAGGCTTTCCTCGGAAAGTGGGCCCGATATTACCTAGTGCAGAAAAAACTTGATTAACCATAAGTCTTGGGACACCGTAATGGTGACGGTTGAGAGAATAGATGGATAACAGAAATACCGGCGATTCCGTGCAGTGACGTACAGTTCAGTGATAAGGATGTACTATTTTTAGTATAACATATATTGATTGCATTTTACGTGCTACAAATAAACTCAGTTTCTACGTCTTTTGTTTTATTTAAGCTCTCTACATTTTTGGGCTTTTAATAACATTTTCTTTATTGAAAATTTATTCATTTTTGTAGAAATAATCATTATAAAAAGTATTTATTTAAATAAAATAGTATACTTTTGTCTGCCCAATACCGTATATTGGTGCTATACTGCTAGCACTTTCACCTTTGCAAGTGTTTTATAATTTCTAGTTTTTGTGAAAGCTCCAAAACAACAAGCTTCCATTTTTAGCTCATTTTGATTCCACATTTAAAAGCTTGTATATGAAACACTCTTAACTAAACATTTGACTAGGAGATTAGTTAAACGGAGTGAGACAAAACACAACGAACCAAACTGACCAATGATATTAGAATTCCCAGAGTGGAGCAAAAGGGGATGATGAGTAATCGGTCTTGGAATGTGGGTCTTGGAATCGGTCTAGCCCCATCCACTCTTGTCTCAAACGCTATGTTTTCACTTTCTTCATGTCACACATTCAGTACAGTTAAGAATTTTTATTACAAGATTTTTATTACACTTACTTACAAGAATATTTATTGTTTATTCTATTGTTCATTTCATTCACCAATGTGAACAATAAAATATATTATTACGAAACGATATTTATTTTTTGTTGACATGACGGTTAAATGGGTGACGAAAATCGAGTTAGTGTTTTATTGTGTGTTTCTATTTGTGTACTAGGTAATACCAAGGAACACTTTCCAAGGTAAGCCTGTCTCTCCTATCCATACAAATATACAGCATTCAGAAGAGTAAATAGATTCAGAAAGTAAATTATGTGTTGAAATTTTATATAGGAGGTTTGCTACATCTCATCAGATAGATCAAAGTGGTCTGTATGTCCTCCTCCGCCAATGTTCACAAGATCTTTTCTGTAAGAATTCTTTCACTTCCAAGTCTGGCTTTCAGTGTTTCCTTTGCACCAGAGTCAACAAATATTCAAAAAGGATGTATAAAAGCGTTTCATAGACTTCCATGTACCCTATACATCTTGGGTCACTTGATAGATGGAATCGGTAATAATAGGATCACCACATCTTAACCTAAATAAAAAGTATGTCTAGATCAAGTATCAGTGAAATTCATAATTTGTTATGGCTGTGAAGTATGGATACTAACAGTGGAAATAAAGTGCAGATTTACAGCAGTCAAGATGGACTATCTTAGAAGAAGAGCAGAAGTAAAATGGGGTTATGAACTTGGACATATGTGATAGAACAGAGGCTCCAGACATTAAAGTTTATAGGATCAAAAGGAAGGCCTTTAATTGGTTTGGTCACTTAATGAAGATGCTTGACAATGGATGATCGAAGACAATAGCCTCAGATAGTTGAAGGAGTGCGATGTTTATGACAGGGGATTGGGGACCTTCGAGATGAGAGTTGAAAGATGGCACCAGTTGTTACTGAGTGTTGTATTATATTTTACAATGTTTAAATATTACAAATAATAATAATAATGATAGTCGGAACCAAACTTGGTTAGGAATGGATAGTTAATTTAATAAGTTAGTATATATATATATATATATATATATATATATATATATATATATATATATATATATATATATATGTGTGTGTGTGTGTGTGTGTGTAAAATAAAAATAGATAAAACATTAACTGACAAGAAACAGTGAGAACAGACTTCAAATTCAGCTTTATAAACTAAAATAATCAGTTTAATACACAAATTTTCTTCCACAGAGTTACAAAACTAAAGTCTCAGGGAAAAAAACATTAGCTTTCTGTCATAAAATGGAAATAAAAAACCTGAAAGGTTGAATATGTAAAAAGCTTTTCAATAAGATTTTATTATATGAGAAGATTTATGACCAAAACCATGTAAATTATAGACCATGAGAAAACAATAATTTTAAACATCAGTGTTCATTTTAGTATTTCAATTTTTGCTCAATCTGTAATTTTTGTACGTACATTTTGACTAATTGTGTTGAGTTATAAACCGTTACATTTTACAAAAAATGTGAGAAAATTGCATAAGGGATTCTCCAAGAAGTTCGACTTCTTAAAAGATGCCAACCTTAACTAGTTTCCCTTTCTGAATGATAACTCCCACAACAATATTTTTAGAGAAATAGTTACAAGTATATTTTGTTTATATCTGTAAAGGCAATATTTTACAAACATTGGTGCCAGTAAACATTCACCTACCCAGAAGACCTGGTCTCAAGTTACCCTAGAACAACCCTAAACCCCCAACTGCCATCAGCTCAATGACACAACCTGTTGACAATCATAGGTATGTATCAACAGGTAGTTGAGGTAGAGAGGCTAAGTGACTTATTTCATTGAAGTTGGATAAATACGAGGTGTCCACATGAAGCTTAATTATGTTCCTCTATTTGTTTGCCAGCTAAGAACTTACATGACTTGTGAAGCATTTAAAAGTAATATATCCTAATATTAACCCAATTATTGTACCTATTTCCACTGTCTATGAAACTCAATCCTGCTTAGGGAAACAAAGAATTAAATTAGTGGTGGAGGTTTTGCACATTCTGCTCAACCAAAAGTCAAAGATACTAACAAATATTTTTTAAATCACTTACATTTGTCCAAGCTTATAATTGAACCGTTGGCGACAAGGTCATTAACATTAAGTACGGCACCGGCTTCCTCCAAATGTTTCCGTCGACGGACAAGCCACCAGTCTACTAGGAACAATGCTAAGGCCAAGATTTTAATAACAGCACACAGTCCAACATACCTGCACACAGAACTATACTTTAAATATGACTCTAAATATAACGAAATACTTATAATTTTAATTTTAAAAATATTTTCTATGAGAAAATAGTAGTAAAACAAAAATGACATGAAAGCAGTATATATTATGATATCTAATGTCATTGCATTGCATTTGATTATATAAAATGTAAAGGAACATTCCTAGATTAAACTGTTCATATTCTATGGTCACATAATTGTATACAAGCTTCCTAAATAGTCATGTTTTTCATTAAAAAAATTAATTTCTTCGAAATATGAAAGGGAGTAAAATTTCAGGAAACATAACATATATTCACTCACTTGGTCTATGGAACAAAGAAGGTTTATAAAAAGATCCTTATATTAACCCTAATCACTAGAGATGATGGTAGCTGTGAAAACTGATACTGTGAAATGAGTTTTTCACTATCCTAACAGATCTGTTGGTGGATCAGTAAACTAGAACAAGACTGTGACTAACTATTCTTATTATTTTAATAGTCAACGATCCTATTAAAAATAGATTTAGAATTTCCATTTTAAAAACTTTAAGAAAATATAAATTAATGGCATGGCGTCACCACTTTCCTTGTTACAATTCATCAATATTACTTGTCAAGTCAAAATTTTAAGCTTCACCATTATAAAAAAAGCGTACATCTGAATTTTCATTATCACACGAATAACTAGAATTTCCTGACAATTTGTGATGATTTTATTCAAATGCAACATTGACAATCAGGCTTAATAGCCAAATACTAAAGAAAAAGAGTATAGTGAAGCGATACAAAACTAAGTGTTTTGTAATAAAATGTATGAAAAACATGTCTGACAATACCAATAAATTCCTAAAATACAAAAAAGAAGACAGTGGGTGTTTGTGCTCTCTTTGCAAATTGCAGGTCCACTTGAGTTTTTACAAGAGTAAGACGCCTTTATGTGGCTATAATGCTCCCTCAACTAACTGGTCATTCACTTTCCTTCTTGAGCCATTCAAAATACTAATATTTTTTCCTCTTGTTGTTTAAAGAGGATTGATTTCTTTCTAAACGTGTGAATGAAAGTCTGCGATGTGAATGTTTTTCAATGATAATCACATTCCATAGATGAGTAAAATCTATCAAGGCTACACTTTCAATACAAAAAGTATAATGTTAAGAAACAGTTTACTTTAACCATACAATATTTTACAAGTTCCTTACCTATATCTGAACTGTTCAATGTCATATAACAGACAACGCCCAGCTTTCTCACCACAAGTAGACTTCCATAAAAGGCAAGTGGAGTCTATTAAGTTACCAAACAATATAGGAGCAGGAATGTAACCAAACAAACGGAAAATCACAAACTGCATTCCTAAAGCAAAGGATCTTTCTTCTTCCTCGACAGATCTGAAAACAACAAATTACAGATGATATGGCTAAAGCATTTTGTTTTAAAGCACAACTTAACTTAAAATTTATATTTGTAGATTATCTTTTAACATTACTACATACCTGAGAACTATCATAAGCAGTGGCATTTGTGTAACTGCTACGACAAACGTCATGAAGAAAAGTAAAACCAGGAAAGGAAATATTGTGTGACAGGAAGTGTTGCAAGGACCTGCTACTGCTACGGGAACTACTGTTACTTCAGCAAATTCTGATGAAACAGGAGCTGTCACTGAGCTGAGGTTGCCATGGATACCTGTCAACAGATTACAATGAAATTATATTCATTGTAAAGAGAAGAAGAGACAATGGAAAATGTAATAAATGATTTCTTAACTTTGTTACAGAAATTAAATTAAGTACCTAACTACAATAATCTTTGCATACAGTGCTTTAGTGCTAATGTGAGTTATGGTAAAGTACTTGTAGTTGTGTAAATTCCTAAACTGAAAACACTATCCCAGTTAAAATGTATGTATTTATACAATTTTTAATGGTTACCAAGATTTATTCGTTTCATGAATTGTATACATTATTTAGGTTTAAAATTTGGGAGTTCTTAAACACCGTAATATAACACAGTTGTTTTTATCATAAAAAGTATAGAATGATATCATTAGGCACAGAATTACGATCTAGATATTTTGGCATAATTTAAAGGTTTTGTAGTTGACTAATTACAAAACTGTGAGAAAAAATAGATTTTAAACTGTTTTAAGTATTTTGTTAATTATACAACTTGGCCAAGATAATGCTAAACACCAACTCTATACTAAAATTAAGATGGCTAGAGCAATAAAACAAAAATCTACATACAGTAGAGTCCCGCAAACTCAGCGTAATGTGGACCGAAGTGTGCCGAGTTTGTGAAATGCCGGGTTATCGGGAATAAGGGCAAAAAAAGAAATTGTAAATGAAACACCAAAGCGGCGGCGATATCAAACGACTTTGTCGATAGCGGTATCCCATTGTCGGCGGTGTAAAAACACTGCGGCACCAAAGCAGCGGCGAGTCAAACGACTTTGTCGATAGCGGTATCCTATTGTCGGCGGCGTAAAAACACCGCAGCATTGGCACCAGTCGGTATAGCAGAAATACACCTACAAAATCGTTTGATGGGCCTCTTTTTTCCATGAATCAATTTAGTATACATTATTGAAAATATAACATTTCTTTTCAGTTTTCTTTGACTGGTTATGATCTACGCAAAGTATATAAAGTAAATAAAAATGAGCGAGTTACGAAAACGGAAGCGTGTGTTGGTTTCATTTGAGACGAGGTTAAATGTGTTAAAAAGACTTGACAGAGAGGAATCTGTAAAAAAGCTTTGTGACGAGTTTAACGTGGGAAAAGTACCATCAACGATTCGAGCGATCGAAGTTAATGCCCGCTTTGGGATCTGCCGAACTTTTACGAACATCGCTGTTTTTAGCAATATATTTTTTCCCGTCGGGGTCGCCGAGTAATCCGGACTGCCGGGTTATCGAGTGCCGAGTTTGCGAGACTCTACTGTATATGTGAATGTAGATAGTTTTAAAACATTTAAGGCTCTGCTCCACCTCCACCATATTGGATTCATCTCCCATAAGAATAATGCTAGACTTGAGTAGTTGTACTGATGTCAATTTTCATCTCAGAATTATCTTTAAAAGATCATTTTAAAGATCATGTGAACGTGGATGTTTCCCTTTTTTTAAAATTGGTATATAATCATTAGTGGTTGAACAAATGAAGGGGACATTTGTAAATAGATTTTCTAGTTCGCTATATTTTTTTTGTGTCAATAAAAATATTTTCAAAAACTTTAAAAAAGGAAAACACTCAGTGTTTTATTATCTATTACAATAAATAATGCTGAAGTGTCTAACTTAAAAAAAAGGGCAGATACAATGGATTAAATGAAAAAATATACCCATCCGTACAAGGCTGCCCTTGCGTGGTTTGAAAGAGAACTACTCAGATGTGGAGGAATATATCTTTTAGCACTGATGAGCATGTTTTTTTTTTTTTTTTTTATGTTTCATAATACTACTAAAACTAACAACATGTTAAATCTTAAAATATTTTTTGTGTTTTACATAATGCCAAATATAATATTAATGTAAACTATTTTTGCTAAAAATTTATAATTCATTAATTTCTTTACATCATTACTCATGTTAATCAAAATTACTAGCCAATTTGACATTGCAATTATTAAACCATTTCATTGTGTGACGAATAATATTCATTACATATACATTTGCTTAGCTACTGCGATTCCCTTTACGGTAATGAATACAGAACACGTTTGGGCTTTTGTATTCATTGCTTATGAAACTCCTACATCAGATACTATGAAATGTCAACTGATCCTACCTACTATACGTGTAATGTGTCACCATTTTCTGTGGGTTTGCACGGTTTTGTGAATAGTTGGACAAGTTCGTTTTTCAAAACAATTAGTTGCATTTTTAAAAGATTCTAAGTACAGTAGAACCCCTCTAATCCATCACCTTCGGGACTGGGGGCATGGTCGGAACGCCTAAAAGGTCGGATTATCCGAAAAAAGTCAATATTTATTACATATAATATAAAGAGATTTTTTAAAAGTGATATAAGTGATATATAAACTTTTAAAAGTCTATATATAACCTTTGCAAGTACAATAGCAAATTAATAGAAACAATATGAGAGATGACACAGCACTGAAGTGGGATAACACAGCACTGAAGCGGGATAACACAGCACTGAAGTGGGAAAGCGATAACAAATCGGAAAGAATGGCGCCAGACGGACCGTGAGTCATCGACAAGTCGGCACAATATCGTGAGCTCGAGCACAGTCGGATTAACCAGAGTAACGGACCACCCGAGGGCGGATTAGGTTAGATTAGGTTCCACTGTAAAAGAAAATATTGATGTAAATTATAATATATTTTTAATGAGAATAAATAATTTATTCTTTGATTCGATTTAGTTCTTTCTATATGCATATGTATGTCTTATATTATAAATATCTCTAATTTGTCATTTTTAATTTCTAATAACTAAAATGTAAATTTATTCGTAATACAGTGTTGAATTTTTTTAAATCTATGAAATTAAATGTTGGTCAGTTTATTATATGCCATGGTCCTTTTCAGATTATTACACAACAAAAACTTACGACACCCACCATGTCACGTAACTACAAAGCTTTTTCGCACAAAGCTTGATTGGCATATTTTCCTGTGTTGTAGTTGGGTTGGGATGGGTGGGAGAAGGTTTAGTCTAGTCAAGTCTAGCGAGGAAGTTGTATTGCCATATGGTAAAAATTGTATTGTGATAAGAGGGATAGTACCAACACGATTCTCTACTAGCAGTTATTTAGTGTTTATTATATGTAGAAACTAAATATTGTATTTTTCAATAATTTCAATTACATTTTCTTTATTGTCGATTAGTACAAAAGTGATTAAAATGTAAATCTCTTTCAACAATTATGTGAGTGAAAGCACAAAGGTGATATTTTTGAATTAAGGTAGAAAAAATGAAACCGATCTAGAAAATTGTAAGTAATATGAACGACTATATAATCAAACTGTTTTTTTTTTAAATAATTGCTATGAACAATTAAAAGATTCTTTTTAAAACTTTGGACAGATATTAGAATTAAGATTTATATTAGATTTAAGGTTAAATAGCAATAACATTAATGATTTGTATTTTTAATAAAAATGTATACTTTAAAAAACAGAATGTGTAATTAAACATTTATTAGAGTAAATCCTTCCATTTAACGGTTCACAGATAGCCGGCTTGGTAAGTACAGATAAGGAAGGTAGAGTCAGAACCTTGCTTTTAATAAATATTAGATGAAATAACTTAGGAGTTGTGTTACAACATGCATGCGTAGTAGTAGTCTAGCCTTATGTCTACTTAGAGTGTTTCCCGTCTTGGAAATGAAACAAGGACTATTTTGTGCAATGCCTGCCATACATAGGTACTAGTAATTATTCACAAATCTCCCATGCCATGATGTTGCGTTGGTGTCAATTCGGTTATTTCATTTCATTCCTGCATAGTCTATAGCACATTCTCAGGATCGATATACATTTCAAGCTCTAAAAGTGGGTCATATTATGAGAGTAAGATTTGAGGTCAAATTATCTGGCCACATCTCAGTCATAATGTTCTTCGTGTATTAAGACATCCAAGACAAACAGCAAAAAAGAATAAGGAGATGGGATGAAGAAAGGATGGTCTTAACCCAGGGCAAACCAGAATCAAAGTAAGGAACATTAGAAGGTTTTCACGATTGCCAGCAATATTTAAACTGGATTGGACTGTAAGCTACATCTTTTCTTTGACATTAATTGCCTTTTTCAAGGATTCCAATTGTATATAATATTGTATTCCAATTGTATACAATATAAGGATTATATTGTTCACTACGAACAATATAAAGATGGCAATTAACATCAAAGAAACAACACTCAGTACACCGCAGAAATCAAATTTGAATAGGGAACATTTTTCTGTTCAGTTAACTCAACATACCCGTCTTTCAGGAATCCATACTTCCCTTGATAACTTGCTGCCTCTCATAGGACCCTGGTTACTCGGATCATACATTAATAACTCTTAATAACTCTTCGCCCCAGAATAATTCCATCTGTCAGTCATTACCAAAGGAGTTACACATTTTCCAAAAAATAATATATGCTACACAGTTTACTGTTTAGTGCAACAACTGCTAACTTTTCTCCAGTTTAAAAGTTTGGAATAATCATTACTGATCAATACAATAAATCCATGGTGAGAACTAGGTGGATTAGAAAATAACTAGGAGCAATCATTTATTTTTTCAATGGAAATTTGGTAATAATTATTAAGAAACCAGCACACTGCAAAAATGGTGATGTGGAGAGACATGAAATTTTCAAAAACTTCTGAATGATCAGTCTTATCAGTATCTAATATAATTACAGGCACAATTGGTGTAGTTTTCCCTTGATGAGAACGCAGTGCATCCAGCATGACATGGACTAAAGTAGGTTAAGCCATTGTTACCACATACAGGTTCTACATCTTGCATGTTACAAGCACAACCAAAGTTACATGCTGCTGTCAGATTCACTTGGAAAGGTTCTGTTCTTGAGCTGTGAAACATAAAAAAGTTACAACTGATAAGTACAATAATAATTACTTAATTAACAGATATTGCATTAAAATAAACAGGCAATTAAATTATTATAATTTCTCTAAATTACGTTTCTGCTTTTTGGGGATTGTGTTGCACAAAGTTGCAAATCATTCTAAAAAAATAAATGCCCTTCTTGTGTTCAATAAATATTGATCTATTATAATTATATTTGTTATATTTATATGTAATTGGTAGTAATTATTGTTATTCAACTAGATTTTGTTACATTTGTATTTGTTTTATTCTATTATGTGTGGTTAGATTTTCCGTGTTTTAACCCTTTCTACTCAGATTTTTTTTTTTGACTTATATAACCTTGTCATCTTGTATTCATTTTTTGCATTTTAACATATTTCAGTCATTATAAGACAACTACTTTTATTTATTCAATAAAACCACTACCCAGGGAAATTTGTTATGAATGTAAAATACATGTGATTCTTTAAATTATTTAGCATACCCTATTAGTTTCGTTCAGAAGTGGAGCACTAAAAACTAATTGGAAAAAGTCAAAAACAAGACCTGGCTTATTATCTGATGGGGCCTGATACTGAAGTGAATAAATTTTGGAATCTCTAAGCTATTACAATTATAGTTACTCCATTTTGAATTTGCATCTCTTCCTCCTCCAACGTTATCAATTTCCACATAATTTTCATCACTACTACTAAAGTTTTTCCGGAAAGCAGCACTAGGCCTACTTCATTATTGTCACTAAATTCAGAACCAAAAGTCAAATCATTTTCTAGAATGGAAGCACATTTCAGCCTCTTTCAGTCGATTACTTGGTTCAGCCATAATTGGTATTTATTATAATAAACTATACAAATCACTAAGAATTACAACCTAAAACTATTTACTTGAAACTACAAAAATTAGAATAAAACCTATGAGACACTGAAACTACATGTATTATATACACAAAAATACTAACATAACTTTTGCTTGAACAAATAAAATAATAACTTGATAAATATTACACACCAAAATTCATTTTTTAAATGAAATCCTTAGGAAAATGCAGATGAAGAAGGCTAGGATACATTTACAGGACAGTCGATAAAAGAGTTATCGGAAGATAGATAACTGGGATGAAGTTAAGAAATTAGCTTGTGTCAAATAGTATACTTTTGTCAAACCTCTACATCTCTTTTGGGATTGAAGGAAAAATCAAGTTAAGTCTGAACTTTAGCACAAATATTACAAATCTGTAGTCATATATACAATCCAAGCAAATAAACTGATTGTATACCGTTTATTTTATTGGTGTCTAGTCTTGTATTGAGGCTATATTTTCTAATGTAGGCCAAACAAGGTTTTCTGGATGGTGAGGAAGAGGGGGAAATGGTGTGGTTTCTGTTTAAACATGTGTCATCAAAGGCTTGTTAGATTATTTTGTATGATTGATTTATTTGTTTGTTTGAATTTAATCGTGTGAGTCAACTTTATTAAATCAGGTGCTTTCACCATGTAAGACAATTTTATAAGTTTCTGGGGGTTTCTCCTTAGACTCTACTATTGATTCAAATTTTGCTTGGCTGTGGGCTGACTCTAAAAAAATGAAACTGGATAGGAAAAAAAAATACAGATTTTGATTTAGAACAAGTTTAATAAAATCGAAAATGTTCATGAATACCCTTTCACATGAAATCTCTATAATCTACTTGGAAATAAAACATTAAACTTTTAGATTCGAGTTGGCCATTCCTCGAATTAATTAAAATTTATTGAACAAATTAACTGAACAAATTTATTGAACATTTTCTAGACTGCCAATAACAAATTTCTATCACCATAATATTACATCTAAATAAAGCCTTAACAAATGTACAATATTATCATTATCATTATTTATTTACTTAAATTGTACAAAATTGTTCCTCTTCCCTTATTTGTTTTAATGAGTTTATATTTTAACCTTATAAAGTAATGAAATAAAACCCAGTATATGACTTCGTTTGATAATATTGTATTAACCAATTGAGATCTGATTTACATTAATAAAAGTTTAAGATTACTTACATTACACTGCACCCTTTCTTCACACTTTCACTAAACACTTTATTTTGATTTTATTTATTTCAAATTTTCACAACACTTCACTGGTGTAGATTTAGTTGATATTATTTTGTTATTTTATTATAGCAGGTTAAATACGGACTGAGTTTCTTATTGAATTTCTTTACTTGTTCCCCCTCTGAAGATTTATTTTTTACTACCTATTTTTCACACGTTGTTCTCCCCTCTTCTTTTTTTGAATCCCTTGTGTTTCTTTCTCATTGGTTAATTTTGAATTTTTGTCGTTCTCATTGATTTCCCTAATTTGCAATCTTTCACACGTAGAACACTTGTTCAATGCTTAATTTGCTATTTGTAAAGTTCACCGCCTCTGCTTCTGTTAGGTGGAATTCGAGATGCCTTGCGCGTGTTGTCTCACATCCTGTTTCTGTATTTAAGTTGGTGTTTCGAATTAATTATATTTTTAATAAATTATATATAATAAATTTATAATAAATGTTGTAATATTGGTGTTCACCAATCTCTCTATTACAGGCTGTATGATGGAAGTGAATTTTATGAGATTTTTAATATTCTTTCCTTTATGTTAGTGTAGTGATTTGTATGTATATGTGTATTAACATAGGTTTAAATGATGCTGTACAGTTTTTCACCGTTTAACTCACAATCATCTCTACAGTAAGGGAAGAGGAATCACTGCACCTCATTCTCCTATTATACACATATCTAAACCTCATCAGAGACTATAATAATTCAAGTGGGGATTTCTTATAAATGTCCTAAAGATCATTATTTCTGACAAAAATATTGGGCACTTGCAGCAACTTTCTACAGAAGACATTGGCATTATTTGGTGCTGGAGCTCTGCTCCTAGAAGTAAATATAACAAGTTTTGCCAAAACTAAAACTAGACTAAAATTAAAATTTCAAAATGTCCGCATCAGTAATTCTAAAGTTACACTTCTTTCTTGTTATTTTTAACATTATTTGTTTGTCAATTAAATAAATAACTGTTCAAAAAAGATACAAAAATAATTCTAATTACCTGTTAAAGTAAGGTATAGTCGTTCCCGCCATTTTGACATTATCACAACCAAGGAAGAATAGTAAACCATAACAGGAGAGGCAAATAGTATTTGAAATTAGCACAAACTGCACGGCACCTTTAGGTCTAAGTTCTAAACGTTTTAGTAAGCAGCCTCCCATGAAGATACCAATACAAGCCCCTGGTATAGCAATAGAACCTAAAACAAATAATATTAAATGAATGAGGTACAAACTTTTTGAGCTCAAGGGTATTTAAAACGTCTATACTGTATAAGAAAAGATCTCAAAAAGATCTTATTAAGGATGTACTTATCTTGGTTATGATTTTCTTATCTTCTTTTCCCTTATTAGAAACATTTTAGAAATTATACATTTTTGTTTGTTTCTTATTGTTTTAAATTTATATAAATATTTACTTTTATATTGTATAGGATTATTTTACATTAAAGGTTTTAATTTTTCAACTTTTTTTAAGGCATGTACTTCTATTTTAGTTAATTTTTTTTGTTAATTTTTCCCATATTGATCTGATATTTATAAGAAACATGTATGAAAAATGTACAAATAAAAAAAAAAAAAAAAGTAAAACGTTTACCTGTGAACACGCTAGCCTGACTTTTGCCTAGACTGAATTGTGTCTCCAAATACTTTGGTAGAAATACAACGAAGCCAGAAACAATAACAAGTTCCATACAAGCTCCAAGGCAGGTCACTACATATACAGGATTGCACATCAACCTCCACATTGACATCGGGATATCTGCCAGAAATGTTTATAATTATTATTTAGTAGTAACATTTTTTGACAAAAGTACATAAGCATAGAACATAAAAATTGTTGATATTTTTATCACTAATAAAGAAAACAACATGGGATATCCAGAAACTAAATTCCGATGGAAAAATAAATTATTGCTATTTGATGTACAAATCTTACACTACTGTACAATATAGTTACCACCATTTGTCATAGCGGGGCATCAAGTGTGGTATTCTTTCATCATAAAAAATAATGTAAACTATATGTTGGGAAATGTTGTGTTGTGACGACAGTACGTGAGTGAATATTGTCATAATCAGCACAACACCTCGGAAATTATTTTGGAATCCATGACTCAATTTTTTAAACATCTCACAATAGACACCTGAGTTGATTGTGGAGCCTTGAAGCTAGTATCCAGAAGGACATTTTTGTCTGTCACAAAACACTGTGCTCATGATTTACTGGGAAATGTTTGTCCTTGAAATGTGCCTGCTCCCTTGAACTGTCGCTTCGATTCAGGAGTTGTTTTTTTTGACACCCATGTCTTGTTCCAAGTCGTTATGTCGCTAAATGTATTATGTCAGAAAGACCAATACATTGCCATACCGTTTCATATTATGTTGTTCTGTAAACATCTTCAGGACCCAGTGTGCACACAATTTCTGATACTGCAGTTTCACAAACACAATTTTATGAAAGTGAAAAATGTAAGCAAAGTGTCATAACAGTGAGTCTGTACTCTCTAATCTTCTCTCGAACTAGACCCCACCAACTTTTCATACAGTAAAAATAGTCTCCTTCTCTGATCATCGTTGTGGACATTTTTACAACCTTAAGAAGTTGTGTTCTATTAAATCACTCATTACCTATTCTCCACAAACATTACAAATTTAACAGTGAATTTTCAGCTGGTTTATTGTTTTTCGCAGTCAAGAAACAGATCACAGACCACATTTCACATACAAGTGTGCATCTCTTTTCTTAAACATTATAAAGACACACACCATAATGTATATGTTTTGACAAATATCTGGAAATGGCATCAGTACATTGTAAATGAATCAACTAACTCGACATACTTACATAACATGATTGCAGAGTTTATGTGGCAATATTTAGAATATCCCTTATATTTACAATAAACTTACAGAGATAAATGAGTAATTCACTTGCCTTTGACATCTTTACCATACCCAGAGTCTTGATTGGCAGGCCTTGTAGGCTGGGTGGAGCTGGATTCAGCTGGACGGCTATTTATACCTGAATGAGATGACTTCTCCATTAACCTTATTTTCTCTTTCTCTCTCTGAAATAAACACACCATATATCTGATATTTTCACAAGTTCACCAAGATAACACATTGTTATTGATCTTAAAAATTTCCTCATGAGTTATGTATATTTTTATATAGAGTATGTCCTATGAAGGTATTTCAATGTTTTACTTGTTGTGAAACAGATGTTTTTTGATTAATTTGGTTAAAATTTTGCATGGCTGTAGTAGATATGTATAAAAGTATAATACAGAATCTTCAAGTAAATATCTTGCATGTAAATAACTTGATCAATCAATTAAAACATATTATCTTAGTCTAATAACCCAAAAACTATGTTTATTTTAAACAAACAGCATTTTGTTTTTATAAAAGATATTTACTTGATCATTCTGGATTTAGTGTAGAGTGTATTTTTTAGCGGAGTTGATGTTGAGTGGTTTTTTATTTGTGTATACTTATGAACCTATTTTTCCAACAGTCTTATTCCCTTCCACTCCTACATGTGCACTATACTTTACCCTAGAGACCTGAGGTATTTTAATGATTCTTTGTGTTTTTAAGATGAGGGTAACAATCTGTTTGAAGTTACTGCTTAGATGGCAGCTCTGGAGTCTACCAGCTACTAGAGATGTACAAATGATTATTTTACAAAAATGTCTTTTTTTATGCTCAAAATAAGTCATCAAACAATATAGTTAACAATAACAAAAAACAAACAAAAAAAACAGGCTTTCAAAATAGTCATAAATTATATACAAAAAAAAGTAATTATATAATAAAGTAATGAAATTTATACTTACAGAGAGAACTTTTGGAAAAGAAAAGAATGGAATAGCAACAATAATCAACAGAAGTCCACAGATAAGAAAGCCTCCCCACCACATGCCCACCCAATGTCTGTCACCAGGGCCTGTAAACATAATTCATACAAATCTAAAATTTGTTTTATAAGATTAGAAAAATACAGTTATTTAATAATATAACAATGTTTAAAAAACAAAAATACCTAACAATAAAAAAGTACTTTTTTTATACTTATGATTTTACCAAGAATACAAAAATGTTTTGTGTGTTACAACATTCATTACCAAAGTAGTTTATGATACCACACCATTACTTCAGTAGTTAAGCATTACCGTGGACATTGATGTATTGATGTCTACTTAAATATATATATTTACAAGCACATTTCTAGGTTATCCAGTACTTAGCAAACAACTTAATTACTATTTTTAAAATGGTTTGTTAGGTACTGCAAGATCATGAAAAGCTCTTGTGAATTCCAGTAAATTAGTTTTTAGTTTTAGTTTTAGTTTTAATCGATATCTCACCTATCCTTCAAAACACAATGAAAATATAAATATTTGTTTAGCATTAAAAGAGCTAAATATTTTGTAAATTCAACAATTTTCGAGATATTTGGCATCCAAAATTTTGAATGATTGCCATTTTGTAATAGTTGGCAAAAGTGAAAAATTATAAGATTTTATAGTAATGACTAATAATATAAAACATATTCTGCAAAATTTGGTATCAATATCTGAATCTTTTCTGGAGTTATATAATGTTTTTTGAAAAAAGTGCAGAAGTAGAGAGAATATGAATCTTTTTTGGACAAATGTTTATAGAAAGTTTCATCTTTATTTTGATGTCCAGAATAACCTCCCAAAGTTTGATACCCCTACTTACTGCATATCATGTACAAACAACTGACACAAAATCATAAAAACTCTTTGAAGGAAAAAGGAATAATACAAAAGGTAAGAACGTATTTATGTTCATGAAACAAAAACAAATATGTTTGAGGAAAATGTCTTTTGAAATATGTTTGTAATCTGACACTTGGTATTCCAAAGGCAGCAGATCAAAGTAATGTTCTACGTGCTGTTTCTTTTCACAGATTTGGATATGAAATGTTGTCTCTCTTAATAGTAATTAAAAAAAAATTATTAGATAAAAGGTATATTTTTCATGTATTTAATTTTTTTTTTATTGTTGTAAGAAAAACCTCTCGGTCATTATTACCTTATAAAAAAAAAGAAGAAAAGAGCATAAAATAAAGACACTTTGTCCTTGAATATTCTAAACATTGTTAGGGTCAGAAGAGAACAAAAGTTTGTCAAGAGAGACTTGATAGGCAAGATGACAGAGTGGGGTCTAACCCAAGACTACATAAAAAGAGCCATAAATCCTAAGGGTTCCTAAGGATTGCAAAGCCTGTATTCATTAAAATCTTTTTATACAGTCAAACCTGCCTAATTTAAACTTATGTAATTCAAAATTGTGGATAGTTCAAATTTTTACCGCAATGCCTTGACATTACTATATATATATATATATATATATATATATATATATATATATATATACATATATATATATATATATATATAAATTGTCTATAAATCAATCTTTTGTTGGATAATTCAAAGTTAAAATGAACAAAAATTGTTATGTAAATCAGCCCATAATATAGCCAGAGAAACATTGTTAAACAATCAGCATTACTTTAAATCACCTCCTATGGGATGGACCTCCTAAGAATGGACAGAAATTGAAAAATAACTATACTGTATAAGAGAATCAATCGCATCCACAGTTGACTCGTGCTGCATTGTAGGCATGTGTGCATCTCAGCTGTACTGTATTATCAAGTTACTTTCTCCCGTGCAAGGACCTGTCAGTTGGTTTGCTACATTGTTGCAAATGTAAAAGCTGTGTCCCCTTTACAAGTTAGTGTTGTGAGTCAGTGTTTCACTTTTGGTTCAACTGTGTTTCTCACTATGTATAAATTGAAACACCTTGTGTACAAAACATTAATTTTAGCAGAACAAATCACCACTATCCATGAAATAGAAAAGGATGTTAAGGAAAAATTGCAGATAGCGAATGATTTTGAAATAAATCCAAATACATTATCTATGTATTTAAAAAATAAGGACAAAATTATGAATAGTGCATCAAACAAAAACGGCACAGTATACACCAACTTACTGTGACTGGAGAAAGTTTATTTGGTGACATAAACGCAGCTGACAAATTCAAAAATGATTTTAAAGAGTTTGTGCAGAAAGAGAAATTGCCACCAGAACAGATATATAATGCAGACGAAACCATTTTATACTATCAAATGTTACTGAGCAAAACCCTGACCATGAAAATTGACGAGTCAGCAAAAGGCTTTAAAAAAACCAAGGATCACTTCACCATAATGGCTAGTAGTAATGCGTCAGGTATGTATAAATCCCCTCTCATTTTAATAAGAAAATCAAAAAAACCTGAGCACTGAAAAACGTGAATTGTGGGTCGTTACCTGTCATTTATAGATCCAAAAAAGTGCGTTTTACGAGTGTTTTGTTCCTGGCGTGACACATTTAAAGGAGCGTGGCTTGATAATCAAAGCTGTTCTGCTCACTGACAATGCCCCTACGCATCCGGCAGCTGAATCAATGGTCAAGGGCGACATTACAATAAAATATTTACCACCCAATGTGACTGCACTGCTACAGCCAATGGACCAGGGTGTTCTTGAGTGCATCAACTGTGTCTACAGGCGACACATGTTAGGCCAACTAATTGATGACAAAGAACATGGTGTCGTGGAAATTTTAAAAACGTTTAATGTAAAAACTGTTTTGTACATGGTGTCCGAATCTTGGGAACAAGTTGCTAGAAGCAGCATCATGAAGTCATGGAAGAAACTATGGCCTAATGTTTGTGATTTGCCAGAAAACCAGACAGAATCAGTGGCTGACAAAACCAACAATGAAGTGCAACCTCAGGAGTTACTGGAGATGTTTAGGCAGGTGGACGGTTGCTTGGATGTCGATATTAATGACATTGAATGTTGGTTGGAAGAAGATAATGACGGAGGTTACGGCACATTGACTGATGAGCAAATTGTTGCAACCTGTTCAAACATAGACAACATAGATGATACAGACGAGGAAAACACTGAAGAACCAGAAGTCATCAGTCACGCAGAAGCAACATCTCACTTGGATGCATTGATGGTGTATTTTGAGCATCAGACTGTAATAAAGGAAATTATTGTAAGTACAGTATGTATATTTTCTTTTTTTTTGTATGTGTTTTCTGCTCTTTCTCCGGCTAACACGGATGTCCAACTAAACGAAGTTGTACTGTACATCTAAAATCATAAATTGTAAGAATTATTACTCCAAAAGAGGAATAAAGTGAATCAACATTAATAGTCCACATTTTCAATTTGAATTTTCGGTAACAGGTTCAGTCTCACAAACAAACTTATAATATTCATTAGTGTCTTTGCCAATGTGGCTAACCAAATCATGGACTAAAAATATTTTGAAAAAGTGTACCTCTTTAGGTTCAGGAGGCAAAGTTATAGTACCAGATATACCTGAATTATCCAAGGAAAAATTAGGTAATTTGGGAACAAAATTGTTATCATTAGGTTTGTCATAATTTTCTTCCGCATATTCGTATAAATTAAAATCAACTTCACTTACATTGACACTATCACATTCAAAATCAGAATCTATTTGAGTTAATATCCCTCTAATTTCATTATCGGTGACATGCCTTGCCATTGCAATTAAATAGGTTATGATCTAACGAAACTACAATAACAAAAATACACTGCAACACATGCGCACAAGCAACCACACAACATCTGACACCAGACAGAAATTACTAAACATATCATCTCAAAAATAGTATAACAACGCTATCTATGATTGACATTTTGGGTATATAGGTGAACAATTGTATCAAACGAGAGGAGCGCTGTACAGAAACGCTAATAATAAAACATATCTTACATTTATGCGGATGCTAACACAAGAAATAGCAGAGAACCTTCTTGAACGTAAATGCTCTCACAGCCAGTAAAAATATCTCACGTTCATGGACGTGAATACTAATTAAGGGTTAATAAAAAGCGAGACAAAAAATCCCATTAAGCAGACCATTTGTACGAGCTAAAGCTGAGGAATTTGTTGCAAATTTAGGAAGAGTGATTTTAAAGGTAGCAGGGGTAGTTTGGTGGGTTTAAGGAGAGGAATGACATTTCTTGTGTGTGGTGAAAATACACGCTGTTTTCAAAATATCAAAACTAATCAAGTACAAGGCAAGCAAATAGGCCTTCGCCTTGACAAAAATAACAAAATCATAATAAAGCAGACTTTTCTAAAAACATGGACAAAAACAAAGATGTTCAGAAAGAAATTGTTCGTAAATATGGATGAAATGTAGCAGTTTATGGAGAAGAGAAATTGGATGCCATATTTGTTTACAGTTGTAATAATTCAAAAATGAGAACTTGAGAACTTGAAGAGTTCATAAGTTTATGTTACTTATGTTAATAAAAAAATGAATTTAATATTAATTATTTAATCTAGAAATTTGTTCCGCTTTTTTATGGGCGCCAGACTTTCGTCAAATTTAAACGAAAAAAAAGAAGAATTTAAATGAATTTATATCTCAGGGTCGCAAGTTCTTTTATCTGTGTACTCTACAGTGACTCTTGGTTATTAATGAATACTCTTGAACTGAAATTTTGACATAAAAATTTATTAAACATATTCATCATCAATATGAACATACATCAAGAATAAAATATCATAAACATCAATTACTACTAACATCCTAGTAAATTGTGAATTTTAGTGTCTTTGAAGAAGGTCTATCTTTCTTTGTCAAAAATTTATTTTAGTTGAAATTCATATTAATTAAAAAATGAAACTTGCAAGTATTAAGTTACTTTACTGAAGTTAAGAACTTAATTGTGAAAACTTTACTCTTTTTTCTTGAGTACAAAAATATATAAATAAAAAATTAACTTTGTCCTTTATCTAAGTGATATCTGGACTAATAAAGCTTTTTAATGAAATTGATCAAAATTACTTTTACTAAATACAAAAAAAAACATATAACATATTCTGAAAATTTACATAATTGAAATATAACATGTGGTACATGATTTTACCAAACTGTCGAAACCCATTGTCGTTTAAGGATCATCGTTCCTCAAATCGTAGTTGTAGCGTTGAAGTACGGTTGAATACACCTGTATTTCTAATAATGTCCGTGTTATAATACTTAAGACTCAGTTCACATAACGAGTTAACACAAATGTTCATTGTTAGTACTTTGAAAACACGTGCATGAGATTTAGTTTTAGTCACTTACGATTCTAAAAAACACAATACTGTCTTTGTAACTCTTACAAATGTTTTTTATCATGAATAAAGCAAATTTATTACTTCCGAAACTGTTTTCTGTCTCTCTACATAAAGTTCATAGCACAACCCAACATAGGTCTGAAGGCAAGTAGCCCCAAATCTCGACTGATAATTAACACGTTCTCTCGCTTTTGCGAGCCTGTTTCTCCCGGTTAAAACAGTTACAATAGTTCAACATACTCCCCGACAATTGTGTCCATTCAACATTACATAACACAAATTTAATAAACACATTATTTAAACAATTTATTTTTAATTTATACATTATTAATTATTTTGTTGATTTGAAAATCTATTTTTATCTTAGAATTTACTTTGTTTAGTACGAAATATTACTTAATCCGGTTATCCCCACCATTGTACCCGCTGTATTCAAATATTTAATCAAACCATCATTTTTACATTATCACACAGTAGAGCATAAACGAAATCATGCAGTTATTTCGAAGCAGTGTATGAACATGTTCCAGCACAATTCAAATGAATTTTTGAAGCATTATGTAATCAGTGATGAAACATGGATCGATTACTACACTTCAGAAATGAAAAAACAGCCAATACAGTGGATTTTTCCTGGAAAAGGCATTCTGAAGAAAGTAAAAATGGTCTGACCTGAAGGTTATGGCAACATTTTTTGAATGGCATAATTTTCATCAAATATCTGAAAAAATAGAAAAAACAACTACTGGACAGTATTATGCCTATTTAGTGGTTCAATTTCATGGTGAATTGATGAAAAAGCAACCCAACTTGGCGAAGAAACAAGATTTTCTGTCATTATGACAATGCACCACCTTACATGTCTGGAAATGTCATTGGCAAAATTGTAGGATTGTGCTACAAACTGCTAACCTAATCTAACCTAACATCCTGGATATAGCTTCTTGTGACTTTTTTCTCTTTGCAAACATGAAGAAATGGCCCAGTGAAAAGACATTTGCATCAAATACAGAGATCATTGTTGAAACCAACACCTATTTTGCAGAGTTTAAAAAATAGTATTTTTGGAGAGATTAAAGAAGTTAAACAAAGTGTATCGAGCTAAAATAATCAAAAAATAAAAAGAATTTGGTGAAACAAAAATTACAGACTTATCAAACAGTCCTCCTATAGCGGAATAACAACATATTTTGAATTGTGATTAGCATGAAGGTCAAATGATGTCAGACACTATTACAGGTCAAAACAAACCACACTGCACTTCAGATGTGCAGAAATGCTTAGGAGAGAATGATAGTTGACAAAGACGTAACACAAAGAACCTCCTATATAGTCTGTTATGACTAAAACTATGCCCTATTACCTATCATTTTTATAATTAACCAGTATCTTTACTCCCACTCTCTGTTATGTTACTGCACATTCATCTTCCAAGTGCAATGTGGTTTGTATAGAGCTACTTTTTTAGTTGTTTTGAACTCTTCCTAGCAATTTAATATTATAATGTATGTGTATTGATGTTAAGCAGTAAAAATATGACATAGATTAAGTAATTGACACAACTAGACTTTATTTTATTTTTAGTAGAGGTAGTGTAACAAATCATTAGAAACACTGATTAAATGTGATTAATAATAATTTTATATTAACTGATAATCCGATATCTATTTGGCACAGTTACCATCCACAGTATCTTTTGGCTTGTTCACAAGGTATTATAATTTTTTAATGTCTTAAGCTACTACCCAAGTTGTAATTTACTTGCCTATAAGTATAGGTAAATTTGTTAAAGCATCCATGTGAAAAGACAAGAGGTATGCTCCAAGGAGGAAACCCAGAACTGGACCAAATGCTGCCATGCTGTACATACAACCTGTAATCATACAAAACAATTACATTTTAATTAAGGAGCTAATTAATTATTGAAGAATTAGTTTAGGATACTATTAGAAATGTATCACTTCGAAGTACAATTACTTAACCCATTGAAGGTTCTACTAAGGCTCTATTCATTCCTTTTTTAATTACTTATTTGCTCTTAATCTCGGGTTATTTGATTCGGGCAGACCCTTTACAATTTGCATTTATTTCCTTATTATTATTATAAAATTATTCTTAATTCTAAATATAATATCAATTAAAATCAAAGGAACCTGTAAGACAATAATTTAGTCTTATTTTTATACTCTCTACTGACTGAGAAATTGAAAAGTGTTTAAGAAATATTTCAGAACCTTATAGTGTTTTTTTGTGTGTTTCCTATTTGTATACTACTACGTAATACCAAGGACCACTTTCCAAGATAAGCCTGTGGTGTCTCCTATCCATCGTAATAGGATATGCGCTATATTAAACTCTAATCTAGAACCTGCATTATAGAAATTTCTAGATTATCCAAAGTCTTATATTGTCCATTTATAACTGATATCAATTTATTTTTATTTTGCATACTTAAATTCGTTTTATAGTTCATTTTGAAAATCTTAAATACAAATTTTGAACTCTGTGGTCACTTATACGAAATCTGATAACTTAGAGTTATCTGTTGGCAGACTTGATCATATTTCATATTGGCTATATTTTTTTCTTGAATCACTTAATATTCCACACACTACATAACTTATTTATACTACTTCTTCAGATATCTTCTCTCCTTGAAATTCTCACCTATAGTTGGCTAAAACATCGTCTAGATATAAATTTTAAACTTTTAATATTTCTATATTTGGACGATGCTGTCTTGATTTTTCAATAATGGCATTCCTTTTTAAAATTAATAATCAGTGTCCTAGTATTCTTGATCAAAACAACATCCGGTTTCACATTTCTTTTCAGGTAAATTTTATTTATAATCTCAGTGTAATTCTTCTAGGTTCCTAAAGGTAATTATAATATATCTATTTACTAGTCTAATAATTCTTCCTAACTTTATTTATTTAAATTTTTTCTTTTAATTTTGGTGATATACTACCTCTAGCTAATTTTTTTTTTTTTTTTGTTATTGCTTTGTCAAAGTAGATAACAAAGTTATATTTTTTCCGCTTGGAGCTCTCACGTCTATGCAATTCAGTTTCAACTTAAAGATCTCATTCCTTTCAGCTCAGGTTGTATTGAAAATATAAAAACAAGATGGCCTCCCTTTCTTACTTAATTTTTTTTGTTTTTTTAACACTTTAACCATATCACCGGTCTCTGAGACCGGACGGGAATTTAGGCTCTACAAAATTGGCACACCTGATAGTTCGATTGATTTCTCCCACTCAGTAGCTGTCAAGTAGCTTATGGCCAATAGTTATTTTCAGCCTTCAGTTGGCCTTGAGCTGTCGTTCCGTGTGTATCAGTGTTTGTCACGGTCTCCTGTACCGGACGATACGTTTAGTGTCTGGCAAGTACCGGCCTGCGATACCGGATGATACGCATTACATTTGAAATTTTGTGGGTGTATCTACCAGTATAAATATTATTGCACATAGTTTTTGTTTTTGGGTTCCCTATCTATTTTGTGTTTGACATGGCTCATTCCCAGGATATAAGAGTGAATGACGCTGACTTCAATGATCATATTTTGCAACTCCTTTACAACAACGTAGAGGAAGAAAGTGTGGTAATTCCATGGGTATTCGTATTGGGATCACGGTGAATAGATATTGGAAGCGTGCTGGGCACACAACCCAGAGGTCCGTTGATCGTAACCACGCTCTGCTACCAACTGCGGCGAACGTCGGCCCTATTTATTGGTGAGGACCAAATGTTCGCAAAAGTGACGAAGACGTGGATGATTTGGATCAAGATCCTGATTATTTGGTTTCTGATGCTGACAGGGAAACAACTAGAGACGGGAGTAGTTTCAATGACGAACCCTGAATAGAGGATGAAAATAATATGCATTATATTGTTGAAAATTTTGTTCTTCCGGAGACATAAAATGTGCAAAATGGTAGTTTTAGACTTTGTGGCATGAGAAGAGGTATATACCTCATTTAAGTTGACTTACCAAAAAAGATTTGTCTATAACAATGATTACTAATTACATTATTTGTTGGTCTTCAGTCTTTCAGTTGGTTTAAGCCCCCTTTTTTTTCTTTCAAAAATTGTCAAGTGTCTATTTTTAAATTTGATAACCCTTCCTTCATTCAGGATAACTTATTTCCATCTTCTTATGATTACTGAGACACTCTTAAAAGTAATAGATTTGAATTATATTGGTGATCTCATCGTTAAAATTGTATATTCAATGTTATTTACTATCCAATTAAAAATATCTAACAGGTAACAGGCAAATTCTAAACAAACTTAGGGAAAAATTTTAGAAACTTACCGATATACAAAGAAGAGTTTTCCGATTTCACATGGTCATCAATGTACGTAGTCCCTAGAGTAAATAGAGGGGAGCCTCCACATCCAAGAAGTAACTGTGCCACCAGGAATATCATGACTGGACCTGCAGTACTCGGTGTTCCCTCGATACAGTTCTCTCGCAGATTGTTGTGAGGTGCTAACGGTGGAGATGACAAACCTACATGGGAACATCAATACAACGGTTATAAATAGTAATAAATTATCACAAACTTTCTCAGCTGTCAGAAACAGAAAGATAATTAACTTTATTTTGAAATATGCTGCTAATGAAATAAATATAGTGCTTCCTTACCAGTGGCGTATTGTGAACTGAAAGATTCAGGCTATCTCATTTTGTATATATTTTTCAGCTATATTTTCTAATAAATTATTAACTATGTCACTCATTTTAATTTATTACATATTTTTCAATTCAAATGCAAAGATTAAAGCAAAAAGCTATAGTTAAGAGGCACTACTGCACACAAAAATTATAGTAAAATAATAATGACTGAGAGACTTTGACAATCAACAGATGAAACTAAGAAAGTGATATAAAAATGATACTGTTATAATTTATTTACGTCTATTAATTAAAACAACTTTGCAACAAAGTACAGTCGATTGATAATGTAGTGTTGTTTTTTAAAAATAAAATAAAATTTACAAACTGCCATAATTAAATAATTAATTATATTAGTAAAATAAAAAATTGTAAACAATAATTATAATTATACCAACTGTGACACATGTACAATCATCCGCGATCCGCACAGGACACCAACAAATACGAGACAGACAAATTAATAACTAATAACAGACACGTACTTTTATGGTAATAGCTACCCGAAGAGCGAAGACTTTTTGTATTAAAATGTCATAACCCCACCTTACTTACTTACTGTTGCTATAGCAATGCCACAGTTAATAGTGGGGGAAGACTTCGCTTTTCTTCTCCGAAGACATGTATAGCAGGTTGCGGTCAAATAGGAGCTGTAATGCTGCAAATAATGTTATCCATGTAAAAAATAGTAATGTTACATTCAAAATAACGTTTTAATTATAATTTTATATTTAAAATACCGACGAATATATGTAACTTGATATGTTAGGCTTATAGATGTATATTTTCATTTTTTGTTCATTAATACTTGGGCTTCACAGCTAGCCTAGCAAATAAGCCACTGTTCCTTACATATGATGATGTTATGAAATTTATAATTGAAATTTGAATAAAATCATATTAGAATTACAACTACGAGGGTCATTTTTACTCTCCTACATATCCATCTTCTGAGGTCTATAAAGTGGTTTTTGGAAAAATGTTTATTTTGTCGTACGTGCAGTAATCTACAGCCCAAACGAATGGACCAATTTTAATAAAATTTGGAATCTAGACATATTTTGGCCACATCTCAGGAGGTTATTCTCATTTTTTCAATAACTAAAACTTTATGAGTAGCTGCTTTAAGTATAAAATACAAAATTACGATTTTTCAAAAAGAAATCTCATGATTTTGATCAAACTTAGCTCAAGTGTATATAAAATTTGTGTCCTCTAAGGATAAGTACAAAACATACTGATCTCCATTTCTCTAAAAATGCCGGTTCATGAATTATTGATATAAAACTAAAAAATTGGCCATGGGGATGTTATAAAATATTTTTAGTGAAATATGAAGATTAATGACACAAACCCATATGTAAAATCTCAAGGAAAGAAATATTACAGTAATTCAGGAATAGTTGGCAAAAAATTTAATTGAACCTTGACCACAATAATTAAAACCACGATTTTAATCAAAATATGATTACTCTGAGGATATGTTGATGTCATAAGCAAAGCTAGTTTTGGTCATTATATGAATATATAAAAATATTTGTTCAAAGACAATGTTCTTGGTTTTTTCACTTTCTGATTTACAACTACTGAAATGACATTGTTGGTGACTTTTAGATCTGGTTAGTTTTATTTGGTCTTGGCGATGGACAAATGAGAAAGTTAGTGCAACATTTTTGCACTTTTTTAAATTAAGAACCCTTTTGTTATAGATCACAGAAAACTCTATTAAGGAACAAAATTTAAATTGGCAATACAAACTACACTGGTGATGATGTAAAATATATGTATATAGTGCCTGGCCCTTGAACTGCTCTGGTTTGCAGCCTGAGCGTTGGTGATACATAAATGCTTTATATTAAAAAATTACCCTCGTATATTTTTTAACTATCATGATAGGTAATCTAACTCTACACTATGAGTAGTAACAAATATATATACCTGAAGAAAGTCTGCCAAGACCCATGTCTTGTTCCCTGACTGAAACAGTTCTACAGATATTGTCCGATCCGTCTGTTACATTTGTTGAGCCAAGATGAGGTTCAGCTATGAAATGAGGTAGCATAAATACCAGAGAGCCAATGCCCATGATTACAGCACCTGCAAAATTAAATTATTTATATGTTTATGAAAGTAATGTGTAAATAAAACTAAATTACACTAGTTTAAAATTAGGTATGTTTTAAAAAGTATAATTTTTACTCAGTAAGGAAGTTTATGGATATATAAATATAATAAGTAAAACAATATTTTTTGGTAATTGAATAGGATACCCGAAAATTAGTTTTTTATTGATATTTTGCTTAACCTTTAGGCTACAACAAATACAAACATTTCATCATTTGCGATTTAAAGATATTGGATAATAATGGATTATTCATATAGTTTATTCGGACATTTGCCATTATTTGTGTATAAAAAATTTTGGGAGAGGGGAAAACGTTGTTCACTCTAATATAACCGTTAGCTAATTGTCACATTGATTTAATTGACTAAAGTATGATCTCGGTTTAACTTGGTGGTTTGTTATTTCTTGTATTAGTCTAATTTCTATTGACTTGTTATTTTTATAATCATGTTTGTATATAGTTTTAATTATTTGACAGCTCAGGTTTAGTTTTAAAATCCTGGATTCCTTTCTTAGGTTACTCTCATTCCAGTTTTAGTTTCTAACATGGTCCTAGGCTATATTGTCCAAGGTTTATCAATATTGCAATGTATTAATTCTAACATACAAGTGCAACGAATTTGTCTCTTTTTGCATACCAAAATTCAAAAAGATTAACCAAAATTTCTTAAAGACATGTTAACTAAAATGGTCCAAAAATTTTGACTCAATATAAGGTAGACAGTAATTTGTACATATATGTTTAGGAAGTTAAAATAAACAACAAAAATATTTGATAAATATTTACCGTAAAATACCTCATTTCCCATCTACCTCTATGAGAATTTAAAAAAATATATTTAATATCATAGCAATGGTCCTAATTTTCCTGTGATATTTATTACTATTCATTTACAGGTGTTTCAAAAGTGTTATAATTTTTAAAATAACGGATACAAAATGGTTAATTAAAAGTTTGTATGTGCAATACTAAAGACACAGTTTAATGTTATGAGAATTTGACAAAAATGTTTGTTGATATTTTACCTAATTGATACATATTTATACAAATTTGTATTGTAGATCAAAGGATTAGTAAGATTTCACTAAAAACAAAACAAAAAATTAATAGACTACAATAATGTAATAATTGAAGTTTGTATAAATTGTGTGCTGATTTCAAAACCTTTCAGTTGATTTCAAAACTGAATAAAAGTAAAATAATGATAAATATAATTTTACATTATTATATACAATTACCAAGAAATAATTTTTGTATCAATATATCATTTATTCTATGATCTGTAATAAATTTTCAAAACCATATGTTAGTTGTTAATAAATTCACAAATTTTTGTCTGGTAGCCTAATTGTCAAGTAAGTGGAAGCAGTGCCTCCTTTCGAAAATTGTATAATTTGTTTATTACATACCTTATTTTGAAATAATAATATAATATTTTAAAGTAGAATATACTTTTTCACTAAACAATTACAAATTGAAAACTACAAAATGCATGTATATGTAGGTACACAAAGCAATGAGAATTTCGGAACTTGAAAATGATGACTTAATTTCAAGACATTCGCTTATCGTATGATCCATGCACATTACATATTATCTTATGAGACGTTAATATTAAAATATAATTTTCCATACAATGTTGTTTCTGTCATTTAGGCGTACCAGGTTAAAATGGAGTTTAAAACAATCATCACAAAGGTTTGGCCAGGTGGCTATAATAAAGCCACCCAGCTAAAACTTTGTGATGATTGTTTTAAACTCCATTTTTTTACTATGCTCAGATGTAGTAGACCTACCCACGAATTACCATTGCTATGTATACATAACCTATGCATACGTGTATTTCTTAGTTTTCAATTTGTAATTTTTCAATGAAAAAGTGTATTTTGCATTAAATTATTGTATTATTATTTTTTAATAAGGTATGTAGTAAACAAATTATCAAACATTTTTTAAAGTTGACACTACTTTGGCTTAGTTGACAATTACCGTTTTTATTCGTGTACATTTAAATGTTCACTATTTGGTAAATAAATATTAGTGGAAAATTTCACTCCATATTTCAACCTAACAGAGATGAAAAAAACCCTTTTAAGAAAAATTTGTTTGTAATTTTTTAAAACACATGTACACATGTTTGTCCTTCTCTTCTGAACCATTTTATTAACAATTATAGTATTATATAATTTATCCATATGGAAACCGACTTGTGCAAATAATTGTAGCGCATGTAGGTGAGACTCATGGTGGTCAAGAGTAGTAAGCTACTGGTTTCCCATCATTATCAATTTGTGAAATAATTTACAGTGGTTGTAGAAGAAGAAGCATGCATGTTTGGCAAGTGAACAAATTCTGTAATTAGGTTAGTTTCTCATTTTTAAATGTCTACCTTAAAGTCATCATCAGGATCGGGTAGACCACTTTGTTGACTTGGGAAATTCTATAAAAAACATGATATTTAAGAGATGCACAATGAACATAACCTACAAATAATTATTTGTTACTTCAAGAGTTACTGGAGTATGGAAAATATTTGTTTAAAGAACTATGAGAGAAAGAGATTCAGCAATAGGAACAAGTCAACTCACAATTTGAACACAAACTGGGAAAAAAATTAAGTTAATGAATTTACAAAAGCAGCCCTACAGAAAAATATACGTAAAATATATGTGACTCAAAAACTATTCCCCACATTATCCAAAATATGAAATAATTATTAATATTCTTGCCCTCCGAGGTGCACTATAGTGAATACGAGCATGGAAACCCCAAAAGCCTTAGCTGGATGTACATCTTTTATTATGTAGTCTTTGGTTAGATCACACTCTTTCATTTTCCTATCAGGTCTCTTTTGACCAACTCTTGTTCTTTTCCGCCCTAATACTATTAGTGTATTCGAGGACTAGGGGTCCTTTATTTGATGTTCTTTTAAGCAGTTTATGACTGAGATGTTTTTTGCCTTTAAACTACAAGAAAAAATATGAATATTCTCATAATTCTGTATAATACTAATATGCAATTTAATTGAACAAAATATTAGTTTTTTTTCAAAGACGATGATTTAATGCTAAGATATTTATGTTACTTTAAAACATTATTAGAATCAACAGTATACATTAATTTCCATTTCTTCAACAATTATGTTAATAACTCCCTTTTCTATGTGTTACAGCGATGTGTGGTCTTGTTACTGAAATAAGTAAAAACTGACTAGCTCTGAGGATATATAGTGGTGGAGGGTGTATGAATGTTTCTTTTCCTCAAGGAATTTCCTGTCAGTACTCTTAAAAGATCACCTTCTATGTGGGAAATATATAGTATTGTTATTTGCAACATTACTTACCTATTCCAATCCAGACAGGAATATGACGTCTGCTACCGAGGTAACTAACAAAGATGACAGTAATAACATTTCCAATCTCATAAGATGATGCAATCAGTCCAGAGAGACTGGAAGGAATTTCAAACCTCTTCTCTATTGTAGTGATAACAGAGTTGATGTATCCAGAACTCAACGCTTGTTGTAACGTCACCAGACACGATAGGAGAAGAACAAATACCTGCACAGAGTAACAACTTTATGTTAAGAAATTTATGTATTTTAGAAAAGAAAAATCATTAATTTTTTAATTTATATATCCCAAAAGTCACGTTTTCCACCACTAAAGTCTGCTTACCGATTAAAGGTTGTGGACAAATAGAGAAGAAGCCTATCTGAAGTAGTTGACACTTTCATAGTTGATAACTTAATGAAGAATTCTGTTCTGGACACGGCATCAGATGTCTTGCTGACAGTATATATTCAACAATTCAACAAACCCTTTACCATAATCTTCAGCTCGTGGGATGACTGAGCAAACCAAAAAAATCCTATGTGATATGGTACACTGATGGATCACTCGTGGACCAAGTCATCTGGGTATGGTGTTTACAGTGCGATATACTATTGGTATACGTCATCAGTATTAGCTTTTGGCAGAGAAACTGCAGACAAGCCCACAAGTGGTTTTTGCAGTTAAAGTGATACAGTTACTGATTTATTATCAAATGGTTTAAATAAATCAAATAAGCTTGGGCCTTGGGAGGTCAACAAGGCCCTTTTTGATTATTGTTTTTGGGAGGTCCAAGCTGAATTCCTTTATTCTAAGCTAAATTACTGGATATTTTAGCTAGCCATGGGACTGGAACTAGGCTACCAGAGTTGGTGAATTCTGGTCCTGTCAGAGAATCATGATGTACTTGAATCACTAGATTCAGTTAAAGTTGACTCCAGATTGATGTGGGAGTGCCTTCTATCCCTAACAACGTTGTCGTGTTTCAAGGCAGTAAATAGGTAAAATGGGTGCCAGAATATCAAGGCATCAAGAGGAATGAGAAGCCTGACATCCTTGTGAAACAAGAAGCAATGACTACTCTTAGTGGGACCAAACCGATGTGTGGCATCAGCCATTCAGCAGCTGTAAACACAGTTAAGCAACTGGCCAGTAAAAATACCCAATATAGAAGATTGAAGCACTCTAGTGGAGCCCCACATTTGATCAATACTTGGCTTCAGAAAGTATCATCTTCATAATTGTATTGTGAAGCACTTTCAAGTTGTTTTGTTTTGTACAAATCAGTCAGCATTTTAAGCATGCAACATGAGGAGAATTTCCAATAACTTGCCACAATTTCAGAAGAACACTTCTTGAAATTGTAGAAAATTTATTATAAAGTAAGTTTAGTAAGGAGATCATAAACTGTCAATCATGGCTAAGTTTTTCATCCATTCTCCCTGCCAAATCTTCATTGACAAGAAGGCAATACTTGCCTCCATCATGCACATTCATTTGTCCTTCATTGAACTACCTCACCCACTTTCTCATCATTCCATCCCTCTCTACATTTTTACCATATGATATACAAATCTGCTGATGAATTTCTTGTGAGTCTGAAATTTCTGGCGTTTAAAAAACAGACAACAGTCGATATTTCACTGTCGGCAAGATCTTGAATGGAGTTAAACTTTTAATGAATAATACAAACTGAAAAGCTAATCTGGTTTAGGCTGTAATGGTGTCTGTGAAATATCAATGAACCAGAGAGTTGTGCACAGGCAGAGTGATAATTGCAGCACCGCAGTGGATGTGCTTTGAAACGGTACTTACTTCTATGCATATTTCTGGACACGGCTCTTACTATTTAAGATCCAGCTTTACTAAGTTAAAATGTTATTTTTAAGACTACATGAAATAATCCTACTTTTTTCATCTTTCTTATCAGGTTTCTCTTTACCATTACTTATTCTTTCTGACTATGATGTTATTAGAGTATTTGAAGGCTAGGGGATTTTATTTTATGTTTTTTCCTCCTTTTTTTTAAAGGTGATGATGACCTAAAGGTTTTTGCCTTTAAACAAGAAAACAATTTTTATCTAGAACAGCAGGGGTTTTCTACGCTATTTATTTTCATGGGTACTTTTAAACATTCATGAAAATATCAGAACCATACATCGTTAATTGTTGTTTGCATAAACAGACAATGTATTTATTGCCACTAATTAAATACATATTGATGCATAATTCATTTCAGTAGGATTCCACATTACAGAATGACAATATTTCGTTTCTTATTGATAATAGTTAAACAAAAATGAATTAAATAAAATTAACAATACACTAATAGGTAAGAACTGACAAAACTATTTCAACTGTATTTTTTATTAATAAAAGTAAAATTAAATCTATGTTTTTTTTTCCATTATAAACAGATTTTAGCATTCTTTCCTTTGACAAAAACTTCTCAACCACTAATATCATAAAACCAAGCAACAAAAATCTTTCATTTTAATTTGTGCAATATTTCCCATTCTAGTTTTAACGTTATTTGATAATGGTGGATTGTTCAAATTATGAACTTGGTTTAATCGGACATTTGGCATTATTTGTGTAATGTCCGATTAAACCATATAAATAATTTGCTACTCAATTACAATTAACACTAACCAACCTAATCGGTGTTAACCATGAGTACACCACACCAGCAATAAGTATCAGCATGTTTTAAAGGAGAGAACGAACATTCCATGTTCCAATTGTACTACGGAGAATTGTTAAAATAGGTTCTGCTAAAATATATTCTACAAGAGACCGGATTCACGTTGTTAATGTTCAAAAACTTAACGAAATCAAAAACAAGCTTACTTTGGATATTACGACTAATATAAATAACAATATTAAGTTCAATTTTAAACCGAATGTAATTGAATATGGTTTCATAAGGTAATTTTACACATTGTAAACATTCATCTGGGGAGGTTTTCCTGCAGTGCTCAAATGTTTGGTATGGAAGAAGGTGCAAGAATGTTAATTTTAAAAACAAACCATATCATGTTATTTTACTCTACAGTATTGTCAATAATTTGACAATATACTCAGCGATTACGTAGATTGTTTTTCTTATGGTTTAAAGACAAAAAACATTGCAGGCATCATCACATTAAATATATTTTTTTAAATACAAAATATAAATAAAATAACATAAAGGCATAAAATAGCCCTCAAATACTCTAATAGCGCCAAAGTCAGAAGAGAACAAAAGTTGATTAAGAGAGATCTGATATCAAAGAAGGATCTAATACAAGATTGGATGGATATAGATGTAGATTCAGCTCAATACCTCTTGATTACTACACCTATCTATATTCACTACCAATTGAGTTCCTGAGAGGATAGTAAAGTAGATTCCCATAACCACTTTTAGTCCTCGGCTCTGTACCACGTTTCCTTTTGTCTGTTATTTTGTAGTAGACAAATAATTTCATTGACTTTCTGACCACACTTAAAATTATTTACTGATGTCTGGAGAATATTGTACAATACATCTTTGTAGGAAAACCATTTAGAAAAGATTTGTATTCTAATAATTGTATAATAATTAGCCAAAAATGATAAAAATCATCTTGGTTTCATAATAGCATTCACAAAAGAAATGTAAAAGAATGAAGACTGTTAGATAGAAAAATAGTCATAGGAGTGACACAAACTAGCAATGTATGTGCAGGTCTGAAGTCATACGCAAGCAAATGGTAGGCTACTGTATCTTCATCATATTAGATCTCTTGTCCCTCTACTGGTATCACTATTATAGCAATAGGATTGGAAGGAAGATCTTCACAGCATGTCCTAGACTTTAGACTATTAAACTTCACATATAATAACAACAGATGTGTTGATTGTTCGTCTGTTTTTGTAATAATTAGCTAAAAAATTTTACAATAAAATTCATCTTCAAATAAATAAATAAAATCTTGAAATGTCTTTTAAAGATAATAAATATAAGGATTATTGTAGGGTGTGTGATGTGCATGTAGCAAATATAGAATATATGCCGCTGGTAATATTTTTGGCATTGATATTTCAAAAACTTCAGGATATACAAATGAAGATTTGTATAACCTTTTTAAAAATATATAGTGTATACAATAAATTTTAAAAAATAGTAGGGCTAACGATATACATAACCAACAATATACGCAGAACAAATAAACTTTTATAATTACAATAAATGTATAAACAATATTTAAAACTCTTGTAAAAGGGGAATACACAATGTATCCACGACAAATTATATTGGTAGATAACAGAAACAACTTCAGAATAAACTAAGCTGAAAAACTCCAAAAGTATGTAATGGCAAACTGAAACAACAGTATTGGAAGCATCAGCTGTTTATGTGTTTCAAGAACACACTATTTACCAACATACTAAAATATATAACATAGAAATTGTGCTTTCTAAATCATATAAAAGATTTTTCTAACATATCTGTGGATAGTTTTAATTAAAAAATCATCAAAATTGGTTAAGTGGTAGCCGCTGGCAAAGTAACAAAAATTTTACCTTAATGCTAGCAAAACTCTGGATGAGGAATGGTCGACATGCAAAGATACCACAGTCTTGAATATCTTGAGGCAAGATGGCTGCTACTTCTGCAAACGAAGGGTGATTCTTCTCTTTTGCTTCAGTACGAGCTCTCTCACTGCTAAAATCAAAAAAACAAAATGAATAACTAAGTTGAAATTTTATTAATGAGTGTTTTACTGATTATTTGCATGGGTATACATTTTTATCTGAAGAAACAGCAGAATAAATAAATAAACGGTTAATGGGTGACATCATGGTACATACCCACCTCTAAATATAATACCCATAAGATGGTTTCTTGGGCCTTATAGGAAATGTTAAATTGTATTGGTAGATGAGAGGTCTTACCCAGTTGGGTAAGTTTGTTTAAAACAGTTATACAGGTATTATAAAGGTTTTCTGACCCTCACAATTGTGCACTACTTTCTTGACGTTCACTGGATCCTAACAAGCCTTGAAGATGTGTATTTAGTAAACAGTTTCCACTCCTTTTTCTTGTACCCAAGCAGGCTTCAAAGTAGTATATATAGGAAGGAGCTTCCACTTGGTGGTGACACGGCTCCGCCCGATTTCTTAATTATATGAATATCACATTTTCTTGGGAGGTCACGGTTCAAAATTATATTTTTGACAATAACTTACTATTTGTTATCGTAGAAAGGTGAAGTTGGTACCATAACATATAGAATTGAAATCTGAAAATTTGTTATCTAATTTAGTATGTTATAAATTCAATAACACACAAGATAATATATGTATAAAAAAAAAATGTTTAAAATTTTGATAAATTGACATTTTCAATTTGCTTATGTACAGACCACCACATCAATAGATGGACACATCATGTTGAAAATCACTTTTTTGGTTTGCTGAGGATCAGTCAAAAACTGGTTAAGTTTAAAAATAAAAAAAAGCAACCATTCATAACATAATGGAGAACTAGGAATTCTGAACGTTTAATTTTCAAGTAAGAGGCAGTCAAAACGTAAGTTGCATATGTATGTATAGCTCTCTGTTATAGGTATATTTGATTACAGAAGTTGATAACATTGTTTAAAATCCTGTAAATTTTTTATGACGAATTGTCCAACAAATCCATTGTTGACAAATAAAAGTAATAATGTCACGTCACTTTGAAATTGCATCTAAATTGGAAATCTAAGTTACTCATATTCTTTAGACTAAAAAGTGAAATCGGACTTAAATTCATCAAAAGTTAGGTGAAGTTTACGGTGAAAAAGCTTTTTCAGTTCAGTCCATTGTAAAATGGTGAGTTGTTTGAAAAATGGCCACATAGAAATTGAGGACAAATGTAAGCAAGGAAGCCCATCGACTTTAATCATGGATGGCAATGTTTAACATGTTCAACAATTGATTCTTGCAAACAGAAGAATTACGGAGGACGAAATCGCACTGAGATGAATATTTCTCATGGAAGTGTATACATTATTATCTCGGAGAATCTGCAGTTTCGAAAAGTGTGCACTTATTGGGTGCCTAGCTTACTCACTGCAAAACACAAAGGGAAGCGATTTTACTCCGCTCTCCAGTTCTTGCTACATTATAACAGAGAAGGCAATCCATTTTTGGACAGAATTGTGACCAGAGAAGAAAGGCAATTAAAGACCACTACCACAAAAAATTATCAAAAGGTGTTGTGCTTCTCCATGACATTGAAAGCCCACATTCTGGTCATGTCACAAGAGGTTTCATAAGGCAGAAGTTCAAATGGGAAGAGTGGGAACATCCTCTGTATAGTCCAGACCTTGCACATTGTGATTTCCATGTGTTCGGTCCAATGAAAGAAGCTCTTGTCAAATAGACTGAGTATTGAGTAAATTGGACTGAGTATTTTTAATGGAGGAGTTTAAAATCTTGTCACTCGATATGATAATTATCTGATTCGATATGGCAATTATGTAGAAAAGTAAAGTTTAATTTGTAGTTTCAGAATAAATATAGAAATTTTCATAATTATTACAAATTTCATTTTTTTAGGCCAATGCAATTTACTTTTTGACTGCCCCTCAAATGAATTACTTTTGAATGAAATACTGAACTCACTTTACTGTGAAATGTATGAGGAGTATCAGATACTTAGGGCTGGTTCTACAATCCTCCGATAACTGCCCGATAATTTCCCGATAGGACTAGAAAATGTGTTCTACAATCCCGATATAACTTGCCAGGAGGTTAAAATTCGCTATACTGCTGATAAAGTTATCAGCTAGTTTAAGCTCCCATTAAGTAGTTATCCTGCTGATAGAATAAATTGGTATTTTTTGTTACATTTGATTTGTGGCTACTATGTTTATTTATAAAAAAAAAAATCTTTAATATGTTTATTGATTATAAAGAAGTAGTATAATCATTTTTTTAAATTTTCCTAAAGCATGGTCCTTCCTTTTTTTATTTTTGGACTTTTATATTAGATTAGCGGCTAGAAACGGTGTGGTTTTGATCAATATTCTGGCTATTAAATTCATTCAATTATATATATAAATTCCATATTGCCTTATGAATGCTTTAAAATAAGTTTATTACTAAATTACTTACGTCTTAGCAATCTTGTGTTTAGTATTTATTTATTAATATTTCATTACAGCTGTTTCGGTATAACATATACCATCATCAGATGAAACAATACGTTTACACAACACAGATACACATTTCACAAAAATAAATAAACATAAAATGTTTGGTACTGCAGTACAAGTCGAAAATAATATAAAATAAGTTGAGATAATATAGCCACATCTTTCTAACGTGGTGGTCAACAGAAGAATTACGGAAGACTGAGATGAATATTTCTCAATTTTGGAATGATGCCTGGTGGCTATTGTACAATTCTCTACAGCCCTAATAAGAGGACTGATTTTAATCAAATTTAGTATGTGGACATATCTTGGTCATATTTAGAGATATTTTGTTTCCATTTTTTTTATATATATAAAATACTATAGCTCCATAAATGCTAGTTCATGAGTTTTGGGTAAAAAACTAAAAAATCATATCAGCCATGGGGCTGTTATAAAAGACGTAATTTCTCATAATTGGCTAATAATTTCGTTCCAATTGTAATGAAAAATGGAGATTTATAACTCAAATCCAAGTGCAAAATTTGAAGTAAAAAAAAAGTTCAAAAATAATTGCCAAAAACCAAAATGAATCTTGACTGCTGTCATTAAAAGGTTAATTTTAATCAAATATGATTTATGTTGAAGACAGTGAAGTAAATTTTTGGCTCTATTTAAATATATAAATATTTTTCAAAGCCATGTTTCATGTTTACTTTTTCTCTGACAACTACAAAAGTGACATTTTTAATGATGGTTAGGTTTGGTTTGTTGTTTTGTTTAGTTTTGGGGATAAGTGAGTGAGATAGTTTGTGCAATATTTTTGCACAGTTTATTCTTTAAATATAAATTCCAATTGAAAAATGTGCCTGCTTTATACACTGAAATTCTTAAATTTCAACTTCGTAATTTATTTTAAAGGCATTCTGATACTATCAAAATTAACAATACTAAATATATTATTGATGGTATTAATATCATTGTTATTTGATGCTATAGGTTTCACATCTGACAACTATAATACAAGGTTGAAGAAACACAAACACCAACAAAAATATGTAAAGATGATGTGACAGTATGATTGATTACACTATCGAAGAATGTATAGAACTTATCACATCAATAATAACTGACGTTTAGTGAGGATGCAATACTTGGAAAATTCTAAAAAACACTTTTTATGCAAATCGTCTTTGTATGCAGATTTTAAAAGAGTTTAAAAAATGAAAAACTCTGTAAATAACTTTCTGAAACATATTATCAAAGCTTCCTCCACTCTTCCACTTCAATAAAAGAACTAATATATTTATCACTGATCAATCCAATTCGGCGCTGTGGCTGTTCAATCTGGGGATCTTCTTCTAACTCTCAAGAAAGAAGAATTCAAAAAATCCAAAACTGTTACTTCAGATGCTCCTTGGAATGTGTAAAACTTCACATTGCATCCTGACCTTTGAGTTCCAGACATATCAGTTCCTCCATTTACTGTAGGTTATTTTGATAATTTATTCAGTATAACTATTCACTACTCCAGTAAATCCCAGAGAATCTCTCATCCGACCAACAACACAGACAACTCAAAAGTAAAAAGCATTTTGACCTCAGATTTCTGTAACTACAGCACAACCATTAGATTTATGGAGACCACTATTTATTGGGAAGGGAACTCCTATCTAAGCACCAAACTAATTAAACTGTGTACAATAAAGTAATTAATAAAATAAATAATTAAAAAATAAATCATGGAACTGGTATACCGGTACTGAGATGATACAACTCACAGTTTTATAACAAATTTTGTTTTATAATAACATTGGCTTAAATGATAACTTAAATTATAAGAGTATTGTGACACTATTGTAGATATACATTTAAAAAAATCATATAACTTGTAAATAAACTTTCTCACATATGTACACTGTACAGAAAAAGTTATGTAATGGGTAAATAAAATTGATGTTGAGCTTTTTGCTCATATATATCCATTTTGAATTTTGAGATCCCTGACTAATAATGAATGCCTTTCTGTCGAATCTACAGTATTCTACAGGTCAAATGCATGGACTGATTTAATTAAATTTGGTCAGTAAACATATTTTGGATGTATCTCGTTGTTTTCTTAAAAAAGTTGTTTTCTTAATATTTGGGGGGGACCACAAAATTATGTTTTTCAGTAAAATTTCAAATGATTTTGATCAAATTTTGGTCAAAGATAGCCTCCAAAAACCCAAAAAAATGAGTTGCCATCTCTTCGAAACATCAACCTGGAGATGTCATAGAAACCATAATTTGTCATAATCGTCTCATCTGATTTTGTTCAAATTTTAATGAACTGTGATCCCATTTGCAAAATCTCAAGGAAAAAAATATGGTTAAAAGATAATTAGAAAAATTAAATAGAACCTTGACCGCTGTCATTAAAAACTTAATTTTAAATCAAATACGATTTATACTAATGACATGGCACAAAATCGTAAAATTCGTCGTTTCAAAAAGTGAGTTCATTTTTGTTTTTGACCATTTTAATGAACTGCAATTTTTTTTTATTTCAGAATTTACACATGAATTTAAGTCATTAAATATTCTTAATTTTTTACTAAAATTTGAATGAAATCGATAAAGCCATATTTGACAAATTTTATAATAGCCCTGTGCCAGATTTTTTATTTTTATACAAATAACTTATGAACAAAGATTTTTGAAAATATGGTGATCAATATTGTTTTTGGTTCCTTAGAGGCAAAATACATGAGAGCAAAAATTTGATAAAAATATTTAGAGTCGGTTTTAAAAAATTGTAATTTTGAGTTTTTTTCTTATGTAGTTATTTATAAAAAAATGTCCTCAGATAATATGACCAAAATATAGCATACTTAGCAAATTTGATTAAAATATAACTATGTGTTTGTTTATACATACAACAGACATTATTTCAAAAACAATTTTTTAAACTTAAAAACGGATATATATCCACAAAAAACTTGACATTGTTTCTTTCACCCATCACATAACTTACTCTACACTACATATGTGTAACAAAATAAAAATCAATAATAAAGAAAAAATACTTTGTTTTCCCCCTCAGTTATAAGTAATATTGACATTTTCCGTCAGTTGGTTGGTGGGAGAAAGTTAAAGCAATGTTTTTGTACTGTTTATTACTTTGTGGAAAAGTACAAAATATTTTAAAAGAAATTAATTAAATTTTTTTCCCCTCTCAACAAATATTTATAAAAATAATGGAAAGTCTAATGTTGACAGAAGTTAACATTAAAATGTTGATTCACTTGAACTGTATTTATATAATTAAACACAGAAAGTAGAATGTTTGTCAAAGTTTGCACAAATTATATCTGTCAGAGCAGATGCCAAAAAGCCATATAGAGATAAATTTTAAATTGAAATTATTATTAGAGAAAACTTTAACTGTAGACTAACAAACAAGAACAGAGATAAACTCGACATATTTATTGTAACTTCCAAGTTTTTATTATAATAATGATTTACACTTAAGATGATCCCAGTAGATGTACAATAAAATGGTTGGAATTTAAGTACCTAACTTTGTATCTTCTTTCCTTCATGAAGAATTCACTTGAAATGAGGAACATTTGTAGAAAATTAATGGCTGTATTCAGAAACCTTCTCCAGTGAGTAACTACGCTTGAGTTTATCTCATTAAAATATACTTTCAGAAAACTTGCTCATTGAGAAATTGTAAATAAGGAACTTAACTAAAATAAGCCTACTCAACTCTTCTGTGATGTAGATCTTGACAGTTGTATTATCTAAACATTAAAACATTTTTTACTCTATTATGTTATTGTGTGGGCAAACATTTGAGATTTTGGAGGAAAAATCCATTATAAAGTCTTCTGCAGTTTTTACAAAATAAATGTTCGTTGGTAAAAGTATAAGATGAATTTTTAAGAAAATTGATATGTTGGGTGTAGGTTTTTAAAGTAAGATTCATTTTGAAATTTCAGCCAACTGTTGCAGTGAAGTAAGATCGCACATGTGCTGTGTTTTATTTGGATATATTATAATAAGCACCTGTTGGCCAGTTAGCCAGTATTTTATACGTGATTGTTGTGGTGTGTGAATGATTTAATAATATAATAAAATATTCTAGCCAACTATGAGGCTATACATTATGAGGCTATCATAGATACAACAAATCATGCCGTGATACTATAAATCATTTTTATATTTTAATGTGTGTTTTTATTTAAAATGGACCTTACTTTAAAAACACAACCACCTATACTCAGGTTCTTTCAAGAACCTGGCAAATTGTGCTATATTTATAAATTTGACTTTCAGTCAAAAGAAAATTTTCTGAAGCATCATTCTTCCCTTTGTCTTTGGTCTTCCCATCAAGTTAAGCATCTTTGAATGAAGTTTATGGTGAGTATTAAAGTTTTCCATTGGGGTACTTGTTTTTGTGAAGGATGTGCTAGCATAAATAATGACTCAATGCCAGGAAGGCTAAAAACATTAATAGATTAATGAAGTGTAAAACTTGTGGTGGAATGTCTTAAAGAAGATCGTCAAGTGACATCCGAGAAAATAGCACAAGCTATATCATAATTCAAATGCAAGTTTACTGTATTTTGACAAACAAATTCATGAAAAGAAAAATTTCTCTTCATTGCGTCCCTCACTGCTCAATTGCTGAACAGAAACAGAAATGCCTGAACATTGTAACAATACAGAAACATAAATTTGATGTTTGAAGTCAAGCATTTTATTGACCAAACATGGGTTAGAGACTTTGAACCACAGTTGACATCAGTAAAATCAGTGGAAACATCCATACTATACACAATCAATTTGATTGAATCCAGTTAGAGATTGAGCAAATGATCACTTGAGGAAACATCGAGAGATATAATGTGGAACAAGTGTGATACTAAATTATTATAATGATTCATAGCAAAAACTAAGTTGACTTGCTAGAGAATGAAGTAGGTACTCGTTTTTCACGACAATGCACGCCCACATATAGGAAATGCCATAACTGATTTACTCTGTAAATATGGATGGGTAATTATTACCGAACATGATACACAGTCTAGATATAAGTCTAACCAGATTACAAATGAATTTCAAAGTTTAAAGAGCTCTTGGTGATTATTTTCCAACCAGAAAGAGTTTTCTGCAGCAGATACTCAAGCCATCCGAGAACTGAACACAAGTGATACCCTTGATGGAAAAGCAAAGATTCCGAAGCACTAGGACAAGTTCATTAAAAAGCAGAGGGATAATATAGAAAAATTGAAAAGAAATACTGCCTTCAAAAATTATAAAATAATGTGCATAAAGTAGTTTTACTAGCATAGTTACATGCATGAAACTAAATGATGTAGCTAAATCAAGGGCCATTGTTTGTCTACAGACATTTCAGTAGGTTTATTAGTAGTTATGTTAGTAATAGTTTAGTAGTTACCTAGTACCTAGTAGATTGCACGTAACATAGTAGGATGGTAACATAATAGATTTTTCCTTAATAAAAATCAATTTTATACATATACGAGGAAATGTTGGATATATTAATAAAAGATTTAACTAAAATTAGCATGTCTGCATTATAAAGGGGTCGTTTTGAAAAAGTAAACATGGTGCTTCATCTACTTAACTCACATTTTGGAATCATTTATTTTCTTTTTTCTTAGAATATGTTGATCTTAAAGACCAAATTTTATTTAAGCTTCTAGTATTCCAAATCATGTATAAGCATTAGTCCTTCAATTTACTTGTAAAGCTACATCTCTTGTTTATTTATTTTTATAAATATGGTTACTAGTATTCCACAAACATTCTCTGTCTCTGTAAGCTTCAACAAGTTTGAGAGTAGTCTCTTCATCCCAGCAAGAAGTCATAATAAATAATATCACAATATATATATATATATATATATATATATATATATATATATATAGGTGAGAATATTTAAACAAAATAAATTATACAACTATTTTGACAAACACTCAGACTTCACTAAACACTTCACTAAAATTGTTGTCAAGTGTCTACACAGGTATAGTGACGTTCAGCTCTTGGAAAACTTATTAGTTTCTTAAGTTATTTCCACAAGTAAATGAGCAAGAGTTCTATTCACTTCACTAAAAATATTACTAATTTCCTTACATGTTCAAGTACTAAACAGTGCAGTTCATACGATAGAAGTAAATCTGCATTTATTTATGAAGGAACACTCATATATTTAACTAATAAAAAATGCTCTTGATTTTCACCAGGATGTTTCCAACACATGTAAGTACATGAAAATAACAGATATTGGAATTAATTTCTATTATTCTTTACTCCTCCCACCACCCCTGCAGGCTCATTTTAGTGAATACGGATTTTGCAATCCTAAGGGAACCTAGCTGGATTTACACATTTTTCTAATCTAGTCTTGGGTTAGACCCCTCTCTTTCATCTTTCTTCTCTTGACTGACTCTTGTTCTTTTCCAACCCTGACGCTATTAGAGTATTCGAGGGCTATGAGTCTTTATTTCATACTCTTTCTTCCTTTTTTTTATAAGACAATGATGAATGAGAGGTTTTAATTGCCTTTAAACAAGAAGTGAAAAAAATTTAAAAGATAAAAATACTCCACATTACAACTTACTTGTCAACAAGTCCTGACGAAGGATTCCGACTATGGCACTTGATGACAGTATCATAACAAGGTACAGGTACACTAGGTCCTGGATTGTCTGTATCAGTATTGTTACAGTCTTCAGTATCTGTAGTTTCAGAATACAGTCCAGTCATAGCGTACATGGACTCCTGTCTTCTATGTCCATGGCACACACTTCCTGCATTGTTGGTAGCCATCTTGTCTGCTGATTCTGCTTCTGTGTTCTAACACGTCATTTCACACCTGAAACAAATTAAATATGGGTTTAAATATTTTAATTTTAAAATAATGAATGAAATGGTTTACTGTAGTGGCAAAGCGACTTTATAAGGTAAGTTTGTATAAAACTATAATAGAAAATATTGAGCTATATGGAGTTGAATTATAGGAACTATAAAGAATGGTTAAATAAAATATAAAAGTTATGGAGATATGATAAACTGGCAGGTCACTAAACTAAATACTGTTAGGAATAATAATATATAGACGAAAATGCAAGTTGATTTGGATATAACTGAATAGACTGAGATTAACATTTTAAACTTTTTGGAGACCTGCAAAAATTGTTGGAGCAGTGGCACATTTACAAATTGGGCATCTTAGTTAAATAGTCTGCTCTCTCATCAACCCAATAAAAAATAATTTGACTTAACCTTACCTAATTCACTTTGCATGTAATAATAATTTTGCTTGTACATTAATAAAGTGTATTCAGACATTTAAGAACCAACAATGGACTATGTAAGATGTACTCTAATAGAGACATAATGGAATCAATAAAATTTTACAGGGCTGAGTGGCTATGGGATGTGTTAAGAATGATAGACAGCAATATGCCTAAAAAAATGCTTCATAAGATATATACGACAAATAGAAGAAGGAGACCCCGAACATGTTAGTTGCCGGACTTGATAAAGATGAGGTGACAAACTGGACAGGAAAAGCAGGATACAGAGATGTCTGAAGATTTGTTATGCAGGAAGTCAAGGTTCAACCCAGGCTATAGTGCTACTGAGTATTTGTTCAGCAAATTGTATTATTAAGGATTTGGAAGTGGATGCCACCAGCAAGGAGGACACAAAGAAGATCGAGAAATTCTTGGAAAGGAGATATTAAAAAAAAGGAAGATATCCAGAGGTTTAACTTATGAAGATTGTGATACAAGAAATTGGAAGGGGTGTCATCAGCAGCAAAAACAATTAAAAACAATAATGTATGAGAATCAAAATGTATTTAAAATATATTTATCAGACGAACTAGTTTCAATGATTTTTATATTCAAATAATCAGTGCACAAACTTTCTCACAAGTATGTGTACAAAACACACACATACACACATACCACACATACAAAATTACTTACTTTCGTATTTGTTAGAGCAGAATATTGCCAGGCTCCTAAAATAATCGTCCGATCATTAAGGTTCAGACTTAGTGAAACCCAGTGTTAATATTGAACCTACTCTTGGCTCATGTCCAAAACTTACCCAGTATATCTCATAATAAGATTGAAATGATGTTTTTAATGACAATGATTAAGGATTATTTTATTGGTAATCGTGTGGTGCGATAGCCTATGAAGTAAGACAGCTTTTCAGTCAGGTAATATAAGGTCAGCTTATCGAGTTTCCTTCACAATAATTATAACCTTCACTTTCAGAATTGATCACCAATAAGAGCACAATTTACTTCACAATGCTGAGTTAACACCTACATTTTTTCATTCCTACAGGAATTTTATTCCTCCTTAACCACTGTAGGATAATAATTTTGATAATTTACAATTTGATAAACCAGTTTGGGTTATAATTCTTCACTTTTTACGAAAATTGTATCCATTTTAGAAGCCAATTAAGAGAAATCATGCTTCAAATCATCTCCTTAGACCAGTCTTTGGTTTTATTCTGATGACTTTTGAATCGCCATTTTTGGTACAATATGTTAGCAGAAATGGATGATACTACAGCCACACAGATTTACTAAAGTCAAAAATTCTTGGAAGAAAATGATAAGACCGAATATGAGATATGGACATTAACGAAAAAGGTGAGATGCTCTAAGATTTCGAAAAGAAAATTTTCCAAAAGACCTGTGGGATAAATGGTGTATCAGGATGAATTACGAAATAGATAGACTGATAGGGAGTACTGATATTGTGAGATAATAAAAAGCTCTAAGACTTGCTTTGCTAGGGGACATGTCTTCAGAATGGGCACATGGAAAGACTAAGAAAAGTGTTGGATGGCTGATGTTGAAGTTTAAAAGTGAGGAATGATAGAATTAAAAAATAATGGCTGGCATGAAAGAGAAAAGTTATCGTGAAAGCCAAATCAAACACTGGGTTGTTAAGCCATGGAAGAAAAAAAAAGAGTGACCAATGTTTTTTGTTAGAACCCTTAGAACTTTCATTTGGGAAAATTGTGATAAAAAACTTTTCAGAGTCAATTTTGAAATTATCATGGAGGGAGGGGGTTACATGCATAATTAGAGACAAAAATTCTTAGATACTAATTTTGAATAAAATTAATCATAAAAAGTTCCTGTGAAATCACTGTTGATAAACATAGTTACAGACATGTAAAAACCCATTTTTGGATCCAAAGGCACTTAAAACTGATTTCAAAAAAAAAATTCAAATCACAATATTTACTTTCATTGAGAAGGAAAAAAAACAACTTACAAATCAAAAACTGCAACAGACACAGGTAGACCACGAGATAAAGTTTCTGTAAATATTATTAATATTGTTCTTAACACATAACACAGATTTGAAATATATACTTGAAACACTTTAATAACACTTCAGTTAGCAATGTACAGAAATTCTGATCTTTCATTTTGAGCAATGATGTAAGCTTAACCAACAAATTAAGCTTATAATAAATTTAGAACAGCTGGGACTTATTTCTTAAAATGACAAGTGACAAGAGACATGTAAAAATGAAGACTTGTGATAAGTTGGCCATTTTTTGTTCCTTAAACGTTTCTGCTACACTTTTGTCACCGACTAGTTGACAAATGATAATTATTAAAGATTCAAATAAATTTAAATATTTTGTTGAGGTTATACAAAATTCCATTGAATTTAAAAAGGACTGAAATTTTAATAAGATAATTCTTCCTTTATATAAACTCGAACACATATAATAACCTGAGACAATTTCGGCGAATTTCATTATTATAGAAAAAACGAGTACAGTAACCTCAGACTAGGAGTGTGTCTGATGTAATGGGCGTCTCCTCCCTTCCACTTCCTTCCCTAACCTGACTTGAAGGTACAACTCATTCCAAGAAAACTAGGTACACAAATTACTGCTTAGCTACATTTAATTCATTAAAGTTAAAGTACAAGTTAATTCTTAAAAGTTTTATATTGTAAACGTTTTATTCTTATTTACACCGTTAAAAGTAACGAAAGTAGGGTAGGCGTTTACACAGAAGCATTTGAGGTCTATATTTTTTTTATTGGAGTTGTACCGCTGAAAGCAAACGCAACAAACGAAATGTGGGGGGGCCCCTATTTTTCCTCTCCACCCCAGACACATTCCTACCTTGAAGATACTGTATTTGGAGTTTTTGTAAAAAATACCCATAACTGAAAACACAGCCAATTAGCATTATGTGGGTATGATTTCCTCAATACTTTACAAAAATTCTGACTCAGTTCATGAATTTGTTTCAAATGTTAAAGGTTATGTTTAGGTAAAATACCCAAGAATAAAAAGGTTTTCAAATTGCATGTTCTATTCTAATATTTCATAAAACTTCCCATAACTAATTTCAGAAAGGTCAATCCTAAAATTTTAATACCCCAAGAATAGTAGAAGAGATTCCCTTTTAAGTTTTTTGAAGGTCTTATATTTTCAGAGATGCCAATGGCGGACAAGTTAAAAACATTCCACTAACTTCTCACACACCCACCAATAAAACCAAATATTAATCAAAAATTAACATATCTCACCATCTCCCCAAAAATTAAAACACATTTTTCCCTTTTTAATATGCAGGTTTTCTCCATGTATTTCATATGGGAGAAAGTTGATATATAGAAGGGATCCCAATATTTACAACAAACATTTAAACATTTTGGGATCCCTCTTCAAAACATTAAATTAAAGCATTTTTTATAAATAATTTAAATAGAGCTGGAACTAGCTTAGCCTGTAATTTCAACTTGCGATTTGGTACAGTGGTTTATGTAGTTAATCGCTCATTTCCGCAAAAATTTTAATGTAATCGGTAAGCCTATTTTGTAAGGTTTTTAAAACAGTTTCATAACTCCTTATGCAATAGTTTTTGAAGAGATGGTGGCCAATTTGTAATTTAAGCTATTACAAGCTAAAGTTTAGAAAAAAAGTTCAAATATTTAGGCCGATTTTAAGAAAATATAAATTTTATGTTTAGGTTTTATGACACCTATCCCGAAATTTCAAATTATGGAAAAAAGAAATATATATTCGAAGAAACATATTATATATTCGATAAAAATCGGTCCACTCGTTTTGACTATTGACCAGAATACTGTACTGACAGACAGGGAAGATCAATCTACCGTTAGAGCTCAGTGGACCTGTAAATGGATACCGCGAAAAACTCAACACTGATTTTTTGACCCATCGCATAACTTTCTCTATAAGTAAAACATGATGTAGGGATTAAGGCGGTAGATATATCACACTCCTTGAATGGTAAGGACTCTTTTGCTCTAATAGTTCTAAGGATATTAATCTAGGATAAAATCTAGAAAACCCAATCTTTGAACTGATATTGCTCATACTCCCCCCCCCCCTCTTCCGTCACAAGATAAGAACCCCTAAGCATGCTGTTAGAGATGAAGAAGAAGCACAAAGGAAAAGTGACACCGCTGATTATTATCTGTTGCTATTCATCCCACCCTCCCCATGTCTAATAAGCAGAAGCTCTTGATAAATGACGCAGTAGATGAGATATTTTTATTCGTTTTAATAAAACAGTTGATTTTAAACCCAAATGATAAATGTAACAATACGAATTGAGGTTATGTTATGATTATGGTGTAACTAGGTCGTCATCAAACGTCAAACTGGAACGAAACAAGTTTCTTAGTTAATCTACAATCTATTTCAAATTGTACACAAAACATAAAAACACCTTAGAACTGCAGTTTTCATTTAGACAATGAAAACAGTTTCTATTGAACTGTTTGTCTTATTGAGAGAGTGTGTATGAGAAGGTCTTTTGTGAAAAACAACAAATATCCTGTGCGTATGAAAGTGAAATTATATATATCATGAAGATAATGTTATGTCGATCTAATTACTAAACTTAACCTCAAACTGATTTTAAGGTTATATTATGAATAAGCTAATGTTAAATCCGATGTTATAGTAAGGAATGTTCTATTTATTTTTTTTAGAAACAGACAGCTGATTTGATAAGTTCTTATACGTGTAGTGGCAATTATAATTTTTAAATCTGATAAAAATTTTAAATCCGCTTTCGTCACGACCGACATGATCGTTTCTATTTTTATATTAATACATATTACAACTTAGTCTTGTGACCTATTTACTAATTTCATTCTAAGAATGTTTTCTCCTTCTCCATTCCTAGCCCTCGAATAGCCTTAGAATTAGAAAAGAACCAGAGTTAGTCAAGAGAGATCTGAAAGAAAGGGATCTAATCTAAGACTACTTGAAAAAAGGTGTTGGTCCAGGTATGTTTGAATGGTTTAAATTTGGAAATACTTGTCGATTACTTGATGATCATCATAAGATTTTTTTTTAATATTGGAGAACATTTTAATTATAGTTTAATAATAAAAGCATATAAAAAAAAAGTAATATCGGTAAGTTGTCAATCAAAGAATAAAAATAAAAAATGGACGCCGTCTATGTACAAATCTCACCATCTAAGCACAAGGTAAGTCGTTTTGTATTCAAATCGAGGTTTTAATGGCGATGGTCAAGATTCTGCTTTTTCAATTATTTCAGAACCGTGATATTTCTTTACTTACAATTTTGCATGCAAGTTTATTACTAAAATTTAAAAAATCGGTATATCCGATTATGAGAAATTGCGTTTTTTATTAGAGTACAGCCAGAGTGCGGCCAAATTTGAAAACAGGCGCGATAATTGAACCTGTATGAGCTATGAGAGTGATCACAGTGGAGACATCGACAAACGCGCGTATCGGAGTCGGACAATCTACCGGAATAAATTCTTTCGCGTGTCCTTATTGCTAAAGTGTTTTTTTTTTTAAACCCTCAAGAGGTGAGTCTGGGCTTGCCAATCCTGATGTATTAAAACTATTTATTTTTTACTATCTACAGTATACCTTTACTCTAGGGATGGATCCCGGTTTTTTATCTTAACTATCTCTCTCCTTCTTGAACAACTCTTGTTCTTTTACAACCTTGACGCTGTTTGAGTATTCGAGGGCTGCAGGTCTTTATTTGAAGTTCTTTTCTTCTATTTTTTTTAGAAGGCAATGATGACTGAAACTTTTTTTACCTTTAAACATCTAGTAAAAAAGATTTTGTTCAAACCCCGCTATTTAGTGCTAACATTCATTCCTATATATTCGGTAAACCAACACTGTTATTTTTTAACTGTAGAAAAAGATGATAGTGTTCGCCAAACTCATTTATTACATTCATGAACTGTGGTTCTAGCTGATTTTAATTTCAATTCTACATATCAGTTGCTATGCAACGGTATCATACAGTTGTCTTAGCCTGACAACTCCATGACTGTGCACTAGCTGGTACAGTAGCCTCAGACTAGGATTGTGTCTAGTATAAGGGGCGTGTCCTCCCTTCTACTTGCTTCCCTAGCTTGACTTGACTGTACAACCCATTCCAAGAAAACTAGGTACACAAATTACTTCTTAGCTACATTTAATTCCTAAAGTTACAACTTCGTGACAGACTTTTGTAAACGTTTTATTCTTATTTACACCGATAAAAGAAACGAAAGTAGGGTCTGTATTTTTTTGTTGGGGTTGTACCGCTGAAAGTAAACGCAACAAACAAAGTGTGGGGGCCCCTCTTTTCTTTTTGACCCCAGACACATTCATAGCATGAGGAAACTGTAAGTAGAGTTTCGGCCTCCACTCTGACCCCACCGGTTATCAGAATCGGAACCGGCGTACACTTTGACCTTGCCGTGTAAGCTCCATGACGGATTTTTTTTTGTTTTTTACCGATAACTTAAAATCCGGCAATTTTGAGAGATGCTATGAATACTTTATATTTGGGTATCTAGAGGTGGAGCCGAATTGAGAACATTTTGATCGGTTTTCTTAAAGGAGCTTAAATTTTAAAGTTACAAAACAAATAAACGTTACGTGATATGGCCAAAATTACACACACTAAATTTCACACAATCGGTTCACGAATAATTAAATCCAAAACCATTCTTTTAAAATCAGAGGATTTCAAAACGGATATTTTCCCAAAAAATCCGACACTGGTTTTGACCCATCACAACTTTCTCTATAAATAAAATGTGAGATAGTAATCCAAGAAAGCCCCAGCGTATCAGTACCGTACTATATTACACAACTCAAGGAGAAATGTCAATCCCAACAGTAATTTAACCTGAGTGAGTGTATAACGCAATCTGTCTCAATATGCAATTAAGGTCTTGTTCGTGAATTGAGTTTAAGAGGTTCTACTGCTCGTAGAATCTGTTGAAACAATCAATATACAAGTATCTGACATCATCACTTCAGTGTCAATGGAATAGAATATATCTACCTTCAAGTGATAATCTCGAGGAGCCGTAACTGGATCTCATGCAGTTTTGATTAGATCTCTCTTGACCAACTTTTGTTCTCTTCCAAACTTGATGCTATTTTATATTCTTTTATACCAGTATACAAAGTACAGAGGAAGTTTGGTAATCGTCGATAATCTCGATCTCCACTTTTTACCTACTCTTTTGTCTTTACGTTTTTGGTCTATGCAAAGAGAAAAAAATATATGGTCGTCGTCGTTGTTGTATGGTATGTACGTCAACACGATAGCAGTCACAACAAAATAAGATAGGAGCACGAAATTTGGTATATGTGACTTTAGTGTGCCCTATTGAAATTCAGGAAATTTGAATTCAAAATGTCTAAATAGCGGCCATTTTAAACGGGTTTCGTTCATATCTCGTGTGTTATATACATTAAATTAGATACAAATTTGCAGATTTAAATTCTGCATATAATGGTACTAACTACATCTCTTTACAATAACAAATGGTGAAGTTATTGTCAAAAATGTAATTTTAACCCAGACTTTCCAAGAAAATGTGATATTCATAGAGTGGAGGCCAGCCAGGGTACTGACACGAGCGAAGCGAGTAGAGACTTTTTAATATATGTATACATCTACAAGGCCCGATACTGCCTAACCAAATTCAAGAAAGTAATGATAAACATAGTTACTAGATTCAGAAAATCTGTGTAACAACTTACCCTACTGGATAAAGCCACTTGATCTCTTAATACAATTTAACATTTCCTACAACGCCCAAGAAACCAAATGTTGATGATTACATTGTATACTGGGACTGGGTACGTACCATGGTGACGCCCATAAACTTGTTTTTATATGGTGATGATGACCAACAGGTGTTTTGACTTTAAAAAACAAGGGGGAAAAAATGATACTGACTGACAATTTCGTCTTAGTGTCAAGTTGTGCAGATCACCAAAATGCAAAAAGTAAATTCAGGATCTACAAGTGGTTGGTTCTGTGAACAACACACCCAGCTCACTGGAAATTTTAATACATTCAATAGTTCTTGTACACTTTATGGTCTGACTCACGATATGATACAGCAATATTCATTGATCAATGAAAGAAAATTCCCCAAAACCATAATAAAACACGAACAACCAAAAGACTGTATAGTTATGTTTATTCAACCTTATGTACATTTCAATAACATTGCTATCATCTTCAGAATTTGTGTGTATTGTCCCTCTGAAGATGATAGCAGTACCATTGAAATATACATAAGGTAGAAAAAACATTAATTACAGTCTTTATGTTGTTAGTGTTTTATTGTGGTTTTGGATGATTTTCATTCACCACAGCGCTCTAGTGATTCATACGATCAATAAATAATACAACAGCTATTGTACACTTGAACAAAACACCACTTACAGAGAGGAATAATACAAAATAGATGCTTTATGGTGGTTTGCTCTTGCCTTTCTGATTGAGATTTATCATTCAATGGATTGCAGGAAGTAGTAGTAAATATTTTGCTGTTAACATCGATTTAAATAAAACCTGGAATAAAACCAATCCTATTTGTAAGCCTCAGTGGCTGGTGCCCAAATTCATAGGAAACGTAAACAATCTGATTACTGTTTATATTTTATTCTAATTCACATTGATGTAAGAATATAAGTTAGATACCCTCACTATAGTAAGTACGGGTTTTGCAATCCCGAGGAATCCTAGCTATATTTCACACAGTTTTGGGTATACCATGGTACTGAACCCAGGGATACCACTCATAGACATCTATAATAAAAGTTATATGTTTTGTGTTGTTTGCTCCTTACATTGTGGTTTTCATTCATTGGGATCACAGTGGTAGTAAATATTATCTTGTTCCCTGAAGTAATGTGAGAGCGGTCCCGGGGAGGAATGCTGCCCTAGAAAAGAGGAAGGTTTTTAGTCCGTAGTCCTGCGGGTAGTCCGACACTATGTCCCACAGGGACTAATGCGTAAATGCATTTTCTCCAAACCTCTAAAAAAATATATATTCTATATTGATTAATGTATACAAACCTTGGTATGCTGACAACCTTAAATAAGGAACCAAATATCCATCAGATGCTCACCTATACGGGTGGGAAACTCGAAGTATTCTACCTGGATGAACGTGTGTTATTGGATTAGATCCCTCTTTTTCATTTTTCTTATCAGGTCTTCTGACCCTGACATTATTAGAGTATTCAAGGACTAGTGGTATTTGTTTATGCTATTTCTTCTTTTATTTATTAAAAGGCGATGATTACTGAGAGCTGTTTAACCTTAAAAAAATCCTCCGCTACTATAAGGATCGCCACGGATCTTAACTGATGGTTTGGCAAGCGCTGGGTTAGGCGAGGGGAGGGGTGCGGGTACTTTCCTAAAAACATTATACACCTCCGAAACGGCCAGTTCAATTTTGACGAGTGACCTATCAAATTAAAGGAAATATTGTCAAATGTTATATTACGGAGGTTCAACTTTTTACATAACTTGTTATAATATAATATCTTGAAAAAAGTGGGAAAAAACAGTGATTATTTTTCACAATTTTTTAGTTATTTTCTACTTCAGACGATTATTACTAAATACCTATTAAACATTTTTAAGATCAACTAATTTGCTACAACTTTCTCGCTGGAAGTTTGTTTCTACCACAAAAATTAAAAAAGTTCTCGCTTACTGACTTTTTCATGTCATTTTGTTTCAACTTTCTAATATTTTTCATTATTAAAAATTACACATAATTTTAAAACTAAAATATATTTATACCGTTGTATGCGGAATTTCATGCAGAAAAGGAATAAATAAGTTTCATTCTAGTTTTATTATTCTCAAGATCTAGGAACGTGTAAACGACAACGCGCTCACCGCTCCGGATTACTCCGTTTTGCCGTATTATAGCCTGATGCGCGGACCGCTGGCGCTGGTTCGCTGTTTCAGAATGGCTAGTAGCGCCGATTCATCGGTCAAGATCTGTGGCGACCCTTAAAGTGGACTTTGATGGCTGATGACCCAATTCTTTAGATGCATAAACGATCAATGTACTGTTTATATTTTGCTCTAACTCACAAAAATGTAAACATACAAGATACATAAACGTTACAATCAGTTTTATAAGAAATCTCAAAGAAAAACAATGAGATATAGTGTAACGCTCAAAAGAGTTAGTAAAAACGATTTCGTAAGCTGAATGATCAAAATCAATCTATCCGTTTGTACTCTATGCGAATTCATTCAACGTGTTTTAATTTCACTTAAATAAACAATGCAGATGTTATGACTGAAAAGCAAGACTTTCTAAATGATCACTATACGGAACAATATTGACAATACAAACAATAGCTGATGTACAGTTATGTTCCACTTAACTACCGGAATAAATTAACCAGTTAATACGAACTGAACAGGACTTTCCAATTACTTACTAAAACATGTTAAATATAAACTCAACAATCCAGATATTAACTTATTACAGACAAACCGAAAATAATATTTATAGCGACACGCCACCCCTTCGTATCGTTACGCTAAATTGTTGTACATACGTAAATATAATTGTATTCAATCGTAACATCTAATCTTGTAAATAAATTACGCACAGCAGAGAGAATGAGAAACACTGGACTGATCTATAAATACGAACCGCATTGGCTTAAAAATCATTCTGCTTATCACCTACAACACTCCTATCTCTTTCTCTATCCCTGCTCTTATTACCTAAATAAACTTAATTCTATATAGTTCTAAACTGTCTTTCCTATCGTAGTCTGTCGGCTGATCCTACAGCACGGATACACAGTTCGTTGCCTGAGGGCTAATCCCCTCGGGACGAGCATTACCTCTGTGGTCTGTCGGTTGATTCCGGTAGCACGAACTTCCCCGTCAGCTGTCTGAAAGCTGATCCTTCCAGGACGAACGTTCCAAACCTCCGAGTGGTCTAACGCTGAAGCTCAGCAAGTGCATCTTCAGCAGTCCAAGCCTGCGACGCTACAAATCTAGCACACCAGTCGCAGAACGATCAGATGTTTCTAGCTTACGACGCAAGCAACACTGGAATGGGAGCCACTCTACAACAAAAAAAAGGAAGCAAAATCCGGCCGCTTGGATTTTTTCAAATAGTTTCAACGCCGCACAAGCAAACTATAGCACTTACGACAAAGAGTTGGTAGCCAACTTTGAGGCCATAACACACTTCCGTCCACAGCAAGAAAGTAGAACATTCACTGTCCTAACGGATCATAAGCCGCTGATCTACGTTCTAAAACAAGACATCCAAAACTGCCTCTTCTAGAAGATTACGCCAATTTAATTTCATTTCATAGTTCACAACCAACGTAAGGTACCACGCAGGTTTCGTAAACATGAATAATAAAAACATCCCTTATAAAGCAACAGCTCTTTAATTACATTTATGTACAAATTGACAGACGAGCAAGTTCAACCGACACTGTTCGCAGAAGCACGATTTCCTCCACCTACAATAGATATACCACCTGCAGAGGATATTCTGCAGCGTGTTTGGTAAGTCATCACCTTACCAAGGGATTACCAGATGATAACTTCCATTGAGGACCCTCCATAAGTTTCAAAAGGGAACAGCGACATTATGATAGACTACGTGCCGACTCCAAAAAGCCACAAGTCAGCACCAGCAGCCAAACACCGGCCAGGTGGAAATAGCCTACTTCAGAACTACACTACATAGGACGACAAGGACACACTCTGCTCAGCATGGGACAGGTCAACATACACAACTAGCTTCAACTAGGACGGAGGTATATAACGACACGCTACCCCTTCGTATCGTTACGCTAAATTGTTGTACATATAAAATTGTATTCAATCGTAACATATGATCTTGTAAATAAATGACGCACAGCAGAGAGAGTGAGAAACACTGAACTACGCAAGGCCATGCAGCGTGGGGAAGCATATGCACGCAACCCCACCTGGCAATCTATAAATACGAGCCGCATCGGCTTCAAAATCATTCTTCTTAGCAGAGTCACTTACAACTCTCTCTCTCTCTCTCTCTCTCTCTCTCTCTCTCTCTCTCTCTCTCTCTCTCTCTCTCTCTCTCTCTCTCTCTCTCTCGCCGCTATTGTTACTGGTTTTCTTTATTTTTCCTGTCTTTCCTAACGTGGTCTGTCGGCTGATCCCGACAGCACAGATATCCCGTTCGTTGTCTGAGGCTGATCCCCTCGGGAGGCGCGTTACCTCTGTAGTCTGTCGGCTGATCTCGGCAGCACGGACTTCCCCGTTCGTTGTCTGAAGACTGATCCCTCCAGGACGAATGTTCCAAACCTCCGAGTGGTTTGTCGGCTGATCCCGACGCACTCTACCTCATTCGTTGTTTGAGGGCTGATCCCCTCGGGACGAACTCCTTTCTAATTCCTACCATGTCGTTTCCAACTTAATACGCATATTGTTGAAACCTTTCTGATACTTAAACGATAGTACCTCTCTCCTTAGTCTAAACCCGAACCAGGATCGAAAATATTCTTCACTTTTTACCTAAAAAAATGTCTGCAAATAACTTTTTTAGCAAGGAAAAAATGTCTGCAAACTACTTTTTGGTGGGAGAAAAATGTCTGCAAACTACTTTTTGGCAGGGGAAAAAAATGTAAGTTTTTTTTCATTAATAAGTTTTCCCCTGTAGTTCATATGAATTTGGTACAAAGTGTGTCCTCTTTTTTAACTATTAGTAATTTTTATTTTTTATACATTTTGAATAATATTTATACAGTTAGGGTAATAAACTCGTGTTAAGCCTAAATAGTATTTCTTTGAAACCAAATTTTTAATAGCAGCTGTCAAGTGGTTTTGTTGTTGTTTGCCAATTAGATAAGATTTATAATTTTATTTTACTTGAGATTTGACAAACTGGTCTGAGGTATTCTCATTTCAACAATGTTTGAACAAAATTGGTTGAGTCGATTTTAAGAATATATTTTAATATATAGGTATTTATATATAATTCCTTGGCCGATTTTTTAAAAAATAACTTTCAAACTGGCATTATTGGGAATATAGTTTAAGCTCTTAGATGCTTCATTTTCAGCAAAGTTTGATAAAAATCGTCAAGTCGATTTTGAGCTAATCGAACCCTCAGGAGCTCACTATATCGAGTACGGGTGTAGCAATCCAAAGAACTCTAGCTGGACAGTGGATCTAGCAGTATTGGGTTATAGTCCTCGATTTCATCTTATCTTCCATGTCTCTTTTAATCAACTCTCTCTTCCGGCTCTGATGTGTGAATGTAAAAACTGATAACATTTTGAAAATGTAAGGTTAGCCCACAAAAATTATTTATATTTTTCTAAAGATCGACTCAAATGATTTTGCTCAATTATAGCCTCTAAGGACCCACATAAAACGCATTGGCCGCAGTGTCTTCAAATATCAGCTGATGAGTTATCGGTTAAAAACCACAAATGAAGCTGTCATTAAAATACTCAATTTCTCAAAATCGTCTCTACTGATTCGTTCAAATTTTAGAGAAGATTAATGACTCAAACCCGTGTGAATAAATTTTTTTTTAAAACTACTACGGTTGAGGTGTAATACCTTGACCGCCATCATGAATAACTCGTTTTAATAAATACGACTTACGATAGACGTGTTTATGGCACAAGCGAAGTAAGTTTAAGTTCTTATTTAAATTTATAATACATTTTTTTAAAGACGGCTTTGATATTTGGTGACGATTAATTTTGTTTTGTTTTCGGGATAGGTGAATATGAAAGATTGTACAATGTTTTTGCACATTTTATGACCGAATTTCAAAAATCTATTCTTCGGCTTCTTTAAGTTATGAAACCATTCCTTATCCTTATTCAATACGACTTATTTTACAGCAACCTTTCCGAGTTTTATTAAATTTGACATAACGAATTGTGAGTTGTTTTCTTTGTGAAATAAAAACACACCGAAAGAAGTAAAATTGTAGACGGCATTGCAGACGGCGTCAAAGGATCGATATTAACTGCAGAGTGTAGGTTCGTTACTGTCATTCTATGAAGCTTATTCAACCTAAATAAAATTACAAGCCAAAACACCTACATGCTAATGGTTGGTAGGCTTTCAACTTTCTTAATATTGTTTCTAGCACATATGATATGTTTTAGATGAGGATTTTTATTTACGCACATATTCGGGGGGAGGGGGTCAAAAATTCGATGCAGAGTTTTTTTGCGGATATTTCCGTTTTGAGATCCTTGGAGTCCAAACAGGTAGTTTTTGGAATGATGTCTGTCTGTCAGAATTTAAAATATTAACCAAATAATATTATTCAAAAACTAAAAATGAATCATGGACGCAATGTTTGGAAAAATATTTATATTTAAATACAACTAAACTTGCTTTGTTTGTATCATAATCGAAACCTCAGCTTAAATCGTATTTGATTAAGATCAGACTTTTAATTTTGATTTTTGCTAATTATTGCTGAACGGTAATACCTTAGCTAACTTTGAATTTCACTAGTCAAAATTTCACTAAAATTCTAACGAAATTGGTAGAGCTGATTTTGAGAAATTAGGTAATTCATAACATCACCATGCCATTTTTTCCTCTTTTTGCCGATGACTAACTAACTAGTAATTTTGGAGAGATAACAACCAATACGTCTTTTTTGGGTCTGTAGAAGCTACACTTAAACAAAATTAGATTAAAATTAATCAAGGCTACTTTGAGAAAATTATAATTTAGTGTTTTTTTTTTTTCTTATAGCAGCTACTCCAAAATTTTCAGTTCTAAATAAAAATTTTAAAAACCCTCCCGATATATGGCCAAAATATGTCCACGTACTAAATTTGATTTAATCTATCACAGTTTTTGGCACCTAGGAAAGACAGAAATCTTTTCAAACCACTCGACATTGATTTTATTGACCCTTCACTTTAATATTGTATAGTTGTTTTCCTGTGCAGTGTTTATTATTAAGTATGGAACTTCAGTAAACTTGTATGTTTTTTTTATAAACTATTGTCCAATTGCAGTATTAGCCTCCGGTATTGCCCTAGTCCATGTTGCATGACATAAACTTTGCTTATTTTTACTTAACCAGTATACGAAGTATAGGGTAAGCTTGGTAATCGTCAAAAATGTCGACCTTCGTTCACATATCTGATGTGTCATTCAACTTATAACACACTAAATTCGATAGATACTTGCAGATTTAAATTCTCTATGTAATGAGATCAACCCCCACCTTTCTACGATGACAAATAGCTAAGTTATTGTCAAAAATGTAATTTCGTACCTGATTTCAGAAGACAATGTAATCATCGTATAATTAGGAGATCTGACATGGACAAGTCACAACATGAGCGAAGCTAGTGGAGACTCCTCAAATATGTACAGCTTCGAGGTCACCAAGCGAAGCGAGTGAGAACTTCTTAGTAGGTTACATCTAAGATGTAGTGGTATAAACAATTACGAATGTAACAACTGCTTTAAACAAACTTACCCTACTGAAAAAGGCATTACTATCTATACAATTTACATGTTCCTACAAGGCACAAAGAAACCAATTTTTGGGCATTACATTAGAGTCTTGGTGGGGCTGGTAAGACCATCAATTTGTTTTTAGTTTGTTAGCTAAAATAAATTGACAACACATTTGAATTAATACGCCAAATATAGACCTATCAATATGCGTTATTACTCCACTTTCCTCTAATAATAACCTTGGTACATAGGCTACTCGATAAAACACTGAGTCCCCTACTATAAGTTTGGTACAATAACACAAACACAAATAAAATATTCATTTGCCTTATGTTATTATAATTCCCTGATGTACATTTCGGTAACCAAGTTACCATCATACGTTAGTATTATTTCAGATCCCGCCGATGATGGTAACTTGGTTACCGAAATGTACATCAGGGAATTATAATAACATAAGGCAAATAAATATTTTATTTTATTTGTGTTTGTGTCATTGTACTAAACTTGTGGTAGGGGACTCAGTGTTTTATAGTGTTCACATTCACCACAGTGCTCATTGAACATCTATTGGTACATACTCTTAAAGTCTTAATGGGAAATGTTCAATAATAAAAGAAACGTACGGGTTTTTCCTGCATCTTTAAATAAAAATTGTATAATTATACACAGCGATTTAAATTGCGCGGCATTATTTCGGGAGCGGATTCTAGAGCTGGAAATAAAGAACAAAATATTATATAAACATAGGTCTGGAAAACCTTCATTTTTAGTCTGTTGGTAATTTTGTGATTTCATATCTTTGGAAGTAGACAAGCTATTAAGTGATGATTTACTTTATACCTTTATACATATACCTTGTGTAACCTTTATTATATACATTATACATATACCTTGTGTAACCTTTATACATTATGTAACCTTTTACTAGTATTGTATAACAAAAACAAAGTCTTTATTTTGAACATTTTTAAAATGGGGGACGTTTAAAACGCTTAATGGTGAAAATTTCGAAATTCATTATTATTACTATATATACACACAAGATACAATAGATTTTCCCCTTTTCACGAAAATCAAATTGATTTTTTTCTATAGCTCCAGGATAAAGAGTTAGTAACAATAAAATATTGAAATTAGTATTAAACCACCAGTCGCCATTTTGAAACTGTTAAGGGAAACATTTTTAGGAAATGAATTATAAAATTATTAACGATTATCGTAATTCTAAGAAATCATGTTTTTAGATAATTGTGGAAAATGTGTTTATCCTTCGTCACAGAAAAACAAAAAAAAAGGGAAAATCATCTGTTACGTGTAAATATTTTGTAATGTTAATGATTATTGAGATCCCGACATTAAACATTTTAAAGGTATGAAAATGTACAAAATAAAGCCTTGGTTTTCTGGTAAACTGTTACATAAATAACGCTTATTTCAATAGTTGTTTTTTAAACACAAAATGCCCGACAGACGGAATACTAAGAGTTGTCATACTTATGTTTGTTAACTTTTTTTAACTCAAAATATTTCAATGTTACTTTGAACCACTCTATATACAAATAACCTTGTTTCCTCTATATTTGTTGCAATAAACCCCTAGTTATGTAATAAGGTACATCTGCACAGTGTTTCAATGTACAATAAAGTAGATTTTATTGTAGAATTTTGATTGCATTACACAAACGCTCTCCATTCCAAAGGGCGTGGGTTTATATGTTCATATTCGTAGTCTGAGCTGTGTCGTAATATAGGTCAACTATAGTTACAACTGGGTCACCATAAGAGTACGACAGAATCGTGTATATTAGTTTGGAGTTGTTTGTTGGACTGTCAGTATAGCTCAACGATTTTACCATGTTATTCACTCGGTAGACGAAAGTAAGTTTGGTAATCGTCAAAAATCTACCGCCGTTTTTTTTTAACTGATCTTCACGTTAAAGCTTCAGGTAAAAGAGAAAGCAATTTTTTATTTGAAGTCAGTCCATCGTCGTTTGTCGTTGTCATCGTACGGAGCACGATAGCGGTCATAAAAATAAAGATATAAATATGCAATTTAGTCTGTCCTCTCATATGGGACCCAATTGAAATTCGTAAGAATCGAATCAAAAATATTGAATGGCGGCCATATTAAACAGTGTTTTTAGTCATATCTCTGTATTATTCAACCTATAACGCCTTACGATAAAAGTTTGCAGATTTCAATTCTGTATGTAATGTTTTTTTTTTTGTTTTTTTGCTGGAGGGGTCTTGCGTGTGAAAGAGTTGGAATGATTGTGTTCTGAAGGTGTGTTGTAGTAGGGACGGGCCTAGGGTTCTGAGCTTGAATTGAGTACGGCAAGGTTCTAAGGACGAAGAGAGTTAGTAATGTCCATTGTTGAGGGTGTTGTAGGGAATAGGGAGTGAAGTGTTAGGGATTTATTAGGGAAGGGTGTGTGAGGGAATGTATGGGGGAAACAGTCGAGTGAATGTGTGAGTGGGTACGGAAGATCAGGTGACCTGGAGTGTTCCGTTAAGTCCCCGGCGGAACATGAAGGGACACCAAAACCGTAGGGGTTGTGAATGGTGATCTGTTTGCAACCACGGGCCCGCGACCATTCTGGCCATCGGAGCGAAGCTGAGTAATCAGCCATAGCTAAAAATGGTACCACGGGGCATGGGAGCCCTGGTGGAGCTTTACTTCGTCACCCATGCGTGATAGGTTGGACTCGTGGGGGTAGTGGTGCTGCTGGTAATGGTAATATTCTCCTTCCTCCTTCTTTTTTTGGGGTGGGTGTCGGTGTTGTGCCGAAAGGCTCTACGTACATCGACACTCCTAGTTCTAGTAAATAGTTCTTTTGGAAACTCTTAAAGTACATGTATGTAATGGTTGGGTACGGAAGACCAGGTAACTTGGAGTGTACCGTTAAGTCCCAGGCGTAACATGAAGGGACACCGAAATCGTAGTTGTCGTAAATGGTGGTCTGTTTACGAGCACGGGCCCGCGACCATTCTGGGCATAGGGGCGAAGCTGAGAAATCAGTTATAGTTTAAAATGTTACCACGGGGCATGGGAGCCCTGACGGAGCTTCACTCCATCACTCATGCAGTTGAGGTTGGACTTGTGGGGGTAGTGGTGCTGCTGATAGTGGATATTCTCCCTACTCCTTCTTTTCTTGGGTGGGTGTCGGTGTTGTGCCGAAAGGCTCTACATACATCGGCACTCCTAGTTCTAGTAACTAGTTCTCTTTTGAAACTCTTAAAGTACATGTATGTAATGGTACCAAGTCTTGCACAAATAGCGAAATTATTGTCAACAACATAATGTCCAACCCTGCTCTCCCAAGAAAATGTAATATTCGAAAACTTATGAGATCGGGAAGGGTCTATTTACAGACATTAGCTTAGTGGCTCTCATGTATATAGGTTCCACGGTCATTTTATATAAACGTTATAGCCAATTTTGATATAAACGTAATTTTGTGTTTTTTGCTTATGAAAGCCAAAATTTGAGATAAAAAAAGAAAAGTCCCATGATATGGTCCAAATATGCCAACATACTAAATTTCATTAAAATCCTCACGAGTATGTACTGTAAAGCACCGAACAGAGAGACAGACATCCACATTTTAGGGCTCATAACTAATATTTCCGTGTAAAACTAGATATTTTTTCTTTAAAACAACCATGATATCAAGCGAGCAGTAGGCCTGGAGGGAAATTAAGGGAATTTCTTTATTTAACATTGTCAGATATAATTTATTTCTTGATTTATGATAATTTTATTTGACCAAAACACTCTGTTGTGTAAAATGTCATATTTAGATGATTATTAAATTATTGCAGAATGACAAATTAAAACGTCTAATAGAGACACAAAATGAAAAATAATTGTCAGAATTCTTTAATCTTCAACTGAGAGACGTGAATTAATGTTACAAACCCACTGAATATACAAACAAACTTAATATCCCGCGTCATAACAAGAATAAAACAGAAAAGACAGAAATTTGTGCCAAGATTAGAAAGAAGAAGAGTTTTTTGAGACACCTTGTATTACGAGACGCTCGCAGAGTTAATGAAAACAACCCCGGGTGGCCGAACCTAGGATTAGGATAGACGATTAAGACTCTCGAAATATAAATTCGCCTTTTGATTAAAACATGCAACGCTGGGATGAATTCCGAGAAACATATAGTCTAATTTAAACTGAAACATCGATCCATACATCCATTTGGAGTTTTACTACTTTCTTTCAGATAAACTGATGTAAACATCTAAATCATCATTTGTAGAAGACACAAAATTGTCAACATTACCAAATGATATTTAGACAATAACTGGCGGAAAACACTACTTTAAGCTGCGGTAGTTGGAAACACAATTGGAGAAATAATACACTGGTGTTTTCTTAAAAAATTCCGTCGCATATACGTGTCAAAAATTACAAAATAAGATTTTAAGAGCTTGCATGTTTTTTCAAGGCATTGTAACGTGGAGTATCCCATTCTTAACATGATTTTTGTGTCAATATATGTGAATTAGTGAACACCCCCCCCCCCCCCTAACAGAAGGTCTGATCACAGAATATATCTTAAAAAACTAGCTAATACAAAAACCATTAAAAGTGATATTAAAGAAACTGAGTGTTATTTTTTAATTACTTAGACATTGTCGCTGGAACATCGTGGCTCATTTGGTTAAGGCACACGTTTTTCTCGCTTGAGCTTTTATTTATGAACAGTAAAAGGTTGACGGCATTGGGGTTTTTTACGCTACTCAGCCATCTTCATTAATCTACCGGCTGACATAAAATATAAAAATTGACATGGGGAAAAACACCCACAAAAACAGAAAGATAAATATAATATGACTAAAATGTATACATACCATTCTTGTTGTTTGTTCAGTAGTTTAATAAGTAAAATGATATGTTCTCCACAAATGTGTAAATGTTGTTGTTTTAAAGAAGAAAAACCTTTCGGTCATCATCGCTATATAGAACATAAAGACTATTAGGTCTTAATAGCGTCAGGTCGGAAGAATACAAGAGTTGGTCAAGAGAGATATGATAGGAAAGATAAAAGAGAGGGATCTAAGTCAAGACTAAATGCAAAAACTGTAGATCCAGCTAAAGTACCTCGGGATTGCCACGCCAGTACTCACTATAAGTGAGGTAAATAATCCACAAATTTTAACATATAGGCTTATTCACGAAACGAAATACTAATCAAGAACAAACTTGAAAATTGAAGCTCCTATAAAACTAAACTTAAAATTTCGATTTTCTAGAAATATTCTCTAAAAATAGAAATAACAATTACGTCAAAATTGGCTAAAATACACCTAACCTAAATACCCAAACAATATTTATGGGTTCCCATCTCTTAAAACTGTCAGTTTGAAAATAATCGTTTAGAAAAGGAAACGAACCTTCCTTCGCCGCCGTAAATGTAGGAAGATTTTAAAATCACCTAAACCGATTTTGATCAAATTTTTCGTAAAATGTAAAGAGTTAAAACTCAAACCAATGCGCAAAACCAAACAGCAAGTAGAAACACATCACAGTTCGCGAGTTATTTGTAAACCCAAAACGAATCTGACGACCTTTGGGTTTATTCAGGTATTTTTTAAATTATTAGCGATCCTATTGCTTACAATTTAGTTCATTGGTTTAGAATATAAATCTTTACAAGTCAATAAAATCTCGCTCGTCGATGATGAGAACGGAGCCCATAATGTATTTCCATTTTGTTACCCCGGAGGCGATATGTTTGTGAAGATGATGATCAATACGTTTTGTTTGGGTCTTTGTAGGCTACTTTTTAATCAAAAGGTCAAAATATACCAACGTAACAAATTAAAAAATAGTGTGAAATGGACACTACACATACATCAGTCACCTTGTAATTCCAACAATACTTTTCCAACTTAAAAATTTTAAAACGGAATTTTTCCGTAAGAACCACAACACTGAAGTTTTAATCCACCATAAAACTATTTCTATAAAATGTATATGTAATTTAAAAACAATTGTATTAAGAGAAATACATAAGTAGATTATAGTTTACAATTAGATTCTAATATAATTTTTGAATAATTTGAAAAATATTATTATTAGCAATATTATTATTAACAATTTATAATATTATAATTATAGCTGCTTGATATAGTTAAGTGTTCGGAGTTTCAATATTAATCAAAATTCAAATTTGATCTTGTAGCAGACAAAGTTAACACGGTAAAACTATATGTAAATAGTTACACAATGTATTCCTGGAACAAGATATGACGGCGCAGAGTAGGCATTCTACACTCAATGTTGTCATGCAATGTATCTAACCACCGCCTGCCACTTGACATAGTCTAGTCTAGTTCACACTGACTTATTTAAGAAACAATCCAAATTAACTTAGCTATTTTTATATTTATCAGAGCGATTGTTACAAAAAACACGTACTTTTATAGCTTATGTCATAATCTCGTCAAAAGCGTAATCGTAATTGATTGAAATTGTCATTTAGTTTCCTTTTCCCAAACAGTAATTTTCTTTGTTCACTTACGATTTGACACACTGGTAAGAGTAATAAATGTTCATATTTTATAGAATTAAAAAAAAATTTGTTTTTATAATAATCTTAAATTTAATTCGCTAAGGAATTTCTACGCCAGTCGCGTAATTATTTATTATAGCGCCAATTTTATTGATTGAGGAGACTTAAACCTGCGCATTTGAAATATATATATATAAATTTTCCTTGGAAACACGTATTTTGTAATAAATTTATCATTTAAATAACATACCTGTTCTGGATAAATAACATATTTCACAACAAAAATAATTTGAAACGGCTGAAATAAATTCTCAATTACGTTTTATTTTGTTGTTTTGTTTTAAAATTTATAACAGCTGTTTTAAATTATTTTAGGTTAGCTTATATAGTGCTTACTTTATTTCTGGGGATTCATGTTTTTTTCGCAAAACTAAACATTATATGGCTTATTGTTAATGTGTCACAATTAGATCTGAATTTGTAAAAGTTAACGACATCCTGTATACCACTTACTTTATTTGTGATTTATTGCTTATCTCGCAAAAGTTAACGGTTTATATGGCTTATTGTTAATATGGAACATTTGCGTGGGAGCTTAGATATTCTACATGTCAGCCGCAGGAAGACCGTGTAGAAGTCGTCGCACACTTACAGGTCGACAAGAAAAACTAAAAACAGAAATCGAAGGGCACTGAATCAACTTTTTGATGCCAACATGAACCTCACTACTTGACATTATTTTAAAATTGCACGTTCATTTTATATTAACAATCCATATTTTGATCTAGGTGATCTTTCTGACGAATGTAGATATTACAAATATAGAATCATTTCCTCAAATTTGGCAGCTTATTTACGAGACATCCTGTACATTGTTGTAATAAATTTATGTTAAAACAAATATTGTCCTGCGCCCATCTTTAAAATGATGGGGGTCAAAAATGATCGGTAAATTCCATAGTTCCTTCACAATTTTGAAACAAAACAAATACGTTTTCGTTATACTGCTTCAAAAATTGCTGTTTTCAATACATGCATTGAGATGCTAAAATTAGTCTTTTTACTCTTAAGAACTAAAAACACCAGCTGAGGTCGAGGTCATCAGCTGTTACTTCGTTTATACGAATTAATTAACGATTGTAAAGCATCTATAAAATCAACCGATAATCTCGATTGTAAATAACCGTTAAAACAGCTGTTACAATCGATTTGAAGGTAAATAGATTATAACATCTTAGTTTTTGTGAAATTGTTTTATTATATTATTTGCAGTATAACGAAAAATATAGTTCATCACTTGGACCAAAAGAAGCTTTTCGATCCTCGCTCATTTAAACTTAAGCTTGTATTAAAAAGCTTCACTTTTGGTCCTGGTGATGAAATATACTATTGGGAAATTAAATATACAGGTGTTTTTTTTAACATTTTACAAAAATATTAAAATATTACAATATTAGAACATAAGATTTAACACTGCATAAATGTTGCACATTTTTTCTCATAAAACAGTACACAAATCCAAATACCTCCCAAAAAGATTTGAATTGTTTTATTTATTATATTTTTCTTGCTCTTTAAAGATGAAAAATTTCGCGGTCAATATCATCTAAAAAAAAAGAGAAGAAAATGCCATAAAACAGAGAACCCTACCAAGCTACTCTAATTGCATCAGGATCGGAAAAGAACAAGAGTTAGTTCAGAGAGACCTAATACGAAAGATAAAAGTGAGGGATGTAAACCAAAACAAGTAAGGTGTAAATCTCAGGATTTACAAGGACAAACAAACGCATACTCACTATAAGTGAGCCTCTGGAACAAAAGATTTGAGAGTATCTGCTATAAAACAAAAATTTGAAATTTCAATTTTACTAAAATCGACTTTACATTTTAATTAAAATCTTACCAGTAGCTTTTAGGAACTAAGTCAATAAATTAGATTGTTCGGAAATTATTCAAATGATTGAATATTTCTAAACATTGCCCACAATTTCTATACAGTTATGGTGAAATGTGGCGGCGTCTAACTCAAAATAATAGATCAACTCTGATTAAAAAGAAAATTATAGTTCTCGAATAATTTGGAAAAACCAAAATGACCTTATTTATCGTGTTGGATTTAATAATGACGGCGAGGGTTAATTTAAATTTTTTGCCGATTATAAACAGTATTTCTCTTTTATTTGTTATTTTGGCGGCTTTGGTATAATTGTAATAAATTAACTTTACAAATTTTAAATTAAAAAACACGACTTCATATAAAAACCCAATTTAACCATAACGAAATTGGATTATACTCGGTCCACTAATTTTGGCACTGCACAGACGATAGAAAACACCATTCCAAAAACTACTTGTATACAATCGGAACAGATATTTCAATGAAAAACTCTAGTCTTATGTTGTTGAGTTGTCAAAAAGACGTAGCAGACATGTCCGATGGTGATGACATAAATCTTCTAATTGATGTACATGAAATCCAGTAAACCGCCATCATCCCAGAGAGACCACACGGTCATGTTTTATTTAATGAATACAATACTCTAAACCCTTAGGTAATCAGGAAACTTCCCTCAACAGTAAACCAATTTTATCCGACATGATTTACATAAAATATATATTTAATATTAAAGGAAACACAGTTACAATCCAAATGAATACTTCTTTTGTAATGACCCTATTATGATGCGACATTTGAAATCGGACAATAATCCTTGTCACGTGTGCGGTTAATGTAATGTACTCCGAAATTACAAACTTAAAAACATCATAGTACTTACCAAGACCTATTATACAATGTAAATCCACTAAATGTGATATCCAAAATTTTGCTACCATCATATGGAAATGATAAATTGTCGTAGTAGATCGATTGGTTTATCCAAAAACAGTTGTTAGACAGGTTTTCTGAACCTCGTAATTGTGTATATCACTACTTTCTTGACGTCAGCTAGGCTATCAACGGCCTCGTAGATCTATAAATATAGACCCATTTACACTCGCTTTCTTGTGACAGTGTTCGGCCCTGTCGGATTTCGAAGCTGTGCATATGTGAAGAAGGCTGCACTCGCGTAGGTGATTAGGCCCTGTCGAATGTCGTAATTTTATCACATTTTCGAATATCTTGGGAGGTCGAAATTCGAAATTTCATTTTTGACAATAATTTCGCTATATGTCATCGTAGAGCTGTGGGGTTGATATCATTACACGGAGAATTTAAATCAAAATTTTTTAATGTAATTTAGTGTATTAAAAGTTGAATAACACCCGAGATAAACGTAAAAACAGTTTAAAATTCCCACTATTTTGCCACTTTCAATTCAAATTTTTTAAAGTGCAACAGGGCACTACGTGCACACTATAGTCCCTTAAATTTCATGTCCCTATCTTAATTTTTGTGGCCGCTAAGGTGCTTACGTAAAGACGACAATAACTATGAGCGAACGGCAAGCCGAAAATCAATCTTAGGTTTCTTGAGGTTAAGTAACTTGCGATTACCAAAGTTATCTTATACTTCGTAAGTAAAAAACACAACAGATATACAGAACATTTAATACTGTGTGTATTTTGAAACATATAAACAACCGAATAAAAAAGCACTGATTTATTGAAAAAATCATCCAAAAAAAACTAAAATAATACTAGTTAACACTTTGCAAAAGTCTGGATGTACTATTTACAAGCGAGACTTATTAAAATTGTAACTTTTTATATTACCGACATATTCCACGGAAGATAAATTAATACTTTCTTATCTTTTTATGAATTTTATTAATTCCTTTTTTTTTGTCAATTAGGCTATTCCTTAACGGTATCATTTTTCTACTTGTGATTTTGTACAGTGGTAAGGAACACTAAAATTCACATTTCATTAAAATTTCAACGAAATTGGTCGAACGGATTTCGAGAAATTACGTCTTTTATAATAGCTCTATAGCAGATTTTTCTTATTTGTTTGCCCATAACTCAAGAATAGACGTTTTTGGAAAGATGGCGACCATTACGTTTTGTTTTGGTTTAGAGGCTACACATGAGCAAAATTTTATCATACTCTTTAGAGTCGATTTTGTGTTGTTTTTATGACAGCTACTTATCAAATATATGAACAATTAATCCCGAATATGGCACTCACCAGATCTCATACCACGTGACCCCTACAATATGGAGAAAACCATTGTCAGAATACAATAACCGACTATCGCTGAACTACGGTACGGAATTAAAATAAACACTCATGTATCCAATATATAAACAACCCCTTTGTGCGATTTGCTCATCTATACAAAATTCTAACCTACTTCCAGATGAGCTAGAAATTTGAAATTTGGCAAACTTATAGCTTCTACCCCTCTAACCAATTATTATGCTTATGGGAGTTGGATGTATCAATATGAATACCAAATTTAATTATTCTAGATGTCCTCTAAGTGTGTCAAATAATTTAATAATCTTTGAAAAATTATTAAGTTTCGATCTAAAACATTTATCCAAAGTCAAATTCCCACCCTCCCGGGTTTGAAGGGAAGCGAGTCTAACATAAAAATATTGTGAAAACCCCTTCTGCGACTCACTTATCTATACAAATTTCCTATAGAAACTTGAAATTTGGCAAACTATAACCTTTAACCTGTAACCAACAAGATTCCAAAAAGTTTTTTTTTATTTTTAACCCGAAAAAAAAATTCAAAATGTCGGACGCAACTTTAAAATTTGTGTGGATCTTTTTATGGAGATCTATTACGGCCAAACGGCAAGGCCTGTCAAATAACCGATTTGACAAGCAGTTACTGATTTGGCGAGATCTACAAGATTGTCTTTATGACTTAGGTTATACCTTAGATAAAGATAGATTTTTGATATATCAGATACATTTCCCACAAACTATGTAATCTCTGGACACACTTATAGGACAGCATAATCATCAAACTTGGTGTTTATGGCAGGTGGATGTGCCAGTATGCTGGTGATTCTAGTGTCGTGTAACAATTTAAATAATAGACTATGTGCCAAATGATTAAGTTTTGATCTACAACTTTAAGGGAAGGACTCTGTCAAAACCCAACGAGCGAATCGAGTATTATATTATAATGTAACAATGTTTAATAACTAACTTTTAGTGCATTCTTTGGATCTCCTGTATATAATGAAAATAACCCCTGCTGTAACGTCCCTAGAAGAGTTTGGAATAAAATGAGAAACGTATGGCTTACAATCAATATTGTCAAAAAAATCACTGTATAATAAAAATAACCAACTTCAGTCCAATTAATATGTACTAAGTGACCTATATTAAATTTGATAATAACTTTCTAAAGTAAGTCGGAGCTGAAAGTGTCATAGTTTGCATTACGTGAGAGCTGTATCCGGGACAGTGTGCGTGCACATGGATACGTGCTAGTGTGAAGTCTGAGTTGCATTTATCTCCATTCATGGATATTCAACTTGTCTATTATAGAAATGGTGGAGTCCAATTTGGTAATAACTCAACCCACATAATACAAGAATATTCTTTAAATGTAATGCCCAAAAGTTGGTTTCTTGACCCTTGTAGGAAATGTTAAATTGTATAAGTGTAGATTTAAGGGGTTTTAAGTGAACAGCTTCTAGGGCCGCTAGGAACGAGACACCGGCATGAGCGAAGTGAGAGAAGGCTTCTTCACAAATGAACAGCTTCTAGGGCCGCTAGGAACGAGACACCGGCATGAGCGAAGCGAGAGGAGGCTTCTTCACAAATGAACAGCTTCTAGGGCCGCTAGGAACGAGACACCGGCATGAGCGAAGTGAGAGAAGGCTTCTTCACAAATGAACAGCTTCTAGGGCCGCTAGGAACGAGACACCAGCATGAGCGAAGCGAGAGGAGGCTTCTTCACAAATGAACAGCTTCTAGGGCCGCTAGGAACGAGACACCGGCATGAGCGAAGCGAGAGAAGGCTTCTTCACAAATGAACAGCTTCTAGGGCCGCTAGGAACGAGACACCGGCATGAGCGAAGCGAGAGGAGGCTTCTTCACAAATGAACAGCTTCTAGGGCCGCTAGGAACGAGACACCGGCATGAGCGAAGCGAGAGGAGGCTTCTTCACAAATGAACAGCTTCTAGGGCCGCTAGGAACGAGACACCGGCATGAGCGAAGCGAGAGGAGGCTTCTTCACAAATGAACAGCTTCTAGGGCCGCTAGGAACGAGACACCGGCATGAGCGAAGTGAGAGGAGGCTTCTTCACAAATGAACAGCTTCTAGGGCCGCTAGGAACGAGACACCGGCATGAGCGAAGCGAGAGGAGGCTTCTTCACAAATGAACAGCTTCTAGGGCCGCTAGGAACGAGACACCGGCATGAGCGAAGCGAGAGGAGGCTTCTTCACAAATGAACAGCTTCTAGGGCCGCTAGGAACGAGACACCGGCATGAGCGAAGCGAGAGGAGGCTTCTTCACAAATGAACAGCTTCTAGGGCCGCTAGGAACGAGACACCGGCATGAGCGAAGCGAGAGGAGGCTTCTTCACAAATGAACAGCTTCTAGGGCCGCTAGGAACGAGACACCGGCATGAGCGGAGCGAAGTGAGACTTCGTATCAAGTCAAACATATCCTTTACAACGTTCACTGGTACGACCTCTTTATATAACTTTTTGAGGACTACATTTAGAGGATCTGCTTGTATTACACAGTATGATGAGCTGGGTAAGTACCGTGATAGTCTTGTTCCCTACTTCATTATATACCAGAAGTTATGGCTCTATGAATCTGTACAGCTAAAAATACTAATAGGCACATGTACAGTCAGGGTAATAAAATGAAATGAATGTTGACTTTAATATGTAAATATGGCGGTATTCTCTATCTCTCTCAGACTACTCTATGCAAATAGAGAAACATAGTACTCAAGGGATGTTTTTACTGGACAACATCTTTGTGAAATGTCAACCTTCATTAAGTTACTTTACTCTGAGGTTAATTATTAGTTTAATACTGTATACACGCTCATTCACAAAATCAAATAACATCCGGAGGGAGGGTGGTACCCCAAAATATTATAGTCAGGTATGACGATGTTGATACTTTTGCTCAAATGTTAAATTATAGGAAAGATGAGAGGCTTCCAACCCAAAATTACATAAAATAAAGTGTAGATCCAGCTAGGTCCGTTAAGATTGCCAATCCCGTACTCACTTTAGCCGATCCCTTAATGGGGGGGGGGGGGAGTTAGCGGAAGAAATAAAAGGTAATTATGGCTATTTGATAGTTATATGGAAAAAAATAACATATTAGTTTCAATTCCCACCAAAAAAATGCAGGTTATCTGTTAAAAGGGAGAAATAAACAATGAACACCGTCTTAAACGTAATAATACTCGTATCTTAAAATAGGATCAAATGATTTTGACGTGGTTCAAATGTTGGAATATGTTAAAATAGGAGCAAATAAGTTTGATAAAATTTGGCTATGAACGCCGTCGTAAACGTTGGAATATCTTAATACCGCAGCAAATGATAATGATTGATCAAATTTGGCCAAAATGTACATTCGTAAAGAAAAAATTTCGTTTTCATTCACTTAAAAAATGCCGGTTTGATAGTTACCGGTATAAAATCAATAAAATCGGTAATAAGGCCGTTATAAAATTTGTAATTTCTCAAAATAGACTCTACTGATTGGATGCCAATATACCAAATTTATAAAAAATCTGTTAACGAGAGTGCGCTATATAGAGCACGGTACATACCCATACAAATATCATCCCAAAAATCACTTTTGGACATCAAAACGGATATATCCGCAAAAACTCGCCACCATGTAGAGTGTGTTAGTGCATGCTTGTGTGTTATAGTCTAGAAGAGCTGTTGTTTGTTAGATACGAGGTACCTAGCTTGTCTATAAAAATAAGTTTCCTTTTTATAAACAACCTGTTTATTTAATAAGCGTAGGTTATTTTTAACGGAGTTTTCTATCCCCCCCCCCCCCGCATAAAAATAGTATATTTCATTACTAGGACCAAAAGTGAAGCTTTTCGATAGAAGCTCAAGTTTAACGGAAATTGAGCGAGGATCGAAAAGCTTCTTTTGGTCCAAGTGATGAACTATATTTTTCGTTATTCTGCAAACAATATAACAAAAGAATTTCACAAAAACTAAAATTGTATAACCTATCTAACATCAAATCTATAGTAACAGCTGTTTTAACGGTTATTTACAATCGAGAGTATCGGTTGTTTTTATAGATGCTTTACAATCGTTAATTAATTCGTATAAACGAAGTAACAGCTGATGGCTTCGACCTCAGCTGATGTTTTTAGGTCCCAGGACTAAAAAGAACAACTTTAGCATCTCGATACATGTATTGAAAACAGCTGTTTTTTGAAACAGAATGACGAAAAAGTTATTCTGAATAAATTAATATTTCTTTAGGCTAGGTACTCAAAGTTTTAAAAAAATAACAAGTTTTCCACGATGTAGATGTGGGATCTTGGATGAATCATGTGCAAGTTCAATGTAAATGAATTTTAATTAGGCTAAAGCCTAAAGAGTTAAGTCCGAAATACAATATTGACACTTGTCAAACCACACATTAAAGTCACCGCCTACCACTTACTTTAAGTGTATACCCTGAAGTAACGCATACGATAAGTGTTTTCACCTGACAGGTTTACATTTTATACGCTGTAAAATACTCGGCAAACAGCTGATATTTAAACATAGTTGAATGTAAATTTGTTTTGCGATGTTTTACTTCCTAACACAGTACAGAGAAAGTTATGTGGATGGTCGACTTCCCATCATTATAAAGAATATTCGATCCAAACATCGAGTAATCGATCATTCGATCATTTAACTTAAATTTTCGCAATTATGTGTAAACAATAGGGTTTTCTAGTATTTTTAACAAATCCATAGATGATTTTAATACTTTTCAAACACAACAGATTTTACTTTCTTAGATATAATACAGTGTGTCCCACGAAGGTATTTACATTATTAAACAACCACTAAGTACATATGCGTACACAAAATTGTGAGATTTCTTTCATACATATTCAAAAGTGTACCAACAAATTTTCCCGCTGATATCTGCAATATAAATAAAATGGCGGCTGTTGACTGCGATTTATGGTTTAAACGATAGCAAGCAATAAAATAACTTTTTATTCTTTTATAGACTTTAATAACTTTTTAATTTAATTAAACACAATATAAAACATAATAAAATTTCTTTTTAAGATAAAACATGTTTCTTAACAACAAAAAATCATTCAAATTGAAACCCGTCTACTGCTACGCACTGGTAGCATCAAAAAACAACTCAGCAAAAAGCTAGAACAACCTAGGTTATGTTTGTTGCCTAAGAGAACACTATAAAAGTTGTCAACAATGCAATGATCTGAAATATAAGTACCTAACAGCTGTTTGTTTTAAAGTAACCAGCTGTTTAAACATTTGGAGCTTTTTTGTTATCTTGTTTTCCGACGCCAGGCGCTGTCGTTTAAACTGCATTTCTATCAACAGACGCCATTTTATTTCTATTGCAGATATCACCGTAAAAAAATTTTTTTGGTACACTTTTGGATATGTTTCTAATATTTATGGAGGAAATCTTACAATTTGGTAGACGCATTTGGTTGTTTAAAAATGTAAATACAGTACCTTCTTATATAGAAAGTTTTGACAAGTTTCTCAATGATATATTCGTTTTGAGGCACATTGAAACCAAAATGGTAACCTTTGGAATGATATCTATCTCCTTCCTAAGCCTATTCAATTCTCTTTGCACGCCAAATGAATTGACTGGTTTTGATATAATTTGGTATGGGATCATATTATATGACAATTTATATACATTTTTATATTCATTTTTTGATAACTCAAAATTTAATATCAGTCATATATAAAAAAAACAAAAACAAATACGACTTTCTCAAAATCAACTGTAAATATTTTTTCCCCAATTTCTGAGGAACAGGAAAAAAATGCCTCTACATACAGCAAATAACTGACAATATACCAACTTTGTTAAAAATTGGGTTTAAGCTGTGGGGCAGAGTACGTAAACACAATTCAGTTTATTTTAAACTGTTGATATGGCATTATTTTAATTCAACTTGGGAAAATAGTTTAAATTGAATAACCCTTTTTGATAGGTTTGTTAAAAATCTCAAAACCTTATAAGTTGGAAAAGCTCTCGCGTGTTCTGTACAATTACCTAGAATATAGGAACTATATTAAACATAACGTAAAGTTCTAAAGGTATAATAGCAATAAAATAGTCATACGTACAATATTATTAATTCGGTCTCGCAACATCACTACTGTAAGCTTGGGACAGCACGACATTGGTAGATTAAGGTATTTCGGCGAAATTGTAAAATAAAATGACTGTCTATTTTTACATTCCCAAAACTCCTTATAACGGTTTAATTACAACTAACTTATATTGGTGTCTGAAATCTGCATCAACTCACATCCAAAGTAGTTTCATACGATATAAAAATAAAAGACTGATAAGTAAAAAATAAAATCGTTACGAACGTAAGCTGAAACGGAATAATTTCATAACTTGTAGTTGTCAGAATTTAGGTTCAATTTCAGTAAGCGCACTCGGCGCCTAGATTGCTGATACCTGTTACGCAAAAAATTCTGCCTGTTGACACAGGAGATGAAGAGGACTTGCTAGAATTTATCGAGAATTTTGGGGAGGTAGGCGACTAACTGCTCCTTCCAACCCTGTGATAGTCAATGTATGATATCTCCGGTGGTTGAACTGAGACGTCGTCGGCCACTCATCATATAAATAAGATGGGTATAGTGGAACAGCCCTAAGAAGGCACTTGTGCCCGGTGCGGAGCGGTAGAGGAAGAGGTGGATTATGTCGGAATATAACACCTTTCCACAAACATTGACTTTGCCTCCGAATCGCCAGCTACCTGAGACTTGCCCTCCTCGCACCCCTTAACGTTTACTTCGAGAATATTACAGCGTTTTCACCCGATCTGCGAAGTGCCTTCTTAGGCCTGTTCCACTATAGCCGAACTAAAATCGTCATCACCAGAAACGGACTCCACTTAGGAGTGATCCAAAGAAGAGCCTGCGAAGCCGACCTATTTCTCTCCAAAACTCGACATCGACTTTATGGCGCATCACATACTACGTATATGTGAGACAGTAAAAACAGCTAAAAATACTCATCTTATCATTTAACGTTTAAGTTGAATACAAAATGTTAGATATTAATTGGTCAAAATAAATTTAAAGCTAAGGTCAAAGAATGGCATTAAGTGTCGCAACTTTCAACCATTACCAGATTGACTTTACCAAGTCAGGCAACACGAATACTACTGTAGCCTACTCTAGGGACAGCACGACATTAGTAGATTAAGGTATTTCAGAGAATTTATAAATTATACTTATTGCGATCTGATTTATGAAAACGCCAGCGTCTGAATTATGAACTAGTAAACGCTTTTCATGTTGAAATTTAGTAAGTTTAGGATTGAGCAGAATGATCTCTGACGGTTTTTTAAACAGCAATGAAAAATGAACAAAATACAATACAAAATGTATAATATCAAATTAAAGATTAATTCTTACAGATTTACTTACAACTTATTGCTTAGTCTTCAAAAAAACTTGTTGTTCTTGTTTTTAAAGTAAAAAAACCCCTCGGTCATCAAAAAACATCACTCGAAAACTCTAATAGCCTCATGGTAGGAAAAGAACAAGAGTTAGTCAATACAAAAGATGAAAAAGAGGTATATAACCCAAGACTACATGAAAAAAGGCGTAGATTCAGGGGTTCTTCGGGCTTGCCAAAGACCGAACTCGCTAAAGAGAACCCCTGTCTTGAAAATTAAATCATACAAATTTTTCCCGGTGTTTCCCACACACTCATAACTTCACCCTGAAATTCATCATCGCTCGTTGGAACATCTGTTATGGATGGCACAGTTTAGTTTAGCAATTGAATACTTTACTTTTGAGATAGTCCCAAATGAAATAATTACATCCAGCAAAGGCGGACGAACGCCATGTCACTATAACCTAAAGTCAAACAGCCAGGAAGCCGTGAACATCCACGGAAGCTCTAGCTGTACAGGAGTTGGCGCCATCTTGCTGGAACCAAATTTGCTAATCTCCGAATTCGTGCAATTTAGGTTGTAAAAAATCACGTAGCGTCGACATGTACCGATTACTGTTAACGTATGATTTTAAAAAATAAACAAATCATTACTACCTCAGTTCCACACCACCAGTAACGTGTCCACTGTTAAGTGGTCGTTGGTGATGTTCTCCCGGGTTTTCATGCCAAATCGGACTTTTTATTATTTTTTCGTTAAATCTAAATTTGAGGGTACCTACCATAAGAAATCGTTGTCGCATTTCCTGAGGTCCAAAAAAGTGTTTCTTGGAATAACTGCTGTTGTGTGTGTGTAGTGTTCTACAACCCAAACGCGTGAACCGATTTTAATCAAATTTCGTACGTGCCATGTTCATATTTGTTCGACCATATTTCGGAATTCCCCCTTTTTTCCTTCATAACTAGAAATGTAAAAGTTATAAGAAAAAAACACAAATTTAGTATTTTCTGAAAATCGTCTATAACGATTTTGATCAAATTTTACTCAAATGTAGCTTCTAAAGACTCAAAGAAAACATATTGGTCGACAAGATCAAAGCTCAAAGATCGACAAGCAAAAATATTGGTTCTTTAGTTATCGAAGAAAATCAAAAAATAAAATCAGAAATGGAGTTGTTTTAAGAATAACGATCTGGTATTTTTTAAGTGATGGCGACTAATACTTTTTGTTTCGGTACTTAGGGACTACTTATAAGCTTATAAGATCGTTAGAGTTAATTTTGAGAAAATAGAAATTTTACCCCCAAAAATATGGGGAAAAGTCCCGAGTTACGGCCAACATACCAAATCAGTCCACACGTTTGTGCTGAAAAGCACTCCACAAGTGACATTCAGGCATCATTCCTACATCCATCTTATTGGCTCGGAAGAGTTCAAAACAAATATTATCGTGAAAACCCCGAAACCCATTGTTGACCCATCACGCAACAAGAACAACTATAGTACAATTAAAACTCTTACGATTCCTGAAAGAAAAAAACAATAGATCTGACTACTTTTAGGCTAATCTTAAATAAACGTTTCCAATTGTTTATTATATATATATTTCCTATCCCAATGAGCTTAAAATTCTAGTTTTGTAACTGTCGCCAAAGGCGTAAATATAGCTATTCCACATTACTGGATTGAAAAAAATGTAGTTGGACATATTCATTATACATATGGGGATTCATTATATATGAGTACAAGAGGGATATTAGTCTCTCTTGACCAACACTTGTTATCTTCCAACTCTGTCGCTATTAGAGTATTCGAGGGCTAGTGATCTTTCTTTATACCGAGGGGTGTTTTGTTAAAACCAGACCAGATATATTTCCAGTTATATTTTACCTTGCGTTGGCGTAAAACACTATATAATCGATATTTACTTTGCCAGTAAACCTAACCAAATATATTTCCGGTTATATTTTACCTTGCGTTGGCGTAAAACACTATATAATCGATATTTACTTTGCCAGTAAACCTAACCTAACCTAACCAAACATATTTCCGGTTATATTTTACCTTGCGTTGGCGTAAAACACTATATAATTGATATTTACTTTGCCAGTAAATCTAACCTAACCTAACCAGACATATTTCCGGTTATATTTTACCTTGCATTGGAGTCAAACACTGGGCTATATAATCGATATTTACTTTGCCAGTAAACCAAACGATCGATATATAATTTTATCGTTGTGTTTTATAGTGCTAATAAAAAGTGACGAGAACTTGGGCGAGGGCAAATGTCGTATAAAATCGTGAATTCATAAACATGCGAACAATGATTAATTAATGTGGCAAACAAACGAATTTCCAATTTCCTAAGTAAAAGAAATTGATGGGTGCCACCATAATACTAACCCAGATGCAAGCAAATCCTCTATATGTAAAGTTTTAGGTAACTTTTTCATAAAATGATTGAAGAAACAACATAAAAAAATTCGGACATTATTTAGCATACGCCCTTCATACACGAGTTATACCAATTATAAAGGCACATTACTTTCCAACCATCCTGTATTTTCAATTAGTTTAGAAAAATATCATTCATTGTTTTCATAAATTTACCAATCAGCAATAGGTAAACAATTAAGATAAGCACTGTACGTAAATATTGATGTTGTGCCCGCATCACAAAATGAATAATTCTCTTTGTTTAAATATCAAAAAATAATAATCTATTAAAGAATATTCTTACCATAAAGCATGGTACAGAGAAAGTTATGTCATGGGTTAAGAGTTTTATACGTATATATCCGTTTTGAGGTCCCCTCGGTCTAAAGAAGTGCTTTGGAATGATGTTTGTGTGGGGTGAAGTCTCTACATCTCAACGTGTGAACAGATTTTAATCAAATTTAGTACGTGAGCATATTTTGGCCATTTTTTTTTTTTTTTTTTTATACTTCAAAATTTAACCGTAAGCGATATAAATAAAACTAATTACGAATATGACGAAATCGGCTCTTAAAAATTTTGGGGAAACCGTAATTTTGTGTTTTTTTTTAAGCCATACCCCAAATTTTGATTAATAAAAAAAAAAAAAAATGAAAAAAGCCACGAGATATAATCAAAATATGCCCACATAGCAAATTTTATTCAAATTGATCCATGTTTTTGGGATGAACAGACAAAAAAAGTTTTGATACATGCAAAATACAGCATTAAAAAAAAGTTTGAACTCAAGGGAACTCTAAAAGGATATATTCGCGGAAAACTTGACATAAATATAATCGAGACTACTCATCATATAACTTTCTTTACTTATACTACGTACATGTGGTAAAGTAATAAAACAATTTAAAAAACACACAAGGGAAACATTTCAGCAAGAGCCCTTAATTGAAGGATTAAAAATAATCAATGGAAATGGTATGTTTAATACAATTAATTACAAATATTAGTAGAATGACAGAAGGCGAAATTCACGTATATTGAGGATGGAAAATATAATAAAGTATCGAATAATGAGAGAGGGGGGGGGGAGATGTAAAAACCAACGACAGACCGAAGTGAATGTAAATCTTTCTCCTAAGCTCTAATGCCTGTGGTCTGAGAGACAAGCAAGTCGACAAAAAGTCGATTATAGAGCCGGTATAAAAAAAAACAACAACATAATTTAAATCAATATGTGATGAGATGTTTTAAATTGGTATGGTTTGTAACCTGAAATTCATCAAAATACCCGTCATAGGCGTAAAATCAAACGTAAAATATCTACATTTTACTTACTCAATATAGACTAGTTTGGTAATGGAAAATCTCGATCTCTGCTTTTTGATTTTTGACGTAACATCCGTTCCTCTGTACGTAAGCACGATAGCGGCCACAAAAATAAAGAAAAGAACATGAATTTTTCTATAGGAGACTATAGTGTGCACCAGAACCTTATTGAAATTCAAAAAATCTAATTGAAAATGACAAAATGGCGGCTATATTTGAAACCTTTTTGTTAATATCTCAAGTGATATTTAACTTATAACACACTAAATTAGATAAAATATGCAGATTCAAATTCTGCATGTAATGGTACCAACTCCACCAGCAAGGTTTTGTAGGAAGACAAATGACGAAAATGTAATTTTGAGATTCGGTACAGCCGAGTCACCTGTGAAGGCTTCTTCACACCTGTAGAGCTTCTAGGACTGACAGGTCCGAATATCCGACCAGAATGAAACATCTTAGAAGCTCGTTAGGACAGCCGACATCAAGAAAAATGTGTGATATACACAATTACAAAAGTTTAGAAAACCTGTGTAAAAAATGTTTTATCCTACTGGATAAGATAAGACCTCTACAATATAAAACATTTTTTTCAAGGCCCAAAAACTAACTTTTGGAGATAGCTTACATTTAAAGGGTCTACTATTATTACATTGTAAGATGGGACTAGGTAAGTACCATGATAGCACCCATCAACTTGTTACGCATGGATCAGTTTCGGCCTGGTATTCTTCATTAATTTCACTTTAATATTTTAAATAATACGTAATTAGAAAGATTTCTGTACACGTCGTTAAATAACGCTAATTGTATAGTACTTAATGAAATCCCTATAAATAAATTTCTCCATAAAGATTAATTGGAGAAAATCGGAGAAAGGGATGAAATTGAAAGACGACTGTCTAGGTTTCAATATATATATATAGCTGTATCCGGCCATGTGTTGCTGTGGCTATGTCTGGTGGTGTAATTGTAAAGATAAATAACAATTATTTAACTATGGACACATCTACTATTTTGTTTAATTATTAATATTAATACAAATCAGTTGTAACAACTATGTAATTAAGATAGGTAAAAATTATCAAATCATTCAATTAATGTTTGTATAGTTGTCTCGCCGTTCTGTCAAAAGCTGTTGGACTGTGGCAGTTTCCCAAACTTATTTTTTGTGGTCAAGTTCTGATAGTGCACTTTTTTAATATTGTGTTAAATGATATTTTCATTGTAATGTTTTATGGTACACGATATTTTTTGTTTGACTATCTGCGCGTAAACAAACAAAGCTGATAGTTTTCAATACGAGAACAATGTAATTAACTGTGACGTCGTGTCCGGATAGAGCTCGAGTAAATGGTGATGGTGGGAGACGTCGGCTGTCTAGCCGGGGACGGTTGTTTTGTGCGGGGAATGGTGGCGAGCTTTCAGAAGCTAAAATAGTAAGGAGCTCTTGGGTCGTAGTACGGGAGATCGGGGAGGGAATAAGTGTAGGGGCGAGGTTGTGGTGAAAGGGGAGTAGGCTGTCGCCACGCCGGGCTAGGTGTCAGAGTTTTGTTTTCCTGGCCCTGAAAAAGGCCTTTTACTGTTGGCGATGCCTTCTGGTGACTCTGGCGCAGTTCTCGACTAATTCGCCGCTGGACTCGTCTCACTGCCTTTCTCTGTTGGTTTTGTCGCCTCCCCGGCATTTAGCCAGGGGTCCGCCGGGTAGCCACTACCCTACTATATTTCCCTATCGGGAGGCGGTGAGGTAGTAGGTCGCCGGGTTTCCCCTATTTGGCTATTTCCCTATCGGGAGGCGAGTTTGATGAATCAAGGTAGTGGGTTGAAAGTAAAACACAAGTTGTTAGGCTTATGAGTCCTTTGAGTTCTAGAGGCACCTTTACTGCTGATAGTGTGTGTTGAGTAGCTAGTGGTTCCAAGGTGGCAGGTTGTCTGGTGACTGAACAGTGTCTACTGTTCAGTGAGAGCAGACTGATATGATCAGTAGCCTGGGGTGAGCAGACTGATGACTGATTTTTTTAGGAAAACGTCTGGTTTTATACGTTTTCGGAGCGTCGAACAATGGAGAAGCCATTGTTCGACTTTTACTGTAATGCTATCCAATCACAGGCCGGCTAGAGGCGTGGGTGGCGTAGCGTGCTGTGATTGGGTCGCACAGTTAGTAGTGTTTGTGTTCGGCAAGAGACCGTCCGCGGCCCCTTGCGAGTTGAGTCTGGACCAATCACGAGCTGCCCTTTACTGTTAGACAGTAAGGGAGATGTAGATGTTTGGTTGGCCCAGGGTTTCCGGCACAGAGGTCCGGGAGAAGTGCGGGGAAGTGTTTTCAGTGTTTGGTGTAACCAAACGCTGAGAAGTGTTGGTTTGAGTGAGTCGGGTAAATTAATTCCAATGTAAAGGGCGATGGCAACTGATTGTGCTGATGAAATAAAATTAGTAATTCTTCTACAATAGACCTCTTCACATAACTGTTATGTGCACAACGCAGATCAATTTCTTGTGTTGAATTGTCCATGAAATAAATTTGCAGGGATTTGTAGTTGTCATCTGACACCGGTAACAGTGAACCTGCTCGGTCATATATTTGGCCTTGTATCTTTAAAGTTGACATGAAATTGTCCCGAACTACATTTGTTGCCCCAAATGAAGTCATTGGAAGCAGTTGTAATTTTGTAATTTGTAAGGAAATTTATGGAATCCGTTCCTGATCCAGAAACCAATTAATACAATGGTTCTGGAGGCGGAACCAATGGCACTAATTTCACTTTGCCATTTGCGTAACACAATCCAGCGGCTTCATTTTTGTATTTCAATGTATTACAATGTGGACAAACTGTGTTCGTAGATCCAATAGCAACGCATTTGTAGGCACTATAGTCAATTGAAACATCGTAACTGAAAGCAGCTCGTTTCAAACTTGCAAGATCATTAGCTGAATGACGCGCTGAACGGGTTTGTGATATTCCAATCCTTTCAATTTCATTTCGCTTTTCACGTTGTTGTGCAGTCCAATTAGACTAAAAATTAGCTTGGTTTATAGCATTTCGAGTTATTTGGCCCAAATCGCTCGCCCCGCGTCTTATAGAAGGCATTATAGGAGTACCGCTTAGAAAAGAACCTCACGTCGGGTTTGTCTCGCGCAGGCAGAACTGTGGTGGGAGAGGCTAGACATACCCTTCATTGCGTATTGCTGCTTCATTACGTAGGGCTTAATATTTTCTTTTTCAAACCTACTACAGTGCTAAAATACTGTGAATGTGTATCGTTTATGTTCATGACAACTACAATTATTAAATTTAAATATTTTACAAAGTAAAAGACGTAACAAGACATTAAATTATAGGTTTTAAATTCCTTTATATTGTGGCCAAAATGTAACAATTTATCCCCATCACCTCTCCAATCCCCTCCCCGCCATCGCCCCTACATGCGTGCGCGAGCCACTCTCGAGATGACGGTTCTGCGCAGGTTTCTTTCTGTCTGGTAGGCCTATATCTTGAACTGAGCAAACACACAAACCCTCCAAACATAAATCGACGAACTTCATAAAATCGAGGAATAACACGCTCTACTGAGTAGCAAGATAATATCTTACAAATCAAAGATGACACTTATACAAACAACATCTTAATGATTTTGATTTACTAATCCTTACGTATATAAATAAACATCTGTTCACAATATTTTAAATTAGTCATCTGATCAAATCGAAAGAAATCTTTAAATAAACCGCTCATCTACTTACAATATTTTAAATTAGTCATCTCATAAAATCAAAACAAATCTTTCTTCCATAACAATAACATGATAACTTTGAAGGTCAGTGGGCGAAGCCTAACATCCTATGACTTCAATTAATGGTTTAAAACCTTCTTGGGGTTACCCTGAATTTCTATGCAAAATTTCCAAGCAATCAGTCCTGCTGTTATCGAGTTTTGCTCATAACAACGTATTTATCCATTCACTTTTATTTATATTGATGAAACTTCCTTTTCTCTAGTATGTGACACGTGATAATTACAGTCTTCTTCATTTAAAACCCTAAAATAACATTTGGCAATAATTGACGCGCTTATCCGAGAACGCTGTTTGAGATGTTGAAAGTGTCGTCGATATCTTAAAGTAATGATTAATGATCGAACTCACTAAGTAAGGAACCGCGTCTTTTATAAACATCTTTTGTAAAAAATATTGAAAAGTGTGATGGGAAGATGGAAGCTTTCAATAATTCAATGCGTCTGTAGAAAATGAACTATTCATTATCAATATTAAAACAAAATTGCACGTTTAATAATAAAAAAAAAGACCGTATATTTTACACTACAAACTTCAGAAATGAAATGAAACCTAACCCAGTTAAACAGGTTAGAATTGAAGGGTATTCTCCATAAGTATACAAAATTTATAGAATACTGTATTTTATTAATTAAGAAATTTTCATAGATTCGTATTCCATAAAAAAACTAACGGTTTATAAATAAACAAAGTATGAGATGAAAGTTGATGATAATATATCAAATCATATTTCCCGATTTATTGGTGGAAACATTGCGATCATTACTCATTTTCAAATTAAATTTACGATCAAATCAATCAAACGTTGTGCCTCCTCTGAAGTAAAACTTACATTAAAATCATCACTCAAAATGATAGGCGTACCAGAGAGCTCTTTATTAACAAATAAATTCATTATCAGATAGATACATAATTACACTTCAAGATTAAAGACTGCTTTATTTTTGACACAGCTTAATTACGATATATGGTGCAATCATGACAATCATCTTGCCATTATTTAGACACACTAAACAATAAAAATCTCCGACTGACAATGTGCTATTTACAGTAACCTAGTTTAATGTCCACATTTGAAATTTACTAGCTGTTGTTGAAATTTATATACAGATAGCAGTTTACTCTAACCAATAATACGGTACAAAGAAATGTAAAGATGAATGCATATTATTTTGTTTGACTAACAGACGAAAACTTCTTTTCCAGACAAGCGTAATGGGGGTCTTGTGGTGTCTATTGACGGAGGAGTGGGGGTGCAACGTTTCATTACAATTTCAGCCGCAACGATCCATATATATATATATATATATATATATATATATATATATATATATATATATATACTGTATTTAGATTATTTTATATAAATTTAAACAAAACTAAGCTCGCTTTGTATGTGGCATAAATTCATTGTAAGTGTAAATCGTATTTAACCAAAATTGAGTTAATCCTTACATTTTATCAAAATTTTAACGAAATTGGTAAAGTCGAGAAATTAGGTTTCTCATAACAGATTGTTTTATATGATATCAGGAACCAGCATTTTAGGGGATATTTTAACAAACACTTTTTATTTTGGTCTTTAGATGTTATATTTTATTAAAATTTGATAAAATCGTTAGAGTGGTTTTGGATAAAATCGTACTTTTGTTATTTTAGCAGCTTTCCTAAATTTTTACCTATCGTAAAAAAATAGAAAAAAAACCCTTAAAATATACACATATAGTAAATTTTATCATAACCCCCCCCCCCCCGTTAATTCACTACAAAGCGTGACTACAAGATACACGCTAAACTCTGGAGAGGAGTAAAAAAAGGGTTATTCATCCAGATAAAACGTTTAGGTAACTATTCCGTTGGCACCAAACCCTTAATGTTAGTTGACCAGTGATCTTAATTCAACTTTACATTTCTTATTTTAATTCTTATACATTCAATAGTGTAAATATTGCTAGTGTCCTGAGTACCAATGAGGGGGTTTATCTTCATGGTATGATTTGAAGTTCGAAAATTAGTGACCCTAGTGGTGTCATCTAACGGCTCACTCATGGTAGGAGCGTGCCTTGACTCCTCTCACATTAGTGAAATCTGAACCTGAACCCACAAAGCTACAACTGCTCAATCTCACATTGTATGCTCTGATACTTCTTCTTGGTTATAAATTCAGTGTTTTTATATTGTTAATTTACCGACAAGTATATCCATTATCTAATGTGAACAATCCATCATTACAAAATAATTTTAAAACCTGGAAAAAAGTAGGCAGAATTGATTTTTACAATTTAATAACAGTACCATAGACGGATTTTTGTACAAATATCTCGCAAATTGAAATATTTCAGGATTCATTACGTTTTGTTACTGTCCTTAGGAATTACATTTCTATACAATCGTTTGAATCGATTTTGAGAAAATTGATTTGTTTTGTTTTTGTTTTAAGAGATAACCTTAAAATTTGAGTTAAAATAGATATATGCACACCTATGTGTCCAAATAACCCTACAATCTAATTTGGATTTAAATCGGTCTAATGGTTTTTCAATAATCAATCCCGATGGAATAACAGACATTGTATAACACTTATGAGACTCAAGGGGTTCAATGGTCTATGAAAATATCAACATTATTTAGCAATTAAACACCCACAACCTTCTTATCAGCTGTTTATTCACCCATCAATAAAGAACTATAATGTCAATGTGTCGAGATATCGAATCCGTGTTTAGGTTGGGCAGTGTAGAATCGATCAATAGTCCTTCATTACCACAGCTTTCTTTATACGAGATTTATAAAATTGTAGCATTTACTTTCTACTCATAAATAAATTCAATTGCCACAAGAGGTCATAATTTGGAGGTAACAGTAAAAATACTTTTTTTTTAATGAATTTATAATTACGATTGTTAAACTTTATTTTCGGTTTTAATCATCCCAGAACCTTATTTCTGTTACTTGTAATTTACCACAATGTTTTTGAACATTGCACTACATAAATGTTGATAAATTCTTTTTACACAATCTTCACAGGTTCAACAACTGAAACCACATTTTTTGTTGTGATGAACCAATATGTTCTGCTTTATTGACCAATGTATGATGTTATTTACAATTTTTTGTTCATAAATCATTTTGAAATGTAGTTAATAAAAAATGAAAATAAACCAATTGGTCCGAAAATCATAAATACAATTGGGATAAGACGAAGATAACTTAAATAAATGAAAAATAATTGAAGCTTCATATATAAACCTAGTGAAACCCGTATTAAAAGAGTCCAATTTTTAATTATTTTCCGATAACTCACGAACCGGCAATACGTTTTGATTGGGTTCTTAAAGGCTACACTTTAGCAAAATTTAATCAAAATCGTTAGAAGAGAATTTGAGAAAATCGTAATTTTGTGTTTTTCCTGTGTAACTACCCCCGAATTTTGACTAATAAAAAAAATTATTAATAATATTCTAATGAACTCACTTGTATTAAACAAATGCTATTAAATAATAGTTATGGTGACCTCATTAAAAAAATGTTACAAAATACATGGAAAACTAAAGTTAAATCTCTTGTATTACCAACAGTTAATTTTAATAAAATCCCACTTAAATGGTGTATAATTAATTAAATTAGCCTACTTTGGTAAAGTTAACCATGCAAAGATAATATGTAACAAAAATGTGTTTATAAATTGACGTGTAATATTTGTAATGCTTTTTGCATTTAATACAATAAAAATCTGACTTTTTTTTTTACCGCCAACTCCTTTTGTGTTTTCTTAACCTACAATTGTAATTACGTTCTGTTTGGTCTACAGTAGCTGCATTACAAAAACTACACCTCAGTTTCAAATAACCACTTTTTTGTGTGCAAATTATCAATTCAATCTTTAGAATTAATTACCTATCATTCTTACAAAGCTGGCTTACATTAATTTTTTCCCTTAATAAATTTCCAAAACATGGCTAACTTTACAAAAGTAATTTATTCTACACCATTTTAGTGGGGTTTTATTAAAACTAACTGTTGATAATACAAGAGATTTAACATTAGTTTTTAAATTTATTTTGTAATATTTTTTTAATGAAGTTAACATCATATCTATTATTTAGAACAATTTGATTATAACAAGTGAGTTCTTAACAAAAATCGTTATCAGACAGGAATGTTGGTGCACCGTCTTGGTGCACCAAACTATGGAAAGAGGCCAATTTGTGATTAAATACATGTTGCAACGTAACATCTATAATATTGTCAATAAACGTGGGTTGTCTGAAGATGCTAAACTTATAATTACTATCTTTAATTTTTATAATGAGGTCTAGAAAATTGAATTGATTATTGTTGCCATATTTCAATGGTGAATTTTATTGCCTTGTTGAAAGAATTTAATAAGTGGAGTTTCATATAGGTTTTGGAGATGTTATAAATTAAGAGATTATCTTGTAAAGATGATAGTTTAGTTTTGAACGATCAGGGAGAATTTTTTACAAATTCCCTGCTCTTTCAACTTATGTCTAGGCCGTATGGCCATAGTCTCCCCCACACTCCTTCTTAACCTATCTATCTGAAGTTTAATTTGTATGTGAAGTAATGATAAATACGTTATTTGCTTTCTAATATTTTTATTTAGTCTGTGTAAATGGCGAAACCATGATTGACAAGACTCAATATATTGTATTTTTGCTTTATTTAACACCAATAACTGTGTAACTAATTGGTTGGAATACTCTGTGAAACCATCTCCGTTATTACTAACTGGAATAAAATAAAACCTAAATATGAAGAAGTATTTAATGTATTAATTATTTCAGGTTTTGTAGTAAATTATATAAGGATAAAATAAAGCAACAGCTTAAAGTTCCAAAATATTTTAATATATTTGCCCGATGATGCCGTAAGGCGAAACAATTTTAGCTCATTTATATTATAAAAATATTTTGAGAACTTTAAGCTGTTGCTTTATTTTACCCTTGAATATGGAGTTTCAACAAGAAATATCTGCTATTACATTAAAGTAAATTATATAAGAACTGAACCACCTCGTAGGACCGGCGCGGCGTAGGGCAATGACCTTCATAGCCTACAGACTGCATAGTGTAGGCTGTAACAATTACGACGCATTATCTTTCTTAGACGTTAATACAATACCAAAGCCTAATTAAACTGAAGTATTAGTTGGTTGGAAAAAACATTTTTGATCCGATTAGCTTTTGAGGATGGTAAGTAACCAACATTTTTGCAATATTTATTTTGGTTATGGGAAAATTTATTGTTTTCCTAAGTAAAAGTTAACTGTTATATTGTATGATGGAATACACATTAAAAAATTTAAATTTTATATGTACCAAATAAATTTATTGCAACTATCACGTAATAAGGTATTTGATTTAGTTTTTTTTCCTTTTAGTTTTTCTTATTGTTTAAAGGCAAAAAAACACTCGTTAATTATCGCCAAGTCACCAGCCCTCGAATACAAGCGTCAATTAGTTTAGCAAGAGAGAACTTATAGGAAATATAACCCAAGACTACATTATAAAGATGTAGATCCAGGTAGAGTCCCTCGTAATTACCAAGAGTGAGTTCCCGAGGCCACGAACTACAGATGAGACGTTATTCGTATTTAAAATAGAATCTAATTTGAATTACGTAATTAATGTCAGTCCTACGAACGAATAAATTAATAAAACAAATCAAAACTTGTTCTCAATTCCAATGTATAACATTACTATTCGTGCGCCTGATACAGGTATTTTTCGAAAGTAAATTAGCTACTAAGATGTGTGCACGGTGTAACGATATCATGATATCAATTAAATTAAACTAAATAAAATCATCAATCATGAAATCTAAAAATAAATAAATTAAAATATAACTTGAATAAAATAATAAATATAGAACCATGTTAAGAAACAAATGAAGAGAAAACGGCAGATGCCGCCTGTAATAAAAATTGTACGTGCTAGGCTACAATAACACTAAGCTTTCAAGAACCTTGAGGCCAACACGTGTGTACATAACGGAATTCTTAGGGTAGCAGAGTTTTTACTAGAAAAAAAAAGAGAAATTAAGGGAAAGCAGCATTATAACGGTATTTTAGAAAAACGCAAGTAGAAAGTAGGTCGGCCAATCGGAGACGCTCCAAACTTAAAAAACACAACGGCAGAATTCAAAAACAACCAGTAGGAATTGCGAAAGTCGTAAGCAGAGAAAGTTGGTAGAAATCGACAAATCAGCGAACAGGGCGCGAAAAACAGTGTTTTAGAGAAGGAACATTGGAAAATAGTTTGTTAGAGGAGTCTTACCAGAGTCGCCACGACGGAAGGTCGCGTACACAGCAAAAGTGCGCTGTGTACAAAAGAATAGTTTTTCTTTTCAGCGAGTAAGGGACAGGAAGTCTCGTTATATTTAAAGGTTTTTTGATAAGTTGAAAGTAAAGTTGAATTGAAGTAAAGAAAGTTTGAATTAGTAAAGGAAATTAGATTTGGAGTTTGTGGAGTTCTTAACAAAAAGACAGATTTGGAAAAGGAGTTTAAATTCACCAGAGGAAGGAGGGACCAATCATCGTAGAACAGGCGCTGTAATTTTGGAACGACTACAAGGAAGGAGAGACAGATTTGGGACGATTTCGAGGAAGAAGAGGCCTATTTGGAACGGCATCTGGGAAAGAGAGACAACGTTAAATACCAACGGAAAGTGTTTAAGCAGCGTGGTGTTTTGTGTTTTTTTTGTTTAATAAAAGGATAAATTAAAGTTAGGTGGAGTGTAAAGTGCTAACTGACCGAGCAAGAAGGACCAGCAGATTTGATAAGTACAAAACCAATTAATTGTTAATTATTAAATTCACCTAGAATTGATTTCACTTTCGATTGAGCCATTCAAAAAACCCAAGACCCGAGATTAAGATTTTGTTGTTTTTAAATTAATTGTAAAGAACTGAGCTAGCCGAGATTAAATAAAAAGATGATCAATGTTAATAATAATTTAAAGTCTTAAATAAAATTGTAAAGAAAAATATTAAACTAAAAGGAACTGATAATTTGAAGATTTTAACAAGAGTTAAAATAAAGTAAATTTGTAATTTTAAAAATTGTCTATGATAAATAAATTAATCTTAAGGAATGAATGGAGAGTAAATGTTTTCTAGATAAGTAAGTATAAATTCCATGTATATGTTTATTGCTATTGTAATTTTGTTCTTTAAAAAATTAAAAGAAAGAGATTGTATTATCCAGGTAAACGGTGTTGTTTATGAGTAATAATCATAAGTTGTTCCTTTTAGTAGTGTTGCAAGATAAAAACATATAACAAACTTCCATTGTTATATTTGGCTCACCAACGTGTGACTTTTAAAATAAAATAATTGTAAATAACAACTTCATTGTTATAACGGAAAAATTGGGCGACTAGACAACTTCCAAAAAACATATTCTGAGCTTCTGTTTGGCTACGTTCGTACACACAAAGACTTATTGTAGTTTGGAAAGTAAATGACAAACTACACAATTACGTCATCTTCAAAAGAAAAAACGTTACTCGAGACCATGAAAAACAATCTTTCCACTGAAGAACAACAGTTTTAACTCATTTTATAAGCGAGTGTGTGTTTTTTTAAAAATTTTACATAATTTAAAAACATTATATTATTACTTACCCAGTATACGAAATTGCTTATAGGTTTCTAGGTGTTATCTACTGATCTTAACGTTGAACAATTCAGGACTCGTAACATGACATCGGTCCATCATTGTTGTTATTACGATAGCGACCGTAGAAACATGACATTTAGTATGGAGGACCATACTGTGTTCTTATTGAAATTCAGAACAATCTAATTGAAAATGTCAAATGGATCCCATTTTAAATAATTGTTCATATAGCGTTAAATTTTATACAGATTTGGATCTTTCAATTCTACATGTAATGGTGCCAACCCTACCTTTCTATGATGACATAACGAAGTTATTGTCAAAAATGTAATTACGAAACCTGACCTCACAAGGAAATGTGATTTTTGTATTGTTACGAGATCCGAGTCACGGACACGAGCGTAGCAGGGTGTAGGCAACTTTACATATACTCAGCTTCTATGCCACGTAGGGGCGAGACACATACGAACGAAGCGAGGGCAAAATTTAAAAATATTTTAACATCTACGGCCTGCTGGACCTAGCCGATGTCATGAAATTAGTGACATACACAATTACTAGGTTCAAACAATCTGTGTAACAATGGTTTTAAACAAACTTACCCTATTGCATTTTGACATTTTTTACAAGGCACTAAAATCAATTTATGGGCAATACATTTAGAGAAAGTATTACATTTTATAATGGGGGAGGGTAAGTACCATGACGGCACACATCAGCTTCATTATTTATTATTTATATTACTGTTAGTACTACTGTGAGCGAAAACATAAGAAATTGAAGTTCTATGAATAATTAGTTTTGTCATTTTGATAGATATTTGAAATAAACTGAAATATAAAATGTTTTCTGAATGATGATTAAACTATACAAAAAAAGTTGTGTATATATATAGTGGCTAAAAATGAACTTACACCAAACTTTAATTTTGTTCCTAATAAAGATAAATAAACATTATTTGGAGGAATCTTCTTTGTAAAAAAAGACTGATTGAATAACTGATTGAATAACTGATTGTATAAAACGTGGAGATCTTATAATTCTCCTTATTTTATAAAATTGGACCAATAATTATATAAGTGTGTTGTGTCACCAAGACCTTTATAATGAAGTACCACATTACCACATATCTTATTTATAAATTTTGAGTCTACCTCACCACCTCAGGATCAGAAACTCAAAATTAGGATTTATCGTAATAACACTCGAAAAGATTTTGAAAAAACAAAAAAGGTGGAAAATTTCATTTTAAACTTCATAATACCAATCAGATTAGGCCTAACGACTGTCATTGTAGTTACGATGTTAGAAATTTGTTTTTCTTCAAATCATTTGTCTTGTCTCACCGAGACATTTAAAATGATTTGTTACTTGACCATATCCCAATTGGAATTGTTATTTATCGATTGCAATCTGCCACCCCCTGAAATCAAAAATGATAAAGTGGAATCTTTAAAAAAAAACCCTCAATACAAAGGAGATTGCCACGAATTTTATTTAGCTATATTCCATAATAACAAAGTTTATTTTCACGTATTGTGTATGTATTAGTTATTAAAAGCATTACATACCGCAATTTTAATTAAATTTTCTCCTCAAAGACTCACTATTAGGGCAAACCCAATGTAACCAAACTGGATCTACACTTGTCTTCATTAAGTTTTGAAGTATTCAAGGGCTAGGAGTCTTTATTTTACGGTACGTTCTTAATTTGTTTCTAAGACGATGACGACAGAGAGATTTTTTTGCCTTTAAGTAAGAAAAACAAAATTCAATTTTAGTCAATTCTGTATGTCGGACTTATCTTACAAACCACTCAACAATGACAACAAAAGGTTGATAAATTATAAAATGGGACAATTTTTGAATTTAAAGATAGGTTCTTTTACTCAAACGTCGTACAATGTTTGTGGTACATAGTTAGTTTTGTGCATCTTAAAATCAATATCCAATTGCTCAAACTAGAGTTCAACGATAAAAACAAAAGGGCTAACATATGAACAAGGAAAAAACCCCCAAACCACAAAATAACACAACTACACAAAACTGTATAATGCGTTTATATTACCTTAAGTGCATTTCGATAGCTCTGCTATCATCTTCAGAGGTACACTTCAGAGTTACACTTAAGATGTACACTTCAGAGGTACAATTCAGAGGTACCCTTCAGAGGTACTTCAGGGTGTACTTCTGAAGATGATAGCAGAGCAATCGAAATGTACATAAGGTAATATAAACGCATTATACAGTTTTGTGTAGTTGTGTTATTTTGTGGTTTGGGGGTTTTTTGCCTTGTTCATATACAATCACCACAGTGCTCTAGTGATTTATTTAAAAGGGCTTACACTAAAAAACAAAACTGTTAACAAAATAACCCTCTAAATTACGGGGAAAATAATAGCTATTGTAACAGGAATTTTAGTTGTTTTAGTAAAAAAGAGTTAAATTAGATTATACTATTCCTTGAATATGATTGAAAAGATAATTGTAAATTGGCCACCTGAAAAGAGTTTTTCTCTGGTTAGGTGTTATCTAGATTCCATATAACTAAAAACTCGTTAATCCGAATATTTGTTTGCTCGAGGCGTTCGGACTATCAAAAAGTTCGGATTACTGAGGAAATGCAAAAAAAAACGCCAGAAATAATTTAAAACAAATTTTATTACTGTACAATAAATTTAAAAACTACAGTACAGTACATAATAAAGTTGTACAATACAATAAATAACTTTGTAATACAATAAATAACTTTGTAATACAATAAATAACTTTACAATAAAAAGTCTTTAATCGTTTTCTGACCTGCTTTTTTGATCGACTTACGAAACGCGTCATCACGCAGTTGACGAAGGGTGAGGATCTGGTATAGTACCAATAGTGAAATGACCTAACTAGCGACTCATCTCAACTACATCCTTTACTTTATTTACGTTTCCGTTGTTGTGACATGGGAATTCTAAGAAATGGCAACTGAAAGCCGTTCGGAGTAGCGCGGCGTTCGGAGTACCGTGCGTGCGGATTAACGAGTTTCGCCTGTATAATAAATAATTTTGTACAATTTTACTCTCTGTCCTTAATAATTAGCAAGGTAGAAACAAGCAATCAAGCGGCTATATAAACAAGTCGATGGGGTCATCATGGTACATTCCCAGATCCATCATACAATATAATACAAGCAGATCCTACCAGAAGTTGTTTTCTTCGCCCTTGTAAGAAATGTTAAACTGTATTAGTAGATGAAGGAGTCTTATTCAGAGGGGTAAGTTGTTTCACTGTTTTGTTTAAACCTCATTATCGTCTACTATCTTGATATCGGCTAGATATATAACAAACAGTCTCCACTCGCTTCCCTCGTATGTCTCGGTCCTTACGGATCTTCTAACTATACGGATGTTACACTTTCTTGGGAGGTCAGGATTGGAAATTACATTTAGAAAAAGATGCCGTAGAAATGGATTTGGTTTATAATTAAATGCAGAATTGAAATCTATAATTTTTTATCTAATTTAGCGAGCTGTTCTTATCTATATTTTTGTGGCCACTATCGTTACTATTTCAACGACGACGGACGGACGGCATGTCAAAAATTTTTTTTCGTATTCCAAAGATAATGAAACGTGAAGATCTGTAGGCTACTTCGTATACTGAGTAAATAAAAACACCAAAGAATTTTGCGTCGTTTCAAGTCAGCGAAATCCAAGAATTGTTAATTTGTCACTCGGGAATTAAGATCGATAATACTGGACACGCAAGTGATACGCTGTTGTGATAAGCACGCGAATTTATTTCATTGACATTTGCGGATACCCTTGATACATTACAACGTATTTACCAATAATTCTTGCTCCTTGAATATAAATCCTTGGTTAGAGCGTAACAGTAGACAGTGTGTCTTTTTCAACTGGCCCACCATTGGGATCTCTGAAACTATATGATATACAAAAAACTTCAAATGAAGGATCTTACCTCCTCTGTAAAAAAAAAAGAGTATTGAATTTTTTTATATTCGACCGCCATTTTCCAATATGTTTGTCAACTTTAAAATGATTCATTTACATACATAACATTTAATCCGAGGAAGTGTTTATGGCACGAGCAACGTGCCATAATTTTGTGAGATTATTAAAAGAGTGTTATGATAGTATCAAGTAAGTCACATTATGTGTATAAAAGGATAGTAGAAGAGTGTCTGTATAATTTCTGGTTTCTTTAAGGAAAAAGTTAATTTTTAATGTTACATTTCCTAATGCTAACATCTCTACTCAAAGAACAGCAAGCAACAGTTTCTGTTTTAAATCCAAAATTAAGTCGTCTATTTACTATTAGGACCTTAGATGTGGAGGTAATCATTCAACAAGGAATTTCACTAAGTCACAGGAAATCTGTCATAAGTTTGTTATGTGTAATGTTTCGTGTAATTTATTTCCTCAAATTGATAACCTTTTCACATTTAAAGTGTTCATGAATTACAAACAGCTGGTTTGGATTATTGTGCTTAATTTTTTAAGATTACAGATAGTAAACTAGATCCTTTACTGTATTTTATGATTAATATTGCATGTATGCATCTTTATGGTCATATGAGTTTACAAGGCCCAATACTGTTGTGTCAATAATTTTTACAAGTTCCTTGGTACATATGCAGAACATTCAATACACTAACATTGAGGACATTAAAAAAACTGTTTCATTTACATACATAACATTTAATCCGAGGAAGTGTTTATGGCACGAGCAACGCCAATGTAGACAACTATTTTTTCAAGACAGACTTCATGATTCATTTACATACATAACATTTAATCCGAGGAAGTGTTTAAGGCACGAGCAAAGCCAATGCAGACAACTATTTTTTCAAGACAGACTTCATGATTCATTTACATACATAACATTTAATCCGAGGAAGTGTTTATGGCAAGAGCAACGCCAATGTAGACAACTATTTTTTCAAGACAGACTTCATGATTCATTTACATACATAACATTTAATCCGAGGAAGTGTTTAAGGCACGAGCAAAGCCAATGCAGACAACTATTTTTTCAAGACAGACTTCATGATTCATTTACATACGTAACATTTAATCCGAGGAAGTGTTTAAGGCACGAGCAAAGCCAAAGTAGACAACTATTTTTTTCAAGACAGACTTCATGATTCATTTACATACATAACATTTAATCCGAGGAAGTGTTTATGGCAAGAGCAACGCCAATATAGACAACTATTTTTTCAAGACAGACTTCATGATTCATTTACATACATAACATTTAATCCGAGGAAGCGTTTAAAGCACGAGCAAAGCCAATGCAGACAACTATTTTTTCAAGACAGACTTCATGATTCATTTACATACGGTACATAACATTTTTAGTGACAAAACGTTTTGGTTGGTTTTTAATTAGTTTCGGAGATATGAGAGAGTGAGAATCTTTTTGGTGTCGTTAATTTAATTTAGGAAACATAGATTAGGGTAATTGTCTGAGAACAATGTTAAAAACTCTTTTTTTTTCAATATTGGCTCAAACATAAATAATTAAAAATTAATATTTAATTATTTTACTGATAACCATTTACGTTGGAGGAATATTAGCATGACCTATCGACCTGTATCACTCCAACATTAAATATAATCAATAATGAACGACCTGACTCATGGATTGTCTTGTCGTTATTATATATTTAAATAAAAGCAATAAATTAGACATAAAATTTTTACCAGTATTTGAATTGATGTCTGTCGTTTGTGCAGTGCTTGTTGTACAGCCCAAACGAATTATTTTAATAGAAATATTGGTATTTGAACATATTTCGAACATTCCTCGAGATATGTCTTCAATAATCACACCGAACCCTATGAAATTCAGAAAAATCTAATTGAAAAAGTAAAATTGACTGCCATTTTAAACAGTTTTACGATCATATCTATTTTGTTATTTAACTTATAACACAACAGATAAAAAAAAAAAAATTTCAGTTTTGCATCTAATGCTACTAAGCCCATCTCTCTACGATGACGTTATTGTCAAAATTGTAATTTTGAACGCTGACCTCCTAAGAAAATGTGATATTCGTATAGTTACGAAATCCAACAGGGCCAAATCATCGATCCGAGCGTAGCGAGTGGAGGATGTTTTATACGTATATATCTAGCCATCGTCATGAATGTTGGTATATACACAATTATTAAAACCTGTGTAACAACTATTTTAAACATACTTATCCTACTGGTATTTGAACTAACAATACAATTTAACATTTCCTACAAGGCCCAAGAAACCAACTTTTGAACATTACATTTAGAAAATCTGGTTCGATTACGATGTATGTATATTGGGGCTACTTAAGAACTTAAGTAGCCCCAATATACATACAATATTTAATATATACAATATTAAATATTAAACAATATACAATATTTAATACTTGTTCTCAAATTGAGAAGATAAAAGACACCCTAGCACACTTAATAGTCGAATGGCGTCAGGGTTAGAAGACAACAATAACTGGTTAGATGAAAAATAAAAGAGAGGGATATAATTAAAAAATAAATGAAGAAATATGTATCCAGCTTGGGTGAGTCACGCCCCTACGCACTATGCTTGAGCCTCTGAGAGAAAAATACAAAGTTACAAACGTGTTTCAAAATCAACTGTTAATAAAGATAAATTCATACAGGGTGATTGAGGAAAAAAAGAGAGAAACTTTCAGGACATGTTCTAGGAAATGATGCTTCGTTTTCTAGTTATCCGCCTTTTTTTTTTTTTTTTTTTTTTTTTTAGAAAATACTTAATTTCTATAGATGTAGGAAATATATTGAACTCAAATTTTTTTTTTTACATATTTCTTATTACAACTTTTACACATGTACAAAAAACCAAAACGTCCTTTTATCTATTTTCAAAATAGTGGCCGTTTAAAAATTTTAACGTCAAATATCTCGAAAACCGTTAACTTTACAAAATATTTTCAAGGAACAAAAAGAATTCCTTTTTTATTGTACTTATTATTTTTATTGAAATATAACTATTATATTAATAATCAATTAGCAATTACATGCATGCATGGCATGTGTCAGATAATTGCCATTAATTCAATTGAATGCAGGGCTGTAGACGCAATCTGATTGGTCACTTAACCTCAATTCGCTTTCTAAGAAACAGCTGATGACAGAGGCACAATTAAACCTACTTAACTTGAGAGCATATAAGAATTCAATATACGCCATTTTGACACAAGTCAAAAACCATAACTGGCTCAGTTTATTGGAATGACGTTTGTCCCTGATACGTAAAGTGATATTAAACAAATCAAAGTTTTATTTGCGTATTTAACCAACGAGCTATGCGCCCTGTCTGGTAGCGGAGACCATGAAATGTCCGATCCCTCATATTGTAATTCCAACCAATTTTGACTCAACACTACATAAAAAGGTTTACTTCGGTACAGAAGAAAATTCCATTTAAAGTTGAACAATATTCAGGGTTATGAGGAAGAAACGAAGAAACTTTCAGGACATGTTCTACTAGTGAATATAATTATTTTTTTAATCATATAAACATAGGTCCGGAAATGCTTCGTTTTCCAGTTATCCGCAGTGTTTTTTTATTTTTATTTTTTTTTTTAACAAAATACTTAATATCTTTGAATGTAGTAAATATATTGAACTTAAATTTTGTATACATATTTGGTTTAACATGTTTTACACATTTACTTAAACCTTTCTTCTATTTTCAAAATGGCGGCCGTTTAAAATTTGTAATATCAAATATCCCGAAAACAGTATAACTTTACAAAATATTTTCAAGAAACAAAAAAAGCTCCTTTTTGAATGACGAACATTAAAAACATTTTGTGGGTGCTAACGTACATAGGTAATACAGACAATAACATCATTTCACGAATTCGTAATTTTTGAAAAAAAAATATTATTTGTTTATTTATTGTTTAAATAAATTTTACCCTTCAGGGCAGAATACTGGACACGGGTTTAGCTGGATCTAGTCTTTCATCTTTATTACCAGGTTTCTCTTGACCAACTTATGTTCACGCTATGAGAATAATTAAAGGCTTGGAGTCTCTTGTACTCTTTCCTTTTGTAAGGCGATGAATATGAAGGTTTTCGTCGTTAAATCACAAAATAATAACAATAAATTTAAACATGCGAAATGTCGGTTGGCATTACAAAACTCATTTTTCCTAAAACTGAGGTATTTATTGGAAATATCATTCATAATAAAATATCAGATGACTGTTTTGTGGTATTAATTTTAAGCTTAACATTCACGAACTATTTATAAAGCTAATAAGTCTTATATTTACTGGCGATATGACAGAATGCCCGAGGTCAAAACATATTAATTAATTATAATAATTGGTACATTTGTTTGGTTTCATAAATTTATTGATCATAATTCTATCGGTGACCAATCATTGTTATCTGGGTTAAATACTTACTGAGTTTTATGTTATATTCGCGCCATAACTTCGATAATATCAAAATCGCAGAATTCTGATTCTGATAATGATGGATTATTCATATTATTAGCATAGTTTATTGTAGTCGTCTAGTCAGGCTTTTAATGACGGAGGTTATGGTTCATTTCTGTTTTTTTATAATTATTCGTGAACCATAACATGTTTTACTAACGATTTTGCATATGTGTTTGAATCATTAAACTTCACATTTCAATAAAATAAGAACAAAATCTGTAGACTCGATTTTGCGTAATTACGTAGGCTCCATGGCCAATTTTTTTGTTATTTATATACAATTTGAGAATATTATAACGTTGTCTTTTCGTCAAATTTAGAGTTACCGAAAACAAAAATTTAAGATATGCCCAAAATATGTCCAAATATCTAGTTTGATTAAAATCGATCGATCCCCGCGTTGGGACTGTAGAGCTCTGCACATACAGTAGCCTCAGACTAGGAGTGTGTCTGGTGTAATGGGCGTGTCCTGCCTTCTACTTGTTTCCCCTAACCTGACTTGACGGTACAACCCATTCCAAAAAAACTAGGTACACAAATTACTGCTTAGCTACATTTAATTCCTAAAGTTTAAGTACAAGTTAAATCTTAAAAGTTTAATTTTGTAAACGTTTTATTCTTATTTACACCGATAAAAGAAACGAAAGTAGGGTAGGCGTTTACACAGAAACATTTGAGGTCTATATTTTTTTATTGGGGTTGTACCGCTGAAACCAAACGCAACAAACGAAGTGTGGGTGCCCCTCTTTTCCTCTCCACCCCAGACACATTCCTTCCTTGAGGATACTGTACTACAAGCAACAGACGGGCATCATTTCAAAAATCATTAAAATCACTTAAAAGCTGATATAACCTCAAAAATTCGACATCAATTTTGAACCCATCACATAACATTCTCTATACTAAGTTTATATGGGTAAGTAAAAAGACATGATAAAAACAATAGGCAATTTCATTTTTAAATTCAATTTAACACTAGGTAAAAAAAGGACAAAAATCTGACAGCAAACGACCGAAATTTCATGGAGCACATTTTTTGTCTCCCAAAGGTATGTCATCCTGTGACTATGAAAAGATAGGATTGTTCCGTAAAAACAAATTATCAGAATGTAGATCGCGAGACGTGATGGAACGAAAATAAAATGGCTGACATTTACAGCTGTAGCAAATGACGACAATTGTGAAGGGGGCATGATAAATTGCAATCTACACGTCGCATTAGGTTAGATATTAAGTGATTTAGAAAACCAGAACACGTAGTCTACTCGTATAAAGTAGGTTTATAATAGTACCTCATACACAACATATGTACAGCAAATATTTGTTTCGACATACTGCTTCAAAACAGCTGTTTTCCAATACATGCATTGAGATGCTAGAGTTGTTCTTTTTAGTCCTAGGAACATCAGCTGAGGTCGAGGTCCTCAGCTGTTACTTCGTTTATACGAATTAATTAACGATTGTAAAGCATCTATAAAAACAATCGATACTCTCGATTGTAAATAACCGTTAAAACAGCTGTTACCATCGATTTGAAGGTAAATAGGTTATAACATTTTAGTTTTTGTGAAATTGCTTTCATATATTATTTGCAGTATAACGAAAAATATAGTTTATCACTTGGACCAAAAAAAGCTTTTCAATCCACGCCCATTTCCCGGTCTCTGCTCCGCTTCGGACGTTAAACTTGAGCTGTATTGAAAAGCTTCACTTTAGTCTTTTATAGGTCACTATATTATGCTTTTTTTCTTCTTTTTATCGTTTTTAAAGCTATAACGACCGAAGATTTTTCGCCTTAGACAACCCTGCCCCCATCCTTCAAAAGAAGAAGACAAGGAGAAAAGTAGTTATAACAAAAAGTGCAATCTATAAATAAACAATTCTAAATGTTTTGATTTTTTTTTAAATCAATTCTTTAAAAAAATGATGTGGGAGTGGCTTTGGACTTTATAGGAGTGTTTTTAGGGGAAATACAATTCTAACCATAGCAATTCTCCTCTCACAACAATATATTAAGCTCCGATGTTTTCTTATTTTGAAAAAAAAAAAAAACTTGAGTATAGACCAGATATTGAGAAAGGCTTAAAATAAGCAATTACAATACCATATTGCACAATGTGATTGCGTGGTACATGCTTGGGCGGGTTGCGTGTGACTAATTAATGCCCCCCCCCCCCACCAACCTTATCAGAGGTTTTTCCCAAAGTAATTGATTAATTATCAACGCCTTATGTTATAATGACCACCCTACAGGATGTGGTTACCTGTAACAAGTATTAATTGTGTATACATTAATAATTTCAGGAAATCATTAAAAAAACGTATGAAGTTAAAAATTAAAAAGGGAATTTAATTCAAGAATTACTGATCGGGTTATGCTACAATAAAGAAAGTTGGTGTCAAACATTTATTCAGAATCCCAATTATATAGAAAAAATTATGGATGTCTGTTATCTTTCTTGTTTGGTGTGTAAATTTTATACCTGATTTACAAATATTTTTTGCTTGTTTTTCCTCTTTTAAAATGTGTTTATAAAACAAAGTGATACGCTTGGTTACAACTCCGTTACATCACACCTAGTGTAGCCTACTCTTGCGATAAAAATAATACTTAACCTATAACTTTGAAACCAGAAACATTTTACAAACCCTTTCAATTCTAAATATCGTTTTAAGAAAGTTCTAACTTTGTTATTTAATAAAATGTAAATAGATCAAATGTCAAAAGTAATATAATGGAGAAGTTTAATAACGTCATAAAACAACATAAGAACACACTATACTGGAGAACATTAATAAAGCTATACCATATAAGAACATACTATAGTAATATACTGGAGAAGTTTAATAAGTCTATGCCATAGATGAACTTACTATAGTAATATACTGGACAAGTTTAATAAGGCTATCCCATAGATGAACACACTATAGTAATATACTGGAGAACTTTAATAAGGCTATACCATATACGAACATACTAAAGTAATATACTGGAGAAGATTAATAAGGCTATACCATATACGAACATACTAAAGTAATATACTGGAGAAGATTAATAAGGCTATACCATATACGAACATACTAAAGTAATATACTGGAGAAGATTAATAAGGCTATACCATATACGAACATAATATAGTAATATACTGGAGAATTTTAATAAAGCTATACCATTTACGAACTTACTATAGTAATATACTAGAGAATTTTAATAAGGCTATACCATTTACGAACATACTATAGTAATATACTGGAGAATTTTAATAAGATTATACCATTTACGAACATACTATAGTAATATACTGGAGAATTTTAATAAGATTATACCATTTACAAACATACTATAGTAATATACTGAAGAGTTTTAATAAGATTATACCATTTACAAACATACTATAGTAATATACTGAAGAGTTTTAATAGGGCTACACAACATTATACGAACACACTATAATCCTCTATATCAAATTTCATGATCTTGTCCAAATTTTTGTGGCCGCTATTGTGCTTATGTACACTCATCTAACGGCAGGCATCCAGAAAAAACACATGTTTGGTTTCCCGAGTCCATGAAATGTGAAGACCTGTCAAAAAACGAAGATCGATATTTTTTGAGATTACAAACTTACCCTATATGTACTTCGTATATTACGTAAGAAAAAAAAACACAATTATCCGATGCATTTCTTGGAGATAGTTATATTTCGACCAAAAACGATAAAAAATCCGCTCACTGCGGTGGATACGCGAGCGAATATTATAGTAAGACTAAATAATTAAAATGAAACTAATTTGTATAAAATGAAGGTTGTTAGGAACCTCATTAAGGATACATTGCCTTGCGTGACTTAAGGACGTTAGTAAAATTAGAAAACTGTAAATCCTTTACTTACCCACCACAGAGAGTCTCATTCAATCTGAAACAAAGAAAAACCATGATAACAATATGTATGTCTTCTGAATTTGATAATTAAACAAATAACTCTATATTTCTCTTAAGTCTTACAAAAAACTATGGGAAATTGCTATACTTCCTTTTAATAATTTTGTATAAAAACAATGTTCCAATGCAAAATAACAAAAAACATACAAATTTTAATTCAATACCAAATTTAATTAACGGTAAATGTTTATATAGATCAAATAATAAACTTGTTCATACGTTAATTAATCGATTTTAATTTTAGGTTATACGGGTGTCTTTTTGTTAATTAAATTATAACGAGGTCAATTTTTATCATGGAGCAAAAATGAAGGGCTTATTATAAAGACATTTAAATTATCAGGTATTCGTAGAATGTTTGATACAAAGTATGGTTTTCAGGTTAGTAACAACTAAAGGGGCTAAAAATACTGTGCCGCGATATGGGGTTCAGAGGTCATAACTTGGTCAATTATAATCGTAGTGAAACGATTGAAAACCCAATATATGGGAGATTTGGTTGTATTTAAAAAACATTTATTTAGTCAAATTCATACTATACGAGATAATTGCGAAAACCCCCACTTTTTACCCATTGCGCCCTTCCCCTCATAACGCAACTCTTTGGAGAACTCGGGACTTATAACCATAAGCAACTTCCCATAACATTTTTGGGCAAATTAACTTTCCCATTTACAAAATTTATTTTTACAGTACTAAACAGTTTAATAACTTCGTTGATCACTATAGCAACGTTGTAAATATTAATCTTTGCATTTGTTATACTGATCACTATGACAACGTTGTAAATATTAATCTTTGCATTTGTTATACTGATCACTATGACAACGTTGTAAATATTAATCTTTGCATTTGTTATACTGATCACTACGACAACGTTATTAAATATTATCTTTGCATTTGTTATACTGATCACTATGACAACGTTGTAAATATTAATCTTTGCATATGTTATACTGATCACTATGACAACGTTGTAAATATTAATCTTTGCATTTGTTATACTGATCACTATGACAACGTTGTAAATATTAATCTTTGCATTTGTTATACTGATCACTACGACAACGTTATTAAATATTATCTTTGCATTTGTTATACTGATCACTATGACAACGTTGTAAATATTAATCTTTGCATTTGTTATACTGATCACTATGACAACGTTGTAAATATTAATCTTTGCATTTGTTATACTGATCACTACGACAACGTTATTAAATATTATCTTTGCATTTGTTATACTGATCACTATGACAACGTTGTAAATATTAATCTTTGCATTTGTTATACTGATCACTATGACAACGTTGTAAATATTAATCTTTGCATTTGTTATACTGATCACTACGACAACGTTATTAAATATTATCTTTGCATTTGTTATACTGATCACTATGACAACGTTGTAAATATTAATCTTTGCATATGTTATACTGATCACTATGACAACGTTGTAAATATTAATCTTTGCATTTGTTATACTGATCACTACGACAACGTTGTAAATATTAATCTTTGCATTTGTTATACTGATCACTATGACAACGTTGTAAATATTAATCTTTGCATATGTTATACTGATCACTATGACAACGTTGTAAATATTAATCTTTGCATATGTTATACTGATCACTATGACAACGTTGTAAATATTAATCTTTGCATATGTTATACTGATCACTATGACAACGTTGTAAATATTAATATTTGCATTTGTTATACTGATCATTATGGCAACGTTGTAAATATTAATCTTTGCATTTTCTCTCCATACATGGGTTTTCCTTCCAACTTTTGAACACATAATTTTATCTACTTAACTTATTAAAAAAGACGTTTATATTCGCGACTTTAAAATGAAGGGTTCATAATTATTATTCGTCCAATCGTTGTTTCGCAATTTTAAAATTAAATATATTGCGCAATGATTGTAAAGCATAACCTCTGCTTATGTAACGAACCGACACCTTTCCACTTCAATTCATACTTGACTTCGTCAATTTTCTAAAAATACCGAACAATGTTCTCAGCATTGGCCATGTTATTTATAGGACTGGTATGCAGTACTTTTAATAGCAGAATCAATTTAGTTCTACCCAATACATATTGAACACGTGTTTCATATAATAGGTCATGCAATCTATGTACCAGCACGTAACATAATACTGTACAGGCACTTCATGTAATCGAATAACGGATTATTGTTTTAAATATTAAATGTAATTATGTGTCTCCACTCGGACCTTGGATCTTCTTCTAACCTGAACTGGAACTTATTCTTTCATTTCTGACACCAATTTGAGAGCGTATAAGCGTAGGAAAAATGATTCACTTTTTAATATGTTTTTAATATACAATGTGATCATTTCATACGGATACTATTGGTACCTCGTAAATTATTTATCCATAGTAAAAACTTTAAATTGGGGACCTTCATTACATTTTTGTGAAATTTACAAACCCGCTTTTCAAACTTTGAAAATGACTCCATTTTCCAACATGGCAGCTAACTTTAATCCTTACGGAAACCTTAATTTTGTTTGGTGTTTACAGGAATTTGTTTTCAAGGAATTTTAATACATTGTTATTCTTGGGAACTTTTATAAACCCAGTAGTAAAAACTTTAAATTGGGGCCCTTCATTACATTTTTGTGAAATTTAAAAACCCGTTTTTCAGACTTTGATAATGGCCTCCATTTTCCAATATGGCACCAAACTTTAAAAATCCTTACGGAAACCTCAATTTTGTTTGGTGTTTACAGGAATTTGTTTTCAAGGAATTTTAATACTTTTTTATTCTTGGGTATTTAAATTCGTTTAAAAGTTAAAGGTGCACAATTTGACAATTTTACGTTTGGTGGCTATTGGGGAAGGTAATTTTCCGTACCTCCCTTTATTGAAACAAATTTAAAATATAATTAGGCGTAGCCTAGCCAAATGTAAATATCAATACAGGACTAAAATTAAAATAATTAATTTGTGAAACAGATAAAACCCGCTTATAATTACAGTAGATTTCAACTATTTTATATATATTCTACAAGTTATTTTTGTGTTGTATTGGTATTTACACTTCCTACAATATAAATAATTAAATTTTTAACTACATTCATCAATTTATATTCATTTATAAACTAGGTTTATATATAGACTACTCTATATATACATAAAACTATTTTCTCATACAAATTTTAGTTAATGTCACGTTTTAAAAAATCTATGCCTTGATATATTTGGGGTAAACATACGTATTTACAAGAGTTAAAGGGGAATACGACTCCTCGTTGGAGATGGAATGTGGGTTTTGGCAGATATTTTGGTTTGTTTAAAAATTATAATCGAAATAAATCTATAAGAAATTTCGTCTGGACGACTTTTAAAAAAAGAAGAAATTCTTTTCAGCCGTATGGGCTGTATAGACGAACGCGTTGTATATTTGTCCGGACGTCATTTTTAACAATTTATTATTTTTGTAATAGTTTGAAACGAAAAATTATTATCCAAAATTTTAACTGTGTGTCGCAACTCCTAAAAAGCAATAATATAAAGTGCCATTCGGTTACCTACAACTATTCCTGTCTTTTTTTGTCTATTTGCCAGCCAAATAAGCGATCCCTCCACTCATTGACTGGCTAACTAGTTTCTACTGTTGGCTATGTCCTAATAATAGCGGAACCGATGTTTACAAAACCATTAGAAATTCATCAAGTTTTTATTGTTGTTCACGGTAATTGGAACTTAGCTTCAATTTGACAGCGAAATTACAAAAACCATGTTTCATTCCGGAATTGCGCAGACGTCAAGTTAAACATAAAAAGCCTACAGTTCGCTCTTCGCTCTAACCGTTCAATATCTAAGAAAAATATAGCACACGATAATGTGGGTTGAACAGTTGTAGTTTGTGGGTTCAACGTGAGAATGCGCTAGTGTGGGAGGAATCGTAACATGAAATACGGCATGCTGTCTAGAAGTTACAAGAATTGGGTCGGTAGATGATAACACTACAGTAGGTCCTCTGTGACTTGTATATAGACTCATCTCGTTCTTATATGTATGTAAAATCAATGGTATAACTCAAGTCATGAAAGAGTCTCATAATGATCCATCAAACGGGGACAAGTTTACGATAGTCTATATGTCAATTAATAAATGATTTAAATTCTATTGGTAGATCAAGGAGATAGTAAGTTTGTTAAAACATTTGCTACACAAGTTAGCTAAACCTCGTATTGTGCGTATTACTAATTTCTAAAGTTTCCACTCGCTATACTTGAGTCACCGTCTGGGCTCCTACCGGGCCTTAAAGCTGTACATATGTGAAGGCTCGGTACTATCGGATCTATCTTGTCACTATATGCTACGAATATCACATGAGACGTAAGTGTTCGAAATTACATTAAGACAATAATTTCCCTATTTCTCGCCGTAGAGTGGTGAGGTTTTTACCATTAGACGCACAATTTAAATTTTTATCTAATTTAGTGTGTTACAAATTGAATACAAAATTGTTTGAAATGGCCGCCATTTTGATATATTAAATTAGATTATTCTCATTTCAGAAGGGTTTTATATGAGCACACTAAGTTAAATTTAATGGTCCTATCTTAAGACACACGAGGACGACGACGGACGGTCGCCATATTGATTATCACTTTTCTGGTTTCCTGAGGCCATGAAACATGAAGATAAACATTGTTCGAAATTTTTGGCGATTACAAATATTGCCCTATATTTTGTAATAAGGTTGCAGAGGTAAGATCTTAAATGCTTAAACGCGCTTGTTTAGGCACTCTAAATTCATTCTCTAGTTACTCTCTTACATATTCGTTATGTCATGTGTCATGTGTCATGTATAAAAATATATATGTCGACTTTTTGCAAATTTATCCGTTTTGAGGCCTCCTAGAGACCCAAAAAGAGTTTTTTCGGATGATATGTATGTGATACTACATCAAATTTGGTACGGAGCATATTTTGGCCACAAACCTGAAAGTTATTTAGGTTTATAGACTAAGCGGAAAGTACTTCGTTTGCTGGGTTAGTAAAAACAACCTCTTCATTCACTTTTGGAACATAGGGCTTCAACTGTCTATCTTCAACGACCTCTGTTTGGTGTATCGGACTTAAACATGTTCACAATCGTTCTAGCCTCCTCTTCCTCCAAGTTTTTACAGGTCTTCTCCTTTGGGATTATCTCCAGTGTTTCAGTTGCCTCATTGAGTATGCTATTATTTTCATTGAGTTGCCTCTTCCTCCATTATTTCTGAATCGTTTTTTTTTTTTTTTTTTTTTTTTTTTTTTTAATGAATTTGAGGATTTGGGTCATCAATCTTCACATTTCAGTAAAAATTGAACCAAATCGGTAGAACCAATATTGAGAAATAACGTATTTTAAAACAGCCCCATGACATGTAGCTCACGAACCGGTAGTATTGTAGAGATTGAGACCAATACGTTTTGTTTGGATCCTTACAAGCAACAATTGAGTAAAATTTTTGATCAATTACACACAAAAATTAAATGAAAAAATAAGAAATAAAAAACGCGATAGCCCAAATACGTCCACTTGAGAAAATTCATTAATATCGGTCCAAGCGTTTGGCAATAGAGCAATGCATAACCGACATAAGACAAACTAGATAATTCCAAAACACATAATCAAATATCATATCAAAACATAATCAAATACAAAAGATAATTCCAAAACCACTTTGAGCCATTAAATAACTTTCTCTATACTACATATATATATATATATATATATATATATATGTGTGTGTGTGTGTTAAAAAGTAAAAACTAAAAAAAAAACATTCTAATTTGCTTCTTGAAATGTTAATAACAAATTACACTCATCTTCAAATTGGTACAAACCTTAAAATGTCGCTAAGTATTGATTTAATTAACAAAATTGACCTCCCCCCTCACCTCCCAGAACAAAAGTATTTTTGTCTTATTTTACTTTGTAACATCCAAATTCAAAACATCAAATTCGTAAATAAATTCATTCACTCGTTCTTCCACATATTCAACTTCCGTCCCTTGACAGATGCTGGCACCTGGCGACCTTCTCCAAAACTAAGCATCGCATGACATCTAAGTACAAAGTACAACGGCTGGTCAGCCTAGCTGTTCTAATACCCGTTGTCAGTCTACCTGCAATTACTCACAATGTTCTACATTCTCTCATAGCTCCGTTAGATATAATTTTTTCTTGTTCTCAAAACTTACATCTCAGTTCTTAAACGATATGTTAATCTACAGTTTTGTGCGTTTTAGTTTTCAAAAATGTTAAATAAATTTTTGTTTTCACGGCACAAGCTCACGTGAACTGCGACAGGATTTTCCAGGTACTATTCAGCTTTACAGATTTTATCATATCTTAAATTTTGTTAATGTTTTAAAATAGTTTGTTAATTATCATGTATTCTTTAAAATATGTATTTCATGTTTTATTTAATATTCTATGTTCTTTTTGAAACTGAATGATTATAAAAATTTTCTTTTCTTAAAACATACTTTACAAAACCTTGCAAAGGCACATTTTAAGTTTTGAACAATTATGTGAAATAGGTGCAAACTAATGTTGAACATTAAATGATCAGAATATCTTATTGAACATGTCAAATATAAAACAATTAGAGAAATCTCTTCTAAATCAGAAAATTTCGTTTTACAGACTTTTGCAGATTTTTACAAGTCTTATACAAGCTTTGTTTTAAACAAAACTAAATATATATAAATAGATTTATAGTCATATAAGAAGCTTTTAATTATAATCTTAACGAATTTCTGTGATGCAATCAATTTTCTTTAATTTTGACAAATAACCAGATATTTTCTTCAATAAAGAACATTAATGCTACAACATGTCTGATTTTGCACAGACGCTAAAAAACGTGTTTTTTTTGCCATAGCTAATACGCTGGTAGGAGAAACCCAGCAATTCTTGCTTCACATTGCATAGACCAGCAAAAGATCTTAACATGTTTCGTCCTGTTTGCAAAACACGTTTTATTTAATATATCTTCAGAGTTTCAAGTGCACAAAAGTGATATTTTTTTTTTTTTTTTTTTTTTTTAAAAAAACTGACTTTACAGAACTTTAACTAAACTCATATTGTATATGTGCCTAAATTGCTTCAGCGAATATGTGTTTCTTAAAGCTATCTTTAGATGTAGACTTGTGTAGTTATTTGTAAATTATATAACAAATCATTGGGTGGAGCCTGCATGCAAACTTTCGGTCCTAACAACCTCCAAGAGGTTATTTTTCTAAATTAACAAAAAAAAATTGACGTCAATTTAAAAAATTTCAATTTCCAAAATTTATATATATTTTTTTTATATAAACTTCTCATTTTATGATAAATTCTTGTATTTAAAATATATAAACTTATTGGCCAATATAGCACTTAAGAAATTTATCAAACAGGTAATAATATGTAACTTTTAGTCTAGTGATGAACCTGTTTACAATTGATATGAATTTTTTGAATTTAAAACATCAAACTCATTTATAATTTTTTTTTATTGTTAAATTCTGTAAATGTTTAAAAAACTATCATCTCATAAAGTAAAAGGGGGGGAATAAATATCAGTATCTTTTCATCTTTTTTTTTATTTTGTAATTTTTACATTAAGGGCGTATAATCTTTTTTTTTTTTGATTAATTATAATCCTGTTAATTATTAAGCTGTGCTCATTGTCTTTTTTTTTATTGTTAAATTTTGTAACTATATATATATATAAACTAAAAGGGGGAATAAATTTTCAGAATCTATTGATTAATTTTTTATTTAAATTATTATATGTTACATTAAGGGCGTATGACTTTTATCAATTATAATATTGTTAATCATAAGCTGTTTATGATGATTTGTCTCAGGATGTCTTTCTAAGTTGTAAATGATAAAATCTGAACCGTCGAAATTTCTTTTGTTTCAATAAACTTGAGCCTTGTTAATTACTAAATTTGTCTTTGTCTTTTTTTATTTTTCTTTTCAAACATTGTTACCATTTGGTTCCGCCTTTCTTAAATTTAAGTCCCCTGGTAACAACTTTACCATTATATTATTATTATTTTGTTTATGTCATAGAGATTTAAATAACAGCGGTCAAAGTTACTCTCCGATACGAATACGAGCTCTGAATGGGCCGCGTCACAGACACGAGCGAAGCGAGTGGAATCCAAGTTAAAATATGAAGGTGAGCAAGCATCGTTTAGGGCAAAGTCACATACAGTACTAGAGAACAATATTCCAGGAATTGTAGTTCCGTGTTATGAAAGTTTGTGTATATGTGACAACGGAGGATGATGACCTAGTTATCGAAACGTCTTTTGTATCGTATTATCTCCTCCTTGTATAAAGACAAAAATCTCTAGGTCACCATTCGCTTTATTAAAAAAGAAGAAGAAAAGAACATAAAATAAAGACTGTTAGCCTTCGAATAATCTAATAGCATCAAGGTCGGAAAATAACAAGAGTTGGTTAAGAGAGACAGGGAACTAAACCAAGACTAAATGTAAAAAGATGTAGATCCAGCTAGGTTGACCCAGGGATTGCCAAGCTCGTACTCACTGTAGATGAGCCTCTGAGGGTGCCTTGTATTGTATTGTGTGGTATACATAAAGTGTGTATTGTGAACAAAATGTTTTCTTTCACTTGGTAAAGAGTTAAAAGGAATAAAGTTACATTTCAATATTTTTCAGCACTATAAAACGATTCCACATAAAAGTCTCTTTGCAAATTATTCGAGACATAGTTAGTTAAAATAAAACCCGGTTAAAACGCAGAGGTCACAGTTGAAAGGTCATCGCATGAATCAACAGCCGTTACCGGATATATTACCTGAAGTCTCAATGCCACCTTTCGCAAATATTCATGGATAAGGTCAAAGATTAAACCAACACATTCCTACCGTTAACAGATTTATTGCGTTATTCTAACTGTACGCCATTTTGTTTATTTACACAATTACAACGTAATATAAATTATAATCAGTAGTCGGAATGGCAAAAACAAATATGTATGTAAAATAAATGTTTGTTACATAAACATCTTTTTCTTAAGTAATTTATAATATGGAATTTCTAGATATTGCTCTCATAAAAACACCAACTTATGAAATAATTCAAAGTCAAATTCCTCCTAGTCATAGAAGTAAAGTATTTAATTTTTGGCTTATTATATAAACAAAATTGTTGTGAAAGGTGTACATGTTTTTTAATTTGATCAGGCCTACAGTATTAATATTAATATTATTTAAACTTTGTTTCTGGTGATTTGATTTATCTTTGTTCCGGTGATGATTTTTAACCTATCTGAGGATGATGTTTTTTAACCTATGCTGAGAGTGATGTTTTTTAACCTATGCTGAGGGTGATGTTTTTTAACCTATGCTGAGGGTGATGTTTTCTAACCTATGCTGAGGGTGATGTTTTTTAAAGGATTCTAGCCGGTGATTACCACGTTGTTTATTTTTGTTAGACTTTTGTTCCTGGTGATGATTTTTAAAATTTTGATCCTGGTTAATCATTAAATCTTTGATACTAGTGATTTTTTTAACCTTTTTTCAACTTTTCCGCTGATTATCATAATATAGGACAATCGTTGGAAAGTCAAGTCAGAATAAATAGACCTACACAATTTACTAAATGGAACAATGAACACGGTGCTGTACTGTACCACCGCCTTCGCAAAACCCGGGTCAATGACCTACGCAGACAGTGTGGTCAAATATTTGCTAACTTTTATAATAATATTGCTAACAAGAAAATCCTAACTTGATGTACTTGTATTGTTATATAAGCTCTATGAAGAACAAGAAGTGTTATTTTAGAATCAGCAATGTTGTTATATATATTTCAGAAGAAATGATAAAACGTACATAAAGTTATTAATCTCAAACCAACCTTTCAAACGTTCTTACGTTATTGTTACAGACGTTCACGTACAATGAGTCTGAGAGAAGCTGAATTTACAACTTTTTTAATGTAATCTTGGTTTAGATCACTCTCTTTTATTTTTCCTATTAAGATCTTTCTTAATCAACTCTTGTTCTCTACCGACTTTGACGTTATTAGTGTATTCGAAGGTTAAGGAGTCTTCATCGCATATTCTTTTCTTCCTTTGTTTTTATAACAAAGAAACAAAAAACAAAGGAATAATAAGATCCATAACTAACCCATGTCTTTCATCATTTCTATCAGGTCTTTCTTGATCAACTCTTGTTCTCTACTGCCCCTGATCCTATCAAGAATATTCGAGGGTTAGGAGTCTTTATTTATTTCTTTGTTTATAAGGCAATGATACCCGAAAGGTTTTTCGCATTTAAACAAAGGGAAACAATTGTTTGCTTAAACATCACCCCATCCAAGAAACAAGTATGAAACATTAAAACTGTATGAAAAGAAAACGTAAACAATTTGCTGGGCGCCATCATGGTAGTTACTCAGCCTCATTACACAATGCAATACGAACAGATCCTCTGAATGTATTGACCCTGATTACACCGGTTCAGATGACCTAGGGTGTCCCGCCTTTAAACAACGGAGAGGGGGGGGAACACTTACCTATGTAACAACTTTCCTATTTCTAAATGTGTCGCGTTTCAGTAAAATGTACCACTCTCAAACCATCATTTTTACTTTCTCACATACAAATAGTATAGAGAATGTTAAGTGATGGATCAAAATATGATATCCAGATCGTGGTACTAAGATGCCTATCTGGCGACAGTCGTCTACAGCACAAACACGTGAACCGATTTTAATCAAATTTTTATTTGTAGGCATATTTTCAACATTTGTTTGAAAAAAATATTCAAATATCACCTCAATTTGCTTCGCTTGAACCATCAACGTAAATTGTATTGATTGTAACAGCTTTTAATGGCTGTTGTTAATGTTCATATTTTGCCAATTATTCCTGAACTATAATATTGTTTTACTTGATATTTTGCACACCGGCAAGGATCACTAATCTTCACATTTTACCAACACTTGAACGAAATCGGTACAACCGCTAGCCGATTTTGTTTTTACTGATAATTTACGAACCGGCTACTTGGAGAAAAAGCGACCAACTTTTATTTTCATTGGGTTTCCTTAAAGACTACACTTAATCAAAATATGGACCTGCAAAATTTATTGCTACTCGCGAGCTAGGTTTAACGAGATTTAAGAGATTTTTACTTTTTACACATATTCTATTTATAGCCTATGTGATAGGTTAAAAATCAACGGCTAGTTTTTTTTGCTGATATATCGGTTTTCAGGTTCCCTAAGTCCATAAAAGTGATTTGGGAATGAACTATTCTCTCTCTTTGGGGGGGGGGGGCTATAACCACTTTTTATATCAGATGATTTTTGGGAAAGAGGGTAGCTACCACATGGAAAAATTCACAAAATTATGAATTCATAAAATGGGCTCTAACTATTTAGATCTTTTGGTACTTACGTATTAACGCCACCGCAGCAACTTTGCGCATATATATAATATATATATATATGCACCAATATTTGCTTACTTTGCGATATGATTATATATCCTGACAGGTTTGGCCAGTAGCTCTCTCTCTCTCTCTCTCTCTCTCTCTCTCTCTCTCTCTCTCTCTCTCTCTCTCTCTCTCTCTCTCTCTCTCTCTCTCTCTCTCTTTCTCTCTCTCTCTCTCTCTCTCTCTCTCTCTCTCTCTCTCTCTCTCTCTCTCTCTCTCTCTCTCTCTCTCTCTCTCTCTCTCTCTCTCTCTCTCTCTCTCTCTTGTTTCTCTCTCTCTCTCTCTCTCTCTCTCTCTCTCTCTCTCTCTCTCTGTCTCTCTGTCTCTCTGAGAGAGAGAGAGAGAGACAGAGAGAGAGAGAGAGAGAGAGAGAGAGAGAGAGAGAGAGAGAGAGAGAGAGCTACTGGCCAAACCTGTCATGATATATAATCATATCGCAAAGTAAGCAAATATTGGTGCATATATATTATATATATGCGCAAAGTTGCTGCGGTGGCGTTAATACGTAAGTACCAAAAGATCTAAATAGTTAGAGCCCATTTTTATGAATTCATAATTTTGTGAATTTTTCCATGTGGTAGCTACCCTCTTTCCAAAAATCATCTTATATAAAAAGTGGTTATAGCCCCCCCCCCCCCAAAGAGAGAGAATTAGTTCATTCCCAAATCACTTTTATGGACTTAGGGAACCTGAAAACCGATATATCAGCAAAAAAACTAGCCGTTGATTTTTAACCTATCACATAGGCTATAAATAGAATATGTGTAAAAGTAAAAATCTCTTAAATCTCGTTAAACCTAGCTCGCGAGTAGCAATAAATATTTTGCAGGTCCATATTTTAACTGTACTCACATCGTATTATCCCCCTGTGTGCAGGGAAATTGTTCCTAACAGGTAAATCTCAACGGTGGCTTAGTTTCAATTCACTTACGTTAAAATATTCACCACAAATAGGAATTTGCAACCACAAAGAAAATCGATTTAATGAGTTAGGTTGATCGTATTAATTATTCAGTTCAGAAGTGCTCTCAGAACGTCATAGACCCTGACTAAGGGAACAAATATCTACAAGTTTCAACCACTAAAATGTCATTAAAACCTTCCATTGATTTTTACAAAATAGATAAGCTATCACAGTGGTATGGTTTGAAGTTCAGGATTTACAGGCTCTACTGCTGCCACTTATCGGCCAACTTCTGCTCGATTTGAACTGTTATCACTAAATAATGAGGGTCTTTAAAATTTACCTCCATAGGTGATTAACAATAATTAATAGTCATGTAGACAAAAATTTGAAAATTGTATAAGGAAACCAAAATAATCTCGCCCAACCTACATTCCATTGCCCCACACCCGGAGAGTCATAATCTTCCACTCAATCCATGTTTTCAAAAAATGTCAAGACAGTAAATTCCAAAATAACATCTCATTAAAACAATTATGTTTTACTAATTTGATGGAAATAGTGCCTTTGAAAACATAAAATGAAAATGAGAACTTTCTATACTTTCAAAGGTTTTCACAAATTACAATAAAATTGCGAATTTAATTAAAAATTATCACGACACTATTTTCCTAGAGTACAAAATTGTGTACAATTTCTCAAATATTATTATTTTTTACTTCCAAAATTGACTTTTACAAGACTCTTTTTTTTACGTACTTTTCTTATATTTGTAATCGTATTTTCTTCAACACCGATATATGACCTAATAACATTTACAAACTGTAAATAACAAGTCAAGATCACGTGACTGGTTTAATTAAAATTTTACTTACATTAAATATTTATTAAAAAACCTCACTCAGTAACCGCAAAACAGATGTTATTGAAACTATTTTACAAATTACAACTGTTATTGATATGATTTAATCAGACATTTGTAGTCATTTGCGTATATAAAAACTAATACACGACGTTTAAAGAGTATAAATCAACTCCCGTCATCAAGTGATAACCTTGAGCATTAAAAAAGTGGAAAACACTAAGATAGACTAGTGAAAACTAAAACTAAAACTACAACCAATGATTTTATAGTAAACAGACTGCCCATATCAATGAAATACCATCAAACAGCTCACAGCATGCCGTATTACTTGATCAGACTCCTACACCAACGCATTTTGAACCTGAACCCACCAAACTACAACTGTTCAACCCACAAATTGAACCTCACATCATCATATACAAGGGGACTTCTTTGATATAAATTCAATGCTATTACCTAATAATTCGTCGTGTAATAGTTTTTATATGCACAAGAGATGTCAAATCACCGATTAATCCATAATAACATCATTCACAAATAAATTTAAAATCATTATCCGTGTTCTATTCGTGTCTGTCATGTTGGTACGGAGCAGTTTACCCACCAGGTGGTATACCAACTACATTAATGTAATTACACAATTTAATAGCGTAACTGTAATTAGTTACAAATAATCTCACAGCGCGACGTAGCGACACAGCGTCACGTGATTGGTTGACGAATATTAAACGTAGAGTAACGATTAACCGTAAATATAAAACTTTTGTTCACACCAACAAACAGAATATGAAGATAACTCGGTAAGTCGAACTTTTTGGACAACTTTATACAGAGTGATTACGACAATATTTCGGGATTTGATTCTAGAGCTAAAAATAAGAAAAAAGTAACTAAACATAGGTTCGGAAAATCTTCGTTTTCCGTCTGTCAACCATTTTGTGTTTTTTATATTAAAAAAAATATATATTATAGCTTTGGAAGTGAGAGAAGATTTGGTTTATGCATTATTTATATAACCTTTTACAACTTTAAGAAAAACAAGACTATTTTGTACATTTTTCAAAATGGCGCACTTTAAAAATTTTTAATGTTAATATCTCGAAAACCATAAACATTAGAAAATGACAAAAAATGTAGACCTCCGTTTTTTGCCTGATCTTCGCATTTCAAGGCCTCAGGAAATTGAAAAACTGATTTTCGACATATCGTCCGTCGTCGTCTGTACGTGAACACGATAGTTTGAGGGCAAGAAACAAGCAAAGGAACAATATATTTGGTATAGTGTGCTCATATATTAAATTCAGAAAATTCGAATTAAAAACACCAAAATGGCGGCCATTTTAAAATAGTTATTTAACTCATACATACTAATTTAGATAAAACACTCCTGATTTTAATTCTGTATGTAATGATACCAACCCCATCTCTACGATAACAAACAGCGAAATTACGATCAAAATTGTAATTTCGAACCCAGATCTTCCAAGACAATCTGGAAGGTACGATATAAGTACGTATAGGTACGATATCCGGCAGGGCCGCGTCACCGATACGAGCGCAGCGAGTGGAGACTTTTTGACACATTTACGAGGCCCTTTAGGACCTAACCAACGCCAACGTAATAGCCTACTGATACGCATAATTACAGGTTCAGAAAACTTGCGTAAAAACTATTTTAAACAACCCACCCTACTTAGATAAGACGCCTTAATCTATTAATAAAATATAATATTTCCTACAAGGCCCAAGATGTCAACTTGTGAGTATACTGTAACTTTTAAAGGATTTGATTTATTACATTGTATGATAGAGCTGAGAAAGTACCATGATGTCGCCCATAAAAACCTGTTTAATTCTCTCCTAGAAAAAAGGAATAGAAATATAGCAGTAATAAATCAATTACAATATATAATATAGGTAAGATCTACCCGATGTCGCCTTGTTACACGAGGGAAATATAATCTTACAGAGGGCTTTGACCAAGTTACCAAGGTAACAAAGATAGTTTCTGCTATGAAGGTTTGTTGTCATCATTATTCTTATAAACATAATATTTAGACGTTAAAAATTGATATTTACCCAGCCTTATTGTAGAATCCTCTAAATGTAATGCCCAAAAGTTAGTTTATTGGTGGACCTTGTAGGAAAAATTAATTTGTATTGATAGATCGAGGGGTCCTACCCAGCACTGTTGTTTCTGAAGGTACTCCTAATTATGAATATCACCACTTTTATATATCCTTACAATTCTAGCATATGTGTACATTATATTAAAAAGTCTCTACTTGCTTAGTTCGTGTCAGAGACTCGGGACTGGGGAGCCTCGAACCAGTATATAATGAAAAGGCCTCCACTCGCTACACTCGTCTCTGTAACTTGCCCTCCCGGATCTCGTAACTATACGAATATCAAATTTCAGGGTTTAAAAATACATTTTTGACAATAACTTCCATATTTGCCATCGTACGGATGTGGGTTTGGTACCAGGTTCTTTGAGAGTTTAAGTGAAAACTTAACTAGTACCGAGGAACTAGAAGGGCAGGCGCACCTAGAGCCATTACGGCACATCACCATACTCTCACTCTGAATAGAACAGTAACGGGAGCAATCTCACCACGAAGCATTCCTCAAACGCACGCTCCCATAAGTTTACGACAGACGGACGGCGTGTTGAAAATGACTTTTTCAGTTTCCTGAGGCCACGATTCGTAACTAATAGTCCAAAAACGGAAATAAATTTTTTTCCGACTACAATATTTACCCCATACTTCGTATACTGGGTAATTGAAGCGTTGGTGACGTAATATGTTTCTTAATCAACACGTTATAGATCCCCCAACGTGTTAGTTTATTAAATTAGGCCACGAACATAACCCAGTTTTGTAAATACACAATACATAAATAATGTTTACGACTCAACTTTAGTCTCTCTCCACTATATGTTATTTAATAATAATGTTTTCACAGATGAAGTTTGAGAAAATAAAGTTTTATTAGAACTTCTATCTTAAGACTACGCAGTACCAAGACAAAACTGAACCATAGGGCCTAAGGGTGTCTTGCAACTTTCTTATCGAAATGTAACGATAACTGATGTAATGTAGTCGACAATCTGTTTATAAATATTCAAACTGTCGATTACGAAAACAAAAATGTTATAATTGTCAATATTAGGCCTACTAAGACCAAAAGTGAAGCTTTTCAATACAAGTTCAAGTTTAACTTGAAAAATGAGCGAGGATCGAAAAGCTTCTTTTGGTCCAAGTGACGAACTTTATTTTTCGTTATACTGCAAATAATATAAAAACAATTTCAAAAAACTAAAATGTTATAACCTGTTTACCATCAAATCTATTGTAACAGCTGTTTTAATGGTTATTTACAATCGAGAGTATCGGTTGTTTTTATAGATGCTTTAATTGATTCGTATAAACGAAGTAACAGCTGATGACCTCGACCTCAGCTGATGTTTTTAGATCCTAAGACTAAAAAGAACAACTTTAGCATCTCAATGTATTGAAAACAGCTGTTTTTGAAGCAGTATGACGAAAAAGTACTTACTGTATTTAAACAGAGTATTTCACGACAAAGCTGAGGAACTTTCACGACCTGTTATAAATGGTAAAAATAAAGAAAAAAGTTCACATAAACATAGCTCCGAAAACGCATAGTTTCCTGTCTGTCAGCTATTTTGATTTTTACAAAAACATAACTTTGGAAATAAATAAGAAAGTTCAGATTTGCTACGCATATTTTTCATATTAAGTTTTACAAGTGTACCAAAAACAAAGATTTTATTAAGATATTTTCGAAATGGCGGACGTTTAAATTAGTAATTAATTGTATTAAAGTAAAAAGTGAAAATTTTGAAAATGCCAATCCAAACAAAATATCGTATTAAATACTTGGGAAACTAATTTTACCCTTACCAAGAAATAGTATTTAGTATTTTGTTGATAACACAGTTAACCTTTGGCCTACAGAAATTTAAGAAACTGTTTCCTTTGACGTTAGAAAAAAAAATTAAGTTAAAGGTTTTTGAGATATTCGTCGTAAATATTTTAAACGGACTCCATTTCGATAATATCCTAATTAAGTGTTTGTTTATGGCATACTTATAAAACGTAACATAAAATATGTGTGTACCAACTCTTGTACCAAAAAAAATCTTATTAATTTTCAAAATTATGGTTTTTATAAAAGATAAAATGGCGGATAGAGGGAAAAGTAAGCGTATAAACTTTCTTCTTTACTCTTACTAGTATAACACGTCATGAAAGTTTTTCAGTTTCTTAGTGAATCACCCTGTATCAAAATAGGTACATTGGAGGTTTCTAAAAAATGTCTGTTCCCTACATACTATATCTGAAAATAAGGTTACTACAACCTTAAACGCTAGTACGCCATTTTGAACGCACTTTATCATCATTGTAGTTACTTTTTCACATAGTACAAAGTTATGTAATTGGGTCAAAAATCGATGTTTTTGCGAATATGTTAGTTTTGAGGTCCCATAAGCTTAAAAAAGTTTTTGAATTACGTCTATCAGGCGCCTGTCTATCTATCGTATATATATATAAACGTACCTGCAGCCTAAACGCGTTGACCTATTTTAATCAAATTTGGTATGGGAATATATTTTCCCCATATCTTGGTAAGTTTTAATCATTTTGTGATAACACAAAATTTGGGGACAGAAAAAACACAAAATAAAAAATTTTAAAAGATTGGCACTAACTAATTTTATCAAATGTAGCAATTAATTATAATCTCCACATTTGTCTAACGGTCTGCTCGTATTTAATTTTAATTACCTTTTGTTATATTCAGGCTTTACTGTCTGACGTCTTGTTCTTGCGACATCTGTTTCACCACTCACCGGTGGAAGTTTCAAGCGTGAATCACGTTAGTCTATACACTCGCATCACATTTTTATACACATACACAATTTTTGAGTTATTGTACATGTCAAAATATAAAATAAAAGAAAATACAATTTAACACAGGACACTATATCTGTTCCACTACTCAACATGTCTGTGGACATGGCCAAAATCAGATGTGTCCTATTATAAATTGTATTTTGTTTTATTTTATCTTTTGACATGTACATCATTGTACAAAAATTGTGTTATAGAATGTGTATGTGTATAAAAATGTGATACGAGTGTATAGACTAATGTGATTCAAGCTTGAAACTGCCACCGGTGAGTGGCGAAACAGATGTCGCAAGAACAAGACGTCAGACAACAAAGCCTGCTGAAAGACTGAATATAACAAAAGGTAATTAAAATTAATTAATTATTCCAGGTCGGAAATTGTTTCGCTTTGGACACAGGTTCGGGTCATTAATTTTCACATTTCACTATATTTGAACGTATTTACAAACCACGTATTTAAAACCTATTCGTCGCTGATTATTTTCTTTTCTTACCTATCACTCATGAACTGATAGTTTTACCAATAAGTTTTCTTTTCTTATGTCCGTTTCACTACATATTTCGACTTTGTCGTTTTACTAAATAAAAGCATTATTTGCGAGTATATGCGTTCAAGTTTTATTCTATAAAGTTGTTCCTTAAAGACAAAATTTGATCAAATTCTATAGAGGGAAAGAAAAACACAAATGTACGATTTTCTTAAATACATTTTTGACAATAACTTCCATATTTGGCATCGTACGGATTGGTACAATTGTTTTATCTAATTTAATATGTTTTATTGCAATTTTCTTAATTCGGGACTAACCAATTGGATCAATTTGCTCAAGTGTAGCCTCCGATGACCGAAACAAAACGTATAGTGGTCAACTTTCGTAAGCTAACGAATAAAATAAGTCCACCGATTTCGCTCATATTTTAGCAAAATACAATGATTATTAAGACCCAAACCCGATTTATATTCATCGATCGGTACAGCATAATATATGATACAAAAAATGCTAAATCATAATCAGAATGCAAGGAGCAAACCATCCATAAAACGTTTACTTTAATGTCTTCCTGATCGTGATGTTTTATTCAGTGTACAGTAGATGTGGTATTGTAGATTTTTACAAAATTCTCAAGACTGTACAACTCAGGCGATTTTACACGTAACCTTCAAAGTTTATAATGGAAATTTTAAACAATTAGCTATAAGTCTACAAATTATTGATATATAGGTGCTTCTGAAGATTAATAACCATGCTTAAATTCTACTCGAAATATAACCTAAAAACGGATTAAAAAGTTTGAGTCTTTTTTTAAATAAGCCAAAAAGTCGTACAGACTTATATTTTCTTTCAAATTGTAGCTCTTTAAAACAAAATTCAAGTGCATACAATTTATTTGTACAGTGCATAAAATATTTGTTTTTGAAAATTGTAGGTTATATAAAATTGATTTTATGTTATATATCTAATGATATATTTCATCACTAGGACCAAAAATGAAGCTTTTCGATATAAGCTCAAGTTTAACGGCCAAGGTCGGAAAATGAGCGAGAATCGTAAAGCCTCTTTTGGTCCTAGTGATAAACTATATTTTTAGTTATACTGCAAATAATATAAGAAAACAATTTCACAAAAACTAAAATGTTATAACCTATTTACCTTCAAAACTATGGTAACAGCTGTATTGACAGTTATTTACAATCGAGATTATCAGTTGTTAATTTATATGCTTTACAATCGTTAATTAATTCGTATAAACGAAATAACAGCTGATGACGTCGACCTCAGCTGATGTTTTTAGGTCCTAGGACTAAAAAGAACAACTTTGCATGTATTGAAAACAGCTGTTTATGAAGTAGTATGACGAAAAATATTTTAACTCAAAAATCAGCATGGTTGTAAATCTCCACAAGAAACACCTGTCCCTACAGCTTCATTAAAATCTATCCATAATGTTTATACTCACAGCTAATTGCTTCAAATAGACATATGTAAACTTAGAGGTTATATATAACAATTGACTGAATAAACCAATGAACTTCAAACCCAAGTTTCGTTCAAAACACAATAATTTGATTTATATGAATATTTTCTTCGTAATTTAGAAGTGTAAATAAATTATACATAACGTATTTTTTCGTATGAACTATAGAAACGAAGATATATTTAATAAAACAAAAATTAATATTTCTTTTATCTTAAAATAATTTTATCAAATTTTGTAAAACTATAACCACAAAATACACCTCCACACACTAAAAAAAAGTACACTTTTTCATAAAACAACAAATTGGACATCTTCTCCCTCCATTGAACACAAGTGTTATAAATCCATTTTGCTTTACTAGTAATATAGTTTTAATTGCAAACTGACTAGATTGTTTCGGCGTAATGATTAATAATATCACCTACATAACTTTCCTCCCCATATTTGACTTTGCTTCAGTGTTTATCGCTATCATGACAATCAGCAGAATTGTTAAGGTAGAGTTCAAACTGAACTGTATGGCCTTATTACACGCAGCTTTGCCTACGCAGCTTTTCCCCGAATACAAAGTTTTTGATTAAACTCTGTATAATACTAACTTATAGATACCTAACCTGAATACATGGAACTGTAACATGTGGAGTTTTGAATTCGGCTTCAAAATCTTATGCCACGTGCAACCTCGATTTAAACGGTTGATTCCGAAGTGATCAGTACTATACTACGTGAGAGTAGGCCTAAATGAAAGGTGTACAGATACTGCTCTTGCTTTCTTACACAAAACCAAAGAAAGATATCATAGCCATCTCCCCAAATATATCAAGTAGTTAACAGTCAAAAACTAGAAACGGGTAATAAACAACGTCGTGATTATTTATATATTATGATAAACATGTTTCGCCTTAATCAAAACCGTTGCTTTTACTTTCGCAAATATACGTGATGGGGTCATAAAAATCGATGTCCAGTTTATATATCCCTTTTGAGTCTCCTAAATGTGACTATATCACTGGTTAGGCATCGGAATCTTGCTCGCAATCTGTTGAATTACGTGCTTTGATCGAGATGGCACTGATCAGCTGTGGCTGTATGACGAGTGCGCGGAGTCTGTGGTGTGGTGTAGAATCCCAGGAATAGATTTAATTTACTTAATTTACCGGTTTCTTCTAAATATTATGTTGGGATAGGTTTCGGGATAGCCAAATAATGTGTTGTCCTGTAGATATATATATTTAATACGATTTACATTATTGACCGAAGGTACTTGGTAGAACTCCATTTTAATGAAAAAACAAACACAATATTTAGTAAATTCTACAATTTTATTGAGTCCTGCCGACCATGGTTTCGCCAGCAACGGCAATTTACAAGGCAGCTTAACAAAGACTAAGGAAGATATTGAAAACTGACATATAATAATACAAAAGGAAGAACTGTAAGACTCAATAAAATTGTAGAATTTACTAAATATTGTGTTTGTTTTTCATTGTGGTTATTCAAACGAATATTCGGGGATCACCGCATTAAGATCACGGTATAAGATAGGCGATGCGCGCGCATCGCAGTCAAGACGAGACACAGTCGTTCTCTAGTGCGCGGAAGGAGCAGACGTAATCTTCGCGTTGTTTCTTAACTTTTTAGTAATAAACCTAAATGACTGCCTAAACCGCTAATTGCGGGGTTTGATCGACCCCCGGGTGTTACGCAGTCATTCGTAGTTCATCCGACTATATTGAGCAGAATTATTATGACCTAAAAGGGTTAACATAATTCTCCCATCACGCCTGTCCCTAACCGATAAGTTAATCAATTATAATAATTAATAATTTAGTTTAGTTATTAAATTATATCTCATCATAAGTTGGCTGTGAACATAGTGATTAGTTGGGTTTGAGACTAAGTGTTAATTAACGATCCAATATATTTACTGGGTAAGTCCTAACACGTTATTCCAAACCCCCCCCTTCCGGAACCTTAAGCGGTTCGAACGTCTGGACCAATCGAATAATCAGGGCTGACGTTCGCCCCAGTTGGTAACAGAGACGTTCGTCGCATTATATATATTTAAATGGGTGATTTAGTAATTAGCCTACAGTCTCGATCAACCATATTTCAATTTGAGTTGCGTGCAGTTACTTTTAATAATTAAATATTAGACCTTCCTTTTAGTTTATTATAATTAAGTCATTAAGAGCTGACTACCTGAACTGGTATTTGGTTTGGTGGGGAATAAGTGAATTGAGACCTCATTAGTCAATGGACAAGTACGTTTTCCTATAGAATGCCTATAATAGGTTAGCATAACCCTAATCACTGTATTAATTAATTAGCTTGACCTCCTCAAACAACCATGTCGCGTTGCATTAATCCTAAAAAAGTGTAGTCCATCTGTTTGTCTGTCTTCTGCCATTTGTGCAGTCCTCTACAGAGCAAAATATTAGATCGATTTTAATCAAATTTCTAATGTGGACCAATGATGTGTTATTAAGATTTTGATTATATTTACCTTAATCGTAGCCTCTAAGAATCCTAATAAAACCAATCCATCTCTCCAAAAATATCAGTTCGTTTAACACGGGGCTGTTATAAAATAATCAATATCTCAAAATTGGCTCGTTCCAATTTTAATGAAATGTGAAGCTTCATGACACAAACTCGTTTGCAAAATCGCAAATAAAAAATAAATTACGTTGCAGAAATTATTTGCAAAAAACAAAAACTAACCCTGACCGCCCTCATTAAAAGCTTGATTAATGAGATACGATTAACAGTTAGACAATAGTTATGACACAAGAGAAGCAAATTTGCGCAATATGTGCCATAACAAGATATTTTTCAGAGGCGCCGGTTCTGGTTTATTTTCACTTTTTTGATTTTTAACTACAGGTCGGACATATTTTTTATTAAGATTAGTTTCTGACTGAACTTTTAAATGACAGCACTCAATTTCTATTTAATTATTCTTGAACTGTAATATTTTTTACTTGTGATTTTGAATACAGGTTTGGATCATTAATCTTTAAAATTTGAACGAAATCGGTTGACGACATTTGTAGAAATCGGATATTTTACAACTCCATAGCTATTTTTTTTTTTTTTTATTAAAACTAGTATTTATGGAGAAATAGCTAACAATAGTTGTTGTCTGGGTTCTAAGATACTACACTTGCACAAGATTCGATCAAAGAAAAACAAGCCGTTATGGCACCTACTCCAAAAAAATATGATTTATCAAAAAAATGTTATACGGCGAAAATATATCGGCATACCAAATTTGATTAAAATCGATCCACGCATGTTAGGCTGTAGAGCCCCGGACATACGACAGACAGACATTATTCCTAAATCACTTTTTAAGACTCCAGGGATTTCAAAATGGACTCGTAAAAACTGGCATTCGAAACCCGGCATCGATTTAACCCATCATATAACTTTCACTCTACTGCGTATATTAAACAGAAAACAAATAAAACTCTTCCAGATTTTAGGGGTAGGCTAGATTATTTAAGTACATCTGGTCGTGATTTTTTAGCTGTAGAACTTGAGCTACAAAGAAACATTAAAAAAAATTGTTTTCCAACCTATGAAATTTCTAAAAATAAATTGTTTCGAAAAACTGTGATATCCTCTTACAAAAATTAGCTTTCCAATGAATTATCTTGTTTGTTTGTTTTGTACACATTAGTGCACTACATCAATGTCAGGAAAGCAATGAGTCGGGCAACTTACCAGCATAACTTACTCACCTTTGGCAAGACTGTATGTTTAGAGACCTTGTACAATGGGAATTATTACGAAGTATAGGTTAAGTTTGCTAATTGCCAAAAATTTCAACGTTTGTTTTTGACTCATTTTCACGTTTCATGGCCTCAGGAAACCGAAAAATATATTTTCGACATGTTGACCGTCCGTCGTCTTTGCCGCTGTACGTAAAAATTAATCTGGTGATATAAAAACTACTGAAATTCAGAAAAAATTGAAAATTTCAAAGTGGTAGCTATTTTTAAAAGTATTGGGGTTCATATCTATTCAATTAGATAAAATTAAAAAATTCAATTCTGTATGCAATGATATCAACCCTGCATATCTGCGATTACAAATAGCGAAATTATTGCAATAAAAGTAATTTCAAATCGTGAACTCCGAAGAAAATGTGATGTTTGTATAGTATCGAAATCCAGGGCCGAGTCATCGACACGAGCGTAGCAAGTGGAGGCTTCTTTACATATGTAAGCATCGAGGCCTGTAGGGCAGACACACACGAACGTAGCAAGTGGAGGCTTCTTTACATATGTAAGCATCGAGGCCTGTAGGGCAGACACACACGAACGTAGCAAGTGGAGGCTTCTTTACATATGTAAGCATCGAGGCCTGTAGGGCAGACACACACGAACGTAGCAAGTGGAGGCTTCTTTACATGTGTAAGCATCGAGGCCTGTAGGGCAGACACACACGAACGTAGCAAGTGGAGGCTTCTTTACATGTGTAAGCATCGAGGCCTGTAGGGCAGACACACACGAACGTAGCAAGTGGAGGCTTCTTTACATATGTAAGCATCGAGGCCTGTAGGGCAGACACACACGAACGTAGCAAGTGGAGGCTTCTTTACATGTGTAAGCATCGAGGCCTGTAGGGCAGACACACACGAACGTAGCAAGTGGAGGCTTCTTTACATATGTAAGCATCGAGGCCTGTAGGGCAGACACACACGAACGTAGCAAGTGGAGGCTTCTTTACATGTGTAAGCATCGAGGCCTGTAGGGCAGACACACACGAACGTAGCAAGTGGAGGCTTCTTTACATATGTAAGCATCGAGGCCTGTAGGGCAGACACACACGAACGTAGCAAGTGGAGGCTTCTTTACATGTGTAAGCATCGAGGCCTGTAGGGCAGACACACACGAACGTAGCAAGTGGAGGCTTCTTTACATATGTAAGCATCGAGGCCTGTAGGGCAGACACACACGAACGTAGCAAGTGGAGGCTTCTTTACATGTGTAAGCATCGAGGCCTGTAGGGCAGACACACACGAACGTAGCAAGTGGAGGCTTCTTTACATGTGTAAGCATCGAGGCCTGTAGGGCAGACACACACGAACGTAGCAAGTGGAGGCTTCTTTACATATGTAAGCATCGAGGCCTGTAGGGCAGACACACACGAACGTAGCAAGTGGAGGCTTCTTTACATATGTAAGCATCGAGGCCTGTAGGGCAGACACACACGAACGTAGCAAGTGGAGGCTTCTTTACATATGTAAGCATCGAGGCCTGTAGGGCAGACACACACGAACGTAGCAAGTGGAGGCTTCTTTACATATGTAAGCATCGAGGCCTGTAGGGCAGACACACACGAACGTAGCAAGTGGAGGCTTCTTTACATATGTAAGCATCGAGGCCTGTAGGGCAGACACACACGAACGTAGCAAGTGGAGGCTTCTTTACATATGTAAGCATCGAGGCCTGTAGGGCAGACACACACGAACGTAGCAAGTGGAGGCTTCTTTACATATGTAAGCATCGAGGCCTGTAGGGCAGACACACACGAACGTAGCAAGTGGAGGCTTCTTTACATATGTAAGCATCGAGGCCTGTAGGGCAGACACACACGAACGTAGCAACATTGATCCTACAAAGCCGAACTTTTGAGCATTATATTTAGAGAATCTGTTTGTATTACATTGTATTAAAGCCTGCTGGGTAAGGGCCATGATGGCGCCCATCTAATTCTGTATACTGTATGGAAAGAGTAATCAATCCAAAAGAAAAATGTCGTCCAGTCAAATAGAAACAACTTGGAATAAATGAAATAATAAATTTTGCATAAATAATGAACAAACGTTCTCATCCACACCAAACCAATCAAAACTACAAGTCATATGAATATCAGTTCGGTAATTGTCAAAAAGTGAAAGTTGACCAACCATCTTTGAAAAATCTCCCTAAACTTGCTTCGCTGGTGCCATAAACACTTCCTCGGCCTAAATCGTTTTGAATTACAACGGCGGTTAGGTTTATATTTATTATTTGCCGATTATACCTGAACCGGAATATTTTTGTATTTGCTATTTTGTATGCAGCTTTTTGTTATTCATATTCAAATTTCACTATGGGGAAATGGCGACAAATACGTTCTGATTGGGTCCTTTGAGGCAAAGTTTATCAACATCGGGAAGGCCGCTTTTGAGAAAATCGTAATTTGTACTCACATAAAACAAAATAGTACAAAATTGGAAATATGGTCAAAGTTTGCCAACATATCAAATCTAATTAAAATTGAACCTGCTTGGGTTGTAGACAACAGCACGTCCGACAGACGATAAACACATTCATTCCAAAAACCGCTTCCTTAAGCTGAGAGAATCTCAAAGCAGATGTAGATTTCTTGAACCGTCCAAAAACTTTACCTATACGAAGTATATGCGGTAACGTAAATTTGATCTCAAGAGCACTAAAAGCAGATTGTTGATATATTATATTGTTGGCCAAGCATAGCACGTACGACAATAAAGCATGGCATCTGAAACGTAAACTTATACTTCTTGTCATTAAACATTTACTCCATCGAGAGATGTGCTCGGTCATTTTCTGAGCATAATTAAAATCTTGTACACATCTCAACTGTGGTGGATACAATATGGAAACTCCAAAATCTAAGGCGTTTCAAAATACTAGAAAATTTTAAAAGCATGCATAAATTTAATCAGACAACTTACATAATCGATTGCTGTGTCACTTTAAAGTAACCACGTTACGTTTTTCATGAAACAATAATTTTGTTTCGATGTGACTACCATTTAGTGTTATCTCAGATCCCACCTGAATTCAATTTCTTCGCCAACTCTTATCCAGTTCATCAAGGGTCACTTCTGCAGTTGCGAAGTAAATTCGATTTCTCAACTCAGGGAGATCGCCAGGTAAAGATAGATCATGCACCAGATTTAATGAAACCCTATAAGAAACATTGAAAGAAGTCAAATCTGGTGAGTGAGGCGGCTCTTCACGATCAATCCATGAGCATGGGAATCGCTTATTAAGAAATTCCCTGACTTCTTTGTAGAAGTGAAGTCTTCCTGATAGTGAAGGACTCTATATTTGTCATCTTCGTTTAACTCTGGAGTGATAAAATTTTCAAGAATATCTACATATGATACCTTGGTTTCCTCTATTAAAAAGAAGAGCCATACCATTTAAAATTGCTGAGGGAAGAAACTACATTCACATTTGGACTATCGCAAACATGCTCCAAAGATGTATATAGTTTCGCTACTGCATTTGTGGGAATTCACCTTGCCACTGATGGGAAATGTTAACTCATCGCTAAACATTATGTTGTCCATGAACGTCTCTTCGTTTCCTATACGATCCAAGATTTCTTCAAATAATTCCTGACAACCGACGTTATCTCCATCGGCAATTTCTTCAATAGTGAGTTTGTATTGTTTCAAGTAGAAAAGCAGAAGTAGTATGCGCCACAGTCATTTGAGGTATGTTTGTGAAACCAAATAGACGAATAATCTCTGCTGGTTTCACACTTTCTGAATTGAGGAAACGTATCACTGCTCGCATTTCTCCTTGGTGCAATCAGAAAAAGGAGAACTTATTTCATACGGTCTTTTAAACACAATCACAAATAACTAACAATGACACAATACTTTCAATGAACAGCTGATAGACGTTATGAGTTATAGCAAAACAATCAATGCTGTCATACATGTGATTCGGAAGGATATCAAAATTTTCCTATAGATACTCTTTGACTTTCCTTCGTAATATGCGCCAAACAGTTATTTTAGGTATGTCACGAGACCCGAGACGCTTTTATACCTTAGACTAAGGGAAAGCACAGTATGACTTGTTCCACAGCAGTTGAGAGAGTCGTGGGCGTCTTGGTGATTTGTTTGTCATATCATATATACCAACCTAATAAAATGTTGGTGCCTAAAGAAAATTTTAACCTATTTGGAGAATCCTTGCCATACTAGGTATGACGATATCGTTGGAATGTAGTCGTGGAGTAGTTTCGTGAAGTGAAAATAAACAGCGAGCACGTTCAGCATCAATGAAAGTAACAATTTTTGAACACGCCAGTGGTGGCGCTTCTGGCGACTGCTTCTGGTTCTTCGGTACTACGGAAATACGCGAGTCACACCTCAACTCAATAGTATTAGTCGTCTGAATAAATTTCTACATGGCTTTAAATTAGTAAAGTCCTTTTTGTACACCCTAATCACGGACAATACAATTAAGGGTACACCATTTTATGAAAATATGCGGACACAAAACTCATATTAACATTATGGAGGTTTAAAGAAAAGCTGTGGCAAGAATGTCAATAAATACATTAGGGTTGTATTGAATTCCAAAATCACTTCCGGTTTCCGCAGCTTAACTTCCTGTAACGTAGTTATAGCAAAAGGTTTCATGAAAATTAATGGTTTTCTACAATACAGCGAGGAATCTCGTTAAATCATAGCAGCCTTGAATAACTCGAATCGGATGTACTTTGTAAAGTCATTTATTGTTATCCACTTTCATAATCAATAATACTGATGGAACAACAACAAACAAATTAAACAAGTTTACTGATACCATCGTGGTATTTACCCAGCCTCATCATACAATGTAATACAAACAGATGCTCTAAATGTAACGCCCAAAAGTTGGTTTCTTGCTTTTATGGGTAATCCAAAATTGTATTTGTAGATCAAAAGGTTTTACCCAGTAAAATAAATTTGTTTAAAACAGTTATTACGCGGGTTTTCTAAATTTCGTAATTGCCTAAACTTTCTTGACATCACCCTAACGTGCCTTGTAAATGTTTACATTAAACCGACTTCACTCGCTTCGCCCGTGTCATTTTCTCAGCTTTGACAGGCCTCGATGCTGTACACATGTGAAGGATCCTCCACTCGCTAAGATCGTACCAGTGACTCGGCCCATCTGGATCTTGTAACTATACAAAAATCACATTTTCTTGGGAGGCCAGGATTCAAAATTACATTTTTAATTATAAGTTCGCTATTTGTCATCATAAAGATGTTTACTGTTTGGTGATTGACCTAATTCACCGTTCAAAAGTAGTATCTCAACTAGCTATCACCGAAATTTGCTGATCAGAAATAGTTGCTCAAGTAACAATTGACAAAATTCCCAGTTTAGAAATGATCGCTCGTCTAACGATCTCCGAAATTCGCCGTTCAGAAGTGGTCGCTCAACTAACGATTGACGAAATTCGCCGTTCAGAAGTGGTCGCTCAACTAACGATTGACGAAATTCGCCGTTCAGAAGTGGTCGCTCAACTAACGATTGACGAAATTCGCTGTTCATAAGTGGTTGCTCAACTAACGATTGACGAAATTCGCCGTTCATAAGTGGTTGCTCAAGTAACAATTCCCAGTTTAGAAATGATCGCTCGTCTAACGATCTCCGAAATTCGCCGTTCAGAAGTGGTCGCTCAACTAACGATTGACGAAATTCGCCGTTCAGAAGTGGTCGCTCAACTAACGATTGACGAAATTCGCCGTTCAGAAGTGGTCGCTCAACTAACGATTGACGAAATTCGCCTTTCATAAGTGGTCGCTCAAGTAACGATTGACGAAATTCGCTGATCAGAAGTAGTCGCTCAACTAACGATTGACGAAATTCGCCTTTCATAAGTGGTCGCTCAAGTAACGATTGACGAAATTCGCCGTTCAGAAGTGGTCGCTCAACTAACGATTGACGAAATTCGCCGTTCAGAAGTGGTCGCTCAACTAACGATTGACGAAATTCGCCGTTCAGAAGTGGTCGCTCAACTAACGATTGACGAAATTCGCCTTTCATAAGTGGTCGCTCAAGTAACGATTGACGAAATTCGCTGATCAGAAGTAGTCGCAGAAAGCGATGAAACATACAAAATAGTTGTTTACAATAAATTCACGAAAGGAATGATTAAAAAAAAACTGGTTATCTATTAAAAAATGTAAAAAAATATGAAGCCAAAATAGAAAAATGCTAAGACGAACATTTTAGTTAGCTACAAATTTCCAGGAGTGTCACCATTAAAAGTTATTTCATATATAATTTGATTTCAGAACGAACAAGCTGTCATATGTATTGTCTTGCTCAATAGTGTCAATATGTATTGAACTGTCAGTTAAGGTCAGGTTTGATCAACATGAAGGCTGAATATTGCTAAACTTTTCAATCGTATAGACATAACTTTTAATTGGTCCACTTCCAAATATGGAGCTCAAGGATTCAAGCCTGTAGTCAAGGTTTAAATTCCTTTTCTTTTAATGTCAAGTAACACTAATGACAAAAACCTTTACATGATCTACATTAGTATGATACTGTAATATAGTATTATCAAAATTGTCAACTAATACGTACTAAATGTAGTGCAATGCATGTGTGTGGATTTGCGAATGATCTGGTAATCATTACAGAGCTAGAAATGAAAATGCTCTGTAAAATGATCCTTAAGTTGTCTGAGGAAGGAAAAAAGATTGGGCTAAAAGTGAATAAAGGTAAAACCAAAATATATGAAAATATCAGCCACAGAACAAATACGAACTTCCAACAACTTTACTTTTGGTAATACAACTATTGCCAATGTACAACATTTTGAATACCTGGACACTATTGTAAATCAATGTAACAAAATCAATGAAGAAAGTCAAAGAAAACTAATGATTGGAAAGAGAGCCTACTACGACATATAACTCTTATACACTTAAGAACTATTGAGTTAAAGCTTTATAAAACTATCATAAGACCTGTGGTAATGTACGGCTGCTATAGATGGACTATTTCTACTCAATAAATTAGAGCCTTTGAAAGGAAAATAATCAGAAGAATTTATGTTGCAGTAAATGAAATAAGAAACTAGAGAATAAGAATCTAACAGGGATTGTCAATATACTTAAACATGAAGATATTGTGCGATTTGTGACATCCGGTATAGATCTGGGAAGAATCCTAAATATTTTCATGTCAAAGATGAAGCAAAAGGCCCAATTTAAAGGAAATTGAAAACAAGGAAGCCCACGCAAGAGATGGAAGGACGACACGCAAGGGATGGAAGTTGATCTGAGAAAAATGTCAATTGTTGGCTGGAGGAATGCGGCGTTGGATCGTAGGAGGATTGTGAGAGATACCAAAGCTCAGCTCGAACTGTAGAGCCGCCGGATGAGAAAGAAGAAGACGTATTTGTATGCGTTGCATAAAGAGACAAACGTCGAGAGAAGGACAAATAAGTTAGAACCCTCGTTATCAAGTGAAAAACCTAAAACATGAAAAGGACCAACTTACCCTAGTATCTTAGGATTGTGTTGGATATTAAAACTAGGAACCCAGGGCCTGGATGGTAAAAATAACAAATTATATACAACGTGTTCAGAAAGAAAAAAACACAAGAAATGGCTACACCTAGTTGAAACTACATCATGCATTGGTCATTTATATTGTTCCCCTTTCTTTACTCTAGGTCATTATCGCCTTGGAGATAAAAGAAGAAAATAACATAAAACCCTCGATACTCTAATATTATCAGGATCAGAAAAGAACACGAATTGGTTAAGCGAAACCTTATAAGAAAGGTGAAAAAGAGGTATCTAACCCAAGACTACATGACAAATATGTAAATCCGGCTAGGTACCCTCGGGACTATCAAGCCAGTACTCCTGAGGCCAATGGTCATTTAACCAAAGTACTTCGTACCTATCGGTTTTATCGAGGTAGACAACCGATTATCCCCACTTTCAATAGTTTCGTTGGTCAAAAAAATGTTTCAGTTCCGTATTTTACCAATTACTGCGAAATACAATTTCCTTTACTTGCGATAAATCACAAAAAGATATTTTATTAAGACATGATAACCAACGTTTTATTAACATCCTTAGAGGTTACATTTTAGATAAATTTTTACGTACTAAAATAATGGGTGAAAAAGCCGAGACTTTTTGTCAAAATATGATAAAAATCATCTGTGCTGTAGAGATCTGTACAGACAGGCATTGTTTACGTTAAAGGAACTTCAAAATGGACATAACCTTACCCTCAATTTGTTTACCCATTACATAACTACGTATATGTGAGGAAGTAAATAAACTCTATTTATGAATCTATCCTACAAGAAAGCTGTCATCTCCTTACTATAAGATACTGCGACTGAGCATCTTAACTATTTTACTGCAACAAAGATAAAAATACACCTATAAATAAATGGTGTAAAAACATTGCACAAATTTTCTCATTTCCCAAAATCAAATAAACTTATCATTACCAAACGTGTTTGGTAGTTCTCAATCACAAAGTGAAAATGAACGTTGAACACCAACCTAAACTTGTCCTCAGAGTTAAGTCTTATTTATTTTAAATCGAACTTTAACGAAGGCGGTCTAGGTTCATTTTTGTTTTCGCCAATTATTTCTGAATCGTAATATTTTTTTTTACGACTCTACTCATGGATTTGTGTCATTAATCTTTACATTTTACTAAAATATAAATGAAATCGATGGAGCCGATAATAAAAATGGAGTATATTATTTTATGGATATATTTTTACGGGACGGTATATTTTTTGTTTTATAATTCGCATGAAAAAATAATTGGGTAGTATTTAGAGTGAACGAATCAATCATTCTAGACAACGACGACGGACGGACGGACGGAGGTTGCGAATCACTTTTTCGGTTTCCTGATGCCATTAAACGTGAAGATAAGTAAAACCGGAAATCGAAATTCTTGTATTAGCAAAATTACCCTTTACTTCGATATTGGGTAAGTAAACAAAAATATATATTATTAAATTTTTAAAGTAGAAATTTGAAATTGGCAGCAGTTTGAAAAAATTTTAATAGTTTCTCCTTAACCAAACCCTTATAACAGAAACTAATTCTGTCTCTATATTAACGTCACTAGAGTAAATGCAAAAGAGCAGCAAAACAAAACTGTGTTGTTGTCAGTAATAACATGCAATGTCCCAAGGTCACGCTAATATCAGATTTATGTTAAATCTTAAAATAGCAAAATGCAATGCGTCATTCCGTACTTTAACATGAACGGTATATACTTCAACGTGTGTATTATATAATATAAATTTTTTATTGGGCTCTGAAATTAAAAGAGGTAAGAAAAACGAATACCAACTTTTTTGAGGGTATTAAAATTGTATAATTTTTCTAAAATCATTTCCAATTTTCCAATATACCGGACAATGTAAGGGATATATCCATTTTGAGTCATAAAATGGATTATGATATGATGTCTGTCGTCTGTATGGTGTTATATGCAGTGCTCTACAACCCAAACGCGTGGACCGATTTTAATCAAATGTTACGTTGGTAGATTTAGGGACTTTTTTTTTAAATTTGGAGTTGGCTGCTATAAAAAAACACAAAATTACGATTTTCTCTTAAGAACACAAATAATTATTTTATTTTATATTTTGTAATTAGTATATGTTTAATTTGATTTTTGTAATTGTATTTATCACTAAGTTGACAATTTTGTATGTTATACACAGGGGTTATCATAAAAGAATAGTCGAGTTTCATTAATTCATACGAAGACAGTAGAGAAATTTTGTGGTGTTGTATTGGTATTGCTGATAGCATATAACCCAAAAGTTTGTTTAACAGCTGTTGTAACCTCAAAATTATTTCTTACATTATTGTGGTAGTGTGTTTTGTGTTTTCTGGAGTGTTCTGTGTGGAGTGTCTTATTATGTTCTCTAATAAATAAAAAGCAAAGTGTATTCCGGCAAGGACCTATACGCTGGACTCCAAGGAGTCCAGACCTGGCATCTTGCGATTTCTTTTTTGTGGGGGTACATAAAAAAACATTGTTTATAGAGAAAAATTCGTGACCTAAACTACTTAAAGAACAGGATTGATGAAGCAATGACAACCGTTAACAAAGACATGTTAAATAATGTTTGGGCAGCACTTGATTATCGATTGGACATTTGCCGAGCGACTAATAATGACGCACATATCGAATTTCATTAGTTATGTAAAAAACTGTTTCAGACGACGATTTAGATAAATAAACAACATCAGTAATTCTGTTTTAATTTAAATAATGTTCAAAAAACCACCATTCTTTTATAATAACCATGTACTTCGCCTCAGAAAATAAAGATTTATTCAATTTTAAAACATCGGTTCGTGAGTTATCGGTAAAAACAAAAATCCGGCCGTAGGCCTAAAAATAAGTAATTTCTCAACTTCTCTACAGATTTTTGTGTAATTTGAAGATTAATGACCCAAAGACGAGTGCAACATAATTTTACGGCTCAGGAATAATTATTAGAAAAAAATAACCTTTACAGCCATCATTCCAAACTCGATTTTAATCCAATACAATCGAGGCAAGTTTAGGCCTTTAGGACGCCGTCCATGGTACACTTTTTGACTAACTACCGATCCGACATTTTTAGTTTTGGTTTTTTTTTTTTTTTTTTTTTTTTAGATGTTGAGTGAGAAAGTTGGAGCAATGTTTTATTCAACAACATAATCGACATTATTATGAACTAGTAGTTTTTTTTTTTTTTTTTTTTTTTTTTTTTTGTGGGGATACTTGGAGAATACAGTTTAGCAAAATTCGATCAAATCATAATAGCCTTAGATAGTACCGAAACTAAAAGAAATAACGTGTATTTTCAAAAATTGATTTTTTTTACGCATAAACTTAGAAGAGAAAGAAAGTTGTTTTTAATGTACATTAGGAGCAAGATAGACGTGTGAAGATTAGGTGATATACATCTTGAATAGATGAAGGAGAGGATCAGCTTAAGTATACTGTACACGTTATATATGGGGATTTGGTTCTGAATGCAAACATGCAAATCTTACGTTTCTGTTATAATTAACAAAGTTTACAAGTAATTTCAAAGTAATAAAAAGATAGAAAACAAAAAATGATAATATTAGTTTTTGTCTTGGGACTACTTTATTACGATTAAATGGTTATAAATGGTTATAAATGGTTACCTTATTTTGCCCCTACACAGTACTTTTCATTATACACGAAGCGACATGTTTCACCGTTATACAGATGGCATCTTCATCAATGACACTATACACATAGCATAGTTGCAATGTTAAAATTCGTGTATGCTTGTAAGCGTCATTACTTTTTATGTTCATAAATATCAACTGTTTGTGACAACATGTTTATTTGACCGGTTCCACTAGTAATTTAGAACTTCGGACATTGCCTTGCTCTAAGTACTCTTCGAACAAGACTTGAAATATGTTTGGATACTAAATTCTATGAATTTCCTTCTAGCGTTACGCAATGCGCGAGCCTAGAATTACAGTCACGCGACAGCTGTCAAACTAACCTTAAATTTAGATTTATCTAACTCTTTCAAATTAAGTACTCCCTATTTCCAAACTCCAACTTGTCATGCGTTGGAACGAAATCGAAATATCCACCCGCACTTTTACTGGAAGTGATATCTTTCTTATATATAGGCCTATAATGAACAAGTTGGTAAACATTAGAATCCCATAATCAATTTCAGACCTATCGCAACACAGTATTTCATCTGTAAGAATAGTATAATTTCTCACACATACGTAGTGTAAGAAAAGTTATGTGATGAGTCCAAAAATTATGTCAAGTTTTTAAAGGATAAATTCCTTTTGAGGACCCTTTTGTAACGCTGTTTGTCGTATGTGCAGTGGTCTACAGCTCTCAGAATATTTTTTCATGTTTTAAATAACTCAAAATTTGGAAGTATCACGCCATTAGAATAAAAATTACGATTATGATCAAATATTGCAAAAATCCAAACAAAACGTATTGGTCGCCATTTCTCTAAAAATGCCGGTTTGTAAATAATAGGTAAAGAACAACGAAAATCGGCTATGGGGGTGTTATAAAAGACACAATTTCTCTAAATCAGCTTTATATATTCGTTCCAATTTTAGTGGATTGTTAAATTTGTAACTGTTCTACTTTACATATATAAAAACAGCCATAACCTATTTCAACTTGTTCAGCACCTATAACACTAGAACTTCGGCAACAATTGACAATAAAATTTGTAAATTACGGAATAACCTCAGCACTAAACGCGAACTGTGTATTGTTCCGCCACGACTCGACTGAAAGACACGGATACAATGTCTGTTCAGTATTGGCAAGGATGTGTCTCAAAAACCCCCTCTTAGTCAGTTTGCACATGGTAACTATTTTTTATTATTTTTTTTTTTTAACTATTGATCTTTTAAAATTAATAATAATAACTAGAATGCATTTCCGTCTCTGTGACTTATTAATTATGTAGTAATTCTACTTACATTGACGCGTTTCGGAAATATTTTTTTCCATCCTCAGAATATCTCGCTCATTTGAGGTCGTCACAATAAATAAGATTTGAACATACAACACAAAACACACTAACACATATTAAAACACATATGTAACGCCCGCTAACGTGTGCACACACGGACGTATATCAGTCAACTGAACCCAAATATCTACCGCGCCCGTCACTGAACAATATTTATCATTTCCTTCCTTCTAACTTTATCGCCGTGTCATAGATTATATATAGATACGTCCGTGTGTGCACAGGTTAGCGTGCGTTACGTATGTGTTTTAATATGTGTTACTGTGTTTTGTGTTGTATGTTCAAATCTTATTTATTATGACGACCTAAAATGAGCGAGATATTCTGAGGATGGAAAAAAATATTTCCGAAACGCGTCAATGTAAGTAGAATTACTACATAATTAATAAGTCACAGCGACGGAAATGCATTCTAGTTATTTTAATCGTGACTTGGGCACATTTGCAATGAATATAAAATTAATAATAATAATAATTTATTGTTTGTTATTTTATTTTTATTGTACGTATGTTTCATGTAACTTTTGTGTGTGTTGTGTGTGTGTATATATGTGCGTATGTACAAAGAGTGTTTCAAAAACATGCGCCCTAACTTCGGGAATGATTAAGGCCAATGGGATCAAAATATAGATAAAAGTTCTTATAAACATATGTCCGGAAACGTTTCGTTTATCGGTCCCCCCCCCCCCTAATAATTATAACTTTACAAATTATTGAGATTTCGAATTGAAATTTGATACAAACATTTTTCATGTTACATTTTATCAGTATACGAAGAAATTTTTAATATTGAATAGCCTACTTCTTAAACCTTTAGAATACAGCTGCACAGAGAGGATTTGACTGCTTCCAAGAGCAGTTTTAAGTAAGGCTGAAGTTTTTCCGGTTAATTCACCGTAAGACGTATCGACAAGGTAAACGTTAAACTACAGCGAAAGGAGGAAAAAAGTGCACAAACTTTCTCACTCGCCCTTCCAAAAAACCAATTATAACTATTAGTCACCAATTTTTTTCTGGTCAGTTAAAGACGAAAAACCTCTCAGTCATCATCGGCTTCTCAGGGTCGGAATATAATAAGAATTTGTTAAGAGAGACGTGATGGGAAAGATGAAATAGAGAGATCTAACCCAGAACTACTTCAAAAAGTATAGATCCAACTAGGCACCCTCGGGTGTGCCAAGTCCGTATTCACTCAAGAAATGGAAATAAACCATAGATATTAATATAGATATATATTTAAATAGACTTACTTCGCTATACCATAAAAGCGTCCTCAGCGTAAATCGTATTTGATTAAAATCGAACTTTCAGTGACGGCGGGGAAAAGGTTCATTAAAGGTTTTTGCTAATTAATCCTTAACCGAAATTTTTTTTTGCGTGTTACTGCATGTAAACATGGGGTTGGGTCATTAATGTTACACTCAAATATAATTTGAATGAAATAAGTACAGTCAATTTTGGAAAATTACGTCTTTTATAACTCCTGCATACCCGATTTATTTGTTTTTTTACCGATAATTCTCGAACCGGCATTTTTAGAGAGATGGGGACCAATATGTTTGATTTGGATCGTTCGAGTGTACACATGAGCAAAATTTAAACAAAATCGTTAAAGCTGATTTCTAGAAAAAAGTAATCTTGAATTTTTTCTTATGTAAGCGTACAAATTTTGATTTATCAAATAAACGAAATAAAGTACTAAAATATCCCCACATATCAAATTTAACTAACGATAATGGCAAACCGATAGAATTCCAAAAACGACTTTTCTGGATTTAGGGGATGTCAAAATTGTTGCATCAGCAAAAATCTCAACATCTAATTTTTTGACCGATCACATAACTTTCTCTATCAATGTCCTAAACGCTTTATCCTTGACGTATAACCGATGAAGATGACTTACAATTATTAGTAAAACGAGAACACTGGAAAAACAGGAGAAGTCACGTATTCATTAAGAGCAGAGCCTAGCGCAGGACAGTCACTTCTTATGACACGGTTGTGTTTTACTTTTACAAGCTCATTGTTGTTCATTCCATCTTGCTCTGACATTGGAGTTTATGAAATGTGAATGTATCATTTGTTACACCCGTTAGATTGACGATGACGGGAAAATAACAAAACCAAGAAGCTTCATGTTACAGTCAAAAAGTAGAAAAACATTGCACAAACTTTCTCACTCGCATATCCCTAAAACTACACAACATCGAATGAAAACTAGTAGTTACCAAAAATATCAGTTCAGTACTTGTCGATCAAAAGTGAGACCATGGACGGCTTCTTTGAAAAATTATAAATAGACTATTAAAGAGGACTACAAAACTTCCTTCGATTGTGATATAAACACTTTCTCAAAGTAAATCGTTATTTGATTCGGATTTTTAATGACGACGATCAAGATTCATTTTTGGTTTTTGCCAAATATTCCTCAACTGTAATAATTTTTGCTTGTGTTTTGCTGAACAGTTTGGTGACACTTATATTCATTTTTATGGAATTTGAACGAAATCGGTAGACTCACGAACCGTCATTTAGGTGGAAATGACGACAATATGTTCCTTTGTATCCTTAGAGATTACACTTCCTTTTTTTAAAAGACGATTTGTACAAACTTCTAACCCGCAAACCCTAAACCCAAATAAAAACTAAAAAAAGCAATTTCGGTAGTTGTCAATCAAAAGTGAAATGAATAGTCTATATATTTATAGTGATATATATAATAGTGAAAATATTTATATAGCCTATTTAAAAAAAAGGACCTAAACTTGCTCCCTCGCGTCATGAACACGATCTCAGTGTAGGGCGTATTTGGTGAATAGTATGCTTTTATTGACGGCGCTCACACTTCATTTTTGATTTTTCGCAATTATTTCTGACAGTAATATATTTTTTACTTGTGTTTTAACATACAGGTTAAGGTCAATGATCTTCCCATAACACTATAATTTATGAAATCAGTAGAACCAACCTATTTGAGATGGCGAACAAACGTTTTATTTGAGTCATTAGAAATTTGATCAAAATTGTAAGAGCTGATTTTAAGAAAATCGTAATTTTATGTATTTTTTTATGGTAATTAGGGGCCTACTCCAAAGTGTACCAGTAAAATGGAAAAAAAAAGTTTCGAGATATGTTCAGAATTTGGTCACATACCAAATTTCATTAAAATCAGACATCGCGTTTAGGCGATAAAGACAGACAGACATTCCAAAAATCCTATATTGAACTCAGGAGACCTCGAAACGAACACATCCGCATAAAACTCGGATACAAATTAATGTGGGGAAAGCAAAAGTCGTGTCAGAAGTTCCAAAATATGAAATGTCTAGTTACCGGTACAAGTTACAGTGTGACTCAATAACCCAAACAGGTCCTCCAATACGTTACGCAACCACAAGTTCCGCGTAACTGTTGTTGTCCAGTCACATTCCCAAATGCTTCCGAACTTTTCCTGCATTTTTAAACTTACAGTTGTAACATAATGTGATTCAAAATTCCACAGCAATTGTATAGGGAGATAATTCCAGAACTAAAAATAGAAAAGGAGTTTATACAAACATAGGACCGGAAATGCTTCCATTTCAGTCTGTCTGTCAAACTAATTCTCAGATTAGGAGAATGAATTGATACTCCAAATTTTGAGGTATTCAAAAATTAAGACGGAAAATTTTCTTGATATCATCAAAATTTCAAATTTTATTAAAACCGATGCAAGAAGAATATCTTAAACTGTATTTAATAAGAGCTGTTTTGGGTCCAAAAGGCGTAAATAATACTTCGATTTTCAGTGTTCCTTTTTACGTAATCTACTTGAAGTTTGATATTTTGTTTGACTGAGTCTGTTATAAAGTAAAAATTTTCGAAAATTGTACTCTTAAATGGAAGTTTTGGGCACAAAAATATCCTTCGAAAATTATTTGTGTTACTTTTTCCAGTCTAACTGCTTGAAATGAAATATTAAAAAATAGTACTATTAAGAGCTGTTTTTCCCTAATTAATATTATTTTTCTGAAATAAATATTGAGCTTGACTTGCGAGATAATATTAGATAGAAAAAAAACTCGAACACAAGATCTCACAGAAATTACGTTTGCTTAATAAAACGCGTTTCAACAACAAAGTCGCCATCCTCAGTTATTTATTCTCAGTAAGTTATACTTCTTCTTTCTTTTATATTCATGATTATTACAATCTAAAACCAACATTGATTAAGTAAGTAATAGGCCTACTTCTAACCCAATAACAAAACTCAACGAAAGTTTTACAACTTAAGGCCTCTGCTGTCATGTTCATCATCAAGAAGTCGTACGTTGACGCACCTTCGACGTTGACGTGTTGGTGAGTCTCTTCTCATGCAGTAGTGCAGAATCTTTGATGATTTCATCAACGAGTTTGAGGTCGTTTGATTGGTACCATTTTGCATTGCTAATTGAGTTCATGATGTCATTTTGGCAACGTTAAATTAACAGTCGATTCAAGTTCTTCCTACAAAGCTCCAGATCGGTCTGATAAAGTAATCTCTTATTATAGAGGTCCAACTGTGATCCTCGCCCTATTAATCCAATACATTTGACGCTACTAGAGACGATTTGTTGCACTTACTTTCGCAGATGATGTTTCCACGTAAGGTGTGCATCAAGGTGCATTCTCAAATATTTCAAACAGAGGTTTTGCGGGTTTTTTTTATGTATACACAGTAATGCAAATCTATTCGCCGTAGGACAAATGTGATCTGGTTGTATTTAACCTCATTCAGTTCCGTGTCCATCGTGTTATTCGACTTAAAGCTCCCTGGAGTTTATCTGATGCTTCGATCTGCGATTACTGCTGTGTCGTCAGCAAATGTGGCCACCGTAGTACTGTTGTGTACCGTGTATAGCAACCACAAGATAGATCCAAGGACACTACCTTGCGGACCCTCTGACCTAACGTCGCTGTGTGTTACGCTAAACTTTCTGTCTCCAAGATAGGACTCGATCAGTCGATAGTAAATTCTTGGTAATAATTACTCAGTTTAACTATAAGGTCTTCGTGCCATACTTTGTCAAAAGCTTGTGCAGCATCCAGAAAAACAGTGGAATAGTATTCTTGATTTCAAACGCCTTTTCAATGATCATAGTCACTCTACGTACAGTGAATGTTTCGAAAACCAAACTGGTGATCAGATATATTCCGTAGAGGCTTGAGTCGTTAAAAGAAACGTTTCCCCACAATTACCGGAAGCAACGATCCTAATAACATTCTGAATTGTTTTGCATTTTGTTCCATTACGTCAAACGTCAATCTCGCTCAACTTACAACTGAAATACTAGAGACTAGAGTTTTGGATTAATATGACGACGCAGTAACAGATCCCTCTACCCTCTATGAAGCCGTTCAATTTATTGGAGTCTTAAATTACTACATGTCTCAGCCAACAAATGGTATCCTCACATGGAAGTGAGTGATAGCCTGGTAAAAGGACACCACTGAGAGTTCCCAAGGCCATTCTCTGATGAATCATGAACTTCATTTCACATCTCATTAGTATGCACAAGTTGCCTCAGTCATAATATCAAGGCCACCTGGTTCAAAGTTCAGAAGATGAGTTGGGAATTGAATATAACTCCAACCAACAACTTAAATGCTAAAATGGACAACTTTAACACACGTCTATTAAGAAGTCTTATTTAAAAAAAAAATCTCCTAAAATAAACCTCCGATTATAAAAAGTTAGCGGTAAAGTGAAAACAAGTTGATGGGTACCATCACTGTACTTACCTAGCCCCATCATTCAATGTAATAAATATAGTCCTATCCTCCAAATGTAGCGCCTAAAATAAAAGTTATTTCTTGGGCCTTGTAGAAATTGTTTGGTAGATCAATGAGTCTTATACAATAGGAAAAATTTGTGTCTGAACCATTGTGTGTATCACTACGTTCTGACAACGACTATGTAGGCTACTAACGTTCCTCGTTGGTGTGTATACAGTATATTAAAAAGTCTCCACTCGGTACTCTCGTATCGGTGACTTTGTATTACTGGATCTCGAATATCACATTTTCTTGGGAGTCTAAGGTTCGAATTATATTGTATGACAATAACTTCGCTATTTGTCAACGTAAAGAGTACCATTACTAACAACAATTTAATTTCTTATCAAATTTAATGTGTTACAAAAAAGTTGATCTTTTGACATTTTTAATTCCATTTTTTTCTGAATTTTAATAGGATTCTAGATGAGCACACTACACTCCCCTACCAAATTTCTTGTTCCTATCTTAATTTGTGTGGCTGCTCTCACGTACAGACAACAACGACAACGAACAGGATGTAGAAAAAGATTTTTTTTTCTGTTTCAAGTGACCATGAAACGTGAAAATCAAACCGAAAAAATTATCGACATTTTTGCGACTACCAAACTAACCCTAAACTTCGCATAGACTACTGGATAAGTAAAAAATAATATAAATTAAAGACCCCTATTCCTCGAATACTCTATTAGCGTCAAGGTCGGAAAACAAAAAGAGTTGGTCATAGAAACCGGATAGGAAAGATGAAAGAGAGAGATCTAACCCTAGACTACGTTAAAAAGGTATAGATCCAGTTAGGGGCTCATGGAATTGCCTGCCTGTACTCATAGTTGTTAAACTTGAGGGCTTAAAAGTCGCGTAACATGTCAATTTGAAATTTTTATTAAACTGAACAAAACATCAACAGGCGACAGAAAGTTTTCAAATGCTTACTGACGTTCATATTTTATTTGTGAACTTTAGGCACGTTGATGACAGTGTGTGAAGGGCAAAAAATCTATAAGGCTATGTAAAAACATCGACGAAACTAATAAATTTAATTAAAAAAGGTGATGAGACTCACAAAAGCGAAAATTTCGCATGACAAACTAAGCAGATATTTCGGATGGACGATATATCGACAAAACTGTCGAAATTTTGGACGATTACCAAACTTACCCTATACTTCATATACTGTATAAGTAAAAGGAGAAATAATTAAAGTTAATTAAGGTAGCTTCATCCTTGCACTGTTGTTGAGATTTACAATTCATTGGAATAACAGTGGTAGTATTTTACTGTAGCGATCCATGTATATAGACTGGAATGATGACCGCCTTAGATGAAAACGAACCGTTACACCAACCGTAGATGAGTGTTTGTGGAACCGTTAACAATCTGAACTGTTTATTCTATTACAAGTTTTAGAAACACGTTATTTTATATTTCTGAAACACTATGAAACTCGAAAATATTTTATTTCTATAAATGAAAACATAAAAGAAAAGTAATAAACAAAGAATTGTTATTATTTTCAGTAGGGTAAAAATTTCAACGTGGGGGGAGGTTGAGAAAACTGTTTAAATTAAAATTTTCATTTAAAGTTTTTGCGTTCTATGATTCCAAGCTAAAACCCATGAATGAAATAAACTACAAGCAGCTGTTTAAAAGGTGAAAGTAAAAACTACAAATACTGTACAATGAATAATCCGTGTCGAAAGAATGACGTTCCACCAGCTTCACGACCCACTTCTGCCATATTGTAGACTTCTAATTAAAAGGAAATCCTTACTCAATACTCTCTCAACTGAAATCGGAGAAGTATCTCTCCTGTAACCAAGGTCGATTTTGACCAACTCTTGTTCTTTTCTGGTCCAGGCGCGATTAGAATATTTTAACTATTTCTTTTATATTCTTTTTATTTCCTTTCTTTTATTAGGCGATGATGGCCGAAAGGTTTTTCGCTTTAAAAAAAAGAACAAAAATAAATAAGGCCTAAGCTGATTTGTTGTGTGCTATAAACACGTCATCGGCGTTATTCTTATTTGTATACAACGATTTGGGTGATCTTCAGATTTCATTAAATTTTGAACGAAATCAGAAGAGCCAATTTTTGTTATTTTCACCGACAACTTAAGAACCGGAATTTTGGAGAGACAACGACCAATACGTTTTGTTTGGGTCTTAGGAGGCTACATTTGACTATAATTTGTACAAAATCATTTAAATCGATTTTAATAAAATTCATAACTTTTTCCCAAACTACCGCCAAATTTTGAATTATAAAATAATGTAACAATAAATGTCCCGAAGTATACTCAAAATATGCCCACATATAAAATTTATTAAAATCGGTCCTCACGTTTTGATTATATCAAAGCACATACGACAGACAAAAATCATTCCAAATACCACTTTTTCGAATTCAGGAGACCTCTAAATGGATTTATCAATATCGATTTTTTTAACCGATCTCATAACTTTTTCTATACTACCTACCTTATACACATTCAAAGAATGTCCTACCTTGTCCTATTTGCAAAGAATATGTTTGTCCAAGCAAACAGAAATGCAAAATTAAAACAAAAAGTGGTTTATCTCAGTAAATCAATATAAAAAATATTCAAAACATGTTTAGGGGCTCACAATCGGCAATTATGATTTATTCGGGTTCCAACATTGCCATACATTTACTAAAGTATTGAAAACAGAGTTCGGCCAAGCGTATCGCAACGGTTAGTGCAAGTATGTGAAGGAATTAGGGAACTATTTAACAATAAGTGTTACATGAAGGCGAGAAACTGTTGGCAAGAGCATTGCGAATGGCTTTACGCCAACACTAGCAATAACTTCACGCAATTTACAGTATGCAGTTATTTAGAGGTGTCATTAGAAGAGTCCATTTAGACAAGAGCGTAATTTTAGAATTACTGATACGCCTACTTTCTTCAAGAGCCATCAATGTTGTCAGTGGTTTTACATAGTTGGTTACTATGTCGCCCAAATTCTCATCATAACCTCAATAATTGTTCCAAACAGTCTTTTTTATAAAGATGCATTGAATTGTATTAAGTATTCTCACATTTTACGTTATGTAGTACTTTCAAAAAGCTACAATTCAAAAGAAATTTCAAATCTGTACAACTTTAAGGCTTATTTATATAGGCTTTAAACTTTTTAGAAACATAATATTTTTAGCATGTTTCAAATAGTTTCAATCGAATTAAAATAGGCAAGTTTTGAGATTATGAACACCTCATTGAATGGACTTTGAGTCCATCTTATTTATTTATATTTAACCAATAGTATTTTTTATTTTTTTTAAATATTTTTGTTTTACTAGGTTACTTCTTTATAAGAACTTTTATTAAATTTTATTAAGGCGAAAAACCATTACGACGAACAATAAATAAAAAAATTAAAAAACTACAAAGATGGTATAAAATTTTGAAAAACCAACAACACAAAACTTAGATAATAGTATAAAGTAAATAGTATTACAGGGCTGTAATGGGTACTGAACTATTAAATCGTTTAAATCTTATAGGCCTACAGCTTTGAAAAGAGACTGAGCAGAACCACATCACAGAAGTTAGTCAGACGCGCAGAGGGGAGGTGGCGGGGAGTATACTCAAGCCGTGGTGGGGAGTAGCCGCTGCCTCGCTGCGTTGGTGTTTCATGTGTTCCAGCCTCTCTCCAGCCCTCTCTTTCAACCCAGTCTCTCCCCACCTGCGCGGACCTAGCCGGCATATGGCTCTTTTTTAAGTTTTTTACCTATATCAAAAAGTTTATAGGACGCAAAAACACAAAACACCTGATCATTAATTTTAGCATCATCCCCCAACATCACCTGAATCGAATTTGGTAGGACAAAAGTCCTACGAACACCTCTCAGGTATACACAGTTGATTAGGATGAGTTTAGGATGGTCATCCTAATCAACTGTATGACGTAATGGACATATGATTCCCTTGTTCCATCAAAAATCCATGAGTGATCATGGAGTGACCGATGCAAAGACGGGTAATCACAACTTCTTCACGACCACTGGTATGAATTGATATTTCCAGAGTTGGACAGAATCTTTAATTATTTTTAGTTCACTATTTATTACAGCTATCCTTTCTTTCTCCCACTGGCGATGCAATACGATTTTAATTGCCGATAAAAGGTCAGATGTCATGATACGTTGCGCGACTGGCAACTGACGTGTAGCATTCTTTGCTGCTTCGTCTGATTTTGTGTTTCGAGTTATTTCACATAGAGAAGGGGATATTTAAGTAATCAGTGCAAAAAAATAAACAAACGTTTTCATCACCAAAAACAAATAACAGTCAACCAAAACTGTCTGATCGGTAATGATTTGCCTAAAAGTAAATATGAAGTATTGACGACATCTTTCAACAAATATTTATATACAGGGTTATCATAAAAGAATGGTGAGGTTTCATTAATTCATATGAAAACAGTAAAGAAATTTTGTAGTGTATTTGTATCGCTGATAGCCTATAACCAAAAAATTTGTTTAACAGCTGTTGTAACCTCAAAATTAGCTCTTGCATTGTTGTGGTAGTGGGTTTTGTGTTTTATGGAGTGTTCTGTGTGGAGTGTGTTATTATGTTCTCTAATAAAGAAAAAGCAAAGTGTGTTTTGTTGCTGGCTGAATTCAATTCTGTAATTTCAGTGCAGCGTGCATTTCGTCGCGAATACAGAAAAGATCCACCACATGAAAAAACTTTAGTGCATTTGTCACAGACACTTTGAATAAAAAGTTTGTACATCTATGGATAGGCCGGTAAGGACCTATACGCTGGCCACCAAGGAGTCCAGACATGACACCTTGCGATTTCTTCTTGTGGGGGTACATCAAAAACATTTTTTATCGAGAAAAAATTCCTGACCTAAATTACTTAAGGAACAGGATTATTGAAGCAATGACAACCGTAAACAAAGACATGTTAAGTAACGTTTGGGCAGAACTTGATTATCGAGTGGACATTTGCCGAGCGACTAATGGCACACATATCGAATTTCATTAGTTATGTAAAAAACTGTTTCAGACGACGATGTAGATAAATAAACAACATCGGTAATTCTGTTTTCATTTAAATAATGTTCAAAACCCCACCATTCTTTTATGATAACCCTGTATTTCAATAGGACACCATAAAAGTATTCTCAGCGTAAATCCTGTGTGATTTTTAATGACGGCTGTCGATGTTCATTTTTATTTTTGCAAATTATTACTGAACCGTAATATTTTTTACTGGGGATTTTACGCACATGTATGGGCTATTAATCTTCGCATTTCATTAAAATTTTAGCAAAATCAGTACAGTCGTAATACGGTTCAGGAATAATTGGTCAACAAACAAAAATAAACCTTAACAGCGATGATTAAAAAGCTCCATTTAAAATATATATATATATTACACTGAAGACGCGTTAAACAATGCGCAGTTTGAATATACAGGGTTTTCATAAAATAATGGTGCAGTTTTTTGTCTGTCCATAAAACTGTTATGAGACAAATAAAAAAAAAATCATATTGGTACCACTGCATCCGGAAGTTCAAACAGTTTACACTCATTAAAACAGCTGTGTTAATTGTTGTGCTAATTGCTAGCCTTATTTTTTGAAATAAACATCAAGGTTGTGTTTTCTTTTCAAGCCATGTTTTCTAATCAAGAAAAAGCTAAGTGTGTAATGTTGTTAAGTGAACTAAAGTCACTAATTTTAGTGCAGAGAATATTTAATAAAGCTCCACCTCAAAAAAATATTCGGCGTTGGAGTAAGCAATAATTCATAAACACTGGGTCAGTTAGCAAAGTAGGCTTGGTAGACCACCAGTCTCAAACCAAACAGTAGAAAACATAAGACTATCTTGTATTAGAAGTCCCCAAAAATCCCTCCCTAGTCGAAGTCTTGAATTAGAAATACCATTAAGTACACTTCACAAAGTTTTACACAAAAAGCTTCATCTTCATGCGTACTTAATTCAATTTCTTCAAAAATCAAGCCAACAGATATGAATAAAAGAGCAGGATTTGCTACTTTTATATTGAATCTAAACTAATCATTTTTGAAAGATGTTATTTTTTTCGGATGAAGGCAAGTTTTACATCAATGGGTGTGTTAATAGGCACAACGTACGATTGACATTTTTGAAAAGGAAAGAGATTCGCCAAAAGTATACGTTTGGTGGGGTCTGTCCAAAGAACAAGTGTTTGGGCCATTTTTTTCCGCTGAACAAAATATCATTGAGAATGTTTACCTGGACATTCTGGAGAACAATTGTAACTTTTCTAGTTTTCTTGTTATTTAATAATAAAACCACCAATATTTTATGAAAACACGGTATAACTGCTCGACTTTGGTTCATTTCCATTTTCTTATTGACATTGTGGTGACGTCTATTTTTGGTTGTTTTATTTGGTTTTGGAGATGGATGAGTGAGAAAGTCTGTGCAATGTTTTAGAAACTATATTCACACGTGGTGTGTATTCTTATCTTATAGGGTTTTGAAATATCCTGCTTTTGTACAAATAATTATGCCAAGTGCAATTATCCTTTGTCCTTTGACAATACTGTACCAACAAACAAGTGTAAATTCAAAGCTCAGATTCTTTCATCATTTGACAGTTTATTACAATGAATACGTAGATACATTGTGTAACATCGCATGTAAGCCTTGAAATCCAGCTTAGAGTTACAGGATATCCAATGTCTCATTGTCTAACAAAGATCAGTGCTTATGTCATAAGAAACATTAGGTTCGTGGATTTCACCATTAACAAGATTTCTTATTAACTTTTTTCCACACTTTATGCCCATTAAAATTTTCATTACCAGTATAAAGTGTTTATTTAAAATAGTTGTTACAGAGGTTTCTGAACCTCATAAATGTGTATTATATTAAAAAGCCTCCACTCGTGTCGGTAACTCGGCCATGCCGCATCTCGAAACTATATCCAGTTATCTTGGGAGGTCAGTGTTCCAAATTATATTTTTGACCATAACTTCGCTATTTGTAATCCTAAGAGGTGGAGTTGGTTGGTATCATTAGATCCAGTATACAAATTTATATCTAATTTAGTGTGTTGAATAACATACAAGATATGAACAAAAAATTGTTTACAATGACCACTATATCGAAATTTTTAATTCAATTTTTCTGAATTTCAATAATTATCTATATGATCACACTGTAGTCCCTTATACTAAATTTATTCTCCTTAGTGTAATATGTGTGGCGTTATCGACGACGGACGGATGGCATGTCTAAAATTGCCTTTTTGAAGATCAGTTAAAACACAAAGGTCGACATTTTTGACGTTTACCAAAATCTTTCTCTCACACAATCACAATCGTAATACTGTACTAAACAAACAAAACTATCCATAACCAATAATCTCACTTCAATGTTTTCAGTCAAAGAAACAAAGGTCGATTCTCACACACAATCACAATCGAAATACTAACCAAACAAAACTATCCATAACCAATAATCTCACTTCAGTGTTTTCAGTCAAAAAAAGAAATTATATTGTCTTTGAAAGGAAACGTTTGGGCCTAAACTTGCTTCTCTTAATGCCACAAACGTGTCATCAGTATATGAAACTTTAAATGACGCGGCCAAGGTTCACTTTTGTTTTTAGTCAATTATTCCTGAAATTTAATATTTTTACTTGAAATTTGACAAACAATTTTGGATCTTAAATGTTCATATTTCTCTACAATTTAAAAGAAATCGGTAGGCCCGATTTTGAGAAATTAAGTATTTTATAACAGCCCTTTTTTTTACCGATAACTCACGAACCGGTATTTTTGAAAAGATCAATACGTATTCATTGATATTTAGAGTGTATATTTTAGCAAAATACAATTAAATTCGTCAGATTCAATTACGAAAAAATCTAAACTTTGTTGTTTTATCTTATGGCAGGTAGGCCTACCCTCAAATTTTGAGTTATGGAAGACAGACAGATAAGCATCATTCCTATTAGCAATTGTTTTTACTCAGAAGACTTCAAAATTGACATTTCCTTGAAAGCGCGATTAGTTACATGACCAATCATATAACTGTCTCTATACTTAGTATATGTCAAAAAGGAAAAATTAACAAATCTGTACAACATCCTCAGTAACTCCCCCCCCCCAACACTTTCATTACGTTCATTCTTCCTTCACATCTCCCTCCGACCCTGTAAGCAGCCTTTCTGTCTCGTCGCATGTCACCGAATGTTCACGTATTGGATTCTAACACCCAGAAGATACATTTTAGTTTTTAATTACCTCACGACAGCTACAGGCATCATGGTAGTATCGAATACACCATGTGTGACGATACCTATCCTCTATAGACACGTACATGACAAGGGACATTGGCCTGTCTCATTTGGAAACAATATAACAATAGCCATAATATCCGGCTGTACGTTCAACCTTCATAGTATCGAAACAATGCAACACTGTCTCTCATGGGCTGGCTCACTGACTAGGCAATCTCGGTTCTGTAGTCTTGGGTTAAATCCCACATGTTTTGATCAATTCTTGTTCCATTGGACTCTAACCCTATTAGAGTATCGAGCAGCTAGGGGTATTGGCACGAAGGTAGGCTAAGTTCGTTAATCGTCAAACATCTCGACGTCACTGAACTTCACGTTTCATGGTGCCAGGAAGCCGCAAAGTGATTTTCGTCCGTCCATCGTCGTTGTCGTCGTCTATACGTAAACATGATAGCGACCACAAAAGTAAAGATAGAAATATTAAATTAGGTATAGGAGACTGTAGAGTGCTCATATAGAATCCTATTGAAAATCAGAAAAATCAACTTGTAAATGTCAAAATGGAGGTTATTTTAGAAGTTTTTGTTCATATTAGTTTATAACACACTGAATTAGATAAACATTTCCAGATTTAAATTATGCATGTAATGGTACCAACCCCACGAAAATGTAACTTCGAACCATGGTCTCTTCAAAAATAATGTGATATTCGTAGTTGGTAGACTAAGCATAGCAAGTGGTGACTATTTCGTACAATATAAGTACAGCTTCGACGGCCGCCAGTGTCGAGACATTGGAAGTGGAAACCTTCAACCCTCGTTAAGGACTAGCCGACATGCCAAGAAAGTAGTGGATCTACACAATTACGGGATTTATAAAACTTGAATAGCCTAATAACTGCTTTAAACAAACTTCCCTAAGACCTCTTGTGCTACCTATATAATTTAACATTTCCTACAAAGTCCAAGAAACCTACATGTATTACATTGTACGGTGAGGTAGGTAGGTACCATGATGACGTTAGACGTGATGACTGAGAGGGTTAAGCCTTTAAACAACAAAAAACACTAACAATTAACAAGATGAAAGCATACAACAACAGGGATACATTACAACGATGTGGCATTCCATGGAACAGTTGCTTGGCAAATCACTTGCAGGACCTTATACTCCTACGCCTGACAAATATTGCTTATAATTTTAGACACATGTAAACAACGACAATCTTAAAATAAAGTCTAATGTATAAGTGTGTCCTCAAAGGACCCAAACGAGACGTATTGATCGCCATCTCTTGAAAAATGGTGGCTCGTGAGTTATAGTATTTTATTATAATCGGTTGTACTGTTGTGAAGATTAATGGCCCAATTCGTATACAAAATCACACCTAAAAATTTTTTTTTTTTTTAAGAAAAAAAAGCTAAGCAAGTTTACACCGTATTTAAAAATATTAATATATCATCTTTCACAGATGGTGTCCATGAATCATTCATTTTTTTTATCTGACAATCACCATAATAAAATATTTGTTGACATAAAGTTTTAACAATAGGTGAATGAGAATGGTTAAATATTTACATATGCAAAATAAGAGTGCATCAAGATACATACTTAAAATACAAAGATAATGTTTTATATACTGGATGTCCCACCTAAGATATTACAATAGCTATCTTTTGAATAAAATTATAAATATGATAGAGTACCATAAATGGGGAACCTTCCTTTCTTTTCAATGAAGTTTTAAAATCCATTTTGTAAAATGTTAAAAAATTGCCGCCATTTTCCAATATGGAGGCCAACTTTGAAATTTGTTATGGAACACCCTGTATTTTATGGGTTTTTCAGGAGTAAAACAATATTTTAAGAATGTTTTATTCTTGGGTATTTATTAAAAATCTTTAGCCGTTTAAGAATTACAGGTACTAAGAATTCAGAAATCTTACCTTTGATTAGGCCTACAAATAAATTTTTCCCACCTAAAATGTTACAATAGCTAACTGTTAAGTTTTAATGGGGAACCCCCTTATTTTTTTAAGCTCTAAAAATGACATGGAAATCAATTTTCAAAAAAGTGTTAAATAAAAATTTTATATTTCATTAAAAATAGGGATTTGATTTTTTTATTTTTTTTATTTGGTAACCCCCAATTTTTATAATGGGAAGTTATTCTTTGGTCGAATTTTGAGACTTTCTTAAATTGGCACTTTCCCAAAATTCCTAATAATAACAGAGCTGGAGAACATTTGCTGTATTTCTTTATTGGTTTTATGTCCTGCATTTAACACACCAATTAAGTTGGCAAATCAAATCCCTATTTTTAATTGAATTTGGCACTTTTTTAAAAACTGATTTCCATGTCATTTTAGAGGTTACAAAAATAAGGGGAGTTAGTTATTATAACATTTTAGGTGGGAATCAATTTAATTTTGTGAACTTTGTGCCTGTAATTCGTAGTCTGTCGACATTCATTATGTGTTTCAATATCCAGGTCACCTGTATTATCAAATCAATTCTGACGTTTAGAGTGCATAGAGAAAGGTGGAAGGAGAATATATTATAGAGATGTTTGTTTAAGTTTAATTAAAGCAAAGTGGACTGTAGAGAAAGCTTCTCTATCAGACACATCGGCTTTCCAGTTAATACTGGCAAAATATTGAAAGTTAGTTCATTTACTTTCACACTCACGGGCATTTATCTAGAGAGAAAATATTGTAATAAGAAAAAAATCGGTTCTTTACTTTCTTCGATACTATCTCTGCGTATTCGTTTTGAGCAAAAATGTAAGTAAACCACAAGCCGAAATCCAAGCAATACAATTTGTTTTACACCTTATTTACGTATCTTCCAACAAAAAACTAGATGATCCAGCCCCATGATATAAGCAGATATTTTCTAAATGTAATGCCCCTTTTAGGAAAGAAATTAAATTGTATTGGTACATAAAGGGGTCTTGGACAGCAGGGTCAGTTATTTCATTGTATATCACTACTTTATTAACGTTATGATGGACGACCCTTTCATGACACTACATAGGGTCATGTTGGAAACTAAAACTAAATCTAAAGATAAGAAAGGATCCCAAGCCTAAAACTCGGCTTGAGCAGTAAAATCTAAGAATAAATACAAACGCTCTAGGTTTCATACTTGATAACGGATGTTGATTTATACTTCCGAAACGTCGTGTATTAGTTTTTTATATACGTAAATGATGCAAAGATCCGATTTAACCGTATTATTAATATGAACAATCTATCATTATCAAATAACTTCATTTTTATGTTCATTAATAAACCATCAAAAAAAGAAACTACTTATGATATACCATAAGAAATGTGGTATCTACTTACTACTGTGCACTTATGGAGTAGTAAGACTTTAGCCAGCATCTTACCTGCAACAAAGAAAACAATAGAAAATATAACACATTTATTTTTTAAATGTTTCAGATTAGATATTAACATTAATAAAATAGGGTTGTATTCGTTGTTCTGTAGTTCAATTAATATCCAAAAAGAATTACCGATTTTGGAGATATACGTGTGACATTTAAATTAGAGTTCTGTTATTGTTATCTCAAAAACTGCAGACTGCGTTAAAAATGTTTTAAATAGAAATTATTTGATATCGAAGGTGAAATAAAATGATATTATTGATTCTTTGTTTACATTCTTTTAAAAGTTATTTGAAGGTCAAATCAAATTTTTTTTAAATTTCTTTAGGGAAAAAAAAATTGTTTGAGCGAACTTTTAATAGGTTAAAATGGTTTATTCGAACCTGTTACAGCTTGAAATAGTTACACTTTTTTTTCACTTTGATGATTAATTTGTTTATTGCAACGAAACAAATGACAAAACATATTGTGAAAAACCCTCTAAGCTATACGGGGTTTAATAAATGAAACTATTTTAGGTTCTTGTAATTTTGCTCTAAAGCTGGTGCTTTTTGATAAACAAAGTCTTCAAGCACAGAAGAGTTTCTAAATGACATTAAAAATTAATATCGAATTAAAAATGTTCTTATTTTTTAACGTAGAAAAAGAATGTATATATATATATATATGTGTGTGTGTGTGTGTGTGTGTGTGTGTGTGTGTGTGTGTGTGTGTGTGTGTGTGTGTGTGTGTGTGTGTGTGTGTGTGTTTAAAAAATTAGGTGACCTTCAAATGACTTTGGAAACAGAATTAATAATTATTTATTTCCCCCTCGATACCAAACAACAAAACATCTAAACATTTTTTATGGATTAACTTTGGTAATCGTCAAATATTACGACTTATGTTTTTTAACTGATCTTCACTTTTCATGACCTCAGGAAATGGAAACAGTGTTTTTGTTATCGTCCCTACTTAAACACGATAGCGGCCACTAAAATTAAGATAGGAAGATGAAATTTGCTATAAGGGACTTCAAAAAGGACTATACAATTTTGTAAATTCATTTAAATTTATTTAGACTACCTACAGAGCTGGTTTTGGTGTCATTTTATAGCAAAATAGATCAAATATTGACTCACACAAGCGCTAGCGACAGTTGTAACAAAGATGGCTATCTTGACTGGTCCCGAGCGCGCTCGCTGTGTGTTTTGGTTTAAAAAATCAGTCTTCGACAATTGTGCAAAGGAATTTTCGTACGGAGTATCGCAAAAATCCTCCTAGTAGGGCCTACCATTTATGAGTAGCACATGTCTTTTGTTGAAACCAATAAGTCATAAAAATCCTCAGAGCGTCTCCGTGAGTCTGGCGATGTCGTAGAGCAAGTGAGACAAAGCTTTGTTAACAGTCCTACAAAATATATCCGGCGTGCTTCTAGCGTGCTGGGCGTTCCACGTGATTAAGACACTGATAGGATTGCTCCTAAGGACTTTTATGCGTAAATGTTACATAATTGGATGAAGACCAGTATTGCATTACAAACTTAATCTTCAGTGATTGTCGACTTTCCAAGAAAGTAGTAAAGTGGATACACACAACTATCGGATTTGGGGCTGTGAAAACCCACGACAATGCTTGGAACATGTTCGTGAAAGCCCAAATATTAAGTCTTTTATACGTTATAAGCAAGAGCAAAACTTACGACCCTTTCTTTTTTTCAAGAGAAAAAGCATCAACGAAATACCTAGAATTGCTGGAAAACTTTTAAATACCACAGCTAAATGAGGACGACCAAGAACGCTGTATAGAATTCCATCAAGATGGCGCACCGCAGGACTACTTCACCGAGGACCGGGATTTATTCAATAAGCTCTGCCCAGAAATATGGATAGGTCGAGGTGGGCAGATTGCATTGCCACTTCGTTCACCGGATCTGATACCTCTCCATTTGACTTCTGGGGATTTATTAAGTATTAAGTTGATAATCTACCTTTACCTGTCTCTCTCGCTGAGGACAGAGCAAGAATCTACGCCGCAATTTAAAAAGTTACTTATGACATGCTGCTGCGTGTTTTACCCCTGCTGCTGTAAAATTAACAATGAAAGTCAGATTGAACCTAACTAACTACAAAGTAAAACACGATGTAATTTGTTACAAAATGACACCAAAACCAGTTTTGGTTTCAGTAGTCTGAATAAAATTGTATGAATTTACAAAGTGTATTTTTGAATTACCCTGTAGTGGGCTTACATATAACCATACTGAAATTCAAAAAGTCATAATGGCGGCCATTTTAATATTAATAATGCCGTAACGTAAAATTTAGAAAACAACACAAAATCCCATTGACTATTTTTATCAAATTTTATTCAATGCCCACTTGTCACGTATTGGTCAACATCTCACTAAAAATGTCGATTCGAGAGTTATCAGTAAAAACACACAATATTATGTAAATGACAATGTAATTTCACCTAATCGGATATATCGATTTTAATATCTCTAGTTACTTGAAATGACATATGGAGGTAATAACCAACGTTATTGATATACGTTATTCAGACGTTTGCCATCACTTGTCAATATAAAAACAAGTTGAATATCGCCATCATGGTATTTACCCACCTTGATCTATCAATACAATTTACATTAATGCCCAAGAGACCAACTTTTGGTCATTACATTTAGAGGATTTGGTTTTCAATACTAGAAGGTGTTTCAAAAAGGGCGCAACCTTATTTCTGATGACGTCAATTTATTACTTAAAAAATTAATATAACATTATATAATTATACAATATTCAAATTACCTTTAATCTTTTATAATAAATATTCAAAATGACTTCCTCCGTTTACAATGCAGGTTCGGACACAAGTCATAACATTTGCAGCCACCTTTTTGTAATGTTTGCGCAGTAATGTTTGAAATCAATGTTATCCTTCAATTCGTCAAGTGTATGAGGATTGTTTTTTATAAAAACCTTACTTTATAAATACCCCAAAGGACAAAGTCTGCAGGAGTAAGGTCTGGGGATCTTAGAGGCCACAATCCTTTTTATATCACGCGATGGCCAAAAATTCCCGTGACATATCCAGCGTTTCATTAGAAGTATGACACGTTGCGTTATCCTGCTGGAACCAGCAATATCGTTCGTGTAAATCTAACAAGGTTATAAATTGTTCAATTTATTAAGTTGCTATAAACCACACCCTCTACAGATTTGTCAAAATAAAGGCCCTATAACATGACGCCGGGGGGATCGCACACCAAACATTAATTTTACGTGCGTGTAGTGGTTGGTTGTGAAACGAGTGAGGATTTTCAGCGCTCCATATTCGACAGTTTTAGTTATTAATGTAACCATCCAAGTGAAAACCATGCCTCGTTCTATAAAAAAAAAAAAAAAAAAAAAAAAATCACGATCCAACATTTTAATACCCTTGTCATTAACAAGAGAGAGCATCCAACGATAATACTGGTAGACATTTACCGTGGTCAACTTCTTTCAGTTCATGAACGACATCGATGCGGTCAACACACAATTTAAATTTTTTAGTAGCCCTAAAAGCGGTAGATAGTGAAAGTCCAGCCTGTGAAGATAACTTTCTAAGTGATTTGCTGGGTGAGCGATTCAAACGTTCTTTCAGAACTTCCACTGTTAACAGTGATGGTCGACCTGTGCTTTTCCGATCATATGCACTGCCAGTCTCACGAAATTTATTAATCAGACGCGATATTGATGACTTATTAGTTACTGAAGAATTGGGAAATTGTAACTGGAACTCGTCTTTTACTCGTTTGCAAGATTTATATGCGCAATAAGTCTCAATAATAAACACGTTCATCCTTGGAAAAAGACATAGTTGAAAATATACACACACTTACAAGGACAAATGCATAATGGAATAGCACTAGTGCATTACAATAACGCATGACGAGTCACAATGAGAACAGTTTTGCCAATTGATATTTGACGACGCAGTAACAGATCCCTCTACCCTCTATGAAGCCGTTCAATTTATTGGAGTCTTAAATTACTACATGTCTCAGCCAACAAATGGTATCCTCACATGGAAGTGAGTGATAGCCTGGTAAAAGGACACCACTGAGAGTTCCCAAGGCCATTCTCTGATGAATCATGAACTTCATTTCACATCTCATTAGTATGCACAAGTTGCCTCAGTCATAATATCAAGGCCACCTGGTTCAAAGTTCAGAAGATGAGTTGGGAATTGAATATAACTCCAACCAACAACTTAAATGCTAAAATGGACAACTTTAACACACGTCTATTAAGAAGTCTTATTTAAAAAAAAAATCTCCTAAAATAAACCTCCGATTATAAAAAGTTAGCGGTAAAGTGAAAACAAGTTGATGGGTACCATCACTGTACTTACCTAGCCCCATCATTCAATGTAATAAATATAGTCCTATCCTCCAAATGTAGCGCCTAAAATAAAAGTTATTTCTTGGGCCTTGTAGAAATTGTTTGGTAGATCAATGAGTCTTATACAATAGGAAAAATTTGTGTCTGAACCATTGTGTGTATCACTACGTTCTGACAACGACTATGTAGGCTACTAACGTTCCTCGTTGGTGTGTATACAGTATATTAAAAAGTCTCCACTCGGTACTCTCGTATCGGTGACTTTGTATTACTGGATCTCGAATATCACATTTTCTTGGGAGTCTAAGGTTCGAATTATATTGTATGACAATAACTTCGCTATTTGTCAACGTAAAGAGTACCATTACTAACAACAATTTAATTTCTTATCAAATTTAATGTGTTACAAAAAAGTTGATCTTTTGACATTTTTAATTCCATTTTTTTCTGAATTTTAATAGGATTCTAGATGAGCACACTACACTCCCCTACCAAATTTCTTGTTCCTATCTTAATTTGTGTGGCTGCTCTCACGTACAGACAACAACGACAACGAACAGGATGTAGAAAAAGATTTTTTTTTCTGTTTCAAGTGACCATGAAACGTGAAAATCAAACCGAAAAAATTATCGACATTTTTGCGACTACCAAACTAACCCTAAACTTCGCATAGACTACTGGATAAGTAAAAAATAATATAAATTAAAGACCCCTATTCCTCGAATACTCTATTAGCGTCAAGGTCGGAAAACAAAAAGAGTTGGTCATAGAAACCGGATAGGAAAGATGAAAGAGAGAGATCTAACCCTAGACTACGTTAAAAAGGTATAGATCCAGTTAGGGGCTCATGGAATTGCCTGCCTGTACTCATAGTTGTTAAACTTGAGGGCTTAAAAGTCGCGTAACATGTCAATTTGAAATTTTTATTAAACTGAACAAAACATCAACAGGCGACAGAAAGTTTTCAAATGCTTACTGACGTTCATATTTTATTTGTGAACTTTAGGCACGTTGATGACAGTGTGTGAAGGGCAAAAAATCTATAAGGCTATGTAAAAACATCGACGAAACTAATAAATTTAATTAAAAAAGGTGATGAGACTCACAAAAGCGAAAATTTCGCATGACAAACTAAGCAGATATTTCGGATGGACGATATATCGACAAAACTGTCGAAATTTTGGACGATTACCAAACTTACCCTATACTTCATATACTGTATAAGTAAAAGGAGAAATAATTAAAGTTAATTAAGGTAGCTTCATCCTTGCACTGTTGTTGAGATTTACAATTCATTGGAATAACAGTGGTAGTATTTTACTGTAGCGATCCATGTATATAGACTGGAATGATGACCGCCTTAGATGAAAACGAACCGTTACACCAACCGTAGATGAGTGTTTGTGGAACCGTTAACAATCTGAACTGTTTATTCTATTACAAGTTTTAGAAACACGTTATTTTATATTTCTGAAACACTATGAAACTCGAAAATATTTTATTTCTATAAATGAAAACATAAAAGAAAAGTAATAAACAAAGAATTGTTATTATTTTCAGTAGGGTAAAAATTTCAACGTGGGGGGAGGTTGAGAAAACTGTTTAAATTAAAATTTTCATTTAAAGTTTTTGCGTTCTATGATTCCAAGCTAAAACCCATGAATGAAATAAACTACAAGCAGCTGTTTAAAAGGTGAAAGTAAAAACTACAAATACTGTACAATGAATAATCCGTGTCGAAAGAATGACGTTCCACCAGCTTCACGACCCACTTCTGCCATATTGTAGACTTCTAATTAAAAGGAAATCCTTACTCAATACTCTCTCAACTGAAATCGGAGAAGTATCTCTCCTGTAACCAAGGTCGATTTTGACCAACTCTTGTTCTTTTCTGGTCCAGGCGCGATTAGAATATTTTAACTATTTCTTTTATATTCTTTTTATTTCCTTTCTTTTATTAGGCGATGATGGCCGAAAGGTTTTTCGCTTTAAAAAAAAGAACAAAAATAAATAAGGCCTAAGCTGATTTGTTGTGTGCTATAAACACGTCATCGGCGTTATTCTTATTTGTATACAACGATTTGGGTGATCTTCAGATTTCATTAAATTTTGAACGAAATCAGAAGAGCCAATTTTTGTTATTTTCACCGACAACTTAAGAACCGGAATTTTGGAGAGACAACGACCAATACGTTTTGTTTGGGTCTTAGGAGGCTACATTTGACTATAATTTGTACAAAATCATTTAAATCGATTTTAATAAAATTCATAACTTTTTCCCAAACTACCGCCAAATTTTGAATTATAAAATAATGTAACAATAAATGTCCCGAAGTATACTCAAAATATGCCCACATATAAAATTTATTAAAATCGGTCCTCACGTTTTGATTATATCAAAGCACATACGACAGACAAAAATCATTCCAAATACCACTTTTTCGAATTCAGGAGACCTCTAAATGGATTTATCAATATCGATTTTTTTAACCGATCTCATAACTTTTTCTATACTACCTACCTTATACACATTCAAAGAATGTCCTACCTTGTCCTATTTGCAAAGAATATGTTTGTCCAAGCAAACAGAAATGCAAAATTAAAACAAAAAGTGGTTTATCTCAGTAAATCAATATAAAAAATATTCAAAACATGTTTAGGGGCTCACAATCGGCAATTATGATTTATTCGGGTTCCAACATTGCCATACATTTACTAAAGTATTGAAAACAGAGTTCGGCCAAGCGTATCGCAACGGTTAGTGCAAGTATGTGAAGGAATTAGGGAACTATTTAACAATAAGTGTTACATGAAGGCGAGAAACTGTTGGCAAGAGCATTGCGAATGGCTTTACGCCAACACTAGCAATAACTTCACGCAATTTACAGTATGCAGTTATTTAGAGGTGTCATTAGAAGAGTCCATTTAGACAAGAGCGTAATTTTAGAATTACTGATACGCCTACTTTCTTCAAGAGCCATCAATGTTGTCAGTGGTTTTACATAGTTGGTTACTATGTCGCCCAAATTCTCATCATAACCTCAATAATTGTTCCAAACAGTCTTTTTTATAAAGATGCATTGAATTGTATTAAGTATTCTCACATTTTACGTTATGTAGTACTTTCAAAAAGCTACAATTCAAAAGAAATTTCAAATCTGTACAACTTTAAGGCTTATTTATATAGGCTTTAAACTTTTTAGAAACATAATATTTTTAGCATGTTTCAAATAGTTTCAATCGAATTAAAATAGGCAAGTTTTGAGATTATGAACACCTCATTGAATGGACTTTGAGTCCATCTTATTTATTTATATTTAACCAATAGTATTTTTTATTTTTTTTAAATATTTTTGTTTTACTAGGTTACTTCTTTATAAGAACTTTTATTAAATTTTATTAAGGCGAAAAACCATTACGACGAACAATAAATAAAAAAATTAAAAAACTACAAAGATGGTATAAAATTTTGAAAAACCAACAACACAAAACTTAGATAATAGTATAAAGTAAATAGTATTACAGGGCTGTAATGGGTACTGAACTATTAAATCGTTTAAATCTTATAGGCCTACAGCTTTGAAAAGAGACTGAGCAGAACCACATCACAGAAGTTAGTCAGACGCGCAGAGGGGAGGTGGCGGGGAGTATACTCAAGCCGTGGTGGGGAGTAGCCGCTGCCTCGCTGCGTTGGTGTTTCATGTGTTCCAGCCTCTCTCCAGCCCTCTCTTTCAACCCAGTCTCTCCCCACCTGCGCGGACCTAGCCGGCATATGGCTCTTTTTTAAGTTTTTTACCTATATCAAAAAGTTTATAGGACGCAAAAACACAAAACACCTGATCATTAATTTTAGCATCATCCCCCAACATCACCTGAATCGAATTTGGTAGGACAAAAGTCCTACGAACACCTCTCAGGTATACACAGTTGATTAGGATGAGTTTAGGATGGTCATCCTAATCAACTGTATGACGTAATGGACATATGATTCCCTTGTTCCATCAAAAATCCATGAGTGATCATGGAGTGACCGATGCAAAGACGGGTAATCACAACTTCTTCACGACCACTGGTATGAATTGATATTTCCAGAGTTGGACAGAATCTTTAATTATTTTTAGTTCACTATTTATTACAGCTATCCTTTCTTTCTCCCACTGGCGATGCAATACGATTTTAATTGCCGATAAAAGGTCAGATGTCATGATACGTTGCGCGACTGGCAACTGACGTGTAGCATTCTTTGCTGCTTCGTCTGATTTTGTGTTTCGAGTTATTTCACATAGAGAAGGGGATATTTAAGTAATCAGTGCAAAAAAATAAACAAACGTTTTCATCACCAAAAACAAATAACAGTCAACCAAAACTGTCTGATCGGTAATGATTTGCCTAAAAGTAAATATGAAGTATTGACGACATCTTTCAACAAATATTTATATACAGGGTTATCATAAAAGAATGGTGAGGTTTCATTAATTCATATGAAAACAGTAAAGAAATTTTGTAGTGTATTTGTATCGCTGATAGCCTATAACCAAAAAATTTGTTTAACAGCTGTTGTAACCTCAAAATTAGCTCTTGCATTGTTGTGGTAGTGGGTTTTGTGTTTTATGGAGTGTTCTGTGTGGAGTGTGTTATTATGTTCTCTAATAAAGAAAAAGCAAAGTGTGTTTTGTTGCTGGCTGAATTCAATTCTGTAATTTCAGTGCAGCGTGCATTTCGTCGCGAATACAGAAAAGATCCACCACATGAAAAAACTTTAGTGCATTTGTCACAGACACTTTGAATAAAAAGTTTGTACATCTATGGATAGGCCGGTAAGGACCTATACGCTGGCCACCAAGGAGTCCAGACATGACACCTTGCGATTTCTTCTTGTGGGGGTACATCAAAAACATTTTTTATCGAGAAAAAATTCCTGACCTAAATTACTTAAGGAACAGGATTATTGAAGCAATGACAACCGTAAACAAAGACATGTTAAGTAACGTTTGGGCAGAACTTGATTATCGAGTGGACATTTGCCGAGCGACTAATGGCACACATATCGAATTTCATTAGTTATGTAAAAAACTGTTTCAGACGACGATGTAGATAAATAAACAACATCGGTAATTCTGTTTTCATTTAAATAATGTTCAAAACCCCACCATTCTTTTATGATAACCCTGTATTTCAATAGGACACCATAAAAGTATTCTCAGCGTAAATCCTGTGTGATTTTTAATGACGGCTGTCGATGTTCATTTTTATTTTTGCAAATTATTACTGAACCGTAATATTTTTTACTGGGGATTTTACGCACATGTATGGGCTATTAATCTTCGCATTTCATTAAAATTTTAGCAAAATCAGTACAGTCGTAATACGGTTCAGGAATAATTGGTCAACAAACAAAAATAAACCTTAACAGCGATGATTAAAAAGCTCCATTTAAAATATATATATATATTACACTGAAGACGCGTTAAACAATGCGCAGTTTGAATATACAGGGTTTTCATAAAATAATGGTGCAGTTTTTTGTCTGTCCATAAAACTGTTATGAGACAAATAAAAAAAAAATCATATTGGTACCACTGCATCCGGAAGTTCAAACAGTTTACACTCATTAAAACAGCTGTGTTAATTGTTGTGCTAATTGCTAGCCTTATTTTTTGAAATAAACATCAAGGTTGTGTTTTCTTTTCAAGCCATGTTTTCTAATCAAGAAAAAGCTAAGTGTGTAATGTTGTTAAGTGAACTAAAGTCACTAATTTTAGTGCAGAGAATATTTAATAAAGCTCCACCTCAAAAAAATATTCGGCGTTGGAGTAAGCAATAATTCATAAACACTGGGTCAGTTAGCAAAGTAGGCTTGGTAGACCACCAGTCTCAAACCAAACAGTAGAAAACATAAGACTATCTTGTATTAGAAGTCCCCAAAAATCCCTCCCTAGTCGAAGTCTTGAATTAGAAATACCATTAAGTACACTTCACAAAGTTTTACACAAAAAGCTTCATCTTCATGCGTACTTAATTCAATTTCTTCAAAAATCAAGCCAACAGATATGAATAAAAGAGCAGGATTTGCTACTTTTATATTGAATCTAAACTAATCATTTTTGAAAGATGTTATTTTTTTCGGATGAAGGCAAGTTTTACATCAATGGGTGTGTTAATAGGCACAACGTACGATTGACATTTTTGAAAAGGAAAGAGATTCGCCAAAAGTATACGTTTGGTGGGGTCTGTCCAAAGAACAAGTGTTTGGGCCATTTTTTTCCGCTGAACAAAATATCATTGAGAATGTTTACCTGGACATTCTGGAGAACAATTGTAACTTTTCTAGTTTTCTTGTTATTTAATAATAAAACCACCAATATTTTATGAAAACACGGTATAACTGCTCGACTTTGGTTCATTTCCATTTTCTTATTGACATTGTGGTGACGTCTATTTTTGGTTGTTTTATTTGGTTTTGGAGATGGATGAGTGAGAAAGTCTGTGCAATGTTTTAGAAACTATATTCACACGTGGTGTGTATTCTTATCTTATAGGGTTTTGAAATATCCTGCTTTTGTACAAATAATTATGCCAAGTGCAATTATCCTTTGTCCTTTGACAATACTGTACCAACAAACAAGTGTAAATTCAAAGCTCAGATTCTTTCATCATTTGACAGTTTATTACAATGAATACGTAGATACATTGTGTAACATCGCATGTAAGCCTTGAAATCCAGCTTAGAGTTACAGGATATCCAATGTCTCATTGTCTAACAAAGATCAGTGCTTATGTCATAAGAAACATTAGGTTCGTGGATTTCACCATTAACAAGATTTCTTATTAACTTTTTTCCACACTTTATGCCCATTAAAATTTTCATTACCAGTATAAAGTGTTTATTTAAAATAGTTGTTACAGAGGTTTCTGAACCTCATAAATGTGTATTATATTAAAAAGCCTCCACTCGTGTCGGTAACTCGGCCATGCCGCATCTCGAAACTATATCCAGTTATCTTGGGAGGTCAGTGTTCCAAATTATATTTTTGACCATAACTTCGCTATTTGTAATCCTAAGAGGTGGAGTTGGTTGGTATCATTAGATCCAGTATACAAATTTATATCTAATTTAGTGTGTTGAATAACATACAAGATATGAACAAAAAATTGTTTACAATGACCACTATATCGAAATTTTTAATTCAATTTTTCTGAATTTCAATAATTATCTATATGATCACACTGTAGTCCCTTATACTAAATTTATTCTCCTTAGTGTAATATGTGTGGCGTTATCGACGACGGACGGATGGCATGTCTAAAATTGCCTTTTTGAAGATCAGTTAAAACACAAAGGTCGACATTTTTGACGTTTACCAAAATCTTTCTCTCACACAATCACAATCGTAATACTGTACTAAACAAACAAAACTATCCATAACCAATAATCTCACTTCAATGTTTTCAGTCAAAGAAACAAAGGTCGATTCTCACACACAATCACAATCGAAATACTAACCAAACAAAACTATCCATAACCAATAATCTCACTTCAGTGTTTTCAGTCAAAAAAAGAAATTATATTGTCTTTGAAAGGAAACGTTTGGGCCTAAACTTGCTTCTCTTAATGCCACAAACGTGTCATCAGTATATGAAACTTTAAATGACGCGGCCAAGGTTCACTTTTGTTTTTAGTCAATTATTCCTGAAATTTAATATTTTTACTTGAAATTTGACAAACAATTTTGGATCTTAAATGTTCATATTTCTCTACAATTTAAAAGAAATCGGTAGGCCCGATTTTGAGAAATTAAGTATTTTATAACAGCCCTTTTTTTTACCGATAACTCACGAACCGGTATTTTTGAAAAGATCAATACGTATTCATTGATATTTAGAGTGTATATTTTAGCAAAATACAATTAAATTCGTCAGATTCAATTACGAAAAAATCTAAACTTTGTTGTTTTATCTTATGGCAGGTAGGCCTACCCTCAAATTTTGAGTTATGGAAGACAGACAGATAAGCATCATTCCTATTAGCAATTGTTTTTACTCAGAAGACTTCAAAATTGACATTTCCTTGAAAGCGCGATTAGTTACATGACCAATCATATAACTGTCTCTATACTTAGTATATGTCAAAAAGGAAAAATTAACAAATCTGTACAACATCCTCAGTAACTCCCCCCCCCCAACACTTTCATTACGTTCATTCTTCCTTCACATCTCCCTCCGACCCTGTAAGCAGCCTTTCTGTCTCGTCGCATGTCACCGAATGTTCACGTATTGGATTCTAACACCCAGAAGATACATTTTAGTTTTTAATTACCTCACGACAGCTACAGGCATCATGGTAGTATCGAATACACCATGTGTGACGATACCTATCCTCTATAGACACGTACATGACAAGGGACATTGGCCTGTCTCATTTGGAAACAATATAACAATAGCCATAATATCCGGCTGTACGTTCAACCTTCATAGTATCGAAACAATGCAACACTGTCTCTCATGGGCTGGCTCACTGACTAGGCAATCTCGGTTCTGTAGTCTTGGGTTAAATCCCACATGTTTTGATCAATTCTTGTTCCATTGGACTCTAACCCTATTAGAGTATCGAGCAGCTAGGGGTATTGGCACGAAGGTAGGCTAAGTTCGTTAATCGTCAAACATCTCGACGTCACTGAACTTCACGTTTCATGGTGCCAGGAAGCCGCAAAGTGATTTTCGTCCGTCCATCGTCGTTGTCGTCGTCTATACGTAAACATGATAGCGACCACAAAAGTAAAGATAGAAATATTAAATTAGGTATAGGAGACTGTAGAGTGCTCATATAGAATCCTATTGAAAATCAGAAAAATCAACTTGTAAATGTCAAAATGGAGGTTATTTTAGAAGTTTTTGTTCATATTAGTTTATAACACACTGAATTAGATAAACATTTCCAGATTTAAATTATGCATGTAATGGTACCAACCCCACGAAAATGTAACTTCGAACCATGGTCTCTTCAAAAATAATGTGATATTCGTAGTTGGTAGACTAAGCATAGCAAGTGGTGACTATTTCGTACAATATAAGTACAGCTTCGACGGCCGCCAGTGTCGAGACATTGGAAGTGGAAACCTTCAACCCTCGTTAAGGACTAGCCGACATGCCAAGAAAGTAGTGGATCTACACAATTACGGGATTTATAAAACTTGAATAGCCTAATAACTGCTTTAAACAAACTTCCCTAAGACCTCTTGTGCTACCTATATAATTTAACATTTCCTACAAAGTCCAAGAAACCTACATGTATTACATTGTACGGTGAGGTAGGTAGGTACCATGATGACGTTAGACGTGATGACTGAGAGGGTTAAGCCTTTAAACAACAAAAAACACTAACAATTAACAAGATGAAAGCATACAACAACAGGGATACATTACAACGATGTGGCATTCCATGGAACAGTTGCTTGGCAAATCACTTGCAGGACCTTATACTCCTACGCCTGACAAATATTGCTTATAATTTTAGACACATGTAAACAACGACAATCTTAAAATAAAGTCTAATGTATAAGTGTGTCCTCAAAGGACCCAAACGAGACGTATTGATCGCCATCTCTTGAAAAATGGTGGCTCGTGAGTTATAGTATTTTATTATAATCGGTTGTACTGTTGTGAAGATTAATGGCCCAATTCGTATACAAAATCACACCTAAAAATTTTTTTTTTTTTTAAGAAAAAAAAGCTAAGCAAGTTTACACCGTATTTAAAAATATTAATATATCATCTTTCACAGATGGTGTCCATGAATCATTCATTTTTTTTATCTGACAATCACCATAATAAAATATTTGTTGACATAAAGTTTTAACAATAGGTGAATGAGAATGGTTAAATATTTACATATGCAAAATAAGAGTGCATCAAGATACATACTTAAAATACAAAGATAATGTTTTATATACTGGATGTCCCACCTAAGATATTACAATAGCTATCTTTTGAATAAAATTATAAATATGATAGAGTACCATAAATGGGGAACCTTCCTTTCTTTTCAATGAAGTTTTAAAATCCATTTTGTAAAATGTTAAAAAATTGCCGCCATTTTCCAATATGGAGGCCAACTTTGAAATTTGTTATGGAACACCCTGTATTTTATGGGTTTTTCAGGAGTAAAACAATATTTTAAGAATGTTTTATTCTTGGGTATTTATTAAAAATCTTTAGCCGTTTAAGAATTACAGGTACTAAGAATTCAGAAATCTTACCTTTGATTAGGCCTACAAATAAATTTTTCCCACCTAAAATGTTACAATAGCTAACTGTTAAGTTTTAATGGGGAACCCCCTTATTTTTTTAAGCTCTAAAAATGACATGGAAATCAATTTTCAAAAAAGTGTTAAATAAAAATTTTATATTTCATTAAAAATAGGGATTTGATTTTTTTATTTTTTTTATTTGGTAACCCCCAATTTTTATAATGGGAAGTTATTCTTTGGTCGAATTTTGAGACTTTCTTAAATTGGCACTTTCCCAAAATTCCTAATAATAACAGAGCTGGAGAACATTTGCTGTATTTCTTTATTGGTTTTATGTCCTGCATTTAACACACCAATTAAGTTGGCAAATCAAATCCCTATTTTTAATTGAATTTGGCACTTTTTTAAAAACTGATTTCCATGTCATTTTAGAGGTTACAAAAATAAGGGGAGTTAGTTATTATAACATTTTAGGTGGGAATCAATTTAATTTTGTGAACTTTGTGCCTGTAATTCGTAGTCTGTCGACATTCATTATGTGTTTCAATATCCAGGTCACCTGTATTATCAAATCAATTCTGACGTTTAGAGTGCATAGAGAAAGGTGGAAGGAGAATATATTATAGAGATGTTTGTTTAAGTTTAATTAAAGCAAAGTGGACTGTAGAGAAAGCTTCTCTATCAGACACATCGGCTTTCCAGTTAATACTGGCAAAATATTGAAAGTTAGTTCATTTACTTTCACACTCACGGGCATTTATCTAGAGAGAAAATATTGTAATAAGAAAAAAATCGGTTCTTTACTTTCTTCGATACTATCTCTGCGTATTCGTTTTGAGCAAAAATGTAAGTAAACCACAAGCCGAAATCCAAGCAATACAATTTGTTTTACACCTTATTTACGTATCTTCCAACAAAAAACTAGATGATCCAGCCCCATGATATAAGCAGATATTTTCTAAATGTAATGCCCCTTTTAGGAAAGAAATTAAATTGTATTGGTACATAAAGGGGTCTTGGACAGCAGGGTCAGTTATTTCATTGTATATCACTACTTTATTAACGTTATGATGGACGACCCTTTCATGACACTACATAGGGTCATGTTGGAAACTAAAACTAAATCTAAAGATAAGAAAGGATCCCAAGCCTAAAACTCGGCTTGAGCAGTAAAATCTAAGAATAAATACAAACGCTCTAGGTTTCATACTTGATAACGGATGTTGATTTATACTTCCGAAACGTCGTGTATTAGTTTTTTATATACGTAAATGATGCAAAGATCCGATTTAACCGTATTATTAATATGAACAATCTATCATTATCAAATAACTTCATTTTTATGTTCATTAATAAACCATCAAAAAAAGAAACTACTTATGATATACCATAAGAAATGTGGTATCTACTTACTACTGTGCACTTATGGAGTAGTAAGACTTTAGCCAGCATCTTACCTGCAACAAAGAAAACAATAGAAAATATAACACATTTATTTTTTAAATGTTTCAGATTAGATATTAACATTAATAAAATAGGGTTGTATTCGTTGTTCTGTAGTTCAATTAATATCCAAAAAGAATTACCGATTTTGGAGATATACGTGTGACATTTAAATTAGAGTTCTGTTATTGTTATCTCAAAAACTGCAGACTGCGTTAAAAATGTTTTAAATAGAAATTATTTGATATCGAAGGTGAAATAAAATGATATTATTGATTCTTTGTTTACATTCTTTTAAAAGTTATTTGAAGGTCAAATCAAATTTTTTTTAAATTTCTTTAGGGAAAAAAAAATTGTTTGAGCGAACTTTTAATAGGTTAAAATGGTTTATTCGAACCTGTTACAGCTTGAAATAGTTACACTTTTTTTTCACTTTGATGATTAATTTGTTTATTGCAACGAAACAAATGACAAAACATATTGTGAAAAACCCTCTAAGCTATACGGGGTTTAATAAATGAAACTATTTTAGGTTCTTGTAATTTTGCTCTAAAGCTGGTGCTTTTTGATAAACAAAGTCTTCAAGCACAGAAGAGTTTCTAAATGACATTAAAAATTAATATCGAATTAAAAATGTTCTTATTTTTTAACGTAGAAAAAGAATGTATATATATATATATATGTGTGTGTGTGTGTGTGTGTGTGTGTGTGTGTGTGTGTGTGTGTGTGTGTGTGTGTGTGTGTGTGTGTGTGTGTGTGTGTTTAAAAAATTAGGTGACCTTCAAATGACTTTGGAAACAGAATTAATAATTATTTATTTCCCCCTCGATACCAAACAACAAAACATCTAAACATTTTTTATGGATTAACTTTGGTAATCGTCAAATATTACGACTTATGTTTTTTAACTGATCTTCACTTTTCATGACCTCAGGAAATGGAAACAGTGTTTTTGTTATCGTCCCTACTTAAACACGATAGCGGCCACTAAAATTAAGATAGGAAGATGAAATTTGCTATAAGGGACTTCAAAAAGGACTATACAATTTTGTAAATTCATTTAAATTTATTTAGACTACCTACAGAGCTGGTTTTGGTGTCATTTTATAGCAAAATAGATCAAATATTGACTCACACAAGCGCTAGCGACAGTTGTAACAAAGATGGCTATCTTGACTGGTCCCGAGCGCGCTCGCTGTGTGTTTTGGTTTAAAAAATCAGTCTTCGACAATTGTGCAAAGGAATTTTCGTACGGAGTATCGCAAAAATCCTCCTAGTAGGGCCTACCATTTATGAGTAGCACATGTCTTTTGTTGAAACCAATAAGTCATAAAAATCCTCAGAGCGTCTCCGTGAGTCTGGCGATGTCGTAGAGCAAGTGAGACAAAGCTTTGTTAACAGTCCTACAAAATATATCCGGCGTGCTTCTAGCGTGCTGGGCGTTCCACGTGATTAAGACACTGATAGGATTGCTCCTAAGGACTTTTATGCGTAAATGTTACATAATTGGATGAAGACCAGTATTGCATTACAAACTTAATCTTCAGTGATTGTCGACTTTCCAAGAAAGTAGTAAAGTGGATACACACAACTATCGGATTTGGGGCTGTGAAAACCCACGACAATGCTTGGAACATGTTCGTGAAAGCCCAAATATTAAGTCTTTTATACGTTATAAGCAAGAGCAAAACTTACGACCCTTTCTTTTTTTCAAGAGAAAAAGCATCAACGAAATACCTAGAATTGCTGGAAAACTTTTAAATACCACAGCTAAATGAGGACGACCAAGAACGCTGTATAGAATTCCATCAAGATGGCGCACCGCAGGACTACTTCACCGAGGACCGGGATTTATTCAATAAGCTCTGCCCAGAAATATGGATAGGTCGAGGTGGGCAGATTGCATTGCCACTTCGTTCACCGGATCTGATACCTCTCCATTTGACTTCTGGGGATTTATTAAGTATTAAGTTGATAATCTACCTTTACCTGTCTCTCTCGCTGAGGACAGAGCAAGAATCTACGCCGCAATTTAAAAAGTTACTTATGACATGCTGCTGCGTGTTTTACCCCTGCTGCTGTAAAATTAACAATGAAAGTCAGATTGAACCTAACTAACTACAAAGTAAAACACGATGTAATTTGTTACAAAATGACACCAAAACCAGTTTTGGTTTCAGTAGTCTGAATAAAATTGTATGAATTTACAAAGTGTATTTTTGAATTACCCTGTAGTGGGCTTACATATAACCATACTGAAATTCAAAAAGTCATAATGGCGGCCATTTTAATATTAATAATGCCGTAACGTAAAATTTAGAAAACAACACAAAATCCCATTGACTATTTTTATCAAATTTTATTCAATGCCCACTTGTCACGTATTGGTCAACATCTCACTAAAAATGTCGATTCGAGAGTTATCAGTAAAAACACACAATATTATGTAAATGACAATGTAATTTCACCTAATCGGATATATCGATTTTAATATCTCTAGTTACTTGAAATGACATATGGAGGTAATAACCAACGTTATTGATATACGTTATTCAGACGTTTGCCATCACTTGTCAATATAAAAACAAGTTGAATATCGCCATCATGGTATTTACCCACCTTGATCTATCAATACAATTTACATTAATGCCCAAGAGACCAACTTTTGGTCATTACATTTAGAGGATTTGGTTTTCAATACTAGAAGGTGTTTCAAAAAGGGCGCAACCTTATTTCTGATGACGTCAATTTATTACTTAAAAAATTAATATAACATTATATAATTATACAATATTCAAATTACCTTTAATCTTTTATAATAAATATTCAAAATGACTTCCTCCGTTTACAATGCAGGTTCGGACACAAGTCATAACATTTGCAGCCACCTTTTTGTAATGTTTGCGCAGTAATGTTTGAAATCAATGTTATCCTTCAATTCGTCAAGTGTATGAGGATTGTTTTTTATAAAAACCTTACTTTATAAATACCCCAAAGGACAAAGTCTGCAGGAGTAAGGTCTGGGGATCTTAGAGGCCACAATCCTTTTTATATCACGCGATGGCCAAAAATTCCCGTGACATATCCAGCGTTTCATTAGAAGTATGACACGTTGCGTTATCCTGCTGGAACCAGCAATATCGTTCGTGTAAATCTAACAAGGTTATAAATTGTTCAATTTATTAAGTTGCTATAAACCACACCCTCTACAGATTTGTCAAAATAAAGGCCCTATAACATGACGCCGGGGGGATCGCACACCAAACATTAATTTTACGTGCGTGTAGTGGTTGGTTGTGAAACGAGTGAGGATTTTCAGCGCTCCATATTCGACAGTTTTGGTTATTAATGTAACCATCCAAGTGAAAACCATGCCTCGTTCTATAAAAAAAAAAAAAAAAAAAAAAAAATCACGATCCAACATTTTAATACCCTTGTCATTAACAAGAGAGAGCATCCAACGATAATACTGGTAGACATTTACCGTGGTCAACTTCTTTCAGTTCATGAACGACATCGATGCGGTCAACACACAATTTAAATTTTTTAGTAGCCCTAAAAGCGGTAGATAGTGAAAGTCCAGCCTGTGAAGATAACTTTCTAAGTGATTTGCTGGGTGAGCGATTCAAACGTTCTTTCAGAACTTCCACTGTTAACAGTGATGGTCGACCTGTGCTTTTCCGATCATATGCACTGCCAGTCTCACGAAATTTATTAATCAGACGCGATATTGATGACTTATTAGTTACTGAAGAATTGGGAAATTGTAACTGGAACTCGTCTTTTACTCGTTTGCAAGATTTATATGCGCAATAAGTCTCAATAATAAACACGTTCATCCTTGGAAAAAGACATAGTTGAAAATATACACACACTTACAAGGACAAATGCATAATGGAATAGCACTAGTGCATTACAATAACGCATGACGAGTCACAATGAGAACAGTTTTGCCAATTGATATTTGGGGTAGAAAAAATTTACCTATGAGTAACCTTCTAAAACTTTAGGTTCCGTCCTTTTTGAAACACCCGTTATGTTCTATATGGAGCTAGGTAAGTATCATGTTAGGATCATAAAATTGTTTTAAATCATTCCAGTTAAATTGTACAGTATTCAAGGATTTTTTTTAATTTTGAGAGTGCTCATTATGGCGGATTTATCTTCTACCAATGTCACTAAAATAACAAAAAACCGAAACCACAATGCGATGTCCTTAACAAAGCCATTAAGGAACGTGCTTGACTCAACTGTGGTAAGAATATTATGTCGAGGCGAAACCACAAAGGCTTTGCTTCTTTCATACAATACATTAGAGTGGAATTGTGTAAGGACAAATAGCGGAAACGGATATTGTCTCATTCAATTATTATGTTGCAGAATGTCTTAGTTCATTTACAAGAAAAGCAACACATTGTCACTTTTAATATTTGTTGTTTCAAGTTTTAAAACATCTTGGTCATCATCACTTTAAAAATAAGAAAGAAAAAAAACATAAAATAAAGAATATCCCACGAATACTCTAATAACGTCGGGTCGGAAGGGAAGAACAATTAACGATACTAAAGATGAGAAGAAGGATCTAACCCAATACCTTATGAAAAAAGGTTTACCCCAATTAGAGTCTCTCGAGATTGCCAACCTAAAGCGAGTCTTGAGTGTGTATTGTCACTAAAACATATTACTAGTACAGTAATAGATTTAAAAAAGGAAAAAACTATGGGTTCTTGCTTTAAAATACTTCCTTTTTAAGAAATCTATAACTCCCGAGTAATTCAATGTCGCCTTCCAGGGTAAAAGGTTAAACAACTGTTTATAAAAAGTGCCGATTTTGTAATACGCTGATAAGAAAGACACCAATTTTCCTTTATGCTTACACTTGGACCAAGAGGTCTTATCCAATATACTGAACTATGTTAAACTGTTGATACGCGGGTTTTCTAAACGAACCTTGTAATTGTGTACATTACTAATTGACGTCTGCTAGGCCCTAATGAGCCTCGTAAATATGTATACATTAAACAATGTCGGTGTCTCGGCTTTGACGGGCCTCGAAGTTGTACATAGGTGAAGTAGCTCTCGCTCTCTACGCTCGTGTCGGTGACTTGACAACTGCCGGATCTCGAACTGATGGGACCATTTGTCTGTGCGCGCGGCTCTGACGCTACTAGCCGTTCTGTAAAAGTAGGGCTCGTTAACCCAACTATGTTTGTCTACCTTTCGCGAGACATAATTACAGTTTACAAGATTTGTAGTGCACATAGAAACATGATATTTAAAAACAAATTTTATTGTTTTACGTCCTTTAAAACATCAGTACTAGCAAAGGTAATATCTAAAAAATGTGATACTAAAAGTTGATTTACAATATTAAATTTATTGATTGTCTACATACATTTTAATCCAGCTCTTCAATGCTGCTCAAATTATCGTCGTCATCGTCCTCCTCACTGCTGTCGCTGTTTCCTACTGATATAATCATTGATTCCACGAGGTCGTCGATCCGCGGCTCAGCTGAAGCGTAATTATGTTCAATAGTTTTTACATACTCGCACTTGTTCTCCCATTCTTTTGCACCAATGAGGTTGAATTTTTCCTCTGCTAATGACTTGATGCTCTCGAAGCTACATTGAAGACAGGTGAATAATCTACGTCCCGCGCGCCGCGCGGGACCACATGTTTTTGGAAATGAGCGATAACCACTCCCCTTTCCCCCGCCGCGCCATAGCAAGCAGCGCGTACAGACAAATGGACCCATCAGTATCAATACGAATATCACATTTTCTTTGGAGGTCGGATACCGACATTACATTTTTGACAATAACTTCACTATTCGCCGTCGTAGAGAGATGAAGTCGGTACCATTACACGCAGAATTGAAATCTGCAAATTGTTATCTAATTTTAAGTGTTATAAGTTGAATAACATGAAAGGTGAACAAGAAACTGCTTATTTGGCTGCCATTTTCACATTTTTAATTAGATTTTTCTGTATTTTATTAGGTTCAATACAAACACACTATAGTATAGTGTATGTTGTTATCTACATTTTTTGTCCGATATCGTGATTATGTACAGACAACAACGACGATGGACAAAATGTATGTTGAAAAACACTTTTTCGGTTTCCTGAAGCCATTAACCGTTAAAATCAAAATACGAAAGTCAAAATTTTTTGCAATTGGCAAATTTACCCTATACTAAGTATATTGAGTATGGTCGGTGGCCATTTCATCGGATTTTATTTGTTCTCAGCGTTTCCATGAGTTAAATAACGACAGTTTATCTTAAAAATTCTAAATAAATTAATAGTTCTGAAGTCTGTAATCTAAAATAGGCCTATACAATACAAACAAATTTACGAGGCTTTACTGCCATTAATCTCGTTATATGTCAGCATCACGGGATATTAGAAATTTGTAAGTAATTCAAGTAATGTCGATCGTAGTTTTCTATTTCAATGACGACATTTGTAACTCCCTAAAACTGATAAATCATTGTAGTAAAAAACTACATCCAGACGCCTAGAAAAACAACGGCGAGACTTAATTTAAAACAGGTTTAACAAGATTAGTGTCTGCTCCGTATTTCAACATCTAATGTAACCACTGGCTTAATGGTTTAACCTTGATATTTTTGTAAGGTTTATTTCATCTGGGAACATTTTTGCATCTGTCCTATATGGATTTCGAAAAGACATTGGACTCTATCAGTAGAGACCATGGTAGAGCTCAGAGTTTTGGGAGTATCAAGAAATATTATTAACCTATGCCTATAAGTACATAACGGGAGGTTGTTAGATTCTAGCGAACTCAGAACAGGGGTTAGGCAAGAGTCTCTACTTTAGCCAATAATATCTCATGGTGTTGGATGGAGTTATGAGGAGGGTAGACCAATAGGCTTGCTATGGCGTCTTTTTTCCTTGCTGCTTAAAGGTAAAAAACTTTACAAATAAAAAGAAAAGAGCAATAGTCCTTAAATATCCAATAGCGTCAGGGTCGGAAAAGAACATATGTTAGTAAAAAGAGACGTCATAAGAAAGATGACAGAGGAGGATTAAACCAAGACTACAAGGAAAAAGCTGTAGATCCAGCCAGGTTCCAGTAGGATTGTTAAGCCGGCACTCGCTAAAGTGAACCCCTGATGCTCCAATGAGGACGAATGGATAAGTCGAAGACATAGATCATGGTGACGATTTTCACCTCTTGTCGCAAAGAATAAACGATATGTAAAAAAATGAAGAATAATAAAACCTGGCTTGAAGATAAATTTTGGTAAAACAAAGGAAATGACACTTAACTAAAAGAACCACGAACTGTACTGTTTCATTGTCAAGTACAGGGACAAATACCAACAGTTTCAATATATTGAATACCTTAGTGTATAGTATCAAAGATTTAAGAAACACACGAAGATCTCTCTTCGCCATTGCGAGCCTCGAAGGTGTGTATGTATTAAAAAGCTTTCTATTCGATTTGCTCAAGTCGGTGTCTTAGACCTGTCTTATCTTTTAACTATACAAATATCACATTTTCTGAGGGAAGGTCAGAATTAGAAATTACATTTTTCATAATAACTTCCCTATTTGTCATCGTAGGGAAAAAGTGGGGTTAGTTGCAATACATGCTGAATAAATAGCCTACATGAGATATGAACCAAAAAAAATTTTAAATACCTACAATTTTGATGTTTTCAAGTGATTTTTCTGAATTTTAATAGAGTTCTATATGTACACACTAAAGTCTCTTATACTATATTTCAAATTACAATATTTTTGTGGCCATTATCGTGCTTACGTGCAGCCGATAACGACAACGACGACTAACGGATGGCATGTCGAAAATCACTTTTTAGGTTTCCTGAAGCCATGAAATGTAAAGACCAGTCAAAATTTCGACAATTACCATAGGACCTACTTGCCCTATACTGGGTAAGTAATATTCAATGCTGCGTACAATATCTTGAGTACGAAACGAAATATTAACCAAATGTGATTCTAATTTTAAGCCATTCTAAAAACATGTATTGCGTTCCAGACCATATTACCCAGTATAGTTATTAATGGAGGTTAGACAGTGCTTGGTACAGTCTCCGAAGCTGTCAAGTAGTAATGCTGCAATGCGGCTATACTTTCTGTGTTTGACCTTCACCTTTGACCTCTGCATTACCGCATAATACAACCATCAAGTTAACACGATTGATATCGATTAACGAAAAGCTCTTGCAACTGTGTGTCTATCAGGAAATATAAATTATTGTTATTACGATTGCCCTCGTGATAACGCCGGAATACAAGACCATATAATAGGCATCGATCCTATCCAATGAAAGGTGGTACTAAGAATGGTTCACTGTATACAAAGTGCCCATTAGATAGAGCTCCATCATGGTACTCACCTGGCCCCATCATACAATGTAATACAAACAAATACTGTAAACGTAATGGCCAAAAGTTGGTTTGTTAGGTCCTGTAGGAAATGTTAAATGGTATTGGTAGAGTAAAGAGTCTTATCCAGTTGGATAAGTTTGATCAAAACAGTTGTTACACGGGTTTTAGAACCTCGTAATTGTGTATAGTAGGCCTATTACTTTCTTAACATCGGCAAGGCCCTACACACCTAATTTGAGTAGTATTATGTAAGTCATAGCGCACTTTGAGAGAATTTGATTTTTTTATCAAATTATCAAGAATTAATTAAATCCTTAAACATTTAAACAATTCTTTAATAAATTAACAAAAAGTATAGCCCTATTTGGGAGAAAGCTATAACTTTTATCCAAACCTCAACAAAATAAATTCCTTTACTATCAGTCTCAACAAAAATTACAAACACGCCTATAGATAAAAAACAAGACGTTAATCCTCAACAAAATCATGAATTGCTTCACTATCTTTCTCAATAATGAATAAAACAACAATTTTTATAAACATCACAAGGTTTAAAAATATACGCTTTGTATATATATAATATGGAAAATATATCGCAATGTAATAATTATTTTATCTAACCAAAGGATCTTTAAAACCGTTAAAATCAAACTAAAATCAATTTTATTAAGTTTTTTAATCAATTTTTGAAGAAAATAGTTTTAGTAAAAAGTTTTAAAATACTCCAATTCTACACAAATAGAAAGACAAAATGAGTAATTTTTTCGAAATTGTATAGCCTAGTTTTTCAATTTCTGAATCTTTTATATGTTTTAATTTAAAATTTCCCAATATACTAATAAATTTGTTGGCTAAAGAATCCTATTATAATATAAATATAAATAATTAATTGCTCCTTTCTAAAAGACCTCACACTCTGTTTTATAATAGATTGAATTTTTTTAAACGGATTAAACAATTTCAGGAATATCATTTTTAATAACATCATATTCTTGTAATTTTTCACTCAAAACATTAGCGTAACAAATAATATTTTTATCTGTGATTTGACTTTTAAAATTCATTTGAATTAATATTATATCACTTTTGGTAATGTTAATTGGATGTTTAGAAGTATCAATCACAGAAACTGGTCTGTGTTTTATAAAATTTTGAGAATTATAATATATACCATATAAGCGGCAAAAAGAGCACCTTGTTCTAACTACCCAGTTTCAAATACTTTTCTAAATTCGTGATTACCACTTCCCAGTTTATATTTGTTCTTTAGGTTCGTTTAAACAGTTGAAAGATGATTTGGAAGTTCTATTCCGACCATTTTAAATTCAAACTACTTTTTTTAATTTCTCTTAAAATTTTTATTTAATATAAATGGCTGTAGAAAATTCAATTTCAACTACTTATAGATATTCTATGACAGAGTTGTTTGGAAATAAACTAAGCCAACTAACAAGAGATTTGTGCTATGGCTACTCACAGAGCACCATACTCATCTTTATCAGGATAATACATTTAGTTCTGTAAAATGAGTGTACAGAAGAAAAGAGCGAGTTTCTGCACTATCAACTAATTCATCATCTTCCAATTGATTTCTATTTTTATCGTAATATTTTTTTAATTTGCACTGCTTATTTTCATGTAAAGTGACTACAATACAATTTACCCATAAGTTGTTGGAACGTGCATATGAAAGATTTATGACTACAGGAGGACTAAAATATAGCTCTGGATAGTTTTATCAAAGAAAATCTGATATTATTCCCAGAGAAAATTTTGTAATTTTTTGTCTGATTTTTTGGTACCTTATTTCCAATAGTGTCCACTGTCATTTATCATATCCAAGTTGGTTGACTTGTGGTGCGATTTTTAAGAATTAATCATAACTGAAAAATTCTTTGATCATGGATTTGTCCACAAAGGCCGGGGATTGGATGACAGCATCATAACTACTTTTCCTAATACAAAATTTCAGTTTACGTTTTCCTTACAAACACAAAGAACTGTGTATGAATAACATATAAATTAATAAAGTAATCGAACTTAAAAATGGGTTGGAAATTTATGAAAACATGAAAAATGAATTAAACCCTAATGTGACATTTATATTCATATTCGAAATTAATAAATTGTATAGAATTAAGAAAACAAAACAAAGCCCAATACTAACTTCAACGTATTTCACATAGTTACAAACATCGAAGGTTACATTTTAGAGTAACTTAAAGGTCATAAATTTATAATTAAGCTTGATTTTTTTTTAACTACTTAGATTGCCTGATTAAATCATTTCAATTTTATAGATGCAAGTAAAATCATGTTAAATAGAATACCACTAAAGGACTACTATATCGATTCTGTATAATAATCGTTTCTTAATCTTGTGTCTAAATTGTCTCTACTATCTTAAAGTCCATTCCACTCTATCAATTCAAACAATTATTTGTTTACACAGCAAATACCGTAATCATAAACAACTGTTTATATAACCTTTACAAAGAATGGTAATCAGACTCCACTAGATCCATAAACATACTCTTCTTTTAAATAATTAACTAAAATTCTTCTTTCAACTCCTTCAATCTTTTACATTCCTTTATTTGTACTTTACCTACTATATGTCCCATTTTTCTTTTACATCCTCCCTTATTCCAAATTTTGTTTATCCTTTAATGTTTGTAAAGCCTTAAACAATACTCCTTAAAGCTTTCTGTCCCATCGGTCTGAATTTCTATAGAAATGTTTATCAGTTCTATAACAAATTATTTCTAATCTAATGTCTTGTTACTTTTATTAATTTAACGTCAAATGTTTTTTATTTTTATTGTAAGTCAAAGAATAGTCGCGATATCCATAAATTCCTATAAAAAACGAATTCTTGGTAGTAATAATTTATTTGAACACTTCTTGGTTATCGAATACTTCGCAGTCAAATTTTGAAACAATTATTAACAGAAATTTAAATTTGAGATAATCAAAAGCAATTATTAACAAAAATGTATGAAAATAAAAATTAACTTAAAGACTGTAAGAAATTGTTTTAAAAAAATTCACTACCATAATACAATCACGTTTTTGTGCGTCAATTTGATTTGGAAGGTGAGAATTTAATTATTTAATTATTACTATATTTTCTTTATGAGGTATCGGCCTATTTATATACACAACCTATTTAAAAATGTTGAGTGACCCCACCCACTAAGAGAAACACAATATTCCAACTTATTGAGGGAGCCTTCTTACCTGATACAGTTAAGATGGGGAGCTCCAATTTCCATTTCAGCCTTCTCAACACAACCACAATAACGGCGAACATATTCGCTAGGGTGGTACAAAAATATTGTCCCGCATCATTTTTCTTTCCTCATGGAGCCCTTTAAAATATTATCGCATGTTATATTTTAGATTTACCCTCTGCCTTCGCATCCCTGAAGTCAAAAATTGAATAACTTGCGCTCAAAGACGCAGCCCCTCGCTAAAGACAATTTACGGTAAACCGTTTTTCGCTATCTCAATTAATAACATAATTAAAGGGGGAGTGCAAGCCCCCTTGTATATACAGAGTGATTCAAAATTGCACTGAAATATTTCGAAAGCTGATTTTAGAGCTAAAAAGAAAAGAAAAAATTAAATATAAACATAGTTTCGGAAACGCTTTGTTTTCCCATAAAATAGTCTATCGGACATACAGTATTGTGTTTTAACAAAAATTATTATAACTTTGGAAGTAGATAACATACCGAGTGAAGATTTGGTATATACATTTCTTTTACTACTATATCAAAAAACCAAGACTATTTTGTGCATTTTCAAAATGGCGGACATTTAAATGATTTAATGTTGAATATCTCGAAAACCATTTACATTACAAAATATTTATAAAAAGAAGATATTTCCCTTTTAAAGAAAAACAATTTTTTTCAATTCTTTTCTGTAAGTCAGAGGATAACTGAGTTTTCGACCATAAAAAAACAAAAAACTATTTCCTGGTAATTATCCACCCAAGATTAGCCTAATCCAAAATATTTTGGAATTATAATTGTTAATAATAATATTAGGTTATAATATTACTCATAAATGTACCAAAAATGAAAATGTTTCTTATAACAGTTCAAAATATTGGCGTTTTATTACTAATTGCAAATTTTTCGATAACTCGGTTAACCTGCGGAAAAAATAAGAAATCATTTTGTTTTTCTTTTGTTTCGTGTAAATACTCTGTAATTTTAATGGTTTTAGAGATAATCGACATTAAACAATATAAACATCCACCATTTTGAAAATGTACACAAAAAACCTTGGTTTTCTGGTACACTGGAAACGAGCTCAAATAAATAATGCATTATAACAAATCTCCACTAAATATCTTATCTACTTCCAAAGATAAAATATTTTTTTGTAAAAAAACACAAAATAGCCGACAAGCGGAAAACGAAGAGTTCCAGGAACTATGTTCATATAAACATGTATTCTTATTTTAGCTCTACAATCAGCTCGCGAAATTTTTCCGTGCAATATTGAATCGCCCTGTATATGTGCAACAATCTACAGTATAAAACTCAATTTTTGTCCTATTTTGATGAGTAGGGTATCAAATCTTTAGACAAGTTCCTTAACCGGATAATTCCATTAGTAACTTTCACAGTTACTGCTGACTCCTCCGGAGTCGAAGACCTTCTCTAACAGCCAATCCGCATGTGTCGGATATTACATTTTCACTACGAAAATGTTAATATTGTCTTCAAATATTATTAATGATCCATTTTAAGACTTACAGTAAGTACAAAAGGTTTACCTTAATAAGGAGTGAAAGTTTGGCTACCCTTCATAAATTAATAAACGAATTAAAAATTATTTTGTCGTGTGACGGATGTTACTCAATTGTGAAAAGGCTAAGGTAGTTCGTGAATATTCAACTAAAATTCAGCCCATCTAAGATACCAGTGGAAGTATTAAATATTTGTCAGCTTTATATAATGCATATACTTTATTTTCAACCACAAATTGGAACTCTTTAAATATTGTAATAATTAATCAAAATTATTTTCCTTTGTAACGGATGTTACAAAATTTTCCTCCCAGCAAAATAGCCTATAAAATGAACCACTCTTAAAATTTTCAGATTTAAAACACAAACTAAGGTATATTATAAAGAATGCAGATGATTTTTATGAAATAAATTATTTATTAATGAATTTGTTATAATATAAAATCCACTTACTCTTATATACAAAGAAACGTAATACATTGTATCACTTTAGGCTTATTTATTTTCATTATACAAACTGAATAACTTAAGTATAACCTATATTACCTCTCATGAACTTTTCTTACTTAATTTTACAAACATTAAACCAAAATATCAAGGCAATACTATATTAATATCGAAGTCGATTTTTCGTCAACACGGCCACGATAAACGATCTCTATTTTGTAACATCTCTCTATACTTCGTAAAAAGAATACAACTTCAGAATATTTTTAAAAAACACATAAAACCTGAGAAGATACTTTTAAACGCAGTAAAAAGTTGATCTCTTTACCCCACCTTGGGAAAACACCTTTGCATTAGCTTGATTAAAACTCAGGCTATCTTGCGTATCTTTGACATTAACAGACCTCCAACTTAGGTCTCTATGCTAATTGTACAGAGTGCGAAACATACATCCCTGTTTAAAGTTATTTGATAATGATGGAGTGTTCACATTATTGACATGGTATGCTATCATTTGTGTATAGGAATACTAATATAAGACGTTTCGAGAATATAAATCAATCCTTTATCAAGTGATAAACAAAGAACATGGGGGAAAAAGTGAAAAACACCAACATAACTTAGTAGTCTAAGTCTATATTGGAAACTAAAACTAGTGTGATCTAAGAAAGGAACCCAGACGTAACCCTAGGCCTGTGCAAATTCAATAACTAAATTACAAACGTGATCAGTTAAAAAGCACAATTAACAGAACTACACTACACGAACAATATAGTTGCGTGCCATAGGAGTGATTACCTAACGGTTTATAAGATACATCATTTCAATTGAGACAAGTGAATATCTCAAATTCATTGAAATCGAGCTTTTAATGACAACTGTAGAGGATCATTTTTATTTTTTGTCTATTACTCCTGAACCGTATGTTTTTTTCTTTTTCAAATTTGAGCACGAGGATGGGCAACTAATCTCCACATTTCACTCAAATTTAAACGAAATCAGTTGATTTTGATAAATTAAGATTATAACCCCCATGGACGATTATTTGGTTTTATTTGTTTTTAAATAAGCCAATACGTTTTGTTTGTGACCATAGAGGCTACACTTGACCAAAATATGATTACAAAATGGAATAAAATCGGTCCACGCGTTTAGCGCGTAGATCATTGCAATTACGACAGACAGGCTGATTTATAAAAGGGAATGTTTTGGACTCAAAAATCCCACAAAACTGATATATCTGTAAATAAATCTATAATTCTCCCTAAACTATGTATATATGTGAAAATAAAAAGCATGTAGATAGAAATTGCAAAATGTACCTTATTAGGTAATTTAATGATTGGTAGACAGATTGGCTCTTACTCCGTAACAAACAACAACATACGTAATGAACACAATGCGTGTTTACCATTCAAGACCCTAACAAGATTGATGACAGTTAAACTTACTGCGTCGGTCAATGTCTCATTCCGCTGTTAGCTTAATACAATTGTTATTAGCCCTATTCTTTACAATATCGTTGTGATGTATTTGTTGTATAAACAAGATTATTAGATAAGGAGGGGAGTTAATGGACTAACAATGGAATAAATTAATGTTGTTAGGAATAAAAATTCCATTTGTCAGGTTCAAGAAAAATAAATAAATTGTTCTCCGACGGCAGGCACTGTCGTATCAACTGAATGTCTATCAACAGCCGCCATTTTATTTCTATTGTAGATATCAGCGTAAAAATTTGTTGGTACACTTTTGGATATGTTTCCAATATGTATGAAAGAAATCTTACAATTTGGTACTCATATGTACTTGGTGGTTGTTTTAAAATGTAAACACTTTCGTGGGACACACTGTATATGAAATCGTAAGCTAATCTATCAATAAAATATTCTAAGCCTTCAATCGAGAATCGTCCTAATGATTATAACAAATTTACAAATTTAAAATGATTTCCAAAGGTTTACTAAATTTATTTACACAAGAGGCTTGATCTCTTTCTATTATTTGAGCTACCGTGATCCTATGCTGCGATTCTCTGTAGTAGGTCAGGTTGATATGCCACAGAACCCTGGCAACGTTTTCTCGACCGACAGAGTCTCTGCCTCGGTCCAATCCCTCTGTCGATCGATGGACTTCGATTTCTCTACAGAGCTACCATCATCCTGTGCTGCGATTCTCTGTAGTAGGTCCTCTTCATTAATCAGGTTGATATGCCACAGAACCCTGGCAACGTTTTCTCGACCGACAGAGTCTCTGCCTCGGTCCAATCCCTCTGTCGATCGATGGACTTCGTTTTCTCTACAAAGCTACCGTCATCCTGTGCTGCGATTCTCTGTAGTAGGTCCTCTTCACTAATCAGGGTGATATGCCACAGAACCCTGGCAACGTTTTCTCGACCGACAGAGTCTCTGCCTCGGTCCAATCCCTCTGTCGATCGATGGACTTCGTTTTCTCTACAGAGCTACCGTCATCATGTGCTGCGATTCTCTGTAGTAGGTCCTCTTCATTAATCAGCTTGATACGCCACACCACCCTGGCAATTATTCCGACCAGCAGGAGTCTCTACTTCGGTTCAATCTCTCTGTCGGCCGATGGACTTCGTTCCCTCTTAAGAACAATAGTCATCCTGTGCTGCGATTCTCTGTAGTAGGTCTTCTTCACTAATCAGCTTGATACGCCACACCACCGTGGCAACTTTTCCGACCAGCAGGAGTCTCTACTTCGGTTCAATCTCTCAGTCGGCCGATGGACTTCGTTCCCTCTTAAGAACAATAGTCATCCTGTGCTGCGATTCTCTGTAGTAGGTCTTCTTCACTAATCAGCTTGATACGCCACACCACCGTGGCAACTTTTCCGACCAGCAGGAGTCTCTACTTCGGTTCAATCTCTCTGTCGGCCGATGGACTTCGTTCCCTCTTAAGAACAATAGTCATCCTGTGCCGCGATTCTCTGTAGTAGGTCCTCTTCATTAATCAGGTTGATATGCCACAGAACCCTGGCAACGTTTTTTCGACCGACAGAGTCTCTGCCTCGGTCCAATCCCTCTGTCGATCGATGGACTTCGTTTTCTCTACAGAGCTACCGTCATCATGTGCTGCGATTCTCTGTAGTAGGTCCTCTTCATTAATCAGCTTGATACGCCACACCACCCTGGCAATTTTTCCGACCAGCAGGAGTCTCTACTTCGGTTCAATCTCACTGTCGATCGATAGATTTAGTTTCCTTTCCACCAGGAGCTTATATACTCATAGGTCATTTGTAACGCGTTAGAAAGTTGCAAGCCAAGCAATTACCTAACTTTTGTATTGTGTAGTAATGATTGTTCTGTATTAATGTTCTGTTATCTCGTATAATATTTTCTACTCCATAGTATGAATCGAAAATAACCTTAAATCATAAATCCTAAGGATATAGTAAATGCCTAGCCCTACATAATTATGTCCTTAAGGTAAATTAGTAAATATGTGCTTTTATGCGGAAAGAGAGACAAGATCGAGTAAGCTGTAGATACTGATGTAAGGTTACGCGATAATTCAATATATAAACTATGCAAAAACATTCCACAAACTTTCTCACTTGCCTATCACAAAAAAACAAAATAAAAACCAACCAAAACTAATCGTCGACAAAAATTTGAAATTGGTAGTTGTCAATCAACAAGTGAAAATGAACAATTGACGGTATCAAAAAATTGTATAGATTTAAATAGGGATGTAAACTTGCCTCGTTTGTACCATAAACGTGTCCTCACAGTAAATCGTATTTGACAGCGGTCAAGATTATCCCCCCCCCCCAATTATTCCTGAACTTTAATACTTTTTTACTTGAGATTTTCCACGCGGGTATGAATAATTAATCTTCACATATAAGTACAATTGAACGAATTCTGCGTAATTTCTTTAGATAAATTACAGCTTTTATAACAGCTCTTTAGTATATCATTAACTCAGAACCGGTATTTTTTCTACGTTTTATTTACTTACCTTTACATTTTAATAAAATTTGAACAACATCATTAATATTTTTATACAAAAGGAATTCTGTGTTATAGCAAGTAACCTAAATTTAATCAAAATCTGTCGACCCCGTTTGGACAGTAGAACACTGCACAGACGGCAGACAGATAGAAAATCGTTCCCAACTCAATCATTTTTTTTAACTCCGATAACCTCAAAATAAACAAAAATAAATTTTTACTCAAAATAATTGCATGAAATGTTTCATCCCTTAAGAACCCACACAAAATGTATTAAGGGGCCTCGATGCTGTACATGTGAAGGAGCTCCTAGATAACGTTAATATACCAATATCCGAAATTTAAATTTTGACTAGGGCCTACATCGCTATTTGTCATCGTAGGGATTTAGGGTTGGTACCATTACATGCAGAATTGAAATCTGCAAATTTTTATCCAATTTAGTGCATTATAAGTTAATAACACACAATAAATTAAAAAAACGAAAATATGGCTCGCCACTTTATACAATTTTTCTGAATTTCAATAAGGTTCTATATGAGCACACTACAGTCTCCCCCTATAACAAATTTCATGTTCCTATTTTATTTTTTGTGGATGCTATCGTGCTTACGTAAAGACAACTACGACGACAGACGGACGTCATGCCAAAAATTACTTTTTCGGTTTCATGAAGTCATGAAACGAGATGATCAGTCAAAATATTACCGAACATACCCTAATATTTATATATCTTAAATGGCTCTAATAAAAAGTAGCCTATAACTTCTCAAGAACGACTTCGCCGATTTTCATTGAAATCTGATGAAGTATAGAAATTAACATGCCGAATTATGAGATATTCGCAATTTTATCACAGCTGTTGTTGTTGCACATTATTCTTTGTAAGTTGTATATTTTCCAAAGAGGTAATATGTAAATAGTTGCATGAAAGACTGACGCAACATCCAACCTCTTTGTTCCCTCTCATAGAAATATAATCTACGTCACTCTTATTATCACAAACCTAACATAATCAATTTATGAAAGTAAGCCTTCATACGATAAAACTTGGTAGTAAGTTACGAAATAAACTACCTAATTGCCTTGTATGAATAGGCTACATCGGCGAATTTCGCAAACACAATATTTAGTTACTAACGCGAAACCCTAACCTATTTCTTATCAAAAACTCTGAAAAAAAAAGCTCTTACAAGAGCCTTATATATAAAAAAAAAAAATAATAATAATAAATAAATAAATAAAGATCCATAGCAATCAAATACTCTAATAGCATCAGGGTCGGAAAGGAACAAGATTTGGTCAATAAAGATTTGATAGAGAAGACGAAAAATGTATTTAACCTAAGACTACATGAAAAAAGGTGTAGATTCAGCTAAGTTCTCTCGGGATTGTCAACGTACTCACTATAAGTGAGCCCCTGAAGGTCATTTCTATTATATTCTTTATAAGGGCAGCCATTACGTCCCCATCATAACCCCTTTCTACTCACCATCATCCACACTACAGTATCTAATTCTACCACATACCATAGAATATGTATCTAAAAACATACGAAGTGAGGCTCAATATGTGGGTAGAATCAGGTTCATAATGCACTGGGTATGGCGGTATCTTAGTGTTCCAGAGGTATATACAATTGTGCAGTATGCAAGCTTGGAGGAGATGCTCTGCTCAGGTAAGAGTAAGGTTACAATATATTCAGATAATCAGGAAGTATTCTGGCTTTTATGGTGACCTCAATGTAATAAATTTAGCATAGGTTAAAAGAGGGTCAAGTTGATCTGATGACATTGTGGAATTGTGAGTAATAAAAAGGCGGTTGAGTTGGGTGGAGAAGAATCATCCATTTCTTTTGAAAGAACTGAACGTATATTGCCAGTTTAGAGAACAACAGGTAGGATAATTAGGAAGAAACGCTTAGACCAATGGAGGTAGGAAGGAGTCGCTGAATTCAGTACAATTGAAGTTACTAGAAGTGGACCATTAAATGGCAGGACTAGAGCCTTTAGTTTCTAAGTTTCAAACCACACCATGGAGGTGGGCAATGTATTTAGTAATATGTAAAATTAATTTACCAAACTTGTTTTCCTTACATACCTCTACAAAACAGGGAAGATCATCCCTTACAACTCCTCCATATTCAAAGTTTACTTATCTGGTATTTCATAACTTATTCCACTACCCTCACAGAAGGCAACAAAATATTTAGCCGTGTCTTCCGATCAACATCGATCGCAACCAGGTAGAGCTTTCTTCCACATAATCGAAAGATGTCTATTCAAACACAGTGCCCTATTAAAATATTTACCAAAACTCTCAAGTCCTTTCACCCTAACCTAGTGTTATTTACTCAGGATTTTTTAATTTTTCCCTTTTGTTTTAAAGACAAAAAACCTCTCATTCATCATCGCCGTAGATAAAGAAAAAGGAGAAATAAAGCTAAAATTAAGACCCCAAGCCCTCGAATACTCTAATAGCGTCAGTGTTGGTCGAGGGACTCCTGATAGGAAAGATGAGATGGACTTAACCCAAGACGAGATGAAAAAAGTGTAAATTCAGCTAAGCTCCCTCGGGATTGCTAAACCCGTACTCACTAAAGTGAACCCCTGAGATCTGTTGAGGAAAATCTATATCTATCTGCACTTCACCTCCAACTGCTTCTTCCTAGACATATTCCTAATTGTCCTAACTGTTTGCCTCCAGACAATCAGTTCGGGTTCAGTTCCTCTAAAGAAATGGACGATCCTTCCCTAACCAATACATATCTTCCTCCTCATTACAAACAATACCCAGATCAGTTTGACCTTTTTAACCAATGCTAATTTCATTAAAACTGACCTACAAAGACCCAGTTTCTCAATAATAGATGAAATACAATAAATCTATAGGTACTTCCATAAATAATCTTTGTATGGATAATTTTCCAAGGTTTTTTTATATTTCGTTCTACACACTAATAACAAATTTAAATTACAATTTACGCCATTACCAATTGATATATTTACTGAGAGCTTGCTCTGCTAAAATCTGTCATTTGATGACGACCTAGTTTGGCTAACTGTTAGCCATATAAATCAATACTACCCGTATGCTAAATCACATGATTGACTATCTCTCTCTCTCTCTCTCTCTCTCTCTCTCTCTCTCTCTCTCTCTCTCTCTCTCTCTCTCTCTCTCTCTCTCTCTCTCTCGCGGCCCACTCTCCCGCGTTTGTATGTGTGTGTGCGTGCGTGCGTGCGCGCGCGTGTGTGTGTGTGTGTGTGTGTGAGAGAGAGAGAGAGAGAGAGAGAGAGAGAGAGAGAGAGAGAGAGAGAGAGAGAGAGAGAGAGAGAGAGAGAGAGAGAGAGAGAGAGAAAGAGAGAGAGATCATGAAATCTCACTTTTTTTATTTTATTAACTCTTAGAGGCCAACTTTTCAGACGTTGAAATGACAAGCCAAAAAACCCATGTCTGTTTTCCCGAACGTTAAAAAAGAAAAAATATTTGTAGAAGAAAAAAAACACACATTGTAGCTAATATTTTACTTTGCAGCATAGCCTATACGTAGCATAGAGAAAAATTTGATTGGTCAAAAAATTGATGTCAAGTTTTTTGTGGATAGTAAATCAGTTTTAAGGTCCCGTCAGTCCAAAAGAGTGATTTTTGGAATGATGTCCGTCTGTCGCTCTACTCCTGAAACTCGAAGTCAGATTTTAATAAAATTTCGGAACATATTTGTTCCTTGATCAATCTGAGGGTAGCTGTCATAAAAAATAACAATTATATTAAAATTAGCTTTAAATTTGTTTAATCAAATGTTGCTCAAGTCTAGTCTCTAAGGAGCCAAAGGCAACGTATTCGTCATCATCTCTCCAAAATGCCGGTTCAGGAGGTACCGTCAAAAAAACCAAGACAATCAACGATGGAGCTGTCTTATATAAAATACATAATTTCTTAAAATCTACTCTACCGATTTTGTTCAGATTTTTGTCAAATTTATAAGATTAATGAAACCTGTGTGCAAAATCACAAATAAAACTGAACCTTGACCGGCGTTATTAAAATCTGGATTTAATCAAATGCCCTAAGGACGCGTCCAAAGTTCAAGGTTCATTTTTACTTTTGTTTCACAACTATCGAAATGATATTTTTAGTGACTATTAGTTTTTGGTTCGGTTTTATTTGTTTTATTTTTTTAATGATATTATTTTGTCTAATCAGACTGGCCTAATTTGTTTTCTTCAAATAATAGTTTGAATGATTATGAACAAATTGCCAGCCAATATATCAGTTTAAAATTCCGATAAGATTGTACACAGCTGCATGGATCAGTTTCACCCAAGTATTGAGCAGACATAAAAAACAGAAATACAACAAATAGACCTTTATTCAATACTTTTCTCCTAACCTGGTTTGTTCAAGACCCATTTCTCTTTATTGACATTAATTGGCACAACCTTGAACTTAGGCCAATGTCTGCTACGTTCGACCTTCGATCAACAATCAATGTCTGGTAGGATGATATAACGTTCAACTTCTCCACGTGTACGTAATGTTAAAGAAAAGAAAATCTTTTAACTCTTTTTATTTCCTCCTGTAAAGTTGTGTGTGAATATGTTAATACGACAAGCTTTCTAGAAAATTGTTTTAGAGAAAGTTATTTCAGGTCTATGTTTGTAATGGTCTCTTCTTATTACAACGTTTTTTATTTATTCTACACTAAATAAACTTTCCCATTCACCCTACCCAAAACCAAATAAAAACTAATCTTCACAAAAAATACCATTTCGGTAAGTTGTTGATAAAAACACAACCATGAACGAAGTCTTTAAAACATACATACCCTATATACTTAAATAAGAGTCTAAACTTAATTCCCTTGTACCATAAAACCAACCTCAGCATAAGTCTTGTTTCATTACATTAAAAGTCTTATTTTGAAGCTTATAATGACGGCGGTCATGGTTCATTTTAGTTTTTTACTAATTTTGGTTTTCTTCTTCAACTGCAAAAAAGTTTTATTGAAATTGGTAAACCCAATTTTTAGAAATTATGTAGTCTACTTTATAACAGCCTCTTTTCGATATTTTCGTTTTTTACCGATAACTCAAAAACCGGGATTTTTGGCGACCGTTGTTTTGTTTGGGTCCTTTGAAGCTACATTTCAACAAAATTTAATCAAAAACTTTAAAGCTGATTTCGAGAAAATCATAATTTTGTGTTTTTTATGACAGGTATCCTTAAGTTCGATCTCAATTTTCTGTTGTTGTTTTATGACAAGTTAACCCCGAATTTCCTAACTTACTTGACCTAATAAAACAAAAACGTGTACAAATATTTTTCTTTAACCAAATATACCGAATATTATTGCACAGTCAAACAATGAAACAACGATCTAGGAGGCATGTCACACGAAACCTCATTCTCGATGTATTGGGCGTTACAAGTACAGACGGATGACAGAGTGATGGAGTGTTTATTTCAGTCTTCTTTATCCATCAGTAGTAGGTCTATAGTTAATCTATTAGAATTTTGCATTTTACTAAACTTATAAATTAAAAGACAGAAAGAGTTGATAACTCAATTATAAATTCAGTAGTGGCTGGTAAATATTGTTTTGAAAGTATAATGGCCATTGGTGCATTTGGTCAAATTTATTCTTGGAGTTGATCAAACAAGTGGAAAAGAAGTAGCTATTAAAATACAGCCAATTATTACTTCTGTACCTTTGCTACAGCTTTAAAATCAAATTTATAAATATTCAGCTGGTGGTGAAGGATTGCCTCATACACATTGGTATGGAGAAGAGATTGCTTGTGATGGATCAATTAGGGCCTTCTCTAGATTATTTGCTCCATCAACGCTTTGGAAAATTTCCTCTAAAAACCGTTACAATGTTGGTACTTCAGACGTATCGAATATCTTCATAAGAAGAATTTTATAAATAGACAAATCATACCTGACTATTTTCTTCTAAGCGCATATAGTGCAACAGTTTAAATTGATGTTGAACTATCTAAAAAATTCAGGGACTCTAATACATTTAGACATATGAAATTGCAAACCGACAAGGATCCCACAAGCTCAATTATTTATTGTTCAGTTAACATTCATCAAGGCTTAGAACAAAGCAGACGGGATGACAAGTTATCTTTGGGTTATGTTATTATATATTTATTGCAGGGAAAATTACCTTGGCAAGGCTTAAATATCGAAGACCTTTCTCAGAAGTGGGATAAAATATATAAAATAAAGTTGTCAACAACTTCTGAAACATTATGCAAAGACTTACCACAAGAGATTGCTGATTATTTTAATAACTGTACAAATTTACGGTTTGAAGAAACTCCAGACTATTGTTATGTAAGCCAACTTTTTTCGAAACGTTTTAGTTATATTTTTACTTTCACACAAATAGGCTACTTTGTATAGAGAAAGTTATATCGAATATTTTGCAGATATATCCGTTTTGAGATGCCCTGATGTATAAATGGACAGGTTTCATCTGAGCTGTGAGCAGCGCGTAGAGGGGAGGTACAAGTTTGTAGTTCGAGGCCGCGTGGGAACAGAGGCATTGTAGGGGAAACAATCGGAGCCGACTACTGTCCCCGATCCAGCGGTCTTGCAGACATCGTTGTTAGTACCAACACCCAACACAGACTGAGGCGACCGTTTCCCCCACCACCTCACTGCTGCCTAGACCCACTGCACACCCAAACTCCACAGCTCAGATGAAAGCTGTCCATTTGTACCTACAACCAAAACGTTTCGACCAATTTTAATCAAATTAGTTTGGTTATACCTCGGGACTTTCAATCATTAATAACTCGAAAGTTGTTATTGTAAGAACATAACCTGAAAAGCGAAATTTTGTTTATTTTTAAAAACCATTGCAATCAGCAATAATATCTGTAATAACTGGAATTTAATTTTTGGATTTTCCTCAAATTTAGTATGTATCCTTGGGCTATTTTACCACTCGTTGAATATAATGAAAAAACATAGTTTTCGGTAGTACTGTACAGTGTTATCTAAACCTAATAGATTATTTGATGCTCCTTGACGGGGGAGAGATACATTTCTATACTTTACAAAACCTACCTCTACCGAAGTAAGAAAAACAGGAATAACAACTCCATATTTCATAATATTATTAAACAAAGGATGTTATTTATGGGCCAAACCTTTGAATACATTAGTATATAAACAACGGGAGGTAGAAAAGTTGACCTTGAGACCACGTGACCTACATAAAGTCTGATAAATGATGAGGGATTCAAACCCAAGACAAAGGAGCAAAATGTTATACAACGTTTTCACACCACGTCATTGTACAAAGGCAATTTCACAGTACAATGGAAGACTTGCAGGAAACGCACATCCGACGTATTGTAGTTTGGTAAAATATGACTTAAAAAACCTTAAATATTTTTGTCTCGGGGGGGGGGGAGTAAAAACCTCTTGGTCATGATTGCATTCACAATGAAACACAGAACGAACACTATCCCACGAATACTCTAATAGTATCAAGTCGGAAGAGAACAAGTTTTGGTCAAGAGAAACCTGATCTGAATCTAACCCAAGACGGCATGACTAATGGCTGCACACTAGTGTTACGATACCTATCGTAAGGTCGTAAGCTATGCGCGATAATTATCTTATAAGATAGGTATCACTAGTGAGTTCCGATGTACGACACTTCTTAACGACAATTAGCGTAAGATACGTGTATTATACGACACGTACGGCCTATCTCTTGGTTTAGTATTGTACGATAATTCAATACGACAAAAATCTCTAGAGGTAAAAGTAATGCTGATGATTTAAGTTACTTAATTTTTGTTGGAAAATTCCCGATTATGGCTATTTAAACTGTTAGACTATAGCTCATTTGTTATGTGGTGGCGCTTGGAGGGAGGGCGTTCTGACTCGGAGTAGGGAGGTTGTTCGCTTCCCCCACCACTAAAAAGGAACGGGAATCTGTTTGCCCGATAAAGGTCAAGCGCCACTACATATAAAATGACCTCTACCATGAAATTGAAGCCTTGGGTTTGGTCTAGAAGAACATTGCAGCCTAATTAAAAGACATAAGTAAAAAATCACGTTTTTCAAAGGAAGTAGTCGAGAGCTGCAATAAGGAATGAAAATTTTCAGAGCCCCATTTTATAAAATTCTTTAAATATTTTTCGTACTGAGATTGTTTGCTTGCAACTACTGCGGAACAGTGTCGCACATTCATTAAATCATACGACAGTGCCCGATATTTGTTTCTCTCCTTCTCCCGTTTTTCAAAATACATCACTAAAACGTCATCTTCACTGGATGAGTTCACGATTAAAACTCATGAACTCACTCGAAAAAATATCTCTTGCCAACAAATCGCTTTGGTGTGTAGCAAAACTATCTTAAGATAAAACTCTCACAACGCAATCGTATCGCTCACTTGTGCAGCCGCCCTAACATCATTCTCCTATTTTATCTTAAAAAGGAGTTCACAAACAAGATTGGAATTAAATTTCAAACATCTCTGTACAAACATCATTGAAACGCATCTTCAGATATCGATGTGGCGCTGAATCAGCAACGAGACCTATCGAATTTGCATAATCGATTTATAAAGTTTGTGTTGGTTGGATACCTAGTGATTCTACCGCACGTACGTGATTTCTACCGTCCAAATAAAGTTTGGTTGATTTTAATAGTCAAGTGTAAACAGAAGTAAAACTGTTCAAATGCGAGAAAAACCCCGCCATCAACATTTCCAATGTGGAGATATTTTTCAATAAAGGGTGAAATGTAGTATTAATGGTTTATTAACAAGTACCTATTAACTTTTTTTACACATAATTAATGTTAAAGTAGCCAACCCGATCCGGGACATCCAAAATCTTTGACTTACCCAGTATACGAAGTAAAGGGTGTTTCAAAACGATTTTACAACTTTGTAAATTCATATAAATTTATTCAGACTGCTTACAGAGCTGGTTTTGCGATCATTTTATAGTCAAATACATAAAGTTCTTTACAATGGGACTTCTAATGGTGATCTGAAGTCGATTTCCCGCCAAATCCCCAGCAACATGTCATAATTTCTTAAATTCCGGGGTAGATTCTTGCTATGAGCTTAGCGAGAAAAGCCGATATAAGTGGATTATAAACTTTATCGTTAATAAATCCCCAGAAGTAAAATCGAGAGATGTCAGATTCGGTGATCAAGGAGGCCATGCAATAGGCCCAACTCGACCTATCCATATAACTTGAAAGAGGTTATTGAGGACATTCCGAACCTCGGTGCGGTAGTGCTGTAGTGCGCCATCTTCCTGGGAGTGTACAATCTAGGTACACTATTACGTTGATGGTTTCCTAGTGTACCATCAGAAAGGGCCGTAAACTGTACTCTTGCTTAATACACAGAAGACGTTAACTTTTGGGCTAATATGATTATGTTCCCCGAATGTGAATCAAAACTTGATCTATTTTGCTATAGGGGTACCGCTTAGAAAAGAACCTCGCTGCGGTTTTGTCTCGCGCAGATAGAACTGTGGTGGGAGAGAGAGAGCCCGAGTTAGGCCAGACATATCCGCCCGCTGCTTCATTGCGTAGGGCTTAACGTTTTCTTTTTCAAACCTACAGCAGCGCTAAAATAATGTGAATGTGTATCGTTTATGTACCTTACAACTGCAATTAGTAAATTTAAATATTTTACAAAGTAAAAGACGTAAAAAGACATTAAATTATAGGTTTTAAATTCCTTTATAATATGGCAAAAATAAAACAATTTATCCCCATCACCGCTTAAATCCCCTCCCCGCCATCGCCCCTACATGCGTGCGCGAGCCACTCTCGAGATGACGGTTCTGCGCAGGTTTCTATCTGTCTGGTAGGCCTATACGAAAAGACACCAAAACTAGCTCTGTAATTAGTCTGAATTTACAAAGTTTAGTCCTTCTATATACTGTAAGTTTGGTAATCGTGAAATATTTCGACCTACGTTCTTAACTGATCTTCACGTTTCATGACTTGAGGAAGATATTCGACATGTTGTCCGTCCGTCGTTGTCATCTGTACGTAAGCAAGATAACGGCCATACTAATAAAAGATAGAATCATGAAATTTGGTATACGGGACTAAAGTGTATAAAAATCGAAATAAAAATCTCAATTAGATAAAAATTTGCACATTTCAATTCTGCGTGTAATGGTACCAACTCCACCTCTCTACGATTAGGAAGTTATTGTTTAAAAATGTAATTTCGAACCTCCTCAAGAAAATGTGATATCCGTGTAATTAGTAATTACAAGATTCAGCAGAGCCAGATCAATAACACATGCGGATACTGACTCGAGCGAAGCGAGAGAAAAACTGTTTAACGCACACAATTAGGAGGCTTTTTAGGGCATAGCCGACGTCAAGAAAATTGATATACACAATTAGGAAGTGCAGAATACCTGTATAACAACTGTAACACCTATGGGATAAGATCTATCAATATACAGTAATTTCATATTTCCTAAAAGGTCCAATAAGCAACTTTGGGCATTACACAGTTAGAGGATCTACTTGCATTATATTGTATGCTGGGCTGGATAAATACCATGATGTCACCCATCACCTGAGAAGGGGGTTAAGACCCTCATACAGTCTCATTTCGTAATGCATGAAATTTCCGGAACATATTGTTTTAAAAAATAATAAAAGTTGGAAATAAAGGTTTTATATAAATATTTCGGATTATAAATAACGGATTTTAATGAAACTGCTATCTAAATATTTTGTTATGAACTCTACAATACGTATGTATGATTCGTGTTACGATCCGAATGTTATTATTGTTTTAAAATATAATAAAAGTTGGAAAATAGGGTTTTGTATGTATGATTATACGTATGTATAATACGTATGTACAATACGTATGTATGATTCGTCTTACGATCCGAATGTATTTGTTCCTTAAAAAAAAATTAAAATCAATATTTATAACGAATATTGATGCTTTTACAAATAATTGATTAAAATCGTCGTAATTCAGAAATAATAATATTGCTTATATCGAATACAAACAACACCCCGACTTAACATAACTTAACCATAATACAAGTAATTAACCTAACCTAAACACAATACAGGTAACCTAACATTTTAAGACGTAAAAAAAAATCATAATGTTCTCAGTATCAATCAGCTTTATCGATTTTGATTAAATTTCGCTGAAGTGTAGCCCCTCTAAGTACCCAAACAATCAGTATTGGTGGCTTTTCCTCCAAAAAACATGGTTCGTGGGTGGCAAAAAACAAAAAAAAACCATGACCGCCGTCATTAAAAGCTAGATTTTAATGAAATACGAGTTCTGAGAACGCGTTTATGGTCAAAAGTAAGTTTAGGACTTATTTCTTTCAATGACAGTGTCCACGGTTCATTTTCACATTTTGACTAAAAACTGTTGAACTGACATTTTTGGTTACGAATAGTTTTGGAAGTGAGAAAGTTTGTGCAATGTGTAACGAAATAGTCTGTTAACGCAACACACATAAAATAAATCATCATTTCAGTTTGTAATAATGGTATCCTAACCTATATTTGTGTTTTAATATTAGTCACCTGTTAATTTATTTGAGTTATAGTAGCCTACAGCAGTAATTATTAACGAATAAAAATACAGAAGAAGAAGAAATAATAAAATGAATAAATAAATAACACATGACGTTCCAACATTGTTACATTGAATAGGAGTAAGTAAGTAGCCTACATTCACAATCTAAATTTTAAGCATAATCAAAATTAATAGTTACATTTAAGTAATTGTGTAGAATACACATAATTAAATTATTATTATTATTTGTCACATTTAACGAAAAACCTGAGATCATACAAAATTCAAAATGAGTAACGATTACGAAAAACTATTCTTAATTGAAATTTTAGTCAATTCCCTTGACATAAATATTGATAAGGTCAATTTAGACCCATCAATTAAATCTAGGTTAGGAGAAACTTGCGTTATGTTTCAATTTCTAGACCATCAACCACTGGTTGTTTGTGAAGAATCTATAATAAAACACGGATCCCAACAGAAGACCGGTGTCAATTTCAATCATGGAAAATCTTGTCTGTTTTCATTAAACTCTTCAGTTTGTCCAACGCTACCGGGTAATTCTAATATAACCCTCAGTGTTATGCGAAAGATAAATTCTCCCGAAGGAAATCAACATACAAACATCGGTAGTGTTATGATTCCTATGGGTGATAGTTTTACTTCATTGATAAGAGTTAGTGATATGAATAAGGATAAAGTTACTGCGTGCAAAACCAAAGCAGGTAGTTATACTTTGTTAGACAGCGCGTCTAACCCAATAGGAACGATCGAAGTTTTCATTAGGTTAACTTGTTTAGATCAGATGGTTGTCACGCAAATTCAGTGCGGTGATGATAAAGCACCTTTTCTCTTCAAAGGAACAGAGAACCAAAATATTTACGAAATTCCAGGGGATGAAACCAAAAGACCAGTCACGAGAAAGGACGAAACCAAACCATCGTTTTCACGAGGTTATCCCGGTCATGAAGGTTACCCAAGTGATATGCCACAGGGGCAAGATTTGTGTACACCACAAGGGTACCCAAGTGAACAACAAGTTTATCCTGGTGGACCACAAGGTTACGACAATTATGGAGCTCCTTCTCAAGAACTAGTAAACAAATATTACGATCAATCTGGTGGTAGGCCACGATATGATGAAGCCCCATCTACTGTAACATCAGAGACTAAGGGAAACTTTAAAGAAGTTTTCGCTTATGTAAGAGGACATGCTTTGAAAATTAGAGTTCCACGAAAACAAAAGAAAAAAGTTTCCGATGATGACGTATCATCAGTAAGGCCGTACTATAGTTGTCAGCAGCTTCTAGAACTTCAAAAGGAACTCCAAGGACCTTCCGGAGCTGAAACTCCCGGCTGTCAATGTGCTTGTACGAGACAATGTTAAAACTATGTTCAATTGTAGGTTATATTTTTCGAGGTTGTACTTTTATATAAATAAATTTCTGGTGTCTAATTTCTTTATTCTTAAGTATTATAGTAAAACAATATATAGTTAGATATATAGTAGAGGGGAGACGCTGTTACGTTAAATAGAGCCACTCACGTTAAAGTGGGAATTTTTAAACGCTTCCGCGTTCCTAAATAAAATCAGTTCATTTTAAAGGTACACAACAAAAATTATTCCTCTTTGGAGTTGAGCGAAATTTTAATTAAAATTTTACTTAAATATGAACAAAATTGGCAGAGCCGATTTTGAGATGACTTTTGCTTCTTTTTTTTTTTACCGATTACTCAAAACGACATTTTTGAAGAAATGGAGACCAATTCGTTTTATTTGGGTCCTTACAATTCTGAGAAATTAGTAATTTTTTTTTTTCTTATGACCAAAATGGAAACAAAACAATTTAATAGTTCCTAGGTATGGCCAAAATAAGTCCCCTTGCAGAATGGTTCCCATGCCGGGAATCGAACCCGGCCCTTCTGGGTGAAAGCCAGACAGATATGGGCAGTTGAAGTATGCAGGGCCAGTAACTCAAAGATCAGTGGATCGTAACCCCACTCCGCTACCATTCTGCAAGGGGGTGTGCCCCAACAAGATATAACTCCAGAAAGTACTGTCATATCAATACCAAATTATTCTCCATAATGTTATTTATAATTAGTTCACAGTGTACACACAAAATCTTACAAATTTCCATCTATCCGTTTCAAAATATCGTTTACTAAAAATTTGTAATGCCAAATCTATCAAAAACCGTTGTTAATAACAACAATTTACAAACAATTAAAAAGGTACAGATATTTAACCTTTTTACTACTTAACAAGATTATGTCTTTATTTTTATTGTTTGATGATGGATAGATGAGAAATAGGTAAAAACTGTAATTCATGGTAATTTACTAGAACACACAAAAGATTCGCTATTGTAGCCTATATAAGATTTTTGAACTTTTTTATAAATAAATAGATCGTTATATATGGCTTAAGATTTACAAAACCACACAAATTTGGAGTACCTAGTCTAATTAGAAAAAAAATGCACTTTTATATAAAATAGCTTCACTTCAGTGTTGCACAACTGTTAAACAATTTTTAGTTTTTTATAGACATCTCCCCTTATATTTCCATCATAGGCATACAAAAAATATATATTCTTCTTCAGCTTTAAAAAGGGTTAGTATTTTGTGTCTTGTAAATAATGCATAACTTTAACACATTTTGAGATATTTTCCATCATCAATTTTTAATAGGCAACATTTTTAAATAGTTAAGTAAAAAGTTATAAGCTTTTATGTATACTACACTGGTAAATAATAGCAAAAAACATTATATAAAATATGGTACGGCTATTGATATCTTAATCAATTCTGGAATTAGGCCTAGGCATACAGCTTCTTTTTGAAAACTGGCAGACAGAGAGCTGGGAACCTAAACATTTTTTTGACATATATTTATAGAGTTGTTTTTCTTTATTTTGATCTCCAGAATTACCTCCCAAAATTTGGCACTGTACTTACTGGACACTCTGTACATTGTCTACAACCAGAGTGAATAGGCTAAAAATAAATAGTCTGATAACTTAATGTATTTATTTAAGAACTTTAAAGACACAACCTTTAATAAGTGATTATTTACTTTGAAGTTATTGTAAAACTACTTCCGACACCAGCCTATAGAGGAGTTATTTTATTCTTATTTTTATGTACGGAACAGCCATTTATAATAAAATACTTAAATTCAATTATATATTGTAGTATAAATTTATAAGGTACAATACAGTTTTAAGTATAGTAACAAGACAAGTAAATAATAAATCGAATAACAATGAAACAAGATAACAAATACATAGAAAACCAACAATAAAAGAAACAAATATACACCCAACAATAATTATAAATTTCAACAGCACATTTCACTTTACTCATAATTAATTAGCCTAATAACTTTATTCCTACAGGCTGCATCACTAGAAGTCAACCTTTGAAGAAACATCAGAAAACAGATTATGGTTCCATGGTACATAAATGGTGGTACCTTGTGGTAAACAAAAATTAAAGCAGAATTCACCATCTCATTGATAAGCTAGTAGTAGAGAAATATAATATCATGCAGCCATAGTCCTTTCTTAAGAGATAAAAGACCATGTACAAAAAAATTGTACATGGTCTCTTTAAAAAAAATAAAAAATTGTTTACACATTTATTTGTATAGACATAAACCAGTTTCATCCCTACAATGCTGAATCCTTTTCACAACTGATTAATTTGTACAGTATAGGTAGGTGTTCTTAAAATAAAAATTGTTCTTTCCGGCAGCCATGGCAGAGGGTTGTTGAGGCTACTCATTGCGACCTAACGTTTTACTGTAACTTCTTTATTTAAACCAAATGTAAAGTTATCCCAATTTGTTGAAAATTAAGCCTCCACTTTTAGCAATTTTAGTAAAAATGATTTTGTGATTATTGTTGGAGGCACAACCGATATTGACAGTGGAAATGTGGCTCAAATAGTTTGTATTATGGAGAATCCTATTAGTGATGTTAAGACTATTGTAATGTTATCAACCATACCATATAAGCTATGATAAATCTTATTTCAATAATATGATTTATAATGTAAATAAGTCAATGTTAAGAGTGGCTAAATCTAAAAATATATTTTTGTGATGTGAATAAATATGTTACACAACAAGATCATACTGGGCATGATTTCTACCTTAGGAAGTGAGGGAAATATATTAACGTCTGTACTGACCAAAGGCATTGTACTCTTACATGAAATCGTCACCTCACTTGGACTCTGAAATGGTTCCAAGTATTCAGCAAGAACAAATAATTAGAATATTGATATCTTGGTGCATACTACACAATAAGGTCAAGTAAATAATGAATCGAGTTCAGCCCCTATTAATTCTAATGATGAACATAACTTCTTTTTTAACTCCAATGAGCTCACAACAAGAGAGTCCCTAAAATAATCAGAGGGAGGTGCAGCTAGTGGAGTAGCAGGTCGTCGAGGGGGTGATCTGCTATATATCTCACACATGTAATGTAGGATCGGATATTACATTGTTTTTATATAATATATGAAGTATACTCAACAAAACTGATGAATTAAATAAATTGGACAAAACGCCTACTGTAATTTCTTTGTGAAACAAAACATTACACAATGAAAAAATTCTTAATACATTACAAGATTATTGCTTGGAGTCTTGCTTTTCAAGAAAAAGTAAGCCGGGTGGTGGAGTCGCTGTACTGGTGAGGAATGGTGTCAATTCTAATTCTCTTATTAACATCAATACTCTTTCCAATGAATCAGTTTTTGAATTATCTGCAGTTGAACTGCCGATCAATGCTAAACTGTTATCTATTTATAGAGCTCCTACTAGCAATATAATGATATTCATAACTAACTACAGTAGATGAAATTTTTATCATTTTCCAAAAAAAAAGAAAAATACATCTAGTTTTAACAGCTGATTTTAACATTGACCTGCTGGTCAACAATAGAGATAATATTTAATTTCTTCACCTTCTAAAATCTTACGAAATGCCAAACTTTAACGAGCCTACTAAAGTTTTTTCAGGATCAGCTTCATGTAATGACAATATTTTTTACAAATTTTACACCATAGAGAAGCATATTGTTTGACTATTGCCTATCAGAACACTAAGGTCTTTCAATTCAAACTCCAAACTTAGGAAAACACATATATAAAAAACAAATTTACAACCTAAACCAATAATGAAGACAATTTATGCAATTTTATTACACTTTCAGAAAATATGAAATTTCTTATATTAATTTCCCTTTTCCAGACATAAATACATATTTTGGTATTTTTTAAATGGGTTTAATAAAACCTTCGATAAGGCTTTTCCGATAAAATTAAAAAACATAACTGTTATAATTCCCTAGATAACCACAGGGATTAGAGTACCATGAGAGAAAACAATTCCTGTTTAAGATCCAGCAGACTCACGGCTCCTCTGCAACTTATAATTTGTACAGGGTGTATTATAAAATATAAAAGAGAGTCAGTCACAGTGTTAAGAAAATGGTGAATGACAGATATAATGATAATTTCAAAAATAAATCAAAGGCAGTTTTGGGAAGTTGTACAAAGAGAGAGACTGGAGCTGTGGGTTCATGAAGAATTGATGATTTAAGACTTAACAGTGGAAGATCCATTATCGAGAACCTGTCTGAAATTGCCTGCACCTTTAGCAAATTTTGTATACACATTACCAATATTTTAGGCCTAAAAACTAACCATGATTGTATGATAACATATTTCAAATTAAATTTTTTAAATCAGACCACTGCAAATGAAGCATGTAAAGTAATTTTTGGATTAAAGAATACAAACACTGTGGGTTGGAATGGTATTAACCAAGGTTTTAAAGCGTCTTCTCATATTATTTCAAATTCATTATTTTTTCTTATTTATCAGTCTTATAAATATGGTAATTTCCCAAAAAAAGCTTAAATATTCTCTTATAAAACCCATTTAAAAAAAAAAGGGGAAAAAGAAGGGGAAAAAAAAGAAAAAGAAAAAAAAGAGATATAGCAGATATATTATGAATTATCATCCTATAGCACTAACATCAGTTTTGTCTACAATTTTTGAGAGAGTAATACTGAGTCTGAAGTTTTTTTGATAATTGTAGGCCCTAATATTTTAACAGAAAGTCAATATGAATTCAGAAAGGCTCCTCTACAGAATCTGCCATATATAGGCTAGTATATTAGAATCAATAACTCGTTCATTAGATAGGAAAATGCATATAGCACTTATGATGTGTGACGTCTCAAAGGCTTTTGATTGTATTGACCATAGAGTTCTTTTTCTTAAACTTGATTACTATGGTATTCGTGGAAATGAAAATAATTGGTTACGGTCCTACTTAACTAGTAGAAAACAAAGAGTAGTTTATACAGACTCTCATGGATCGCACTGCTCATCTTGGGAAATCAATTCTCAATGAGTCCTCCCCCAGGGATCAATATTGGGTTTTTTCACTCCATTCTATTTCACATAATTCCAGCTATGATTAAAACTGTGTATTTTGCATATGTGTACTATTACTTCATAGAGGGGAAATTCGTTAGAATCTGGAAGCAATTTTTGAACTCAAAAGAAAATTATAAGAATAATTTGCAATTTATATGTTTAGATAGGTTAGAATAAAACTCGAACACAGTTTTATTCTATCTAATATTATCTCAGAATTCATGCTCAACATTTATTTATTTAAATTTTAATTGGTTCCTCTATATGTATATTCTGAATGTCCTACTATTTTTTTAAAGGAATTATATAGGTGTCAGTCATTACAAGCATGAAAATTCCATGAGACAGCAAATGCTTCAATACCCAATCCACAGATTAAAGCTGTTAGTGATGGGTGGAATGCACCATTCTGGTCTCAAATTGTACAACAGGTTGCAGAATAATCTTAAGAAAGTGTCTTGTATTGACAAATGTAAAAACAAACTAAAATCATACCTTACTCAGCAGTCATTTTATTCAGTAGAGAAGTAAGTTCCTTTCAATTGTAAATAGTTTATGTAGCCGATATTTGTATTGTTATCCCCCCCCCCCATTCAAATAATGTTAAAGCCAAAGGTAATTGTTCTTTAAAATCTGAGAAAAATCGCAGATCAGCCAAAGTTAAAGTAGTAGAAAGAATAATATTTAAATACATAAACTTAAATAGGCTTACAAATACCTGTTTAGGTTTCAATTCTCCATAACTTAAAGTAGTTTGTGTATATCTGCTAAAGGACAAAACAATATTCACAATGTTTTGTGAACATAAAGACTGATAAAGTTATTTGTTTTCAATATGATTTCAAGCAAAATATAAATTATTGAAGGAATTTTACATCAAGAATTACTAGGCTAACTTCAATCTGACAGGTTTTACATCAGTTGAATAATATATAATAATATTTTGACAATAAATGATAGGCCTTTTATAGTCTTGAAGCTTACGAATGACAATATAAAATTCTAGATATCTTTATTTATTATATTCATATTTACGAGTAATATATAAACAAATTTAAAATAGATTAAGTGGTAATCCTACTATAAATAATTAATTTAAGTACATTCTTCTGCCACTCCATCCATTGTCTGCTTCTGTTGCGTTTTGGATGAACTCCATTTTTACAATAGTTTTTACAAATGAGTATTCCAAACATGTAGGCAGCAGAATGTACTCAAATTAATTATGTACTTCCTGCCAGAAAAATAGATTTTAATAATTATCCTACCTACACAAATACATAGCCTACTTAGAATTACAAACTTAAATTAGTTTATTTGTGAAATATTTTATAGGTTATGTCTATTCTTCTAAACTTCTGTTATAAAATATTATATTTACCTACCCTATATTTTACAACAACTGCCTATTAGATTGTAGCATGCTTAACATGTTTTAACAGCAGTGATAAAAAATCATTAAATTGAATACTATGTGGATACTCATAGTTCAAGTTTTTTACTTATCTTTGTAAGTTAGTAGAACAGTGATTGTAAATCCTATCAAGCAGTGTGTAAAGATGACATAATATATCACCAAATATAAATTGTAATGTATTGTATAACAGCTATGTTTTTTCAATGATAAATATTAATTAATTTCTTCATTCATTAAGTAGTCCATTTTTGCATAACAAATCTTAGCCTATAATTAATATATTTACTTATGAGAATATAATATATTTGTGAAAGTTTTTGCAATAGTTTTGTCATCTAAGAGATAATGAAAGTAATATATTTGACACATAACCTAAATAAAATCTATGTTAAGCATCATTCATAGATCTAACTAATAAACTAGTTACTAAACCTTACCTCAATAAAATTGAATTAGGCCTATATGGTTAATATAACAGGCCTATATCAGCTGTTATTATTATTTTTTTTTAATTGATTGCTATGGTAACATAAGTGAAAATGGTTTAAACATACCTTCAATGACCAGTTTAAATCATAGGATTCTTCTAAATTATGAAAGATATTATTATTTTTCGCATATCTAGGTTAAAAAAAAGAGTTTTACAACTCCTTTAAGCCCATATACTATAGCTATTCTTCATAGAAATAATTCACTTAATTAATTATAGCCTCTATAATTCATTCAATCATTACTTAACTAATATTTATATTTATATTAGGCAAGCAACTAATTTAAAGATAAGATTTTCATATATATTATAAGAGTGCTAATCCACATAGTGCTAAATAAATAATAAGATAACATATGGCTTTCTTCAAGCAAAAGAAAATAAATAAATATAGAAATAAATATGCTAAACTCCAAGAAAAGGAAATTATTGTTTATATAAGAAATTTTGAAAACATCCATTTATGAACCCGGTGGATTGCCAATATTTAGATTTTTATTTTCTACAACAGCATTCATGATTCCTTTTTACTTTTTTACCTATATCCTTCACCTCAAATTTTAGTTTAGTCAGTCATTATGAGCTACAATTTAACAAAAGTTGATGAATATCCATTTTTAAAATCCAAATTGTGTAGCCTACATTCATCTTACGATAAAGCAGAACCAAAGTTGTTATCACAAAAGTGAAAAAAATCATAAGATATGACCAAAACCATTCAAGTTCCAAATTAGATCAAAGTCGGTGCACCCATTTGAGCTGTAAGGGACTGCATACACGACAGACCGATAAGCAAAAACCTACAATAGTAATTCAGGATGAAGATTAAATTTTAAATACAAAAATTTAAGGAATATATTATTACCTTCTAAGCATCCAGGAAGATACTAGTCAACCTAAAGATAGATAGTCAACCTAACATATAACCTACAAGATGAAAAAAATTTCCCAATCCTTCTATTAAATATTGCCAACATGTTAGTGAATGTTAGGCTATACCGTATTCTAATACAAATTTGTTCACCAATACGCCTACTGAAGAGGTAATATAAAGATCAGCACAACTAAATCCTGTCATACAAGCAAGTTATCTAAAAACTTTGCAACTCCTCGACTGTCCCATAGTTATGCAATCACACTAATATTGCAATTTTGTTTTTATTTTATTTTGTATAACATCTTTAATTAATGGCCATTAACTAATGAAGACAGGGGAGTAGATAAAACCTGTAAAAACACAGCACCATCAATCAGGCTCAAACCTGTGTAATCTTTGATGGTATTAACAGCAGAACAACAACTAAAAGTTATGTATTAATGTAACCATAACAAACATTGATTGTGGGAATTTAACAATGAATATAAGAGATACGTCTAAATCTAAACCAACTTTTGGCTTTCTTTTCACAAAGTTAATCTAAAAGTAAGGAACAACCCTTAAAGTCAGAAATGTGTAGGATGTGATGTTGAAAATGAAAAAATACCAGCATTGTACCCTAAATCAGACCAAGTGTGAGACTTATAGTATAACATAGGGCCTAAGCTTTAATTCTATCAATTTTAATGTAACAGCAGATATTTCTTGTTGAAACTCCATATTCAAGGATGAAATAAAGCAACAAAGCTTCAAAATATTTTAATAATATAACTGATGATGCCACAAGGCGAAACAATTGTAGCTCATTTATATTATTAAAATATTTTGAAACTTTAAGCTATGTTGCTTTATTTTATCCTTTAATTCTATCTCTTAAGTCTATTCTAAAATTAATTTAAAAATTATGATAAGGTTATAGGGCAATATTCATAATCAAGAATTTTAACAAAATTGGTAGCATAAGTGTTAACGATTGGTTTATAAATCATAGTGTCTCTATGCACAATGCTATACATATTATTTGTACAGTATGACTCCCTACAGTGTAGTCACCCAAGTGGGTAAGCACTTAACTAGGTACAATATTAGGCTGAATTCTTTCATATTCTTTGTTCACAATACAAGGCAAAGTTGTTATTTTTCTTTTTGAAAAAGGTTGAGTAGGGTTGACATTTGTTTTTATTCAGTTAACCTGTGTGGTTCAAGATAAAACATGGCAAGTTTCTGGAGATGCACACTATAGCCACCACTAACTAAAGTATTCCAATAATTGTTTTATTTTATTGTCATCTGCTATGCACTTAACCATAAATAATTTGGCCTACTAAGACCTTACTTAGGTCATTGAATTAAGTGGAAGATTAAAAGAAAAACAAATAAAGATTATTTGACACTAGACAACTGAGTGGCAGTGGACCTATAAGACTATTATTATTTGTTGTTAGCATGTTAACCTGCAACAATAAAGCTAATTTCAATACCGAAAAAAAATATCAGGTAAACAGCCTAAGTCTAGACCTGAAGGGGTTTGCATATTTTAAAGCTTATTCTTCAGTCTACCAATCTATAAACTAAAATAATGAATAACAATAGGTTTGGCACTATTATTAATGACTTACCTTTGTATAAGCCTTCAGAATGATTTTCAATTATAGCTAATTCAAAAAGATGTTCACGAAAACAAAAATAAAATGAAATTGCACACAAATCTGACCGTCACTCACTTTTGTTTTCTTTGACAAATTATTTGTTGACCAACAAACGAAAGAGGGCAATAAATGACACAAAAAACAATAATTAACACTTCACTAAAAACACAGACAACTATAACAATATTTTAACTAATACTTCACACCACTAACACCTAGTTTTGTTAAACCACTACTAAAAAAAATAAAGATATTCAAACCCATACCAAAATATGTTTGCTTTTGTCAGCTGATTGTTTCTGCTTCTAAAGTAGGGAAAGCAGTGATGCAGTATTGCTGAAATACATCTGAACTTTCCAGAACACCTATTGAAGGAATCAATTTCATGAACAAAAAAAGTCCCTCAATTAGTAAGTACAGGAATATAATGTTTATTAAAATTGTTGTTTTTATTGTTTGATATTAATCTTTATTTGTGTCGACGTTTAAATCATTGTTTAGATTTATTTATTGTCATTGGCAATAAATCCTATTTCATTAAAAATAATTGAAGTTTACCCAAAATGATTGTAAGATATTTATATATTCTTATGTTGGCAATGTAGTTCTTCGATGGAACAATCATGTGAGTGCAGCAGCACGCAACAGAGATTATACCATGCATAGTTCCTTAAATCACTACTAGAATCGCTGTACTAAAATAGTACAATACGTTTAATCCCAGATATCTTGTATAAGGTGCCATTTAAGACATTAAATTTTTTACAGACGTTATTTTTATTTTGCGATTTATTTTTAAATGGTAAAAAACTAGGTGATTTCGAGAGAGATATAAAGTTAAGACAAGAAAAACATGTACCTATATTATTACTTTTAGAAAACGAAGTATACACAATTTTTATTTATAATTCCATTTAAGATGCATTTTTGAAAACTTCAATTTTTTTTTTTTACCGTGTGATATAGATATCGATTTATCTGAAGAGGAAAAAAACTACTTTTTGTCTTTTGGTTATCGTTATATCCTTGTTGGTGAAGCTTGTCAGCTGACGGAATTCTGTAGGCCCTATATTAAAAATAGAAATTTGTAAAAGTATTGTCAATATGTTTTTCCAAACAAATTACGGGTTTTCTAGATTAGTTGGAAACTTTTTCTGCAGCTTTACATATTTTTAAAACTATATTTTTAAAATATGGATATAAAATATATAATACGTAAGTAGTATTTATGAAGAGACTCAAAACACAAGTTTACTGAAATAACTAGTAAAACATTTATTGTAGGTGTTTAAAAATATTCAGAAATGGGCTGTTAATGATTTAAATCCAGAGTGCTAAAAAATAATTTTCATTGGATATAATGGCAAAACGGAAATTGCACAAATATATTATTGTCATAACGTTTGACCCTCGGGTCAAATAATAATTCTTTTTTGCGTCTAAATTACATGAATTTTATAATTTTGAACTAAAAGTGAAATATATATATAAAACAAACTTTGGTATTTTTAAATTTTATCTAAAATGTCCATCAACAATTTATTAAAAACTTAAAACTACGACAGTGAGATCTTTTGTGAGACAAAATGAAACGGGCCCCTCCGGGATTTGAACCCGGGACCTCCTGCACCCAAAGCAGGAATCATACCCCTAGACCAAGAGGCCACTTGAAGTTGTAAGTCAATCTGTTTTTATTGAATTTTGTACTTTCAAATTATTAATATTAATTTAATTTTGTATGATGTACTCATTCCAAATAAGTATAGGCCTACGTTATATTTTTATAATATGCTTGATAACATGTTACTTGTTATTAATATTTATTGAGCTTAACTTGTAAGATAATATTATATAGAATAAAACTCGAACACAAGATCTCTAAAAATTTACTTTTACTTTCAAACACGTTTCAACGACAAAGACGCCATCCTCAGTGATACCAATGAATACATATACTATAAGAAGCGCAACGCCATGGTATAAAATTCAGTCTAGTTTTATTTGAATCTAGCAAGCTTAGCGCGTCAGCCGCTAGGTAGCGAGAGCGCTACTGTCGTCGGTGTGGCAGGTGCGAGTGAGACAGAAAATGATATAGAGAAGGAGGACGGCTGCGAGGCGGCCAGCCAGAGAGAGAGAGATATTTATATATAGTGCCAATAGAAATGGGGTAGCTGATTGTAGAGAGGTTGAGAGGGAGTTAATTTAGTATGGGAATGAAACTATATAGACTATCTGGTAATAACGGAATTAAAAATAACCCATATATTTATGAATAATTACGGTTTAATTTAACAAATTGTAAATTAGAAAAAAAAAATAAATGTTTTGTGAGTGACATAACAAGTTACAATATTATAAACAATGTCCCGAATGGGACCGTAAAGGGTTAACCTAAAACCATAATATTTTGTAATTTGATCATTTTTATCTCCGGAAAGCACACTTTTTTAAGAAGACTACTAAATTTCTAATCATACACATTCAATATAAACAAACATAAAAAGAAAAGAAAAACATACTTGTTTAAATAATCATAAATTAAAGACTACAAAATGTATAAATCATACTCATTCAATATAAACAAATATAAAAAGAAAAGAAAAACATACTTTTTTAAATAACCATAATTATAGACTACAAAATGTATGAATCATACACATTCAATATCAACTATCATAAAAAGGATAAACATACTTGTTTAAATAATTATAAATTATATACTACAAACTGTATAAATAATACACATTCAATATAAACAAACATAAAAAGGTTAAACATAACTTACTTGTTTAAATAATCGTAAATTATACACTACAAAATGTATACATCAGACACATTTAATATAAACAAACATAAAATGAAAAGAAAAACTTACTTGTTTAAATAATCGTAAATTATACACTACAAAATGTATACATCAGACACATTCAATATAAACAAACATAAAAAGAAAAGAAAAATATACTTGTTTAAATAACCATAAATTATAGACTACAAAATGTATGAATCATACACATTCAATATCAACTAACATAAAAAGGATAAACATACTTGTTTAAATAATTATAAATTATATACTACAAAATGTATAAATTATATACTACAAAATGTATAAATAATACACATTCAATATAAACAAACCTAAAAAGGTTAAACATAACTTACTTGTTTAAATAATCGTAAATTATAGACTACAAAATATATAAATCATACACATTCAATATAAACAAATATAAAAAGGTTAAACATAACTTACTTGTTTAAATAATCGTAAATTTTATAGACTACAAAATGTATACATCATACACATTTAATATAAACAGTTTATATTAAATGTAATAAACAAACATAAAATTAAAAGAAAAAGATACTTTTTAAATAATCATAAATTATAGACAATAATAATAGACAATTAACCAATAAAACCGAAATTTTTTACCGTTTTTTAATTAAAAAATTACATAGGTTTTACTTTGAAACTAAATAAACACACGTGAAGGTTTTTCCCAACAGATTAAAACGTGCATTGATGAATCTCTCACACATGACATTTGATTAGTATAAATATATTATAAAGAATAACTTTAACTTTATAGCAAGTTGACAATAATGTTAGCATACCTTTTAAAGATGCCTTAACTTCTTCAGTTTCTCGTTCAGTTTCCCTCCATCTACTTTTCGTTTTTTCAGGAGCGCTTGGTCTCTTAGGTCGTTGGTCTTCCATTTACCACAGTTAAACAGTTTGCATTTTATGAGTAGCCTCATCATATACAGCCTGTGTTTCTTACACTCTGAAGACCACCAGTCGGAGCATATTTTTTCTGTTTCTTTGTACAGATGGTCATCTAACTTTGCACTGATTTTTTCTGAAGACCAAATCTTTGGAATTAATTTGGCAAAGGCCACATTTTGAATTTTGACAACTTTATATAATAAATCAGATGGTTTACATAGTTTAGCTAGATCTCCGTCGTGCTTCGTAAATGATTTAAAATGTATCAGTTGTTCCCTGTTCAAGTCCAAAGCTTCTGTTTTTTTAAGCAACTTTAATTCACAAACAGTGCAAGAATATTGGTATGTACATTTTTTGCCTAACCATCCCGCTATATAGCAAATAACATTGTCTTCCAAGTCAGATAAGTCGAGGGTGTTCTCCTCGACTTCGTAGTTTTCTGTTGAAATGTCTATACCATTGTAGATATCTTTGTTCTTATCCTCAGGTTCGGGTAATGAGGCACTGGCTTCATTAGAGTTTCTTTCAACGTTGTCTGCAATCACCAACGTATTATCGCCATCAGGCTCACAGTTGGCGGATGACGGAGGGTCCATTAATCTTATCGACATAGAATGTTGTAAATTTCTCCTGAATTCTTTTGCTGATGGGTTTGAACTATAGCCTGACCTTCTTCTCAGAACACCAAACAAATTTTCTAATGGGTCCTGATTTAATCGGCCAGTTAACAAAAAACTATTCTCTTCGGTAAATACTTCTTTGTACAACGATAACACTCCATGTATAGTTTGAATCAAACCATCAAAGCACGGTGGTTGAGGTGCCCCAACAACCGACCACGATGGAATATACAGTATTGCCTCCTGTAAACATTGAACTACGTTACTATTTTCCATTTTCAGTGGTCGTTTTAAAGGATTATTATCATCAAGATGTTTGCTGTTCATGCAATCGGTTATGTCGTTAATTCTTCCCAAAAAATCAGCTGTGCTAAGACACGTTTCATCTTTTAGTAATCCAAGATGGAGGGCAGCTTTCATTCCCCTCGATACTGACGCACTGAATACTTGTGCAGCAAGCTTAACGCTCATTTTTTGAAATGCTTGTGGATTAAGGTGCCTCTCTGAAAGCTTAGGTGCTGCTCTACAATCTGACATTGAATGTTTGTCAATTTCATGAAATTCGCGAATTGCATTCCAGGATACAACCTCTTCATTTACAACGAAATCGTGTTTTAGAAGATTGTTTCTCACACATTTCAACAAGTGAGGGAAGTCGAACAAACAAAAGATTTTATCGGTGCCAAAGTAATAAAAGGGTTTTTCTTTGGATACCCCCAAAAGTTTGAGCGCCGCAGCATTCGTTGAACCCAGGTCTGAAACAACAACTTTTAATGAAAAAGAAGCATTCATGATTCTCTCAATGGCAACGTCAAGAAGTATAGCCAGTGAAGACGCCTTTATAGAGTTATTGGATAATACATATGCAACTGGACATTTCCATGAATATTTTAGACCTCTTATCATAAAGACCAGGGCATGGGTAGCAATTTTTTCAGATCTGCCTAGAGGCCCATGGTCTTCAAAACCCTCAATAACATCGAATTTAGAATTATATTCCAAACATTTCTTGATGCTCATTTCATCGCACATGAGCACACATTCTCTTTCTTCTGGTGTCATTAATGATGCCTTCATCTTTAATTTATCGAACACTTCGTTGGTAAATCCAGGCTTTATGTTGTGGACATTGACCCAATATTGTATTGTTCGAATACAAGGGAGTTTAAAACCTCGGTCGATGAGGAATCGATACATCGTGGGTGATTTGTAGTACATAGAAAGAGACCAATTTTTTTCTACCTCGTTCCATTTTTGTCTCCTCTGGTGTCTAATTTGCATTTTTACAAATGTTAAAGGATCGCCGCTTAACAAGTTTGGTAAATACTGTAAAACAGCACCTTCATCTAATTTAATAGATTGATTATTTCTTTTTCTGATGAAAGAAAATTTGTTTCTCGTACTTTTGAGCATTGATTTTTGCCTACTAAGTATTTTTATGAGCTTTTTTTTCCTTGGTGTTGGGCTCATGTTTACATTGTTTATTCCTTCCGTTTCGTTTTGTTGAATTTCGGTGTCTGATAGTAATGGCTGGAAATCGTTTTCAAAATCTTCTAAGGTTTCTTCATTATTTAAAATCGTTTGTTCGGAAGTAAGTGTGTTGATTTCTGATGGGTCATCGGGATTTGTTTCTCTATCGAGGATGCTTGGACATAATTCAATTTCCCAATGCTGTAAAGGAACTGCTAAAGGGTTATTGTGCAATAACCTTTTTCTTGACGAATTTGTAAATGCCGAAATTTTGAAGTGGTTGGAACACAAATATCTGGACCTTAATTGGTTGTCCTGAAGTTCGCAAAATTCGTCTCTTCCACTGTTCAAAATCCATGTTATGCACCTGAAGAGAAATATAAGGTTTCAACTTTAAGGTTTTAAATATGACGTAGCAAACTTGCGTCAATGAATACAGACGTTATAAGGTTTATTAACAATGGTAAGCTGTTTTTAAATAAATTTGAATCGATCAGCTAACCAATGTGAAAGGTGTTTCAGTGTTAAATAAATGCCATAACTAATAATAATAATACGATACTTCATTGGTGATACGTACATGAGCTACAATATAATAAATATAAATATTTATCTGTGATACAGGTTATGATGCAGGTAAAGTCCAAATGTGTTTTCCAACACAAGCAAGATTTTTAAACCTGAAAAGCTTTTCCCCAATCATTCCTTTAACCCTCGAGAAGTCATACTTTCGATCGTAACGTAAATAGTCACTTTTTTTTCAAATTTAGTCCTTTTTAAGTTATTCAAAGAAAGCAAATCTTACATTACGCTATTACTTCTTTAGAACACACCCTCTTCCTCCTAAAACCTACCAATCTCTTGTAAGCTCAAAGATCCTCACGCTCTATTCAAATTCAAAAATGTACACTATTACACAATGATTACATTTTTGTTCCATGTTTTTCGCTAAAAAAATAGTATATGTATACATATATTTAAATTTAACCTTAGCCATTGATTTATTGATTAGAAGATATGTCATGTATGTTAAGATGATTATCCATCAGATAAGCATCATGTAGGACAGACAAACTGACTAGTGGTGATAGTGTTTGACTTTTAGTTATATTATCTCCTGTTTTTGTGTGCTTGTACTTGGTGTACAAATTTGTTATACACTCAAGGATAGAAAGTACCATTACATAATTTGTTAACAAGAAATATTTTAGGCGTAACTAAATTACTTCTGTTATTGATGTCAAAGCAAGAATTATTTTTATCAATGTTTTAACTTTAAATAGGCCTAAGATCTACCATAATTATTATTTTTGTGCTTATAAACTTACTGAATTTTCTATTTTGTTACATTTAAATCATAACTAGTATTTCAAAGCTTAATTTTTTTTAAAGAAAAAGAAGGCTCTTGAAATATTGAAATTAAAAGATTTAAAATTTCAAGCACATTACTGTTTTATTTTACGTATTACAACAATTAATTATTCCCTAATTTGTAATTTCACCCCATATCATGACTTCAAACATCCTTTTAATTTAATCTGCCAGGTAGAACCACCTTACGGACCTTGTCAGAGTTTACATTTTTTTGTTGAAATTTTGTAGTAAAGGTGGAAAATCTTCAAGACATCTGATCTTCCCAATAGTGTGAGATTCTTACTCACTAAAGACCACCAGTGGCGGCGATAGCGGGCCCGCGAGCCTTGACAGGGATTTTTCGGGAAATTTTACCGGGACCCGGACCCGCGACGGGCCCCCCTATCATAACAATATTTTTATGAGTATTGTCAAGAAATTACTAAATAAGATAAAATGTCTTCAGACAAGATTGTGCATCGTGCATCCAAAACGGCAATAACCATTATTTTTTAGAGAGTAGTATTTATTATTTAATGTCATGATACGAAGAATGTGTATTGTTTATCGTTGGCCGATAAGTAATGCAGCTATCGCTACGTCACGCATCGCGGTGACTCACCGGCGCCGGCCGGCGAAAATATAAACACCTGGGAAAAGATTATTGGGAGAGGGGGCCCGATGAACAAATTTGCAGGGGGGCCCGCGGGTTCTTATCGCCGCCACTGAAGACCACCCTTCTTCGTGTTAGCACCCTTATCACATAGAACAAGGATTCAGGAATGGTTTTCCATGTACTAAGTTAGTAAAGTCTTATCATGAACATGTCAGGTGTAAAAGGGAAAAAAAAAAATCAGTTTATAAATTCACTGAATTTAAAAATTTTAAAGTAGGAGAGGTGGAAAATCTTCAATAGGCAAAAGGAGACATCCGATCTTCCCAATAGTATGTGAGTCTTATTTATTAAAGCATGCTTATTTCAGTTTCGAGTAGGCATGAGAAGAAGATAATGGATGCAGGGAAACCCATATTAAATTAATTAACAAGGTAATCACATCCTTCACCCAGACAACATCCTAACCAGGGTTCCTGTATGATCTGTCACGAGGTTATCCTTGTCCCAGCCAACTTACTTCATTATTCAAGCAGTAACATATAGTTTTTTTCCCAAATTATCATCTCGACATGTCCATGGAAAGAGTTTAGTAGCTTGCTACATAGAAAAACTTTCCTGAATCTTTGTTGTATCCAATAGAGGTACTAATAGGAAGGAAGGTGGTTTTTAATAAGAATCACATACTATTGGGAAGATCGGATGTCTCTTTTTGTCTATTGAAGATTTTCCACATCTCCTACAAAATTTTTGAATTCAGTGAATTTATAAACTGAATTAATTTTGTTATTAATTATTATTAAGTTGTGTGAAAGCTGTAATTAGTTTTAAATGACAAAACTTGTAAATCTAAACATGTATTTTATATTACATGAGAAAGATTAAATTTTTAACCTCACGCTTATCTCTGTATTTATTACACTTTATTCATTTGGTAATACCTAAAATACAGCAAAAAAAATCATTACTTTGAAAGATTTTATATGCAAGTTACAAAGTCTCATAAAAGTCTTACAAACTCTCTAAAGTTATACAATAGCAATCTATACTTTTGTGAAGGTTTGTAGGCTACATTTTAATACAAGTTGACCAAAATCTATAATGCCACTTTTGAGAAATGCAATGGCCAACTTTTGTAGGACATCATCTATGGATCATTTTTACTTTTAAACTTGAATGCAGTAATACCGTCTTGAATTTGAATATTTGGGGCATATATTTTTATGTAAATCTTTGTGAAATTTGAGGGTTATTCACTTAAAACTAATATACCTAAGCCACATGCAAATGAAAACTGAAGTAGTCTAGTAAATTCAGGGGAAATTAACTTTAATTCAGACTGTCAGGGTTTATTTTAGAATATTTTGCAAATTACTCGCAAACTATATAACAATCTTTTAAATATATTTTTTTTTTAATGTATCACTACAACATAATTTACAATTAATTAAAATTTCATCAAAAGAAAATGCGCAAGTTTACACAGAAATTTTTATTAGAAACAAGACGATGTTTCAAGGACTAAGTCATTATTCTCAGTTGAGAATGTACACAAACTTTGTGCCACTGAACCAAAAGAAGTGTGATCAAGAAGCATTCTGGTTTAGTGACATAAAGTTTGTGTGTACATAACAAGTAAAGATGACTTAGTCATTGTAAAGTCCTAAAGTTTCAAATAAAACATTTGCGGTAGAAATTTGTGTTTTCTTTCATGTGGTGATTGAAGCTTTCACAAATAATTATCAGCAAATAAAACGAAAAAAACCAGAAAACCTGTTGAGTTTATTGAAAATTTAAATACATAAGAACACTTAAACATTATTAACGAGCTAATCTGATTTCTTCAGCAGCTTGTAGCTGTCGTAAGCTTCGTTTATAACTCCACATGGACAATGAGAAGAAAGCCACCTCTAAAGTCTTCCATCCATAGGCCAACATGATCATGTATCTGAAATATATATCAGATATTATTCATATTACTATAATATATTTAGTTTTAAAATAAATAGCACTTTAGAGCATATGGGTGGCAATCCTGAAGTACCTCACTAGATATACATAATTTCTTCATCTAGTCTTGGGTTAGATCCCTCTCTTTCATTTTCCCATCAGCTCTCTGTCTTGACCAACACTTGTTCTATTCCGACCTTGATGTTATTAGAATATTCGAGTGCTAGGGGTTTCAACTTTATGGTCAATCGACAAGCAGGGCCTCCGACTATCTCCGTTCATTTATGACTGACCAATGCTCTTGGTCAATCGACGAGCAGGTCCTCCGGCTATCACCGTTCAATAATGACTAACCTTCTTTGCCAGGTTACTGAACTAAATATTTTGTCTAGAGTCAGGTATTGCGACACTTTTTGATATATTTCACAACAATAGGCTTATCTTCTGTGTATTGTCTTGAGACTTAGAATAAAAGTTATATTTTGATAGTTTTTATAATTTTACTTAACAAATATCCTTAACAATTGTTCCTAACAGCTCTCATTTGCCTATTAAGGGAGTAACAAGGAGATGTGCCGATGTTCTCAAAATAAAATGTAGAACAAAACTGTGTTGTAAGGAGTGCAGTGTTCCATTATGTAAATACTCTTTTACACTCTAACATTTATAATTTTCTTAAATATGAATACTACTACAACAAATTAAAATTTTGGCCAATAACTAATAGTTATTTTGTATGTTTTCTTGTTTTTCATTTAACGGCCGCTGGAACAAACCCTTTGGTATCCCACATCATTACCCCCCACCCCACCATTAAAAAACTATTTTCTCTTCTAAAACCATTCATCTATTGATTTCATGTTATATAGTTTATAGATGATTATTGATTTGGTATATAGTAAGCAATTATATACTACAAAAAAAATATTAAAAATAATTTTAGCAAAAAGTTGAAACTGAAATATTTAAGGTGATTTTACCTTTAAACCACAAACATTCTTTTTTAATAAATGCTGAACAAATTTTCTCACACCCATACAATAACATGAAAACAAAAATATACTGTAAATAAAACAATTTATAAAAAACAATATATACAAATTTTAGATTTGTATTTCTTTATCATATACAATTTAGTTTAACAGCGAAAAAAAGTTAAAACTTAATTCAAGAATTACTAATGTGTCTATATTTTTCAGAAGGAATATCACAATAAAAATTTTAAAAATATGGCATTTATTTGTTTAGGATATCAAAAATTATGGAACTATCGAGTTTTATTATAATATGGGTAGAAAAAAAAAATCATGTATAGGTTAGTATATGCTCTGATAGTACTGGGGGAGGGAGGGGTACTGAGGTCTCTTATCTAACTTAATTGATGAGTGTAAAAATATGTTGATAAAATTAGCATAGTTTAAAGAGATGAAGTTGGTCTGGATGTAAGGAGATTGTGGAGTTGCTGGTAGTGAAATGGGAGACGATTTAGCTAAGGTATGTTCATCAACTCCATTGCAGGCCAAAACAGATTCAGTAAAACTATAATTAGAACCTGCTCTGTTAATATAAATTTATACTAGTGGAAAAAGAAAAGACTAGATTGTAAAAAAAAATCTTTCTAAACAAATTTGATAAAGGTGGTTTATAGTACTAGGAGGAAAGGATCTGAGAGAAGCGATAGGTATAACAGTGTATCTGATCAATGTAGGATTTAGAGAAACAGCTGAGCATTTTGTTACAGTCTATTTTGTTATAGTTAGGGTATATTAGAAAGAAATATGAAGAGCTTGGTGTGAAAACATTGGATGTTAACCCATTGAGGAACGATATAAATATGGCAGGGCGGTCACCGCTAGTACAAATTAATTTCAGCAAAATCATGGTTGTGCAACTTTGCTTTTTGAAGCTCTATTTGACCTGTTTTATTACCAAAAATAATTTTTTGTAGATGATAATTAAATTTTGTATGCTACAGCCAAAAAGAAGACTCAAAAGGATATAAAAAGAATCTTACAAAATCTTATCTAAAAACTTAATAATTTGAAAACTCAAATATTGTTTTTTATAGTACAGTAATTATGTAATGTCAGATAAACTTAATGTTATATAAGGGTCAAAATTTTTGCGACTAAACATTGATCAAAACCTAAATTGGAAAATACATATTCACAAATGTCTAAAAAATTAAACTCTGTCTGTATTAGCATACAAGCCCTTTAATAAAGTTTCACATATTGATTAAATGAAAGCTGTAAACTACGGTTACTTCTTTCCTTTTATTAAACATGGTCTGGTACTATGAAGGATTTCGACACATGCATTACAAATTTTTTTTTAAATCAAAAAAAGTTCTATTGATCATTTCTCTTTCTAAACCTAAAACCTCATTAAATCACTTTTCAATATATATATATATATATATATATATATATATATATATATATATAATCATGATACAATCTCTATATATAAAATATAAATAAAAATACATGTGCGTTAGGATCTTCAAATCATGACCACTTTATAAGAAATAGAGAAAAATTAATTTGTCCTAGACACAGATTAAAAACATTTAAAACATATCCATATTACAGAATGCTTCAAAAAGAATGCCACCCGATTTTGATGACATGAATTTATTACATTAAAAAATTAATATAACATTATATAATTATACAATATTCAAATTAGCTTTAATATTTTATAATAAATGTTCAAAATGACTTCCTGCGTTTGTAATGCAGGTTTGGAGACGTTTCATAACATTTGTAGCCACTTTTTTTAGTGTTTGCTCAGTAATGTTTGAAATCTCACTTTCAATGTTATCCTTCAATTTGTCAAGTGTATGAGGATTGTTTTGAAAAAACTTACTTTTTAAATACCCCCAAAGGAAAAAGTCTGCAGGAGATCTGGGGATCTTGGAGGCCACAATCCATTTGATATCACAAGATGGCCACAAAAATCTCATAACATATCCAGCGTTTCATCATTAGAAGTATCACATGTTGTGTTATCCTGCTGGAACCAGCAGTATCGTTCGTGTAAATCTAATAAGGCTATAACAGTTTTTTTTTTTAAAAAAAGGCCCTATAACATGACAACGGGAGATCGCACACCAAACACCTTTTACAAATAATGTTTGGTGTTAAGGCCTGTTAGTGGTGGTTTTATCTGATCAGTTTGTATTTAGTCTCAGATTTGACTGCTCAAATCTAGTTTTTCGATTGATTTATTTTCTTAGATTATAAATTTAGTTTCCAACATAGCCTTAGGCTACTAGGGTATGTTGGTGTTTGTTTCTTAAATGTTCTAAGTTTTACTCTCGAAACATTGTGTATTTATTTTTGTATACACAAATTATGGTAATGTTTAATTAAACCATATTAATAATAACAAGGAAATATACTTGCAATGGATCCTAACCAGTCAATCACTCAAGGAAATGAGAGAGCAGATAAACTGGCAAGACTGCCATTGCATATGGCACCTAAACCACAAAGAGTGAAAATATTGACGGCTGGCATAAATTAAATTAAGAAGTTGCCCAAAACTATTTGGGAAGATATTTGGGGAAACTCCCTTGTGGCCAAAAATTTCTACGGGGTTCAACCGAAGCCTAGTTATCTTGAAATGACACCAACATCAAAAGACGGACCCGAACATTCACATTCAGGGCTAGAATTAATTTCTGTCTTATGAGGCCTCTTATGACATAAGCAGAATGAGGGGTCGCATTGTCATGGAGAAGCACAACATGTTTTCCTCTTGACAGTTGTCCTGTCCAGCGGTCTTTAATTGCCTTTCTTAGTCTGTTCAAGGTTACACAGTAAGCTGCTGGTTAATTATTATTTCGCTTGGCATAAACGCAGTATGCACTACACCTTGTCGAAAGAAAGAGTCAACATCATTTTTACTGATGATGAAACTTGTCGAAACTTTTTTGAAGGAGAAGATTGAGCAAGTGCCCATTCATATAAACTTTGTTTTTAAGGAATGAAATGATGGACCCAGCATTCATCTCCAGTCACAATTCCGTCCAAAAATTCATTGCCACCCCTGTCATAATAATGCAAGAACTGCAGTGTCCATTGAAATGCTTTTTTTTGTGTGTTGTGCAGTGAGTAGGCGAAGCACGCAAAGAGTGCAAACTTTTTGAAACTTGAGATGATACTGTGCACATTTCCATGAGAAATATTCATCTCAGTTCCGATTTCGTCGTTCGAGATTCTTCATTTTGCAAGAATCAATTGTTGAACATTGGCATCCTTGACCGAAGTCGATGACCTTCCTTGCGTACATTAATCCTCAATTTCACTACGGTCATTTTCAAATAACTCCCACAATTAATTTTGCAATGGCCTGGTGAGAAAAAGCTTTTTTCACGGTAAACTTCACTTAAGTGCTGAAACTTCACTTACAGCATGATTACACTTTCGAGCCCACAGAAAATGACCAACAGCACAGATTTTCAATTTGGATGCAACTTTCAAGTGACATTATTACTTGTATTTGTCACTCAACAAAGAGATCATAAAAATGTTATAGATGATTTTACAAAAGTTTAAACATGTTACCAACAGCTGTAATCAAAATGTACCTCTAACAAAGATCAATACAAATATATGGAACTTAGTTTTTGACTGTCCTTCGTATGTGTATGTTAACAATGCTTATACAATGTATATTGTTTATTAGCTGCTCTATATAAATAAATTTAAAAAATAAACAATCTAATAGAGAAACAGAAATCTTGAAACATATATTATCGGAATACTGGAATACATGTGCTGCCAAAATCCAATGAACAAAATAATAATACAATATACAAAATAAATTAACAATATTATGAAACAATGAGTCTAAAAGGATTTCTCCAAATGCTAATAATAAATCTTATGGAAGGGAAATGTCTTAACCTGGAGTTTTCAATTCTAACTTTATTAAAAAGTGTTTTTCCAAGATTTATGACATCACAAATAAATATATGACATAAAACTTCTCATTTATGACTATAAAATATAATTGTATCAATAATTTATAAATTAAACATCTATTTATTTTACCTGTATAAATAAAGTTATATTTACCTGCTAATTAGGTAATGATCGTACATAAAACAAGATCCTTCTTCATTAGCATCACAAGTTCTCAACCAATGAGTACAAGCATCATCTAGAAGTACACCAAACAAAATTGGTCCTGGTACCATGCCACCAAGGCGCACTATCATCCACTGGGTCCCCACAGCTAGCGACGTTTGGTCATTCTTTACACATCTGGAACAATAAAATGTACACTTGACATCTTTGCAGTTGGGAGTTGGACATCATCCTTGAACATGCTGGCTTTCCAAAAAGGATCTGCCTACACAACTAAAGATAGGAGCTTTACAAATCATAAAACCAGAAACTTCCTCAAGATCTATATTGTTGGTTCAGTTAACCTCAGCAACAAGGCAGGTGCTGGCTACTAGTGTCATGAATTGGATGAAAGATACTTCATTCCATATGACATTACGTCAACCATCAACTCCAAACTTCTGGTCATAAATGCTGCATTAATATTTTGTTTATCACTATCATCAGCCAAAGTTTGAATTCTTATGGACTCCACATCCACTCTTTGAGTAATACAGGCAAAATAGATTTTCAATTATTCAGTCCAAGCAACTGAAAATCGGGATTTCTTAAGAAAACTTAAGAACAAGAAAAATTGGTTTTTTAGTGGATGCCAAGCCACTGTGCCATACCAGGAAATGGACTGGTTTTGAGACTGGCTTGTCATCTCTTTCCAACACTTTCAATTTGATAATATCTAAAAAAATTACAAATCCTTTATAGAAAGAGAGATTAATTCAATCTGGAAAAAAGTTGGTAAAACTGGAGGAATGGGAAACCTTTTATGGAATACTGTAATTGCCATTCTGAACCAGAATGATAAGAAGACTTCCATCTATTATAGCACCATTTTGCAGTCTGAGCCAGGACAGGCCACATTGTTATTGTTGCCTATTTATATGCATTTCATCTGGCGGATGATTCTAAATGCAAGGCAAACATGGAGGCAAGTGAAATACTTGTGCACATCCTGCTGGAATGTCCGATAACACTGACAGTTCTGCTGTCGTCACTATAAAATATGCAACCATAATCAAACAAAGGAAACAGGACCAACTTAACAGGCAAAGCTCACCTTAGTAGATATAAGGTATTAACGTTTAGTAGTGTCAAAGATAACTAATAATGTTAAATAGATGCAGATATCCAATTAAAATTATACAGGTTTGCCCTTCACTAATTCGGAGATAGTGTCTTACCAACCAAACTGTTAAAGCAGTAATACTTTAATTCACAGGATTTACACACTCATCCATATTGGATATCTATAAATTTGAAGATCGTGAACTCCAATGATTAAGAATAGAAAATATATCATAAATATAATATAACAAAAACAGCAGTGGTCTAATAATTGAACCTAGCAAGGACTATATTTTTATTTCTAACTAACTAGAACATGTTGTATTCGGCCCAATAACACGTTGATTGTGTCTGCAAAGAAACGTTTTATAAACCATTTTAACATTGATGTGGAGAAATTTTAACTTTTGAGTTTACTGATCAAAATTTCATGAAAAACAGAATCAAATGCTTTAATGTAGTCAAACAAAGGCAAAAGTGTAACCTCTCTTATGTCCCATAGCCAAACTGTATGTCATCTGAAATTCTTAACAGAGTGGTTGGTTGTCCTATAGCCTTGTCTCAAACCCCAACTGAAACTCATCAAACAGATTATTGAATTTCGAATGTTATTGGTTATATAGATGTTCCAATATCTTTAAGAGCACACAAAGTAATAGTAAGTGGTAATAGTAATAGTCGTATGTGCTAATTTCTTTGGTGAAAAGCTTCACCAGAGACGATCACCATAATGTGGAAAAGGCCATTTTGTAGGGAAAAACTAAAAATCTTATTTATTAATGGAATAATTATAAAAAGAATTACTTAATTAGAAAAATAGAAATTTAATTAATTCCTTTAGCTTCCAAGGTAACTCTACTCACCACTTTCAAAAAATCAGAATCAAACACATGGTGAAAATAGAAAGGCTCAAAAGGAATGGCAGGAAAAGAAGACTAATAATGAGAAATTGTATTGTCGTTAGAACTGCAATCACCAGAACAAAAAACAAATAAAGAATTCAAGTAATCCAGTTTATGACTGGGATGAATACTTGTGGAGAGGGTCTTCTGGGCATTGATGGAGGAGAAGTATAGGAGACATTGAGCCATCGGAGTTGACTGACCCTGTAAGCTTGCATGAAGAAGTGTATTGGTTTTGCATAAAAATATATTGTCTATTTATCTAAGCGGTGTGAGATAACTTGAAATTTGGATAAAGAAACTATATAGTAGAATCCATTATTTTAAAGAATATTAAATTTTTAAATTACTGTATTTTTATATTTCAAATTTCAATTTAATGTCAACACTTATTGATTATGTGATTACATATTTCTTTAATATAAAGGTGCTATCCATCAGAAGAAGACCTGAAGACAAGCCAAATATTAATATATTTTATTCAAACATTAAATAAAGTAATTATTTAAATAAGTATGACCTAAAACAATCTATTTTTCTTTTACTTCAAATCATTCTTGCCTGATATGTTTCTATTAGACACAATCTTTAAATGCATAAAGTATATTGTTTGGCGTCTATTCGAAAAAAAAATTCATGTGTATTTTTATGGTGATTATAATAGAGCGAATTAAAAAAAAAACCATATTTATAAATCTCTAAATCCTTAAGACAATTGTTTTATAATACATTAAGGAAGTTAATTTTAATACCAATTAAGTTCTCCTTGTGGATTTATTGTGTTGATCTATAAATTAGTAACAATTACCCCAAATAATCGCCATGGGAAAAAAAAAAGTTGTTACACAATACAATAAAATGTACAATAATAATTGCTGCTTTGATAATGTTAACTCCTTTCTGTTATATATTGAATTATTGAGAGAATGCCTTTCAAGAATCTTCTCTGAGTCCCAGATGGAGGATCCAAGGAGAGTATATTCAAAATAGCCAAACTTCTGTCTCACGAAATTCCTGAATCCTTGCGTGCTAACAAAAAAAAATTTTTTTTTAATGAATGTCCCTACTGCCCTACTTGGTTCTCCTTCACTCTAAAGTAAAACCATTCATTGTTCATCATATACGTTCTATTTGACCTTAAAGATTGAATACATGAATTTTAAACACAAAGACTTATTGCTTTAAAATCTAATTTAAATAAATACTAACTCCCGAAACAAAATGATGTTTTAATCCCAAGTTGAAATTGTAAATATATAAAAGAGAGAGAGAGGGGTTTGAATTTAAAAATAATCTTGATCTGAATTAATATCTTAAATTGGCACTTTTTAAAATTAAGTATTTATTTAAAGAAAAATTTGCTCAGCTTATGGGCGCCAGATGGAATTAACTCATCAATTTTGAAAAAAAGAATACAAGTTAATTATTATTGCATAAAAAATTCTCAGGGTCGTAGATACTTTTAAAAGTGTACTTTTAAGTGGTTTTTCATAAATAATGAAACCTTATTTGTTGTGCTGAAACTGAACATGATTATTTATTATGGTTATACATATACATATATATTCATGGTACATTTCTTATTATTATCTGAAAGTCTCTATATCATGAATTTAAAATTATTTTGTCTTGAGGAGACCTAAATCCTTTTTAATGACTCTACGTTAATCAGTTGCAACTTTTAAGAATTATTTTAATTATGAGCTTTATTATTCTCATATGTCAAAGATTATGTTATTTTTATTTAAAAGTTAAATTAAGTTTTTTAAATTTACTACTTACAATACAGTTATTTATTCATTAAAACAAATTTTAACATATTTATATCAAAAGTTCTTTTATATACAAACTTTATATGAAATTGTCTATCATTCTTTGTTACCGCATGTGGTCATATCCATGGTGAGAGTCCTTTTTTGGTGAGCTTCCCTCATCTTGAACTGCAGTCTCCTTGTAGACGCAATTAACACGCCGACGATATCAATTGTCTTTTTAAATTCACAGTATTACGCACAAAGTTCATCACTCTACTGCAAGCTATTGTCCGAAAATCTCCTCGAACAAAAACACGCCTTACAACGTCAAATTCTGTCTCTAAACTTGTTAGAACATTAACACTACATCGTTCTAAAACTTCTATTAGACAGAAAACATATCTAACTAGGTCAGATGCCACAGTAAGACTCTACTTTAATATTTTCACTACATTCTTAAAAATTTCTTTAAATAAAAAGTAATAAGTCTGACTCTGTCAGATGTTACCTTCCAACTGTCTTTTAATATTTACACTACATTTTTCTAATTTAAAAAATGTCTTTCAACACAAACTGAATACATCTGACTCTGTCCGATGTTACCTTAAGACTGGGCAAACCGCATGTCTTCTTTTTCTAGATTCAACATAAGCGTCATTTCCAATGCACAAAGTCAGCTAAAAATTGTTCACATAAGTTGCACCACGGACACTGCTTAAATCATTTATATGACAACCTGTTCTGTCTGTTATCACCACATAATTATCACTTAAATATTTATTACAACTTACAACTAACATTTTATACATCAAATTAATATTTTGGAAATCTATATTAAATTTTATTTACCCTTGTTTTAATATTTATTTTCAGTCATTCATTTGACTCACGTGGTATTCTCTCTAGTCCAATTATAAATCTCCCGGTTTATTTTCATATTTCAAATCTTAATACAACCATTTCTTTGGTGTCCAAGTTAAAGTTGCTATTTTAGGTATCACAAAATTAACACACACACTCCTAGAAAATGTTACACTTATCTTACTTAAAGACCTTGTCAGAGTTACCTTAGTAGTCATGTTATTTAGGAGTTTGTGGAGCCCCTACTTGGTTAGTCCTCTCGCTGCATCAGTATGGTCTTCTCAAAAATGTATGGTGTTGACCCATCATGGTAAGATAAATGGAAGCTAAAAGGGCTTTTCAGAAAGTAAGTTAGGTTTCTGTTTGGCATACGGAGGAGTGGAAGTAGTAGCAAGATCTTTCCACGGTTGTGTAACATGAATTAGCACAAATGTTAGTGGGAAGGTCGTTGAGCCTGTTCTTGATTACTATTGTTCAAAATGGCCACTACCATTGTATATCCAGCTGATTGCAAAGTAAGGGCTGTTATTAACTTTCCATGGGAAAAGAACTGTATGGCAGTAGACATTCATCACAAACTTTGTGCAGTGTATGGAAAGAACATTATGAGTGATAGACTGGTGTCATTTATCCAGGGTTAAGCTCCATAGCTTAACAAAGAAAGAAGTGGACAACCATCTGTTGTGACAGATGAATTTGTTAGAAAGGTGGATGAGAAAATCCAAGAAAACAGTCATTTAAAAATTATGGAATTGTCGGACCTTTTCCTTCAGTATCACAAACAGTTTTGTATATACAGTGGTAACTGACAAGTTAGGTCACCTCAAATTTTGTGCATGCTGAGTGCCTAAACTTCTCACTCATGACGACAAAACTAAGAGGATGGATGGATGAGAAACTATAATAAACCTATAAAGCTCGTCCATATACTTCTGCACGTACACAAATCCTTTGGATGGTTTCAAATGGGAGTTGGTTGACTATCTTCAATAAAGCCCTGTTGTGGCTCCTAATGATTATTACCTTTTTCCTAACATAATAAAATTTTTAGGGTCAGCAGTTTGAAAATGATGAGGAGTTGAAGAACAGTATCAATGCATACTCAAAGGTAGAGTTCTACAAGAAGGGTATTCATAAACTTGCTTACCACTATGAAAGTGCCTTAATGTATCAGGAAATTATGTGAAAAAAGTAAGTTGGAGTTGTAATTTTAATTATTTGTGTATAATAAAAAAACCTCTTATTTTTGTATTTCGTCAATTACAAACACTTATACACATTACACAAGAGCAAAATTACACACGAAACACTTACACGTACATACGATTAAAATTGATTCATGAATCATTGTCTACGTCCTTACTGCACAGAGTCTCGAATATTACTGGTATCACAGCTTGACATTGGGAGGGGTTGAGTTACGTTATCTATTTGAGTTAACACGGTGTCGTTTGAGAAAACACCCTTAAAATATTACATCGATGTAAGAAAGGAAATTTCATGAACACATTAGAACAGTATGAAATATACAGATATTTCAAAATTGACAGTAACTTGTTGTTAAACGAAAAACTAAACTTTAATTCCAATGCATTGTACGACACTTCCACCACGGACGCGACGCGGCCGTGTATCTTCCAAGCTCCAAAAGATCCCCTCCACATTGTGCTTATATATGTTTTGTTGCTTCTGATGCTCTACTTTCATTGCAAGTCAAGCATTTCAACACTTTTTCAATTCTTTCACAATAGTTGGGTCATTCTGAGCTTTGTATGATATAGTCCTAACATAATTTACTTAACATAATAACTTTAATTAAAAATATATATTCCTAACACCTAGTACAATTGGTAGTGAGCTAGATGAGATGCTAGAACAATGGTGATGAGAATTTAATGTGCTAACCACAATTACTGAAGTGAAAAGACATCAAGTCCCTTCCACGTTTAAGCCCTTCAAGACTGTTAAGCAATGGAGTTAAGTTAGGAATTTTGTGTGTTGAATAGAACTAATGATGGCAACTTGTTATTAAAACATCATTTTGTAAAAGTGTATTTTTATTATTGTAATTAGTATTTCTTTAATTATTAATTTTGCTGTCATATGTAAGTTGATTACCTTAAAGTAGCATTGACAGTTGGCATAGCTGCTACAAAAGTAAAAAACAATGTCAAGTAAAGAAAGATTAGGAAATGAGGCAAATTCGGACATGGGAAGATGCAAGGTTGATTGGTCGCTTGGTATTCATGAGAGCTGCTAATATTATTCACACAACTGCAGTTGTAATAGTACTAAAACAAAGTTATAACAAAATAAAAAAACAATTATTTAATTTTTTTAAGATAAAGCATCATTTTTATATACATTAGTTTGTAGAATGTAATGTATAAAAAAATATTTCTTAGATATTTTCTTAGAATGTAATATTTAAAAAAATAGTTTAATACCTGGAATTATCAGTTTATAATTTATTTAAGTCTACGCAATTCTGTTTTTTAACACACTACAGCATTGTTTTTCTGAACACTAGGTTTCTTCAAGTGTAGCACTTAACATTTAAAACAAATACATTAACAATGACATACAACATGTTATTACTGTAATCAACTGTAATGAGCTACACTTGTGGAAACTTCAATAACCAAATGAATGAAAACACAATTTTCCACAAAAAATCACTTTATTTGTGCTACACAAATACAAGATGATGTTTCAATGACTAATTCATCATTCTCAGCTGCCATATATGTTTAAAGCACTGAATGTACACTAACTACATGTTTCGCAACATTTTATGTCATATTCACCCTCAGACATTTAGCAGTTAAGGATGATGGCTTAGTCATTGAAACGTTGTCTTGTATTTGTGTTGCACAAATAAAGTGATTTTTTGTGGAAAATTGGGTTTTTTATTCATTGGTTACGTAATATAATATACAACAAAACATAGAACAAAATCTGTGTATAACATTTTGTTGAGGCTGTCAAGACTGCTTATAACACAAAATATGAGATTTCAATTTACGGATGGCTTACTTCTTGTACTGTGATTATGACTTACCATTCATTTTGATCACAGTAGTAGTAAATATTATACTGTTACTCATTGATATTCCCCCCCCCCCTTTTTGTTTAAAGCAAAAAATCTCTCGGTCATCATAACCTTATAAAAGAAGGAAGAAAAGAAAGACTCCTGGAATACTCTAATAGCATCAGTATCAGAAGAAAACAAGAGTTTGTCAAGAAAGACCTGTTAGGAAAGATGTAAGAGAGGGATCTAACCCAAAACTACATGAAAAAAGGCATAGATCCAGCTATGATCCCTTAGGATTGTCAACCCTGTGGTCACTAAAGTGAGCCCAGAGTGTTCCGTCGATGAGTATAAACCTGGAATATTGCAGTTACCTTTACTGAAAAGCGATACCTCCACTACTGTTAGGTATCTATATCTGGGATACCAATTTATTACAAGCTTATATACTGCAGAGCTCTTCCGAGCCGAAGCAAGATGTTTTTAATGGTGATGTTTTGTTTCAGCAACTGGTATTAGCAAAAAACTCCTTGTTTGGCTTACATGAGAACTTGTATCCTGAAATGTTAAACAGGGTCAGGGCTTGGATCAATGTGTTTGGTTTTGGTAGGCACCTGGAATTCTTGGGTCAGGTGCAGTCTCAGCAGTTCAATACTACCGATAGTAATACACTGTGAGAGCTCTCAAAGAAAGATATAGAGTTTTTGAACAAGCATTAGCTCCACAAAAATTATATGTTACCATCCCTCTAACACCCTCTGGCAAGCCTAGGATTTGAACGATTCAATGCGTCTTATTGACTATAATTAGGTTTCGGAAACCTCTCAAGACAAAATCCATTCTAAATCCATAATTAACTCACAACAATGCGTATATAATTCCATATATGGAAAATTGAGCCGCCCCGCTGAATCTTTAATAAAAGCACTGCATCACACTGATAGTTTCGACCTTCATAGGTCATTATCCTTTATTAAAATATCTCTTACAATAATAAAAATGTATCCAGATATAGCTTTGAACATAAATACTGTTTTAATGTCTTACATGCAAGGACCCCTGCATTCTTGCTTGGTGAGGCATAGTAATTTTGCAGACTTTCATAACGAAGCTTTAAGTTCCTTTTTACCTACCTCCCAAGACTTGTTTTACCGTCCACAAGGACATGGGAAAACACTGTACAATTATATTAAGGAATCTTCACAAATTTTGAAGTTAAGTAAGTCCGAATTGGAGGTCACAGATGTCATTTTTGAGGGACATGCACCAGATGTCAGCAACTGCTTAGTTTTTTGGCCAGGCCAAACAATTTTGCTGATTTGGATCACTTGTGTGCACAAGTTAATAACATCATGTACAGTGATAGACAAAGGGCTCCACCATTAAAAATCGAGCTGCCCCGAAAATTCAAATTAAAGACCAGAAAGGCCTCAGGGGTCTGTTACAGTTGTGGACACTCAGTGCATAAAAATCCGGAGTGTTGGAACCGACCTGTAAGAGGACTGAAGCAGTAAAAAAAATGAGGGATGTTTAGAAATTAGTTGGTAAACCCAAACTGGTAAATAATTTTAAAACCAACTTCATTACGACCTGTTTGACATTTCTTTCATAGGCCCACCTTTCCAAAAATGACATAGTGTCAGACAAAAAGAGACGATCTGTAATCATAAATTTAAAGACAGTTTCATACCACATTGTTATTGGTGTGGGTTATCCGGTATATCTGGGTGTGTAACTCACATAATCCAATATAAATTTAAAAGTTTGTAGACTTATTTTGATGAAATTTAAAATATTTATGTGTTTTTAATCAGGAAAGAGACACTAGAAGAAAAGATCTGAAGCAAGATCACAACCAGTAGTAAGATACAAAAGAAGATATGACAAAGCTATTGAAGAGTGGCTAGTTATACATCATGATGAAGGATATAATATGAAATGGAACATAAAGAAAGGAGCCACAACAATGGTGTATAAAGTGTATAAATAAATTTTAATGTATAAATCAGAGCATGGACAAGGATAAAAAAAAATCTGAGCAGACTGCAGATGACACAGCTATGAATTACAAATGAAATAGAAAATGTTACAAGAATTAATGGAATAAGGAATGTAGACCTTCAGGACAGGCTCAAGATTGAACCAAGAGACAATCAAGAGAAATTTTTAGGGTCATGTAATGATGATGGGGGAAATTAGAATGCCTAAAATAGCTCTATAGAGAATAGAAAAGAGAAAAACATCTATGTGTATGGGAAGGCAATGAACAAGCTCAGGAAGATACGCAAGCCTAGGGAGTAACCTTAAGAGTGGCAGAGGAGGAATAGTTGTAGAGGAAGAGGTTATGCCAGATGACCTGCCGATGCTGAAACGCCAAAAGATGTTTTTAAACACCCTGAATTAAAATTTACCAACAAATTTTGTAAGCAAATAATATGAAAGTCTTGTGCTGATAATAGCAATTTTGTTTAAAATGTTAAATCAATTTTACATACATTAAACTATTCAACATTAAACTAGCAGTAGCAATATTTTAATTAATTAAAATCATATAAACATTAAAAAATTTAATTAAAGATAACTAATATGTTACCGTTGTTCGGTACCATGATATTACGAGCGACTGAAACTGATGTGTGACATCCAGCATGACAAGGTGAGAAATAAAGTACATTATTTGTGCCACAAGTTGGACTGTATTCACTCTTCTTACAGTTACAGACATTGTTGCAAGAATTGTTTATTGACAGGATTGTTCTGAAAAAAAAAGAAGAAGTTTTTAAATATTATAATATCATTAAAAAGTTAGATTGAGAGATTATTATTAGTTTATATTTATTATTTAGTCGTAATATGGAAATCATACAAAATTTTAATCTGTGTTTTTAGCAAACTTTGATATTTCATATGGCCTAAGCAATCCAAAGAGATAATTTTTTAATTCTTTCAGACTGTTATTATTTTGTAAACATGATAGCAGTCATGAAAATTAAAATAAAGTTGAAATTTGGGATAGATGAAGTTTTTACTCTATATAGTGAGCTGGATGAAAAATGTCAAGAGAAAACTTGAGACTTGAATTTGAACAAAGAGTAAGGTAGTTTTAAAAGCCTGTCTAACAAATTCAGATCAAAATTGATCTATGATTGTATCAGAATCACATCACGTCTAAGGAGTAATGAGAATGAATGTACAGACATGCTGGCTAACATAGCTTTTGGACCTGAGTTGTTCTGTAGGATATCCGAGAAGCTGGCTATACACTTGGGTTCAGTGGAGGTGGAGGTCTAGGTCTCCAAACTTTCACTTTGCACTCCCTCTAAACAAATGCATCTAACCTTTTCTCATTAGACAGTGGTAATAAAATGAAGGTTCATTAACCATTCATTGGGAAGCATATGTGGAAGAAATGTGGCCTGAAAGAGAATACTGCATAGCACTTGATTTTTGAATATGAATGGCTCAATCAGGGAAGGACTGAGACCCATGGATATTTGATAAACTAACAACAGACAATCCCTCGAGACAAGATTCAGAACTTCATATAGCTTACAGGTCTTTCTGGGGATGTCTAGGAGCATCAAACTATCTACTTTTATTTTGGAGAGCATAAGCTCTTGTAGATGATGTGCAAAAAGAATAGACTGCTCAATTGAAGAACAAAAAATTCATATAGAAATGCAGACTAATTTGATAAAACATTTCAAAATACCAAATAGTATTGCTCGGTCTTCATCATATTGAGGCAGCTACACTGACTGCAAGATGAAGATTATGGCAGGCCAAGTGTTATGAAGCTCTCCCATCTCTTGCCGGCAGACAGCTGAGAGAGGTGCTGCTGTCTATACCACCTATTGACTGTGGAGTTTATCTGACTTTTAGACATATGCAGTGAGGAGAGACCAGCCAGTTGGGGTAAAGTTGTTCCCAGTTTTGCAAACCTGTTGACTGCTTTATTACCCGTTATTATTATTATTATATCATTTATAGGCATTAAATGTTATTATTAAATGTATGATTATAAACATTGTCAGTAATGTTAATAAACAAAGGTGAAACTTGATTTTACAAAGCTACATTTAATTTACCATCAATCACAATGTTTACAGTTTGCAATAAGGAGTTCATTTATTTCATACATCGGATGTTTCAGTAGGAATTTATACAATTTAATTTTTAAAAACTTAATAAGGATATTTCTAAATTCCATAGGTAATTTATTTAAAAAACTTAAACCTAAATTAATCTACTATACAGAACATCTATAAATGTTATTGTTTAAGTGACTAGAAGTTCATTGAAATTTTAACAGCTACCCACATTGAGTCAGATTGACTGTGCCATGGCCTTTGAAATGAACTTATTATTTTATATCCTGTACACTTTGTTCAAGTTATTGAAAAAAAAATGTATAATTGGTTGTAAATACACTGATTATAAGTTTGTATGAACTGCTCTCGATTAACATACTCGTTACTATAAGGCGCATTGACTCCAGCAAATTTTTCATTAGGGCAGACAAAGAAGAAAGTTGATGCACAAAGCATAGCTAAAAGAGCAGTGCAGATGCAGAGTTTAAGCATGCCTATGAATTTCAGCTCAAACTTCTTGACAATGCCTCCGCCCACCATTGTCCCCATCATTGCACTTGGGATTGTCACAACACCTGTAGAGATTCAGAACCAATTATTTTAATGTGTTAATTTAGTTATAAATATATGATTTTATTATTTTTATTTTTCTACGAATAAGTTACATTGATCTCACAATATCAGGTATGAAATTTGACAATATTTATAATAATCATTCAAAACCTGTGATTCTAATGCATAATATACAAAGAATAACTAAACAAATTAAACAACAACATAAAAAGGAACAAACAATTAGTGTACTTAACCACTAATCAGCGACTGTTGTCATTATTAAAACAGCACCTCCTCTACAAAGATTGGAACTCCGACACAGAATAGAACATGTTAAGTATTTTTATTTAAAAAAATAAGATTTTATGTTTTTGTGTACTAGGACATCAATTTAACTTTTATCCAACCATTATGTTAATACTGATAGACAAATATTATTTTACATTGTTATCATTCTGAGACATGTTAGAATGCAGTGCTTAGTGTTATCATTGCTAAGTAACACTAGTGTGCATGATTTAACTTGCACTTCTACTAATGGCCAAGACACAAGAACCAGTTGCAAAATAGTATCTCATGGAGTTAAGATGTGCTGCCAGACCTGAAATTTTATTGTTCTCAACCACCTCTATTAAGTCAGACAATTATTCATTTACTTAAAACTAATGTTGCATATGTACATAGATCAGATCTATATAATTAAAATATACTTCAATATATGTCAAAAAGCAAAAATTTCACAAGAATATTAGTAATTTCATTTTCATGCAGTATTAGAACCAGCTAATACAATAATTGTAATTTGTCATTTATCCCAAATCAAATTTTGTCAACATAATTTGTTCCTTCGGGATGGACACAATTAAATTTGTTCTTTATTTGCAAAGTAAACTGAAACTTATAAACATAGAAGTAACACTTGTACATCAGTGGCAATATGATTGTTCAAAGTTCATTTTGTAAAATATTTCATTCTTATAAAAGCGATTTTTTAAGCTGAACTATTTTCCTGAGTGACTTCTAAAATGTTAAAAATGATTTCTAACTTAGTTGAAGATTCTATTCCTATTGATTTTTTCTAAGCTACAGTATTGTTTGTTATATATGTTTCACGACATCACAAGTCTACATCACTTATTAGCCCCTTCAATTGGCTTAATTTTAGTCAATATAATTACCATAAATTTCAACTATTACTCACCTGTTTAATACAATAAATAAACATTATAAATTTTGTGTTTACTTTCAAAATAGCCTATTGGAATTAAGCCAAAAATATCTGATTATTTTTCGTTTGTAAACCATTAATCGCTTTATTAAACAAAATAAAGCAAAAAATTATAATATTTTCAATTTTTTACTAGTACAATTTATTGCAATTTATATTGTAATAAATTTTAGGGAAATAGTAGTAGAACAAAAAAGTAAATCGGATAAAATAAAATGTATAATACACAAGGACTTGAAACTAGGCTAGGCCAAAGAATAATAGAAAAAATTTAGTATGAAATCAAAGGAATGAATTAAATAATATGTTAGGATAAACAAAAACAATAAATAATTAAACTCGAATAATAATAGTTGAATAAACAATAACCAATAGGTGACCATCCAAACAAATCAAAGGAATGAATTAAATAATATGTTAGGATAAACAGAAACAATAAATAATAATAGTTGAATAAACAATAACCAATAGGTTACCATCCAAAGTAGATAGATTAAATAATATCACAAACACCAATCGTTAATAAACAAACTAGGTACACACTTCTCATATAACATATTTATTTCCAATAAAAACATACTTGAAAATGCATTAGGAATCATAACTAAAGGAGAAAATTAACTTACAGGGAACACAATTGTGGGTTATTTGTATAAACAACTAATAATTTGATAGTTGAAGCATAGAATTAATATCCAGCTGGTATGCAAAATTGGCCGTCTAAAATGAACTGTGTGACATCATAAAAAAAGAGAGGAGTTGGAGTTGCCACATACAATTACATATCCAAGGAAGTATAAAAAGGGAAGTTGTTTTAGTGGAAAATTGAATGTTTTAAAAGAAGATTGTTACAAATTTAAAGATAATTTATATTAAAATAGCATGTAAAAACACAATGTGAGTTGTGATATGACTGTAAAGTAAAAATTAAATTATACAAAATTTCTTAAACAACAGTGAAAAGTATAACAAATCCCAATGAAATTTAAAAAAGGAATTTAATAAGAAGAATAAATATTTAATATTGCATTATTGTAACCACCACCATTTTCTGCAAATAATTCAGAAACATAAACTGTTTTATAGTACTATCGGAATTTTTATAGCGACAGTGAATTTAAAAAATCATAAATATCATTATAAATAGATCTACAAAACCAGTAGACCGTTATTTTCTTTATAATTTATGAAAACATAAAATAAATATCATCTAAAAATAAAAAATAAACATTTAAATTGTTTTTAATTTGTTAAAGTTAAAACAGAAAGTTGCAAACCTTAAAGATTATGTTGCCGTTTCTCCTACAATAAAATAATATTGAGACTATAGTAATTTAAACATTAAATAACTTTTATATATATATATATATATATATATATATATAAAAGTTTATAATAAAAAAAACATTAAAAAATAATTAGCTTAATATTTTTTTCCTAAAAATAAATACCGATATTGAAACTCTTAACCGATCTTTAATTATAATCTTAATCTAAATTGTTTATAATGTTGGACATATAAACAAATAAAATGTATACTGTAGTATTACTTATCAAATACATTTAAAGTGGTATTAAAAAGAGAAGTTTATTTGCCTTTCACTTCTAGGGGTATTAAGCACTCGTAGTATCTTCATTATTATTATCTTTTTTTTTTAATAGACACTGCATTGCACTATACATATAAAAATAATTTAATGTATTGTTAATATAATACAGTAATTATATATTTTAAATGAACCTTTGACAAAACATTTATATTTTACAATACTTATACTTTTTTTTTTATTATTCAATTACTTAAATAGGCGATCAATCTTCTCCTTCCTCCAAAATATTGGTAGTTTTTTCTTCCAACTTTTTTCTCTTTCTGCGGCTCTTTTCCTCTGCTGTTCATTAAGTAATGCTGCTTGCTTATTATTTTCCTCTCTGTTGTGCCTCCTTGTATATATTGTTGGCAATTCTTGTGGGATGAATCATCATCTTAGAAATTACAATTTTTCACTCCCCCCAATTTATATTATAAAGTTATAAACATTCCGTCGGCCTATCAAAAGCTCTTCTGTTATATTCTCTACAATACACTCTTTATTGACTGAAAAAGCCCTTTCAAGATTTGCATTTCTATATGAAAGTATTGTAACAATTTTCACAATTTTTAATAGATTATAAGGTTTTTTGTTTGTTTAAGAGTTGACTCCAAAATTGATCAACTCTAACACTTTCTTTCCTACAAATAGTTTTTCAAAACACAATTGTCTTATCTGCATATTTCTTCATTTTCTCACAGGGCATTGTCTACAATACTGGAAAAAATCCATCTCGAGTCTAACAGAATTGTTGTTAAAAGACTTTCCATTCTTTAATTTGAAATTGAAAGATTACTAGCAATTTTAGGATCTAAACTTGATATTGTTCTAGTTAATGGTTCTTTTAGAGGGATTTTTCCTGTATTTTTTAAATAAATTTTACTATACATTGCCTGCAGTTTTACCAAAACTGTAAAATTTCAAGTTCTGAGACCTTTCGGATAATAATTTTTGTCACCTTATACCAAATTTCATGTTCATATCTTTATTTTTGTGGCCGCTATCGTGCTTATATACAGACAACAACAATACCAATGGATGGACAGCACTTTGAAAAACACTTTTTTGGTTTCCTGAGGACATAAAACCTTAAGATCGATGTAGAAACAGATATAGTTTTTTTTTTACGATTACCAAACTTGTCCTATACTAGGTAAGTAAAAATATTAAACATCATATCTATTTCCCCCTCCCCCACTCTAAAAACATATCACCTTATAACAAACTACATTTCCCCATGTCCATCTACCTATTCAAATATCTCAACATACTTGTCATAACCATATACTTTTTTAAAATTTCTATTCAAAGATATAACACTTACAGTAGCGGCCGGTGGTTAATGGCAATGGGAGGGCTCTGTTTTATTTTATACACGTAAGGGAAGGCATGTTATCAAAACATACACTACGGTTCAGAAAGCAGGCGTAACACAAGTGTTATTCACTCCATATTAAAAACATGTGGGGTCTACATAGCGATTATAAAGCAAAGTTTGTATAGCTAATAAAATAAAAATAAAATAAATGAACTATTTTGAGTTTTACTTATTACCATGTCAGGCCTAGGGGGTCCTAAATCTTTTAAGGCAATTTTCTATGTTCTATGTTTTTAATTCCTTGACTAATGATTAAACTTACATCATTTGTCACAACGTTTACCGTTGACATATTACTGGCAACGGCATCGGCATCTAATTTATGGTGGCTGCACTGACTGATGTCTGCGCGCGCATCTTCGGACTCTGCCCTAGAAGTCCATTACACGCTGTGTAAATGACGTCACGGCACCCTCAGCACTGTCTGCTGCTTGCCCCATATGACTAAATGCAATGAAACTGGGACGCTCTGGCCACCGTCCGAACTCCAGATTACATTCCTCAAATATTTTATATTGTAAAACTTCCGCTACAAATGATGGTGAAATCCATAGCGGCAATTCATAAATCATTTATCTCCAAAGAATTAAATACATATAGGTATTTACATTATTAAAATAATATTATCATTGGGGGGCGGCGTCCGAGAGTCCTTATGAGTAAGCCGCCACTGAACACTTACACACAAATACACTTCCGCACACAATCATTACAACCGATAAACTTACACTCAACAAAGTTTACCTTTAGCGATCACTTAAACTATACCTTGAAAACCTTGAAGTACTAATTCACCTATATTTCATAAACACTTAAAAAAAAAGACTAAATTGTTGTAATGTGGTTGCAGATGATGGCTCTGTATAGAGTGTTGGACCACAGATGAATGTTTTATTATTTTTGTTATTGTTATTATTCCATTTTTGTAATTAATTATATTAATATTAAGTAAGTCTATTGGAAGAGGGTAAAGGATAAAGGATGATTTATCTAAGATTAAGGTAAGTGGGTCTTGTAGATTTTATGACAGTTCCCATTATCTTAAGTTCTGAATTTTGGAGGGAGCGATTTTATAATTTTTGTCGTAAAGTAGTCATCAAAAGTGGCACCGATGTGGGTTGCTGCATGTTGTGCAAATTGGTTTTCTATATCCACGATTTTTACATCATGTCTGTGGGCATTCATCCAGGTGCTTAGATTGTCTGTGGTTAGGAAAATATATTAAGCTCGGCAAAACCTGCACTGTAGTTGGTAGATAACATTTTTTGTGCTACATGATTTTTACGATCTGTACGATGATCTTTAATTTAAAATTATTTTTTCCTGGAGGAATTATTGAAATTGTTGGAAGGAAGATGTATTTTGCATGTTTTGCATCTTGGCCTATTGCATAGAAAAGAACTATAGAAAAGGTTAGGTTAGGTTAGGTTGGAATCAGGAATCATGGGATGAACTAAGGGTTCCTTCAGTATGTTGTTTAATCTCTGTAGACCTGGGTGATAATCAGTGACCAGAAAGATGGACAAGTTATCTTTTTTTCCTCAGTATGATATCTATGTTTTGTGCTAAACGAATTTGATTCCTAACCAGTTTCTCAGGACAACCCCTTTTTATCCCTTTTATGAATTTGTGTAGTTCATTCTCCTCAGAACAAATCCTTTTTGGTCCGATTGCCTGGCTATAGGGATGGCTCATTTTGTATTCATAGGATAGCTGCTGTCGATGTGGAGGTATTGTAGGTGATTTATCGGTTAAACATGGATGTTAGTTTATATTTTGCCATCACTTAGTTTTAGATTGATGTTCTTAAAGGTATAAGATATTACTTGTGAAGTAGATATAGTCCAGGTGAAATTTAGAATATGAAAATTTAGAAATACTTTCTACGAAATGATTTGAACTTAACTGTCCTGATGTCTAAATTAAAAGGATATCATTAAAGTATCTATACCACCAGAGAAGTTGATGGAGTTGCCTTCTAAGAAAAGTTTTCTCCAATTCTCCCCTGTATAGGTTCGAATAGGATGGAATCATTCTGGTATCTGTTGCCGTTCCTTTTATTTGTAAAAAGTTTTTGCCTTGTAATTAGAAGTTATTCCGTTAAAGAATGAACTTAGCACGGTTCATCTATGTGCCCTATTAAACTCTAACCTAACTCCATAATTAGTGTATGAAACAAAGTGAACTTGTGTACAAGATACATGGCAATAATATAATTTTATTGATAAATAAAATGAATAAATATCTCATTACTCACCCATAACAAAAGCAGTAGCTTTCGATGAAAGATGAAACTGTGTTTGGATTATTTTAGGTATAAATGCACCAGAACCACTGATAATGATACCTTCACAACATCCTGCCAGATTTAGAAACACAAAACTAACGTTTCTCAACAGTTCACACATTGCTTTAGGTAACTCGTACAGATGTTCATATGCCTTTGTTCTGTCCACTTTAATAACAGTTTCAGACACTCTTGTAGCTTTCACAATTTGCCAACCTATTTGCAATACAAATATCATGTTATAATTGGAAGAATATTTATTAATAAAAACAAGTTGATGGACAACAGCATATCCTCAAACTGTAATGCCCTAAAAACGTTGATCTCTTGGGCCTTGTAGGAAAGGTTTAAATTGAATTGCTTTATTTTTTAGCTTCGGATAACGTATAGTATCTAAATACCTTATACTATATATACGTTAGTCAATTAACAGGTCAAGGAACTTTGCTAATTATTGTACTTCTTCAATGACTTTCTCAGCCATTTATGATTTATAGTGCACAAAATTTATTCAGTAAAACCCACTTTTTTATTATTTTTTGTTGTATAAAATGAGATTTTAGGAATAAATATGTATAAAACTACTTTAAAACTATCAATAAGTGGTGAAACACATAATAGAGTTGTATAACGTTACACTTATTAATTTAACTATAATTATTACAACACTGAACAATTTCTGATAGTAAAATATAGTTGTAGAATTATTTTCAACAGTATATATTTTTGTAAATAAATGTACAAAAGACATACAACTTATTACCAAATGGTATGTTTTTCTTTTGCAATTTAAATAATTTCTCTTCATTGAAAAAACATTTTTTTAGGAATCTGATTCAATTTGTCATGGCAATGTCATACTTTTGCGGCTAGGGGAAGGGATAGTTTCGAGACTTAAATGAAAGACTCAATGTAACATGTGATGCTCTCAAGGCCTGGGGTGTTGGTAGAAGATAGACAAAATCAAACCTCTCTCTCTCTCTCTCTCTCTCTCTCTCTCTCTCTCTCTCTCTCTCAGAGCCATCATTCAACCCGTGCTCATACTACTAGTGCTATCTCTCGATGTCATGAATAAAACTAGGTTTCTGTAACGGAGTAAGATATCTAGGATAATAACAATCTGGGATAAATATAAGTTTTTTCTTATCGTCACACGTATTCATTTGTTTTGAGCTGTTTTGCGATTAATCTCATTTTCAAAACACTTATATAAAACACAAAACATGTATAAAGTTATATTGTCTTTCTCATTTAGGGTTGCGTTATAACACACAAACAACAACAAATTATCCAAATCACAACATGGTTAAACCACAGCCAGTAAGAAAACATTTTGGCCACATTATAATGAATTTAATGAATATAATTCAAAATAAATTATAATATAATTATAACATATAACATTAAAACTTGTCCAATAGATAAAATAATATAATAATAAAAATTTTATAATTGTATCTATAGAATTATTTTTAATCAGAAAATAAAATTGGTATTAAATATACTGTAAACGAGTCTTGAGAGGCTGATGTCTACCAATAATAAAAATAATTTTCAATTCTTTTATAAAAGGCTATTAATCTTTCTTTTTATATTACTGTATCTCAACATGTGTCTATTACATTAAAATACAATAAAACATTACAAAAAATTTGTTCACAACATGTAGGCGTGACATATTTACATGAATATTGTTAAGAGAATAAGCAAATATTTTGGTATATATTTTAGGTTATTGAGCATAATTATTCTCAAATGTTAAAGAATTTAGATAGACGATTTCATAAAATATTATCAAAAAATATAATAAATAAATAAAGATAATGATTAAATACAATAACCTGGTATTCCAATTCAAAATACAATGGTATTCCAAACAGAATAACTTAAATAAAAAGCCTAGAGAAACTTTAAAAAAGAGGGAAATGGAATATGTAAATTTTGAAGATGATAGAGATGATGAAATATGTTTAGAAACAATAGGTGGTTATGAATATGATAGAGAGGATAATTTAGTGCAAGGAAGACAATGTAATGGAAGAAACAGAAGGTACAGAGATAGCAAAAACTAAAATGATGGAAACACAAGGAAATAAGTTGGAAAACAAATAAACAATTAAAAGAAGATGTGATAGAAAAAAATAGACAACCGAAGGAACAAATTAAAGGTACAAATACACAATTAGAAAAAATTAAGGAAGAATAAACAAAATATGGAAGAATTGAAGAAAGAATAAAAGGAACAGATAAGAAATTGAAAAACTTAGAGGAGAATATAAAAAATGAAAGACCAGCTCATATAATTGTAAGAGAATATTTTTCGGTGCTATAAAAAGATAGAATAATTTTGAAATGTAGGCCTCATAGAAATAAAGAGTACAGTAGTAAAAATATTATGTGACAGAAAATGTTTAATAGAAAAGGAACTACAGCAAAATAAAAATGATTATAATAAGGACAGCCTTGAAATTAAAATTAAAATTGGTAATAAGAATTTAAAGAACTGGTAGATACAGGAAGTAATGCAACATGTATCCAGCTAGAATGGTTGGAACAAAATAATACAAATTTGGAAAGATAGATGAGTTCTCAGTAACTGGAATGTATAGTATAACTGCCACAAGGAAAAGGAGTCATTGAATAACAAAATAATGTCATTGAGAGTTAAAATCAGAATACTAGAATATGATATGCAATGTCTAGTAGTACTTAACCTGTTACACAAGCTGATCATTGGAACAGATAGCCTAAATGATTTTAAGATGGAAATTAACTTCGATATGAATAATATAAAGATTAATATGATTGAGACAATAATAAGTTTTTGTAATTGTTTATAATTATAATGTGAAATAATATAGTAAATGGAGATAAATGGGTTACAAATAGATGAATTGAATTGGCAGGACTATAAGGTACAAGGATATGAACATAAATTTATGATTTCAATGATTACAACTTAGAAGATGATGAAGAGGTCAATTTTTACTGAGGAGGAACTAGCAGAAGAAACAAATAAAATTGAATTATAAATGAATTTCAAAAAGAACAGTTAAGCCAATTATTATTTAAATACAAAAATATATTTCTAAAGTTACCAGCCAAATCCAATCAATACTACTATGAAATCAAAATGTTCAACCACAAACCATTTTACCAAGGAAGTTGTCCTAACCCAATAAAACATCAAGCGTCAGTAAAGAGAGAAAGATAGAACAAATTTTAAATCAAGTCATTATAAAAGAAAGTCAACCTATAATATTAACCCTTTAGAAGTTAACCGTAACTGACTACATATTTTCTCAATTATGATTGACATTCAACTTGTTTTGACACATTAAAGTGGTCGTGATGGTGTAACACGAGATCAGTCAAGAGCAAAAGAAAGTGATAACTTACCTCAGTGAAATTTCCTTGGCCACATTTAGTTCCTAACCCATAGTTTTAAATATTATGGAATAACAATTGTTTGTATTAAGCAATGTCCAAATTTACTGTATTTATTTACTGATCTGAATTGTAGAAAAGGTCAAAGCATACCTAGGACTGTAGAGCCAGAGAAAAAAAAGATTTAACACTTTGCGTGATGCTGTCGTACTTCGCATGTTGGTAGCTATCATAGAAATATTCCTGCCGTCATACAGAGTATGATGCCCTATTTATATCTATCTATTTTCTCAGTATATATTTTTTTTTCGTTGCATCATAAACAGTCTTTTTCTTTTTCACTTTAGGACCCACATATTATAGTTTAAACAATGTTTTTTATACTTGAACCTATGCAATATAATGTGTTATCTTTCTCCCCCTTATCACATGACTAACCACACTCTAACCCAAGCAGTGCATAACTATGTACCTTGACCATACATTTAGTCTGACATCGAACGTTGATCTAATGACTTCGGTACAATGTCTTACCAGAAAATTGTCTGTTCTAGTGAAATCGACAGAATTATTTTTGAAAGTTCTCATAGGCTATTTCTAAAGCAAACGATCTTTAGGATTCATAAGATAAAAAACTATCTACATCATTCTTTCTCAGGTAAGTTTATTTTCAATTCGTTTACTATATCATAAGTATTGTTATTGTTAGTATTGTAAGCTTTTGATTGTTTTTATATTTATTTATTTTATTTTTATAAAAAATGATAGCTATAGTGAATATAACCATCAAACGATAGAAAACACACCTACTACAATTTTTGACCAATTTATATATTTATCAAAATAACACATTATATAGAGTTGGGAAAATAAAACTTGAATACAAATTAACATCAATTGTTTTATTTTTTATAATAATATAGATAACAACCTTTAATGTAAAAAAAAATAAATAATGGAGTTACTTTTCCAGTTACTTAGTATCAATTATGGGAAAATATCAAAATTAAGTGAACTACTGGGTATGCTCGATGCTATTTTCATGTGGCACCCAAAGTGTTAAACTGATCAAACAAAATGTATGTTGAAGAGCTTGGTGCACAGAGTCAGCATTTTTTATTGCATGATAATTCTATTTTACAAAACACTTCACATGATAATAATAATAATAATAATTTTACACATTATATTTTAAATCCTAACAATTATAATTACATTAAAGATTTTATTACAACTAAATATTTAAATTTATACCTGGGAGTCGAGCTGGTAGAGCAAGTATTGGGAGAGCGATAATAAAAAATAAAAAACCACAAATAATAAATCCTATCCACCACGCTCCAACCCAAGCTTTACTTTCTGGTGTCAATCTTAAGAGGCTGAAAACCAAAATAATAAAAAAATTAATAGTTCATTACATGTATCATTTAATAGTAACAGAGAAGGATAGACTACACAATTAAAATTATGTTTAATACTTACTGTTTACCACTGAATTTCAAAAAATCTTCATGAAACTGTAGAAGATAACCTCCAAATATGTAACCCAATGCTGGTCCCAATGTGGCGGCAGAATAAAACAAACCTAGAAACAAACCTCAATTAAAAAACATTTTTGAGATAAACTATTCTATTAAGAAATTGTGAATTTAATTTTTTGTTTATATATATATTGCATTATGAGAACACAGTCATAAAAATGTTTTTCCTCTGTAAAAAAAAATGAAAAGATAGTATGTAAAGAACAAATAACTAGTCTCACAACTAATATGTTACTTGGATAACAAATTCAAATTGGATAACTATAAATAATATAAGTCCCTTGGTATTACCTAATAGTACATAAGTAGGAAAGTACTTTCTTACTTATGTACTATTAGGTAATACCAAGGACCATTTTCCAAGGTAAGCCTGTCTCCTGTCCATACAAAATCTAACCAATCTAATTGGCTATGTGCCCTATTAAATTCTAACCTATAAATAATAAATATTAGACATAAATTATAACAAATAAATATAATTACAATAACAGAGCAATATTTATTGGACCCAGTGAGTGCAATGTCCCCTATCTACACCATTTATTGAAAATTCACCCACCAAGAATACACACCCCGCAGGAACAACAAATTTTTCAATTTAAAATTGTTTTTAACTGTCTATCTTTTATAGACTTTGGAAGTTTAATTCCAGACTGAGCAGGTAGTCTTTTATAGATGTTGAATCTATGATAATTACATCTAAAATCCCTCTTCTTCCACAGTCATAAAAATGAGAACAAAATGAAATTATGAGCTGAATGATTCAAAATCGACAATATAATAATACTCTAACGATATACATGCTAGGGAGTGTTAGAACATTTAAATCCTTAAAAGCTCCCCTGTATGACTCTCTATGCTTTAATTTTAAAATTATTCGTAAATTCTGTTTATTAGGATTACCCCATAAAATAATTCCAAAAATTAAATAGACATGTAAATAAACCATAACAAACACATATAGACCATAATAAACCAACATTAATATAATATGAGAGTTACAATATTTGCACAATTCTAGAGAGAAAAAACTCTTGAAATTATATTATGATACAAGTTATCTATATAAGTTATCTATAATGTATTCAAGACAGTCCACTGTCTATAGTTATATCCAAAAATAAAGCTGATTCAACCTCTTTTAGTAACATCATCACAATACATGTTAGGATGTACAGTGAGAGACTTGGGGGCCCTACCAAAGAACATGTAAATCGGTCTTCTTTGTAATAGTGTACATTTTTAGTTCTTTGATCTTAAACAGAATGGGGTATACCTTGATTTTATATAGAATGGAGTGTACGTCTAGACTTGATGAATCAAGCAGGAAACATATTTTGTTGTTTTTTGAGTAAAGTTAATAAAAGATTAAAAAGGTAAATAAAATAATTGATTCTAAATGATCAGAGAAATTTATTGTATGTATTTCAATAATTAAAATAACTATAAACTCTATAATTTAAAAAGTGCAGTGTAAACATTTTGCATACAAAGAAGAAAGATTGGGGGTTTTACTGCCAACTGCAGTTAGTTTAGTTGAGATAGAACCTTCAAGGCGAATGGATGTCGGCCGGACAGTCATGTTCACTCCGGTGAAAGAAAGAAAAAGAAAAATTCCGGTGAATGGAAGTACAAAGAAAAAGTGTTTTCTTAAATATAATGATTTGTTTTACATATATTGTAATGAACTACTATGATTCAAGCTCTTTTGAGTTAAAAAACGAACTTTTAGACGTGAAAAGTATTGTAATTGATAATATTATATAGTAGACATTGTGTATGATGCAACCCGGAAAACATATATAAAAAGACTAAGTTTTTGGTTTTCAAAGTAAAATAAAGTAATTTGAACATCTTAATTCGAACTTATAGTGATGTGAACAATTGATGTGTTTCGTAGGAAAAAATAAGAATTTGAAAGATTAACTTTTAAAAACAATAGAAATGATTGTGGTGAAATGACGCCAGGCAGCTCCAACGAGGAAAAGTTGTGTTTTTTTAGTGAAAAGTTTATTTCAATTACACGTGTCTGGTAAAGCACGAATAAACTATTATTTATGTAAAATAAAATATAATTGTTTAATGACTTATAATTTTGTTGAATTTTAAATTTTGTATTTATAATTTTGTATGATGTCTGTTTTTAGAAGACATGATATTTTTATAAAATTTAAAAGTATATTAATTTTTCAAAACATTATTAAATTTTATTTCAAGAACTAGGTTGCAACCAAATTTTAATAAATTTAATAAAATTAAAATCTTTTTAAAAATGATTTTTTAGATAAAAAATATACATGTAGGATGTTTTACATGTAATAATTCTTTACATATGTTCATGTTTCATATATGTTCTCTTGCTATATTAAGTGTTTAAATAAAATAATGTGCATTTCACAATAAAAAAGACTTCTATTTTTTTATCCAATATTCTATTCAGTACACTTTTTCTAAAGAATTCACGACCCCTGAGATATTAGTACAGTACAACCTCGTTTATCAGGACTAATTAGGACCGGAAGTGATCCGGTTAATCAAAAATCCGGATAATCCAAAATTATAGAAAGATAAATAAAACAAAATATAAAATGATAACTTACCATTTATAAGTCATGAAAAAACCAATATTTACACAGTCATTCAATTTACACAATACACGAAATTACACAATGTACTGTAAATGACGAAAAACATTTTATTTACACACCTGAAATATTTACACATGCTTTTAATTTACACAGGGTTTAGTTGTTATTTGCAAAAAAGTCATTTATCTTCCTGTTTTAATTTGGTGTGACGTTTCAATGCGGCCCTGTCTATACGATTCAATGCGGCCCTGTCTATACGATTCAATGCGTCTAACTTTTGGGCCATTGTAAGCACATTACGTTTTCGTTTCATCGCCATTTCCACGCACAAACGCTAACACACGAATATAAATAAATAGCAGTAACAACGCCCCCTCTAAATACTATGCCGATTATCATTCACGTCCTCGATACTCCTGACTGGGGATTTGATGTGCCAACTGCCACAAAAAAATAACGGGGGTTCCCAAAGCTGGCGGCACCGCTTTAAGATGTGACAAAATGTTCACATTTACTGATTTACACCCTTGAGTCTTAGCAACCCGACAACAATAAAGTTGTAAAAATGACATGATGGTTTATGATGCGTTGTAAACATGCACCTGGTTTGTATTTATTTCACAGTTGTACATTTTCTTTAAGGACCGTTACAGGCATCGTCATTATATTACACTTTCTAAAATATCAGGCATTCTTTATTTTTTTCCCGGTTTTTAAAAAAAATCCCTGACATTTCCCTAACTTTTCCAGAAAATTCAAATTCCCTGACTTTTCCCGGTCGCTAGACACCCTGATTAATACTATTAACCGTATCCGATCAAAAATGTAAAGAAACTAAACACGGCACAGCACGATATGGTAATGATGTATTCCGGTCGCTAGCACGTGATAGACTACCCCCCGGCATAGACAATAGACAAGGTCACTGTCATGCCGCATCGAGGTAGGGGGATGGTGACGCAGAGGTCATTGCTCCTCCACTTTCTCTTCCCAGTGCATCAACAACACTTCGAGGCGACACTGTATTGTTGAGGAAATCACGTTTTTATCAACATTAATGTAATAGCAGATATTTCTTGTTGAAACTCCATATTTAAGGATAAAATAATGCAAAAGCTTAAAGTTTCAAAACATTATAAATATTATTTAAAATATTATTCAAAATACAGTAATTATTAAAATATTTTGAAACTTTAAGCTTTATTTTATCCTTGATTAAATTTTTTATTTTTTGTTCCGGATCGATCCGGATAATCCGGACATCCAGTTGAATGAGGTCCGGATAAACGAGGTAGTACTGTATTCACTTTTAGAGTTATAAATTTAAAATTTTTATTTTTGTAATCAATTATCGCACAACTTGTGGCATTTTTATAAAGACATCCTTTCTTTTATTAAATTGATACATCTTGAGGTTGATGATGAATCCTGAGAGACTACATATTATTTGAGAAACTTACTAGAGTTGTTTCACAGAAATAAAAATTAAAGAAGATAAAGAAAGAATAATAGAAGATATAAGACTCTCCCAAACAAACTTAGATTTAAGAAATTAATTCTTATTTGATCTTACCTAAACATAAACTAGACTTTTTTCTTGTTACAATTTCATCTATGTATGTAACAGCTAATGTATAAAGAGGAGTACCACCAGCTCCATGCAGTAAATTCCCTATCAAAAATATCCACATGTATTTTGATAAATGTTCATCTCTTGCTGATTTAGGACATTCCTGTAACACTATCAGCAGTATATTACACTTTTCAATGTTATTTCTCATTTATTATTAAATTTATAAAATAATTATAAATAATATGCTCACAATGATTCAATTAATAAACAGAATATAATTTAACTCTAATCCGAATACCAGGTGGCCTAAATGTAAACAGTCGCCAAAGAAATGGACATAGTGCTTCCTCATACAGGTCATGTTACGACCCCTTCGTGCCAAATTTGAAAAAAAATAGAGGACTAACTGTACATAATGAGGGTACCCTACAACTGGCAGTAATAACATTCCATTTGTAACTTTTCTACTTTACTAATTTAATAATTTTAATTTTGTTGTTAGGCACCAGTCTGTAAGTAAGCACAGACACTTTTAAACCAGAAACCAGGGATAGTGGATTCTGAGGAAAGGATTCTTTGTACTTGAATTACAAAGGAACTACAGACCATTTTGAAATACCCACATTTAATAATGGATAGCTCCAACTCAACCCTCTGAAATACAAACATTCACATAGATATGCACAAAACACACCAATTTCTGATACTCGGAATTGTTTCACAATTCAAATGTTCCTTCTGAAATATATACATTTACATAGATATCTCTATATTTATAACATCCAAGAAACATAATTTTATTATACTCTAATAATTTCCTAAGATAAATATATGGACATAAATATTTATAACATTACTAATCCTATCATTTCCTATCTCTAATAATTCTACAAAGTTCTTATTTTCTCTTTACTTTCTACTTTTAACAGGTTTTTATAAAATTTGACAAACTTTTTTAATCACTACAAAACTTGACAGTCTATTTCCGTTAACACAAAGTTTATTGTCAAATTGTTCCACAATTCGTGGCGGATAATCATAACTTAAAAAGATGGCTTTCTCAGATTAATGTATTTTTATGAATCCTTCAAATGAAAATGTTTTAGGTAATAAGTTTTTTAAACAACTTCATCTGTAATATATTATAAGATGAACATTAACGTATGCGTTTGATACCAAAAACACCAGCACTTAAGTTAATAGAATTAAATTTTAAAACTGTTTCATCTGATACACGCTCATATAATATGCATACCCTGAAGGTGAAGTAAGGTGCTGGTCAGGCAAATGAGAAGTTCTTGCAGATGGACAGAGAGTCAAGCATGACTTCCATAACCATAAGATGAAGAGCAAATAGTTTCTCCAAAAAACTCAACTAATCCCTTCCATACCTAAAGGATTCTTATTGGTGAGCAGTTCAGAAAATTACGTTTTATTGCGATTTCTCCTATGACCGAACTTGTTGGCGCACAAACTGCATTGATTTTAATACAAGTTAAGAACATAATTCTTTTTACCAATTTTCTTTCTTTAATATTTCATAAAATAGCATACAATGATAATATTTAATCCTATAATTATTGTTTAACATTATTTTCCATCCATACAATACTCTTACTTGCCCTTCTGCAACATTACAGAATTCGAAAACTTGTCTGTCCATCTATACCATATTCTTATACATGATTGTGACACCAATGGGACGTATAATAATTTTATTCCATGACATAACAATTAAAACTGAAGGCTTAAGTTTACTTTATTTATTTATTTAAAATTTAAATTTTATAAGGATATAAGTCATATTTAGCTACCGAACGAGGTGCCAATCGGAAATCAAAACCAAAAAATGTGGAATGTTACACATTTTTGCTCATTATTATTTTTATTTTTTTAATCCACAAAAAGTAGTAATATTATCCAAAAACTAACTTGGTATACATAATTTTTTTTCAAAAAGGTTCATAGAATTCATTTATGAAATGAAAAAGTCATATATAAATAACAGATTGGAGTTAGTACATTAAGAATTGAAATATCTGCAGTAAAAATGTGAAAATCCGAGAGAGTGCCCATGACCACCACATAACCAAATTTTTCTTCTTTTTTTTCAAGATAAACAAAAGTTTTGGAATTTATTTGTGAGTAAAAATCGATAAAAAAAAATAATATCACTTTTGAAAGGTACATTTTGAAAAATAAATTTTTATTAAAAAATAAAATAGGTAAAATTTAGGTCTACATTGAAAAATTACCAAAAATATTACTATTACCCAAAACCTAACATGATTTTACTACAGACTCACAAAGTTTCAACAATATATTGTCGATGGCCACTTTCAGGGTGAAATAAATAAAAATTGCTGTAATACAAACTTAGTTCATCCTTTCTTAAATTGCATTATATGGGATGGTGGCATGTGATGCCATGGTGGGAGATGGAGACATCTTCCAGACCCAACACTCCAACACAAAATCAGTTCATTACAGAGATCTGTGTGCAGAGGACACTTTCAGTTAGCCATGCGTTTACTTTTTAAAAGCATTTTTTTCTTATTAATAAATGGGATTGTAGGTTCTTTGTCTTTTATCCAATATTTTTTTATTATTTAATAAATATGATTTGATATAATAAGATAACCAGTAATACGATTATCATTCTAACTTAAATGAATAGAATAAACTAAATTGTCATGGCTTAATACTCCATTGTTTTTAAGGGCTTAATTCATGAACTACCAAATCATCCTAACAAGAAAATCAGTTGACATTTTTTTTCCAACTTGTCAGCTGGGATTCTTGGATCACCATCGAGGAGTTTTTGGTTGGAAATTATAAGAAGGCACCAAATAATATTGTATTTTGTTAGATAAAAAACACAATTAAAACCAAAAATAAAAAAGACTGATCATAGTTAAAAAACTGGTATTTATAAACTAATGTTTGATACGTTACTGTCCTAAATAATAGAGAATAAACTCGTTCTTCATTTAAAAAGAGATTTATTGAATATATATTCAAGAAAAATGTCAAATCATTATTGTATACCTTTGTAGGGCACTCAGTCGATTTCAATCATACTTTTACAGACTTTAATAATACTTGAAAATATTAAAATTATGAAGGTTGCTAAACTGTCTCACTGTCTAGGTGAAAGCAATAGATTTCTTCAATGTCTGGTATTATAGTTAGGTGTCTCTCTATTTAATTTCTTAACAAATTAATTTTCACATCTGATGCGACAAAAAGAAATTAATACATAGACCTGCCATCACCTCCGACTTTCCCAAAACTTCTGTTTTGTTTTACTTAGACTGTCACTTTATGATGGCAATAGGTCTTGGCAATTCATTCCTCATCTTTTCTAATCTACCTTCTCTACACTAGAGTGCAGTCCATTATAACAAAATACCGAAATTTCTTTTTTATTCCTTCATAATATCAAACCTGAATCTAAACAGTTGAATCGACAGTTTATGACATACAAAGTAAAGGATGTGTTTTTAACTACAGTGTTTTAGTTTTTTCTCAACCATTCAAAAAATATTGCAATTAAAACATGGGTTTCTAAACTATTATCACTTGGCAAATTTGAGAAATTCCTTCACAAACCAGGATCAGATTTGGATAGCAAGAGTGATGGTGAAATAACTGATTTCAGACGTGATACTGGAATAAAAATAGCGTAACTAGCAATTCTTTATTGGATAAAGAAACAACAGTGATACTTTTTTCTCTCTCTAAAACTTACATAGTATAAACCTGTTTAATTACATGGTTCTGAGTTAAACATAACATATTTTATAATCATACAAATCTACTTTGAAACAGCTTAGTATAAACCTGTTCATTGCATATCCGCTTGCCCAGTTCACACAAAGTGTTAAATTTTACTTAACAAATTGTTTGAAAGATATACATATACAGTTAAATAAAACATTCCAAATTCCCTGTAAACACCTTTACACAATTCAAATGTTTATAACCATTTACAAGTCTCATGATATTTTTTTTCTTTTTTTTAAATATAGTAGAACCTCACAAAGCCAAAATTTGGATAATCTAGACAGCCTTAAAAATAAAATTGATAAATACAAATTACTGAAAAGAAGATAATTTGTGAGTGTGTGACTGTACCCTTCACAGTCAGTCACTGTTTGTTACACTACACATCAAAGTCAAAAGTCTTTGTTTTCACCATTGTTTTATTTAATTCATGCTTTTAAAACATTTACATTATTATTATTTTTTTTATTATTTTTTTTTTGGTGTGATGTGATGTCATTTAGTAAGCCCGCTGAAAGTAAGAAAAGTAAATACAAGGTTCTCTCTCTCTCTTTGCAACAAACTATGCATCATTGAAAAACTTGAAAAGTGAACATCTGTACCGAACATTTGTATAGAATATGGGATCGCTAAATAGACTATTTTAGACATAAGAAAGAAAAGAATGATTTACAAAAATTTGCCTTGAAACTTAATGTGGAAAAGAAAAACAAGTGCTGCAGATCAATCACTGGATAAAGTTGTTTATAAATAGTTTTCCCAACTTTGCTCGTCCGGATTAGTCATGTAAAGAACTGAAATTCAGGCTCCAGAAGAAAGATTATCTAAACAATTATGTATTCGTCTATTTTTTTTAAACCTGGATTTAAAAATTAGTCCGAATTAATGAGGTTCTATTTTAATTATAATTTGCACATTTTGAATTGACAAGTCTTTATGACAAAAATATTCTACAGTTTAAATATAAGCCCATAGTACACTGTTTAAAAGTTCAGAAGTTTCCCGAGATTTTAGATCCCTTATAATAAAAATACCAGAACATAACTTTTAGAAAATTCTGTCGATATAGTTATCCAGAAAGTCAATTTACTATCAATAACCATACGTAGTAAATTTGCTGATGAGGCATGGCCCAGAATTTTTATTTGTATTTTGTTAATCTCATTTCATTTCATGTTATTCATGTACCATCTGTTACAGTAACCACAACAGATTAGGTATATATAATACAAATCAAGCAATTAACCAAAAAAACAACAAAAACACACACACAAACCCGTGCATCCCAATGCACTAGGAAACAAAACACTAGACCCCCAGTAGATTATAACAAAATACCAAATTCATTTTTTACCCCTTCATCATGTCAAATCTGAATCTAAACCATTGAGTCTGACAGTTTGTGAGTTAAGAAGTAAACAATAACTTTTTAACAACAGTGTTATAGTTTTTTTCTCAATAATCCATTTAAAACATTTTTCATAATCATTCACACACTCAAGTAGGCTACAAATAGATACATGCTGAATACATAATAAAACAGTACATACAAACAGAATACAACTTTAAACAACAATAACACTGAAAAAAATGTCAATATTAAAATAAATATATAAATCCAATACTAAGAACATTAGTTTATTAATGTTGCTAGAAGAACTTTTTACAAGTTAGATATTAATGTAGGCTCATCTTACATTTTGATTTGGAACCTCTTCATAAAAGAACGCAGCATATTATAGAACTTCACAGCACAGTATAAAGGATTTTTGGAACCCACATTGGTCTTAATATAAGCCACATGAAGGTCATTTTTGACCTTGTATTAAGGCTATAAAGATCAATCACTATGAATTTGATTATTAAAAATAGTATTAAATTGAGCTAAAAATACAGGAAAAGTAGTTTCAAAAATATATGTAAATGTAGGCAAGTTATTATTTTAAAATACCTCTCTACAATAGCCTGTAGGCTTTAATTTAAAAATTGCTCTTGTCTTCTTTTGGATCTGAAAACTCTGTTAGACTCTGTGGATGATAACCCTACACACATATTTAAGATGGGATTAAAAGTGTGAGCAACACACCAAATATCTGGACGTAATCTTAATTAATCTTCTCAACATCAAGATGCTGGTATTCAACCTATCATATACTGAGGGGTGTAAAAGTAGGTATACAGTTTTAGTTGGTTGGTAATATCCTGATCAGTTAGCCACCTGATCAGCTGTTTAATACGTTTGTTACTAACAGCTGGCAATGTTTTCTCATTGTCACTGTTGTTATTATTACACTTGTGTCATCATGGTTGGTTACATGACCAACGATCAACGAAAGTGGGTTTTGAAAGAATATTGGAAGACAGAAAACTGTAAAAGAGTTCGAGAGAGATGGAGAGAAGAGTTTGATACACCTAAACCAACCAGATTAAGTATTTATAGACTAAGAGATAAGTTTAACCATACAGGATCTATCTGTAATGCTCCAAAGGCTGGACGACCAATCACTGTCACTACTCCTGAAAACGAAATGATTGTCGCGCAGACCTATGTTCAAAGCCCAAAAAAGTCAAGAAAAAGGGAATCTAATGAACTGGGCATTGAATGTAGATCTTTAGGATGCCTAATGAAACGGTTAGGTTTGAAAATGTACATTCCAAGACTTATTCAAGGGCTACTGGAGGACAACTCTGATCATCGACTGTGAAGTTTTGCGAGATAATGTTAAACGAGGAACTACAAGGTGCTGGAATTATTCCAAAAATTGTTTGGAGCGATGAGGCTAATTTTAAGCTTTCAGGTGCCGTCAATAGACACAACTGTATACAACATGCTGACTGACGTCAGAAAATGCTGGATTATATCACAAATCAAAATCCAGCAGGGTATGGAGGAATTCTACTTCCAACAAGATGGAGCCCACTATGCGACAATAGTGTGTGACCTACTACATCGGGAGTTTCCAAAACGCGTGGATCGGTTGAATGGCCAGCAAGATCTCCCGATCTGACACCTATGGATTTTTTCTTTTGGGGAGTTGTCAAAGACAAGGTGTTTTCGAAGAAACCTCGTGATCTTAATCAGATGGTTGAATTCATTCGCCACGCTTGCCAAGACATAGATGAAAATAAAGAACTTTGCCGAAAAGTGTGTTTAAGCGTAACTTCAAGGTTACAGCACTGTGTTGACTGTGAAGGCAAACAGTTTGAACACAAAGGGAAGTTAAGTGTATTGGTCAAGTACAACACTTTAAGAGTTCATTTCTGTTTCTTAACACTCTTAAAATAGATTGTAAAAGTGTAGTTTTTGTATAAATAAACCTACTTTTTCTATAAAATATTTCATTACTGTATATGGTCAATTTGTGGATAACAAATGAGACATTGATCAATCACAAGATTCAAATATTTAATAACATTTGTTTAACTGATGAATATCACCAATACAAATAGTCAGGTTAGGTATTTTGTTAATGAAATTAAAACATCTGATGGTTTATTTAAAATTAATTCATAATGTATTCTTAGGGAAAGCCTCCTTAGTTTTTGATTTTGTGTACTTGTTTTCTGTAATAATGTTTGTGAAGCATTTATAAAATTCTGTACACTATGCATTTCTATTTGTAAGTTTGAAGTACAAAATATAATCTTTACTTTACCTCCATTTTAGTAGAGTTGTTACACAGAAATTCAAACGACTGTTCATTTTCTATAAGTTTTGGAGGAGCTATAAAATATGGCAAGGAAAATATAAGTGCTCCGATACCAAGAATAACCAGCCCCAATCCAATCCACTTGGCTTTATTAGATTTTGGTCGCCCACCAAAAAATGTAACAGGGATGAGTAACATCAATGAAGGGTCATTCCATGTCAAATCAACCAATGCCTTGGACCTTGACCCCTTGGATTTCTATGATTTTTTGTTTATCAATAGTACCCTTTAAGAACATTAAAAATCCAAAATATTAAATTTTTAAGTCAAATATTTTTTGAGTTATAAAGGGTCAAAAAGTCGAAAAACTCCGAATTTACACCCCGTTTTAATAATTTCAAAAATTATTATCTCAGTTACTAATTAACCTACAAAGCTCAGAGTTGTGTCATTTTATTCAGATTTTAAAGGCCTTTAATTTGATATACAACATGCCAATATTAGACCTACTTTATCTTTTTCAAAAACTTTCAAAAAATGTTTTTTGAAAAATTTCAAAAAGGCCCCCTTGAATTTTTTTGAAAAAAATATATGTTGTTTAGTCACTATTCAGTTAACTGTGTGCCAAATTTCATGTTGGGACAGTAATGGGATCTTGATTTAAAAAATTACTAATAAAACAATGTTGGCAATTTTCTATGCTGGGTAAAAAAGAAATATGTTAGTTAAATAAAGCCTAATCAAAATTTTGCTATGCCCCGTAAAAAACAACTCTAATGTTCAGAAAATGAATTTTTTAGTTAAGATTGTAAATTGTATGTTATGTAATAATATATTATTATAATCTATACTATTATAAATAAGTTTAAACTCTTATCAATACAAAATTAATGTAGGCTAATCTGTGTGTATATAAATAAAGTAAAAATTCTGAAAATATCACAATTCAATGTAGTCAATTATGTTAATATAAGCTCAATAGGTTAAATGGTTTTAATCCACTGAGTGCATAGAAAGAAAGAGCATAAAACCATTTCCCTCCAGATCCCCAGTTTATCAGTGAACAAGTCACAACATGAGCTCCCCCTTCCCCCAACCACCAGACACAGTTCCAGCCTCAGTCTGTCTTCATGTTACAGTTGGCCAGTAGTTGGACCTTGTGTTCTCTTGTGTAGTGAGTATTTTATTTAATCAGTGTTCATAAAATAAGTTTATAATTTTTGTATACTTAAACAGTAGCAGCATGGCATCATATTTCTCATGAAGTGAATTTAACTTTTTTTAAAGTGTAGGCCTACACAATTTTGTGGAAATTTAAATCAAAGAATATTGACAGAAGAAGTTGTTTTAAATTAACAGAAGTTATCAGGTTTAGTTCAACATGTTTAAATAAACCTTTGCGGATTTATGTAATAATAATGGAAACTAAAGGGAAGAAAGAGGATTGGACTTTGTTTAAATTAAAATGTTGTAACCCATTCAATGAAGAAAACCATCCAAAAAATGTAAAAAATTTAAGAAATGTATCTGAATGGATGTGTTCATTAGGACTAGGTATTGAGAATGGTATGAAAATATGTGACAAATGCAGGAAAAAACTTAGCAGTGAAAAGACAATCCAAGAAACAGGTGGTAATGAAAATAATCCGAGTACAAGCTCACAAGATGATACTGTGTTTATTGATCCAGGATCAGCTGTCGATTATTTAAATAAATCCCTAGAATTAATTGGTGAATCACCAATTAAAAAGAAGAAACTTGGTGTACCCAGTTATGGAATGAAGAAATTAGAAAAAGTCAAGTTAAGTTTAGAAAAACAACTGATACCTGATAAAAGTACATGTTCTGATGATGACATAAACAAGGATAAAAAGGAAACAGATTCAGAAATAATAGAACAGTTGAAGGTGAAGTTTTCTCAAACAAAGAAGCGTAGTGAGAAAGTAACAATTTTAACAGTTTTACCTCACAGCTGGAGTTGCAAACGAATTGAAGATGAATTTGGAGTCAGCAACTATATGGCTCGAACAGTAAAAAAATTAGTAGCTGAGAAAGGCATTCTCTCAACACCTAATCCGAAACCAGGCAAAACATTATGTGAAAACACAGCTGATCTTATTAAAAGCTTTTACAATAGTGATGATATCAGCAGAATGATGCCTGGAAAGAAAGACTACGTCACAATAAGAAATCAAGGTTCTAAAATACAAGTCCAAAAAAGATTATTATTAGCAAACATTTCTGAAATCTACCAGTTATTTAAAGAAAAACACCCAGGTCATCATGTTGGATTTTCGAAGTTTTGTGAACTAAAACCTAAAAATTGTATTTTGGTTGGTAAAAGTGGCACTCATACAGTCTGTGTATGTACACTACACCAAAACATGAAGCTTATGATCAATGGTGTTGGATTGCACAACATGATATTAGATGGTTATGAAGCCCCAATTAAGACTTACCATGGCTATTTAGCTAAAATCATGTGCAATCCTCCTTCAGTTAATTGTTACATGAATAAATGTAGTCAGTGTCCTGGGACTACATTACTAAAAGAATCGTTAATGACAACTTTTGAGAATAATGTTGTTGATGAAGTTTCATACAAACAATGGGTCACCGTCGATAGGTGTATGATGGAAACCGTTACGAAAAACATTGATGAATTCATCGACGAGTTTATGGAAAATCTATTAAAACTTAAAACCCACTGTTTCATTGCAAATAGGCAGAAAGAAAGTTACTCTGAGCTGAAGGAGGGTCTAACTGAAGGGGAGGTTTTAGTCAATTGTGATTTCGCAGAAAATTACTCCTTCATTTTACAGGACGAAATTCAATCTTACCACTGGTCTAGTAGCCAAGCAACAATACATCCATTTATTGTTTATTACCAGTGGCAGGGAAAATTGAAACACTTGCAGTATGTGTTCATTTCCAACTGTTTGGAACATAACACGGTCGCTTTTTATGTATTTCAATCAAAGTTAGTTTCTATTTTAAAAGAGACCCTCCCGTTTGATTTGGTGAAAATAAAGTATTTTTCCGATGGAAGTGCAGCTCAGTATAAGAACAAAAAAAACTTCTTAAATCTGTGTCTCCACAAATCTGATTTTGAAGTGCAAGCTGAGTGGCACTTCTTTGCCACTTCACATGGTAAGAGTGCTTGCGATGGGCTGGGTGGTACTGTAAAAAGATTAGCGGCAAAAGCTAGTTTGCAGAGACCATATGATAAGCAAATTCTAACTCCAGTTGACCTTTTTCAATTTGCAGTTGATAACATCAAGAATATAGATTTCGAATATTGCAGCTTAGAGGAATATGAAGAGGCTGAACGAAAACTCATGCCTAGATTTGTTGAAGCCAGAGCTATAGTCGGGACTCAGAAGCTACACACATTTATTCCAGCCACAGAAAATAAGGTTTTTACTAAGCCTTTTTCTTCAAGTGATCAGATGTCTAAGGAAATTGTAACAACAATTGATTACATCACACCTACTGACCTTGAAGAAATTGTGTCTGGATTTGTAACAGTAGAATATGATAATGCTTGGTGGCTTGCCTGCATTTTGGAAAGAAACGAACTTGACTTCAAAATAAGTTTTCTGCATCCCAAAGGACCGGCTAATTCATATTCTTACCCTAAGCCAAGTGATATTTTAAATGTTCCAGGCAGAACATTTTTACAGAAAGTACAACCAAACACAGCAACTGGCAGAGTATACACTTTAAGTAAGGAAGAGTCAAGCCTCTCAACACTTGCTTTGGAAAGATACATAAAAACCAAAACAAAGTAAGAATAGTTAACTGAATCAGAGGTTCAAGAAACAAACTCGGTCAAAATCAAATATTACATGTGTATAGCAAACAATATGATAACAATTAAGTGTTCAAACTGTGTTATTTTAAAGATTGAGTGTTTTTATTTCACAACGAAACATGATAAAGTTTACAACGAACCAAAAGTGCAATGAATTGTGTAGTAAACCACTGATTTTTAAGTAGCCTAATAAAAGAAGTTGCCTAATCTTATTTGTTTTATAGACTGAATTACATCTACAATAATTAATTAACAGCCTTATGTTATATATTTAGCAAGAAATCAACCCATAAATACCAGGTAATTTAATGATATTAATATTGCTGTTTTATACTTTGTGTGGTTACTATTAGTGAGCATTTTTTTAACTTGCATGAACAAATTTAATTTTTTAAACAGGATCCCATCAATGTCCCAACATGAAATTTGGAACACAGTTAACTGAATAGTGACTAAACAACATATATTTTTTTCAAAAAAATTCAAGGGGGCCTTTTTGAAATTTTTGAAAAAACATTTTTTGAAAGTTTTTGAAAAAGATAAAGTAGGTCTAATATTGGCATGTTGTATATCAAATTAAAGGCCTTTAAAATCTGAATAAAATGACACAACTCTGAGCTTTGTAGGTTAATTAGTAACTGAGATAATAATTTTTGAAATTATTAAAACGGGGTGTAAATCCGGAGTTTTTTGACTTTTTGACCCCTTATAACTCAAAAAATATTTGACTTAAAAATTTAATATTTTGGATTTTTAATGTTCTTAAGGGGTACAATCATTATACCAAAAATTTAAAAAATCTGAAACATCGAGGTCCAAAAAAAATTTTTTATTGGTTGATTTGACACGGAATGACCCTGAAGCAAAGTCGTAACTACCCGATATCATTCCTGACTCGGAAGAATGTAAGTTGAATCTATGCTCAATCGTAGCTATTACATAATGAAGAAGCCCATTTACAGTTATTCCTAGAAAAAAAATTAATTAAATGTTAAAATTTCAAATATGCAAACACATACACATGACTAGTTATATGCCAAGTACAAGACAATAAAATACAAATGAAAGAAAACACATAAATTTCCAAAACTACTTTATTATAAACAAGATGGTGATCCAATGACCAAATCATCACCTTTAGTTGTTACAGGTAATGCAAACTAGTTACCTACCATGATTTTTGATTTAGAGGAACTAAAAAAAATATATTTGTACAATAAGTTCTATTTCAATATAGACTGTTTAGACCCATCAAATTACTATCTCTATAGTTCTAGGCTACTTCTTCTTTATTCGTGTCCCTTAACCCATTGGCACCAACTCACAGAACCGTTCTGTTCAGCATGTGTTAGGACTGAATTCAAACTACAGAACTATTTCATGTACTGTTATTAGGTCTCCATTATTGATTTAGTTTCAACTTTTCTGGTAGAACGTGCTTGAATACGCTTCATTTGATTTTGTGAAACATTTTTCTTAAGGTATCAAAATTGAAATACCCAATTAAACATATGTGTTATCTAGAAAATAAATAATCCCAGTTTCGTGCAGAATCTTCTAGTGCATGTCTAAACTTTCTAAAACTTCATGTTTTCAGAAATAGGATTTAAAGATATTTGGGAGGAAAGTATAAGGATAGCAAAAACAGTTGAGATTGAAATTCCTTCTGATTGTTCCCTTCCTTATGTTAGAATTAGTAAGCTAACAAATCATCTGGAAAACTATCTATGTGATGTACCAAATCAGGAATATTGTGAACACTTAAATGTTTCAAATTTTAAAGCAAGTATCTTTAAAAACATTTTACACTTAATGGTCAATCCATATGAAATCAACAAATGAAGTATTTTTTCAACCTGACTTCTTCAGAACTTCATGAAATTTTGTACACTTATTCTAATCCATAAAGTAAAGTTATATCCAAAATACAATTTTTTTAATTTTTTTTTTTTTTTTGTCAAATATATATTAAGATATAAAATTACAAAGTTTGGACAAAAGCACTAATTTCAGTAAACGTCAGTACTTTTAAATTGTATTTTCTCAGCTCCTTGAAATTTGTGCCAAATTAAAGAGTTTTTAATAAGCTTTAATTTGATATGCAATGTACAAGTACTTTTGTAAAAACTTCATTTTTCCACAAACTATTTTTTTTTTTAATGTGATTTTAAAAAAAGCTACCTCTTACAAAATTTGAAAAATGTATGTTGTTTATTAATGTCTATGTTAAATAAATGCAAAATTTCAACTTAGCATTCCAAGTAGTTTTTTTTTTAATTACAATCAAATTAGTACAAGTATGTTTGTAAGAGTACATTTTCGGTTATGTAAACTTGGTCTGACTAGAAAAGTGGTTTGACTCAAGACAGTGATTAAGGAATGTATTCTGTTATAGAATATAATAATAATAATAATAATAATAATAGATAGATAGATAGATAGATAGAGTTAAATCAGAGTACAAATAAATAAAGAAGGTAATTAGTACTAAATGGTCAGAGAGATTTGTAAAAAATAAATTAATAAAAAAAAAGTATATAATATTAGATATAAGAGAAATATGACAACAGTGTGGGTAGGAGGTGTGCATAAAACTTTAAGAAATGTGACATCAGTGTGTTGTGTGTAAAAGTGGGGACAGGAAAAAGCTGAATGAGACAAGATGTGGTGTTCTAGGAGATAGGATGTTTTAGAGACAAGACGTTGTGTTTGAGAAGATAAGATGTTTTACAGACAATAAGATATTCTTAAATAGAGGAGAAATCAGACAATAAGTGATTTTCTCGGAAATGAGACATAAAAATTGAATAAGTTACATTTTAGAGAGAGATAAGTTTTCAATAAGATACTTTTTAATAGATGTGATGTGAATTCAAAAGACGACATGCGGTTTGAACAAAGAAATAGTTTGAATCCAATGAAAATTTTAAGTATATTACAGAATTTAGCTTCAGTGTTAGCATGCTTAGTATGACATGCTCAAATTATGTTTCATAAAAACATAAACATAAAAATAACTGGAACTTACAGTTTATTAACAAATTTTGGATAGATTGTTTGCCAAATAAACCAAATAGATCGTGGTTTCAAATAAGAGAAAAATGTGTTTAAAAAAAATAATGATTATAAACTTTAATAAAAAACATTCATGAGTTGATTTTATTAGATTTGATGTTTAGAGAATAAGTAAAAAGAAATTTGGTAATATAAAAATATTGTAAATTTTAAGTATATTGCACTTTTATATATGAAAGATTTTTATTTTGAATTAGGGTGCAACCACAAAATTAATTATAACTTAAGTATGGATGAATTATAATTTTATGATGTTATAAAAAATGTGATGATTTATGTTTTCTTTGGGAAATATTTTAATTTGTGTACAATCTATATATATATATATATATATATATATATATATTTTTTTTTTTTTTTTTTTTTTTTTTTTTTTTTTAATAATTAAATGTAAATTTCAGAAATTGGATTCTGTATTTTTATTTTAAATTCTCCAGAGTACACTATAAAAGAACTTACGACCCAATTAGAAATTTTCTATGCTCTCTTCAAGAGTATTTCTTTATTATTATTATTATTATTATTATTATTATTTTTATTTTCTTTTTTGTAATAAATATTACAAAATGGCGCCCAACTTCATTTAAATATTACAATTAGCACAACAACAATTAATTATAAAACATTATATTTTGTCTGGATTTTTCATGTTTTCACAGCCTGTCACAACAGAATGAAGGTTATGACAATCTGAACTAAATTAATATGTGGAGTACTTCAATAATAAATGAATTAAATAGTTACCTAGTGTATAGCCTAAAGTATAAAATTTGGAGATTTACTGTTTGAATATCAGATTAACTTGAATAAAAGAAAATATAAGATAAAATAATTAATAAAAGTAAGACTGCAAATATATTAAGGTACCAGAGGAAGTCATAATATTTGTGTTTGTGCCATCCACCAAAGTGTAAAGCTAATGCTCATTGGGGCCAAAATGAAAGAGCTGAGTGTTGATAAAGACTTTGATTTATCATTGTACTAACATTGTCTTTCATGGATGATTTGTAATCCTCCATAGCCTAGGTGTTTTGAACTAAAATCTGAACATCTAGACTGAAAGAAGAGATAGCCAGAATGGTCAATGAAAATGGAATTGATGAGATCATTTACAAAAAATGAATAACTGTGTACCGTTCCACATTAGAGACATTGATCAAATCAAGTGATGAATTTGTAGATGAACTAACGAACAAATTGTTGGTTCTCCTTACTCGTTTGTTTTTTTTTTGCTAAAGAGTAATTATAACTGAAAAGTGAAACTTAAAGGGGGTGAATTTATGGTAATTTGTAACTTTTCGGAAAACTATAGCTTTGTTTTGCAGGATGAGGTCCAAGGTTCTACTACAACAATCTACAGGCTACCATCCATCCTATAATTGAATACTACAAGGATGATAAAAATCTATTAAAGCATAAGAGTACTGTTATCATATCAGAATGACTTACCTATGGCACTGTTGCAATACATTTTATTTGTTTCAAAGAAAAATGCATTGAGTTATTGAAGGAATTATTTTATGATTAGCCAAAGAAGATGTATTATTACACAGATGGGTGTACAGACCAGTGCAAAAATTAAAATAATTTTATAAATTTGAGTCACTATAAAAAGGACTTTGACATTAATACGGAGTGGCATTATTTGCGACGTCTCATTGAAAAGGTTTATGTGGTGGATTGGGTGGCACTGTAAAGAGGTTAGCTTCAGAAACTAGTCTACAGAGACCTTTTGAGGATCAAATTCTTACATTTTTCCAACTTGATTGTTGTAAGAAAAAAATATAAATACTTGTTATTTCATTTTATATGTATAACAAAATATACATTTAAACATGTTAAACAAGAAGAACATGACGAGGAAGAAAAGATTTTAGAAGAAAGATTTTCTATATGTCAAACTATTGTCGACACACTAAAAAAAACATTCCTTTCCAATTGAAAACCAAAACATTCTCCGACAGCAGTGAAAGTATGATGGACAATGTTGTGAGTTCAGAGGACGATGTTCCAATAGAGAATATCAACGGTATTGTGGCTTGTTTATATGGCCGTAAATGGTATGTGGGGTGTGTGCTTAGTTTATTTGAAGACAGAAATGAAGTACAAAGAAGTTTTTTGCAATCACATGGACCTTCACCATCATTCAAATTTCCATCAAGCGCTGATATTTTGTTGGTTGCCATATATGATGTCCTGATGTCCCCTAGCAAAGATTAATGTTTGGGAACAAACATCAACTGCAAAGATCAACTGTCATTGGGAGAACTTATCAACTTAAAAAAAAGATGAACAGTGAATCACTGCCAAGTTTTCAGCAGTTATGAAAACTCTCAACAATTAAAAGGTACATTTTCAACTATGTATAAATGTTATTGCAATGTTAGTGTAAATAACATGTTTTTTTTTACTATAGATTGTTTTTATCATTCAGTAGCTACACACTAAATCTCCAAATTTTCTAAAAAGGCTATAAAATAGGTAACAGTTTTTTTTTTTTTAACTAACTAAACTAGATAATTCATTTATTATCGAAGTACTCCACATATTAATTTTTCAGATTGTCATAACCATCATTCTGCTGTGAAAGTGTGAAAAATCCAGACAACATACTCATACTAATTTGATTGTAATTAAAAAACTACTTGGAATTCTAAGTTGGAATTTGCATTTATTTAACATAGACATTAAAAAAACACATACATTTTTCAAATTTTGTAAGATGTAGCTTTTTTAAAATCACATTTTTTTGAAAAAACAAAATCGTTTGGAGAAAAAAGAAGTTTTTACAAAAGTACTTGTATTGCATATCAAATTAAAGCTTATTAAAAACTCCTTAATTTGGCACAAATTTCAAGGAGCTGAGAAAATCCAATTTAAAGGTATTGACATTTACAGAAAATAGCGTTTTTTTCCCCATACTTTGTAATTTTATATTTCAAAATATATTGACAAAAAAAAATAAAAATAAATTTTGGAAATAACCTTAAGTACTTTATGGACTAAAATAAGTGTACAAAATTTCATGAAGTTCTGAAGAGGCCAGGTTGTAAGCTGTGTTGGTCTAATATGGATTAACCTTTAGTAATCAAGAACTTGACAGAAGATTCTAATATTTTCAAAGCTATAGACAGTTTAGATCCCAAAAATAATAACTTTTTATGTAGAGAATCATTGAAACCTATAGCAATTCACTACAAAAGTGATAAAAATTCTTTAGATTCAGAATTAAACGTTTTTAAAAACTTTATTCAAATCATAACGAGGGAAACAAAAAAAAACCTAGAAAGTTTACTGAAGCTCCTTGAAATACTAGAAAAGTTTATGTTAGCATTTATGAGTTGTTCAAATTGGTGCAAATAGCAAAAACAAATTCCAACATTAACTACATCCTGTGAAAGGACTTTTTTGCCTAAGAAGAATAAAAACGTATCTCAGAAATACAATGTGTGATGAGCGTCTCAGCAACCTTTCTACATCATTCGGGGCATCAAATTTTAAATTGCAGTCTCTACAACTATAAATTGGTAACCTCCTTCCAGGTCATTTTCCTCTTAACTCTGTCACTGATATTGTCCACATTTGTAATGTGAAAAATAGTTTAAAATACATTCCATACATGAGAATTATAAAATATATTTTAAGGAAGTATTTTATATTAATTATTATTGTAAGTATTTTAAAATATACAAATTTTTACCTTGCATTAGTGCACCAAGTGTAAGAAACAAAATTGCCCAAGGAACGGTCCTAAATTTCTGAAGAAATTCGGGCCTATAACACCACCATCCACATCGTTCATCTTCTTCAGGCTCGGAATCCGTGTCAGACTGACTTTTGTCAATAACTGGAATGTTTGTTGAATTTTCCGTCATTAAGAACAAATATTTATTCCTATTATGAGTTGTAAATCCCTGTAATGATAAAATTAATATAATTAACTTTAGGGTATATCCTAATTTTCTTATACTTATTGAATAAAAATCTAATAATTTGTTAAGAACTTAAATAATGTTTTTTTTACAATTATTGTGTTTTGTTCCCAATTTAATTCCAGTTCTTATTTGGACCCCCAATTTAATTGAAATTGCTTTTTGATATATTGGATAACCTGTTTATAATCCCATTTTATTACTTTTTCACCAATTACGCCTGACTTGGATTTTTTGTAGAAATAAAACCACTAATTATATTGGATAACTTATATGATATTAAATATAATTATTTTATATTAAAACTGTAAAATTCACCACAGTGCTCATTGTTTATCTATTAAGTTATATTACTAAATTCAGTTAGGCTACTAGCTTTAATTATTTATTTGGAACCACGAGTATAAATAAATATACAAACTAAAATTGAAAATTAAATAAAAATCTCTGATTAGGGCCTACCAAGTTTCATTTTATAAAAAACCATATCTCTCATTTCCGTTAGCCTATAGGAATACTTTTACAAGTCAGATTTAAGGTAATCACAATATTGAGATGTTCAGCTATATGTTAAATTACTAATTTTTGCAGATTGTTTTGGTAATTATCAAGTCCAAGTAGTGTCAACTTTAAAAACTCAGGATAATTCGTTTACTACATACCTTATTTTAAAAATAATAATACAGTTTAACAATTTAATGAGGAATACATTTTTTTTTTCAGTGAAAAATACAAATTGAAAACTACTATATATTTTGTATGGATATGAGACACAGGCTTAGCTTGGAAAGTGGTTCTTAGTCATTACCTAATAGTACACAAATAAAAAAACACTAAAGTTCTGAAATATTTCATAAACAGTGTTTACTTTCTCAATCAGTAGAGAGTATGTAAAAAGAAAGACCCTTCATTTTATACTCTCTAGCCTAATGATTGAAAAAGAGAACAGTGTTTACAAAATATTTCAGAAATTTAGTGTTTTTGTGTGTGCGTTTCTAATTTGTATACTATTAGGTAATGGCCAATGATCACTTGCCAAAGTAAGCCTGTGTCTCCTATCCATACAAAATCTAAACTAATAGGCTATGTGCTCTAATAATCTCATCAAAGATTGAAAACTAAAATATGCATGTATGCTTAGGTTATGTATACATAGCAATTTGGTATTACATAGGCAGATCTACTATATGTGAGCATAGTAAAAAAATGGACTTTAAAACAATGATCACAAAGGTTTGACTAGGTGGCTATATAAAAATTATGCCAAACATTTGCAATCATTTTTTTAAAGTCTATTTTAACTCGATACCGGTACGTCTAAATGACAGAAATAACATTGTGTGGAATATTTCGTTTTAATATTAATGTCTCATATAACATGTAATGTGCACACATCATATGGTACCGTATGCGAATGTCTTCATATTAAGTATTCATTTTTCAAGTTATGAATTCCCATTTCTATATCTAGGCCTTACATAACCTATGTATATGTGCATTTTGTACTTTTCAATTTGTAATTTTTTAGTGAAAAAGTGTATGCCACTTAAAATATTATATTATTATTTCAAAATAAGGTACCGGTATGCCGTAAACGATTTAGGCCTAGGCTATCCACATATTTTATAAGGAGACACTACTTGGATTTACTTGATAAATACAATTGTTTTTTCATAGTTTATAATTTGTGGTTATAGATACTCTGAGAATTTAGTATAGATTGTAAATTGGTATATTATTAAGAATTAGTTGATTTTTATAATATAATTATTAAATATCTATTGTACTTTATCGTCGGATTTTATTATTAAAACTAAACTATTTACCTTATATTCAAAGAAACAATTCATATTTTGTGTCGTAAGAGACTTTTCAAGTCACAAAATACATTATTTTAGTAGAAATTAAGAAATATAAAAGTACGAAATCCAGCTTAAGCTACAAGTCAGTCAATGTGTGATCTCTTGTTGAATCTCACATAGCTCTTTGAGACCTAGTAAAGAACTACAGGTCTGAGAAGGTCACTATATATATATATATATATATATATATATAGGAACTTACCAGTCCTTCAGTTCATTTACTACGTGTGGTTAGGTCATATACACATATACAGTGACCTGCCGAGACCTAGTTCGCATCATTATGAACTATGTACTCATACAGTGTATTGATATTTAACCTGTCAAAAGACATGTAATGCGGAATCTCACATGATCAGGAATTTGCCACAACAAATAATATTTATAATAAATATTTATTATTATTATTAATAACATATAATAATATTTATATTATATTTTAATAATAACCATCGAGCGATGAAACTTGATGCATGAAGTCTTAAATATTAATATATGCTTTCGTTATCAGAGCTGTAATTAACCTAACAACAGCTAGATTCCCTTGTTTTCAATGTGTTATTTGACAGCAAAGAAATCCTTGTTGGGACTCTAAAGTGTCTTCTGACGAAAAATATGAACTGATTGTTTGAATAAAAGGAAAATAGTTAACAATTTCATAATTTTTTAATAATAAAATCCGATGATAATGTACAATAGATATTTACCATATAGGTACCAGCTATCATAAGGTCAGAAGTATTCAGTCACAAGTGCACTACAGAGTACAGCCTCTTCAAACAAGAAAAACTGTTAATAGTTTATTGTTAAACTTACTGGGATTTCATCAAGTAGTCTTATTCTTTCTTCTTTATTTTTCTCCATACATCCACATTACTAAACTGATTTGATAAATAATAGGACAATAGCTAATATATATCACATAATAATATGTAAGCCTTGATTTTAATAACTTTGTTGTTCGAGTTATTAATTATTATCTTGTCCTGGTGAAATCAATAATTACTTAATCTAACCTACAAAACAAACAAATATTTTTATGGATATGTACGGTACTATGGTGAATTATTATTACTCACAATATAAAGTTGTCAAAATATTACTTTTTAATTTTAATGTAATGTGATAAAAACTTGTTTACCAACTTTTCACTCTCTCAACTTTCCATCCCATTATGTTGAATGATTCCTATGAATTGAGTTACTAAATAAACATTATATTTCAATTTTTGGCTTACACAAAAAAATTTAAACTGTCAGTTTTAAAAAAAAGACCTTCCCAGCGCATGCGTAATAGAGAAACAGAGTAGCGTAATGAATCTATGGTGACCATATTTTCCAACTGGATATCCGAGAAATTATGTTTATATGGTGCACATTTTTCTTATATTTGGAATAATTATCTCTTGTTTACTTAAATCTTTGGCAAGAGATAACCATCTCTGCTCTGTTGTTAATTTAACCTGAGCCCACTCACTAAAGCGATCATCAGTAAAATATGATTTCACTATTTATTTATACAATTCATTGAAAATGTTAAGTGACGTAGTGGCCGGAAAAACGTTTCCAACAATGACTAGAATACATCCAAGTCATCCCACTTGGGTTATCCCCTCAAAAAATTATACAGTTGTTTTAGACTCTCTAAGTTAACATTCCACAGATCTAAGTAATACAGTTTTCGTAAATTCTGGTTGCTGTCTGTTTCAATAACTAAATCGCCGTACACAGTCAGTTTGGTGTGTTCATTTCTAAGTGTCACTTATAAATGAATGCAAAATTCACTTCCACACCCTCACTTTGGTGTGTCAGTTCGATGTGCCATTAATGGAGTAAAATGCTTGTTGAGTAAAAAGCTATATTCTATGTATTAAGTGTATTCATCATGATTTCGGATAATGAATTGTTATTTCTATATAGCGCAGAATTAAGCGAAATGTATGGGTTAAGCAATGACTTTCAAGACGAGTTAAATACTCTCATATAACCATTTTGGATTAGCTGCGGTTTCATCCTCAAGACTAGCACAATTACTAGAGGATGGGAGAGGAAATGTATTTGGACCTGCTATTCCGCGTTTCTCCTATGATTAAGTAACAAGATACATTCGAACAGCAATAACGCCTTACAGTAACAATGGGAAGTTCATTGTAGGACTTAAAATTTTCAACCATCATTTCCCCAGAAGCAATTCGTACAATTATAAAAGAGCCATGCCAAGCCATTTCATAATAATTGTTAAAGAAGGAGTTCTGTAAGCGAAGTAATCACACTTTTTAAATACTGAAATGTTTTATTATAAACTTCATTTATCTACAAAAATTGTAGCGAAAACATTGATATACACCAATGATTTGAAATATTTAACTCGCTTGAAATTGGTAAAAAATGTCGTAAAGTTGAACAGAAATTATTTTTAACTACACTACTTTTTCTAAATACTTTTTTTTTTTAATTTCAAGACACTACAAATAATTATAAATGGTAAAACACAAAAATAATACAATGTTCACTGCTGTTGTGTGTTTGGAACGTAATAATTGGAGTACAATCAAATAAGTTTGCTAAGTTTAATGTACCTGCGAACTGGTACACCCACATAGAGTGTCTGTTAACTGCGGTGTCACATTATTTGTCGAAGGAGTGATAGGTGATTCTCTGGTATCACATCAACTTCACAATCCTAAAGAAATAATAATAAATTAAATACAATTGATAAAGTTATAGGTATTAAGGTTTTAATGTTATGTTTTGCAATTGCAGTTAGTTCTCTAACAGCGAGGAAGAGTGGAAGGAGATCGGTAGAGGATTCTATGAGCAATGGAACTTCCCAAATTGTCAAGTAGGCATAGATGGGAAGCACGTTGCTATAATACCTGGAGGTGGATCTTACTTTTTCAATTATAAGAAGTTCCACAGACAAATTTTATTGGATATCGCAGACTACGACTACAAATTGATTTATTTCAGTTTTGGTGTAAACGGACGGGATGGAAGTGTTTTATCCTATAGTGATTTATATGAAAACATGTTGAAGAAAACTTTATGTATACCAGAACCAACAGTGGTTGATGGCACATTGTTGCCATTTGTGTTTATTGGATGAAGCGTTTGAACTGAGAGAAGACTTAAAGAAGCCATTTAATGCAAGTGTGTTGAACCATGAAAGGTTGCTGGCAAGACAAATATACATAAGCTCAACTATTCTCCTACAGACAAAAATATACGATACGTAAACAGTTATCCGTTTGGCTATTGCAAATAGTGCAAGAATGTTTTACAAAATTTTAGCTAAATACAATGATTTAATAAATATATTTCATTGTACAATTTAATATACAAAACGTACATAATTATCCGTTGGATATTACAAGTGCAAAAATGGATTTACAAAATTATTTTTAGACAATTTTAACTAGGTAAATAAATAGAGCAACAAATCATGTTATATATCGTTAAGTATTTTGATTTACAGTACATGAATAACTTTGTAATAAAATGCAAATGTATAATTATCAATTTTGACTTATGTGTTTTAATCCACTTACCCATTATCACTTGTTGCTGCTAGAGAAGATTTCGTCATCATCAGTGCATTTTGTTTCGACAGGAATAACAACTGGACGTAATATTATAATTTATGTAGATAAACGTCATCTGCACTCATAGGGCCGGAACACACTTGGCGTTTTTTACCAATCGGATTTTTTACAGCCGCCGCTCTAAAATAATGTAGCGTTTACATACTGGGCGGTAAATATTACCGACGCCACATCAGTCGATCACAGATCTTGTGATCTTTATGTGTAAGGTATGATGTTTTTGGTTTGTTTTTGAAATTTTGATTCTTCGCATTTGCTAGTAAATTTACGATTTCAAAAAAAAAAAGTTAATAACATTGCCAAAAGTCAATTCAATAACATTATAAAATAAATAGATACTGTAACATTATTTTTACTTACTAAAGTCATTCTTTTTTGCTATCTTCCAGCTTGTCAAAGTCACTCCTAAGCTGAACACAAACTTCATACGACGCATTCTTTGTGGCGTTTCTATCTTTAAAAATGTCCAAGGTTTTGTCCCACAGCACAGGCATTTCTAGAACGAAATGAATTAGTAATTCATTGTCAATTATAACCTCTTCGATCATGATAAATTACCGTGCATTTGGTGGAATAGTAGGCCACTATTTCGGCGGAGGCTGTAAAAAAAACGACGAATGTAGTGGCAGTGGGCGGCTACATTGCTGCCGTCGGCGTTAAATAATCCGATCGTTTATTTTACCTCCCAATGTGTACGTCCAATACCATCCTATGCGCCTCTACTGGTACGGCGGCGGCGGTAAAATATTTGATTGGTAAAAAACGCCAAGTGTGTTCCGGCCCATACCACTAACCAACCTCTCTACCTTTTTCATTCCTTCACGAAAAGCACTTCTTAAACTGTTGATCTTTCTGGTTACTACTGTTTTGTTAGTAAGTAAATAGATATCTTTCACTTTTTTCCACAAGAATTTGAATGATTCCTCAGGTTTGTTGTGGTAATCTTTAGAAGTTACCTTTCACAAACATTTCCCCCCTCTGAAGCTTTCTATGAATTCTAGGAAAAAATATATGCTCCAAAAAACCATATTAACAATATCACTGAATAATAACAAACACCCAAAACGTAGAAATACAGACGATGTGTGAAAAAGCGAATTGCCTGACGCAGACGACACGTATCGACGTGCAAATTAAAGGGGTGATGTCTAACCAAACGGCACTTGTGCGCATGCACAGATGGTGCAACTGAACTTACACGGCCGTACATAAGTTCACTTCGAACTGCAGTCAGTTCTGTGTGTCACACCGAAATGATGAATTTTCATCATTTCAGATTTTCGGTGTAAGCTCACAATGATTTTGCCGCGTGTAGGCCGCTAAGTCACAATCATTTTCTTTATATACTAGATCTTTCTTGGAGTTCTATAATTTTCAGTGGAAGAAAACAACAATTATTTTTCTCCCCTCCAAGTTTTTGAATAAGTGAAATTTGTAGCTTCATTCGCAGACACTTCATTTCCTTTACTTTTTTGGCATTTGAAATAAATGTATAAGGAATATTATGTAAAAACCACAACCATAATTTCTCGTTTGGGTAATTAAAAAAGTGTATAAATAATCCAAAGGAGTTTAACACTGATACAAAGTAAGACCTGCAGTTTCATAATTTGAAATACCCGTTCTAGCTGATCAAAATCTAAGCCAGCGTGTGTTAGAATATAAAAGAATATATTTATATTCTACGCCAATAAACTTGCATTTCATTTACTGTTTAATCAGTAAATCAAACTGAGTACTGTTTAATATTACTTGGCGAAAACCTTGAACAATGTCACGACTCTTTGTATCATTTACATTTAATCACAATAATTTACTTTTTAAAACGAACTATGTATAGTTTCATTACATTATCCGTGACTTTCTAGAGAAGTACTAGGACACAAATCTTCACCTGAATCCGGGTGATGGTTACTGAAATTATACCTAAAATTCAAGGCTGGTTCCATGTTTATAATAATCTCTAGTTCATCAAGAGTCTAGAGTGAAGTTCCGCCCCAGGAGTGAAGTCCGAGAATTATGGCCCGGGCAGGCTGTGTCACAGGCGGCATACCGTAGTGACCGTCTCGCCCATATAAACGCCAAATCGTCTCGCCTGCACAATCGTAAGCGCCAAATTCAGTTCTAATTTATTGAAACAGTGTTTAATAAATTTTTTAATTTTTTATTATTGCTACAGGATAAACAACGATTGAAAATAGAATATAGTTAATTTGTTTTTAAAATTTGTTAAACTAAAAACTTACTTTAAAAAACTTATAAAAATTAATACTTTTATGTTTGAGTTAAAAATGACCGGTGGAATGTTAGTGAAAAGCCCCTGAAGGACGTCAACCTCTACCACCATCTCAGGGGGACACTCTTTTTTTAAGGAAAAGAGGCTCCCAAAGGCCTAAGTCATATAAACCTGTGGTACGGAGAAACCCAGTATACCATTCTACTTCAATCACTGTACTGCAAATCTTCGTCTAGGTCTGATTCGATTTCGCTGCTGTCATCTTGTAAATTTATGATCATCCTTTTCTTCCATTTATTCTACAATGTGGTCCAATTTCCACCTCTTTTCTTCTTCGTCTTTCACGAATTCAATACACTTTTTCCAATCTTCCTCAGTCACTTTTTTAAATCCTGTTGCTTAAAGAGGTTTCAAATCTTTCATCTTAAATGAAACATTTTTTGAGGATACATAATTATTCTTTAACATGAGCCCAAATTAACTCAATTTGGTTAAGTTGGCAATGGTAGGGTGGTAGTCTTAAAACAGTTTTCCGGCTAAGTTTTGACTCTTCATCTATAATAAATTTGTCATGTTTTTCCCTCTCTTCATATACCATCTGAAGAAGCTCTTTTTTTAGCATATTGTTGTATAATTATTATTCCCTTTAGTGCAAGCCACTCAACTAATTGTTTTTTATTCCATGATTTTGTTGGTAGTTTTTCAATTTTTTTTTTCGAATGATATGGTGCATTGTCTAAAACAACGACAGCAATTACCTTCAAAAGGGGCAACACACGCTTGAAATAATCAAGGAAAACTTCCCCGTTCATATCGTCGTGATAATCTTGAGTGGATTTCGACTCACATACTAATTCGTCATTTTCAACAAAGCCGTCTTCATTTCCGATGTGTGATATTATGAGCCGTTTTCTTTTCAATTGGGTTCTTTAGGCCAGTTGAAAGCCCATTGAGGAAAGCATCCTTTCTGCTTTTCACTGTAGTATCCACCCATACCTTTGTTTTCACGTAGCCCTCGTTGAGCCATGTCTCACCTTGAAAGTAAATTTGTCTACCATCTTGACGAAATCTTTTGATTTTCCGGAGATAATCTCGTCGCCACAAAATCATATCATCTCTGTCTATAAATAAACAATTCCTTCCTTTTGAAGAAAATTTAATTCTTAACTTTTTGAGCAGTTTATAGATCGTTGTCCTCTTGAAGTTCGGCAATTGGTCGTCTTCATTTACTGCTTCCAAAACTATATTCAAAGTGGGTTGCTCGTTTCTAAAAAAAAAAAAAAAAAAAAAAAAAAATGCATGTACCTTTCTTCTAATAGCACACGTTGTCAGTTCGTCAATTTTTTCAAAAGCATTCTGCCGCTTTTTCTTGTTAACGGGAGATTTTAGCCCCAACTGTTGATTATAACCATTAATTATCTTGTAAACACTGCACCTTCCTATTCCAATCATTTCTCCACGTTTTTAACGGCACATTATTTTAAGATTTCCGGGTTTTGTTCCAACACATTTTTGTAAACATTCACAGCACATTGTTTCTTGGCACTGCGTATCACCTGTCTTGGTTTATTCTTCTTTACTGGAGAACAAATCTCCATCGTTATAGTAAAAACCATATAGTCACTTATATATAAAACCTTAAACTGCAATCATTAACCTAATTCTTAAAGTACACTGAAATTATAACATTAAATAATTCTAAATAACATACTTTTTACGGATCACACGACATAGTTTAGACAGTTCAGCAACTGACAGACAAATGATTGAGCGACAGAAATCGGTACAAGGGAGCAAAGGAGGGTTAGGGAAGAGAAAGTTGTTCAAAGAACTACTACTGTGAGTCATCCCCAGCAACACCCGCCGTACACGTGCTGTCCCATTTCCTTATTGGCCCCACCCCCAACGCGAGCCATTGTAAGGCGGTGCTTCACTCTAGACTCTTGATGAACGAATTATAGCTATTTTAGACAGTCGAATTTTCATATGAATCAAAAACTTTTTTTCTTATAACCAAGTTTGTTAAATTACGTCAAGAGTGATGTCAGCTAAAACCGTTAAGAAAAATAAAAGAGCTATTATTTTTATCTTACCCAAGTTTTGGTAAATTGAGGCAATTAATTGTTAATTGTGAGAAAAATAAATCAAGTTAAATTTTTATAACCAGGTTGTCTGGATTACATCAAGGAAGATGACAACAAATCAGCCAATGAGATTAGATTATCAACAAAATAAAAATAATTCTTTCATTGGATTATAGTACAACAGATGACTGATGGTTTCTTGTTCCAACTAAGCATGTAGTACGAAATATAATTACTGTACACAGTTTCATATATTACTGTACAAAATATAATCAACTAAAACCCGTCACATAAACAAAATTTCGGTTAAACGAATCTAAATTTCGAAACTGTTGTGTGAAAAATGAACGTGACTTTTTAAAATCACAACTTCTACCTAACAATTAAAAATTATTTTGGTTTACCTTGTTAAATCTTGCTTCTAATTAGAATCATTTGAGTTTCACAATCCGCTCCTGTCTATTCCTTTTTAGTTGAGCTTGTGCTGTTAGCCTACTGTCCACTGCCACTGTCGTTAATTTTTTTTGTTCCTTGCTCTGAATTTATTATTCATCTTACATCTTCTTACAGTGTTGTACTTGATAGTTGATAGTGACGATAGTGTTGTGTATTCTATTAGTGAAATCAACAGAATTTAATTTAAACTATCTAAGGTGCCAAGTATTACTTGTATAGGTTATAATCTTCATTTAAATATTTTTATAAAATTAATGGACAAGAAATGAGGTGTCAAATACAATGTAGTAGCTCATTCATTTTATGCTATCAACATATTTCAAATATATTATTAGGCCTTAGCCCTGTTCATATTTATTTGCCAACCAACTAACTGTAAAATAAAGATATCTCTAATTCTGTCAAAATTTAAAAAAATATATATATTGTAAAGTTCTAGGTAAAAATAAAAATTGAATAAGTTTAATACATTTTGTTCCAATATTTTTTTTTGATTTTTGTATAAACCTAAAATGAATATACCGGTACTATAAAATTAACTTATAAAGAATTTGACAATTTATTTGTTTTCCATATCATTTCAGAGATCTAATCTAAAGACTAACATGGCAGAAGGCTCAAATACCAATATTATTCAATTTTTGGAGTTAGTAGGCCACTTGAAAGTGAGTTTTAGGCTATTTTGAGGTTTAATATTTGTATTTAAGTAAAAATGGTAAGTAAATTATACCATTATAAAGTGCATATAAATAAAACTTGGAAAATATCTATGTAAAGAGCTGTTCATTTACTAAAAGTTGATCACCTGCTTATGACTTGGGTGTCAATTTTTAACTACTTTTCGATGATAGTTTTACCGGTATTTTTGTCGATTTGATAAAAATCATATTCTACATACCTTATTTCTTAATAATAAAATAAATTTTCAATTCAGAGCCAACTTTATCACGAAAAAAAAAAAAAATTCAACTTTTCTAGTTTAAGGTTCATTAAGTGAAATTATAATTTGTTAGAAAAAAAGAAGAAATTGTGCATTATTTCCCAAGCGGTCACCCATTCAAGTAATAACCACGCTCAATGTTGATTGACTCCTGTGATCTATAAATACGTTGAATTCTGTAGTTTGAAATTGTGATTTTTCAGTGGAAAATTAGCTCTGCGTTGAAAACTTATTTTATGATTAAGAAATATGGTATAGAACATGATTTAAAAAAATCACCTAAAAAACCGGTAACTTTTTTTGTAAACAATTACCTTTTTCGACTTCTATAAATACCTAACTTTTACATTTCATTGAGCCAAATATATAAACATTTATACGAACGACTTTCCTAATTAAATTTTAAGGCAAACTTAAATGCAGAATTACCAATTGAACACCTTATGACATGGATGTCAACTTTTCACTACTTTTTGACTTCTATAAATAAGTCTTACATGTCATTGAGCCAAATATAGGCTACACAATTGAGAAGTTTCTGGTTCAATCTCCTTGGGAGATCAAACATTTAGGCTACAGTGTTGACCCATCAACATGAAGAAATTAGGAATCTACAATTAGTAGCGACCCTTGTTGAGAATGTTAGAACGATAAAGAAAATTTCAATATGTTAACCATAAAAATCCATCTATTAACCCTGGGTCTTTATGGGCTGTTGTGCTACAGAGTTTGTTTTTAATCCTATTGCATACAGTAATTAATCCAGGGGCTTATAGATACTGGTTTTTTAATGAATATTAAAATAAATTTTGGAAAACTAATTTTATGTTCAAAGTTCATTCTCCTATTTATTATAAATTAAATAATTACATCTTTTTGGGCTACAATAAAAAGATAAAAAAGTTTATCAATCACCTAGCCTAACCTTTTGCAAATTCTTCATATTTTATGGAGTTTACATCATCTAAATATAATAAATCTTTAATCCACTTCTTACTCTAGTGACAGATTACTCTGTACCAAGGGTTTATTTCAACATATATACTAATTTTCACATGCTTCCCCCCTGAATTTGAGCCTTCTCATACCTCACAGTGTTTGAAATATCTACTTTGTGAGTTTTTAATGTCAAATTATACTTTATAACATCTACTAATGGATATTCAGTTATATTAATACAATATATTGTATACAATGTAATATGATTTACTGGATAAAAAATTATATTTACTAATTAATAAATGAAAATATATTTCAGCATATTCCTAGAACTGGCTGGGTACTTCGGAATGTTCCTAACCCAGAAAGCATTGCAGGTCACATGTATCGCATGGCCATAATGACATTTTTAATTGGTGATAGAGAGAATATTAGTAGAACCAGGTAAGTTCACAAAGTATTAGATAAAAATATATTTAAATACCAACAGCTATACCAGTACTAATATGAAGAAAGGAATTAATATATTTTCATATCTTGCAACTAAAAAACTTTATACTTGACTGATACATCTGTGATGTTATAGAATAGGGGTGTCCAACTTACATTAAACATTGGGGTGTCTCAAGGGCCAAAATTAAACATTGAACTGGTTACGGTCCACATTTTGGGTTCCCAGATTATGCAAAGTAAAAAAAGGACAATACCTACCAGGGGGGGGGGATTTAAAAAATTTAAATTAAAGAATTATTATATACTTTGAAATGTTAAAGTATCAATAGAAACCTATGTAAGGTAAAGTTATAAATAAAACCTAAAGTAGAAATATATCTTTATATTGCTCAAGTATTTGTTTTACATAAATAAAGAAAATATAAAGACAAAATATTTTTATCAATCAATACAAACATTGCAATGACAATCATAAACTATATTTAATTTGAACATTGTGGTCGATCAGCTGCAAATGAACGTATATCCACCTCTAGTTCTGTTGTAGCCAAGCTCATGATATGAAGGTTAGGTTAGGGACATTTACATTATATGAACAAGGAGATCAAATTTTCTCTATTGCAATATTCCGTCACGTGCTACTCCTTATTGGCAAAATACACCAACTTCATCGAATTATTAGATTTTTATTTTTCGTCATATAGCATTTAACTTATATAACTGTGAAAGGTTTGAAACATTAGTTTTAGAATAATATACAAATTATTACAATACAATCTTTTTTACTGATCTTTTTTAGTTGAATTGAAAAAAAAAGTGATTTCTAGGGTGAAAAAACTTATTATGAATTCTTAGTTTTGTTTAATTTTTATAAATCCTAAACTATAACAGTTTAACAGTTAGAACGATTTAGAAAGTATATATCCAAAGATGAAGACATCTTCTATACAATACTGTTACTGTAGATTAGTTGAAATATTTATTAGTGTTAATTGGACGAAGAATGATGTAATTTTATGTTTTACAAACCAATTGTAGGGTTAAGATCAGTGGAAGTCTTAGTTTAAAAGCTCTTTTTCTTTCTTCTCTGTACTAAATATGTCATGACCTCTCCTTCGCTGTCTGTTTCCCATGAATGTACTAAATCCCAAGCATCACTGTCCTTATTTATTAATGCCATCAAGTGGTAAAATGAGCAACTTCTCCACAATACATCATCTTTTTAATTTAAATTTTTTAAGATGACTTAAAAAACTCCATGTCCTTGTAAGTGGAGTTAAGTTAAATTATAGTTTATCTATTTAATTCTTATTACAAAATATCAATTAATTTATTCAATTTGTGCTTTAAGAGCTTTTAGTTAAAAATCAAGTTACTTTAGTTTGCAAGTCTGCGTTCTTACAAAACTATTTTTTATTTTACCTAAGGTAGGGTCACTCTGGTCGTACTTAGCAGTTATTTCTATAAACGTGGCAATGGTCCATACAATAAGTTAGTCAGACATTTGAGAAAAACAAGAAATCTCCCTTTTATTGTATAGAAAAAACAAGAACATTATTAAATACATATTTAAGTAAACATTTAATCTAAACTCTATCCTGTGATAGGATACATGTGCTAAAAATCTAAATAAAAGTTTTATATGTCTTTTTCACTAAATTTTGTTCTCCTAATGATTACTTAATCTTTAGTGTCCACTTTACTCACGAAATACCAGTCTATGTTATGTTAGCTTCCTTCAATATCACAATTACTTAAAATCCTACATCTTTACGTTGAAAGTGAGTCCGTCCAGCCGTCTTATAACGTGACTGTTTCACAAGGTGATTCTAATGAGACTTCATTACTCTGACTCCTGACAAAGACTGCTTAAGGCACACTTCGAGAAGACGCTCCTTGCTGAGGCTCATGGGAAAAATCTCCAGGGTTTAATTTCCTGCTAGCACGTACTTTTGCAACGTCTGTGTTATTTGAAGGTTACAAGTCTATTTCACCTGACGCGTACAATTTGAAATTACGCTTTCACTTGTTTAGTTTTAAGTTGTTTATTAGTAATCATTAGGTTATTATTATTGTTCATTTGAAGATTGTTTAAATACATTTTATAATTACTTATTATTATAAAATACTTATTATTTCTATCATCCTATAATTAGTTCATATTTATTAAAAATATTAAATAATGTTTTATTAATTACTGGTTGGAGAGTGTCCCATGCTTACATCCTGTTAGGAGCTGTGTGAAGTTTAAATAAATCTTACCATGTTTTCTTCCTATCCAGTACATCATTGATGTGAATTCAAGCCCAGTACAATATTACTCCAAACACCATAAAGATGAATTCTTCAAACAATTATTTCAAAGTATTGTGTAGTATGTAGTTCAAAAATCATCCTATGGAGTTCAAGCATGTAACAGTGGTTCCGATGTCATTTTGTAAAGGTTGTTCTGACGTCATTTTGTAAAGGTTGTTCTGACGTCATTTTGTGACGGTTGGTTACAAACAAAAGTTTATTTTCTATTAATTTTGTTAATTCTATAACTTAGAGTTCTTACCTTTCATTCCTGTACTTTCACACCCTGAAATTTCCAATGAGATTAGTTAAATGGTGTTCTTAATGATTTTAGCATAACATGATTTTGTTAGTTATCTGATTTATTATACACAACCACTTTTTATACTTATTCTTAATCTAAAAAATAATAATAATAATAATAACTTAACCTACAGTTACAACATTTGTTATTTCAAATGTACATAGCAATTGTCGTTAGAAAAAATTCTCGTGCTTTGCCCATTATTTTTTAATGTTTAACCTAAAATATGACTTTTTACATAAGTCAGTAAATAACTTGTTGTCCCCCCCCCATTTTTCACCAAGTAAACAAAATAAAAGATTGTTTGAAACTGCATTTTTTATAATTACATATATTTTTAGAAAATTCTGCTTCTGGATGACCAAGTCGGATGACATAGCTATTTACAGGAAATAAATTTGTGGTCCCACATCATAAGGAGAGATAAGACATGTTATTGTAACATTTATACAAACATAAGCCTAATATTGTTATTTGTATCCAAGTCACAATTGATAAGTAATTCAATCTAGAATAATTCTGTCTATTGTGAACTTATTATCTACGTACTTACTCTTGACGCGTTTCGGAACTCTATTCCATCATCAGAAAATCACTTTATGGATGTCGTCTTCACATTAAGAAATTACAAACACAACACAAATGGACATTACACAAAGTCACAAGTTAAAATATAACAATTATCGTATTACTTCAACGACAGTGTATTAGAAAATATAATATGATAGTTGTTGTATTTTAACTTGAGACTTTGTGTAATGTACGTTTGTGTTGTGCTTTTAATTTCTTAATGTGAAGACGATCTCCATAGGGTGATTTTCTGATAATGGAATAGAGTTCTAAAGCGCATCAAAAGTAAGTAAGTAGATAATAAGTTATCAATAAACGAAATTATTCTAGATTGAATTATTTAAGCCTCATATGTTTGAATTTTTTAAAAACAAATTTTTTTAAGAGGAAAGAAAAAAATATCTTAACAAAAGAGAGCATAATTTTATATTTTACAGGTTTACAGCGCATTTGCCTTCTCGTCAAAATGGTCATTGTTGCCTTATCTCTCTGCCATTTTAAGAGCATATACTCCGGCTTGTAGACATATCTTTATAATAATAGTTTTGGCTTCTCTCTACCACTTGCAAGTCAAGTGGGCCGACTGGCAATCACCTATGAGGCCTCTATGGAGCTTGTGCAGTAACTACCATAAACCCATTTTTCATTGCATTTTACTAAGTTTTTTTGTGTATACGACATTACATAGCGTGGAGCTTACTATGTTGAGCCGAATATTGGAAGATGAAATTAGTGTTATTTCGCTGGCTCTTGCCCCTCTAACATTAGGCATTAACTGATATGTTCCTTGTGCAACTATTTTAGTTTTTTCTCTGTCTTATTCACCTGAACCAAAGGTTTCATGTCCTTAACTATTCATACACCCAAATATTTAATAACATCCTTCATTGCAACTCCAACACTAAAACATATGGTTAGTTTAGGGACAGCTCTCATATGGACACCAACTTTAAAAAATGATGACTGCAATAACTATATTTACTAGGATTTACCTTTATTTCGAAAAGCTTCATTGTGTGCATTGAATAAAACTTTGAATCCAGTGAAGATCCGGCTGATTTCTTCCTCGTTTCTCCTTTATAACCTTTGTTTCTCTATTCTTTATATTTTACTTTTTTTTTTTTTTTTAATAATTCGTTTGTATATGTCTGTATTTGTTTCTGTGAATTTATGTTTATACATACATAATGTACACATTATATATGATTATATAATTGAGTATTTCTTTAGGTTTAGGACTTGTCACTATTTTATTTTATACATAATAGGATCCTGTAATTGGGTTAATGACCTGTTGGTGCTGCTTTTGCAGTTATTTGGCATACCGGTAATTTATTTAAGAACCATGTGAAATATCATATTATTATTGTTGGAATAAATGTCTTTATTATCATTGAAATCCATTGTTTCATATCTTTTAATAGTTTTAACTTTCTAGATGTATGGAGTTAGCTCTGGTTCATGATATGCCTGAATGTATTGTTGGTGATATCACACCAAGATGTGGCATTCCTACTGATGAAAAACATAGAAGAGAAGATAAGGCAATGAAACAATTGGCTCATTTGGTTGGCAGTCGAGAGAATTATCTTTATCAATTGTATAAGGTATAACAATAATAATTCATTGTTATTTATTATTACAGTATACCCTATTTTAAACATAATGTGTACTACCATTATTAAAAACTTGATTTCAATAAAGTGATATAAGTTAAATAAGTGAAGGACCTAATTAAAAAAAGTATAACTAATAGGTTTACAAGAGCTGAGTGACTCAGTTTCCTGTCTATCACTAGATATTTCACTTTGACATTTTGAAATAATACTGTATAATTAATCATAATTATAAAACAAGTGTGACCACTTTGACACCATCTTAAGCACACTGAGGGTTATAACCACATGGTGAACCATTATTGTACTGCTTCTAGTTAAACGAAATAGTTCAAGAAATTTGAATAGATGTCACCACTCTACAAGCAATTGAATACCATTATATGTTCACAGACTGGCTTAGTATTAGACAAAGTATAAATGCATTTGAAGATGTAGTCCATCTTCAAGGGCAATACATGTATAGACTCTGACTGTAAGCCATTGGCAATATCATTAGACTTACAAAGTACAATAAAGAAGACACCTTTCGGACAATCATTTCTGACAAAGTCACTGCGGAACTTTCTCGCCAGGTGGATCGGCTCCTACCAATTTCCAGAGCTGTGTTTCAACAAGAGCTATTTAGAAAAAAGCAGTTTTAATCTGAGTTTAAAATATAAAGTCAGTGATTGCATCCTGGTGTAGATGTTTATGTTAAAACTTTTCAGAGAAAATATATTTAACATTAATTTGCAGGTAATAATTGTCAGAACAGTATAGACAAATATTTCAATTATTATCAAAATTCTTTCATTAAATAAATAAATAAAATTCTTTCAGTTTTTCATTAAATTCTTTCATTGAACAATTGTTTTGTGTATTTCCTTTTAAATGACAATCAGATGGATTATATATATTAGTAACCATTATTATAAATTGTTAAAAGACAGGAATGGACTTGGAGTTTAAAATTTATCCATTTGTATATCATGTCATAGTATTTAAGGATATATATGTGTGTGTGTGTGTGTGTGTGTGTGTGTGTGTGTGTGTGTGTGTGTGTGTGTTCATGTTTTTACTCAATTGTGGATACATCGACATGCACACGGCCACACTGTGGATACATTTTCAAATTGTGGAAACATACACACGTTTCCACAATTTTCTGATCGTATATTCTTTAACAAAATGCAAAAAGAAGTCATTTGAACATCAGTTTCCATAACTAGATTTTTGGCAAATATGTTGAACAATTTTCTGATCTTATATTCTTTAATAAATGCAAAAAGAAGTCATTTCAACATGAGTTTCCATAATTAGGTTTTTGGCGTGTTGTGTTAAAATAATGTATTTAACACAGCTATGGAAACGTTATGAAAGGCTACTAAAGCGCTCTTGGCGGACCGTCGAGTAAACTTATACAGTGTTGCCGGTTTTACTATCACATCATTTTACAGTGTTAACTTTTAAATGCATTTGACAAGATATTTTTTAATATAGTGTATACAGTATATGTATAATAAATTATTAAATATTTAAATTATTTTCTAATGCCATTGCATTACTTGCCAAACCCAGCCTAGCCATCACGTCATTTTACAGTGTTAACTTTTAAATGCTTTTGATAGGATTTGTTTTAATATAGTGTATACAGTATAGGAGCAATAAATATTTAAATTATTTTCTAACGGCATTGTACTACTTACCCAGCCCAGCCTAGCATCACATCTTTTTACAGTGTTCTTTTAAATGCATTTGATAGGATATGTTTTAATATAGTGTATACAGTATAAGAGCATTAATAAATATTTAAATTATTTACTAACGCCATTGTACTACTTACCCAGCCCAGCCTAGCATCACATCTTTTTACAGTGTTCTTTTAAATGCATTTGATAGGATATGTTTTAATATAGTGTATACAGTATAAGAGCATTAATAAATATTTAAATTATTTACTAACGGCATTGTACTACTTACCCAGCCCAGCCTAGCATCACATCTTTTTACAGTGTTCTTTTAAATGCATTTGACAGGATATGTTTTAATATAGTGTAAAGCATTAATAAATATTTAAATTATTTACTAACGCCATTGTACTACTTACCCAGCCCAGCCTAGCATCACATCTTTTTACAGTGTTCTTTTAAATGCATTTGATAGGATATGTTTTAATATAGTGTATACAGTATAAGAACATTAATAAATATTTAAATTATTTACTAACGCCATTGTACTACTTACCCAGCCCAGCCTAGCATCACATCTTTTTACAGTGTTCTTTTAAATGCATTTGACAGGATATGTTTTAATATAGTGTAAAGCATTAATAAATATTTAAATTATTTACTAACGCCATTGTACTACTTACCCAGCCCAGCCTAGCATCACATCTTTTTACAGTGTTCTTTTAAATGCATTTGATAGGATATGTTTTAATATAGTGTATACAGTATAAGAACATTAATAAACATTTAAATTATTTACTAACGCCATTGTACTACTTACCCAGCCCAGCCTAGCATCACATCTTTTTACAGTGTTCTTTTAAATGCATTTGACAGGATATGTTTTAATATAGTGTAAAGCATTAATAAATATTTAAATTATTTACTAACGCCATTGTACTACTTACCCAGCCCAGCCTAGCATCACATCTTTTTACAGTGTTCTTTTAAATGCATTTGACAGGATATGTTTTAATATAGTGTATACAGTATAAGTGTATTAATAAATATTTAAATTAAATACTAACACCATTGTATTACTTGCCCAGCCCAGCCTAGATATCACATCATTTTACGGCGTTAACTTTTGAATGCTTTTGACGGGATATGTTTTAATATAGTGTATACAGTATAAGAACATTAATAAATATTTAAATTATTTACTAACGCCATTATACTACCTGCCCAGCCCAGCGTCGCCATCACATCATTTTACAGCGTTAACTTTTGAATGCTTTTGACAGGATATGTTTTAATATAGTGTATACAGTATAAGAACATTAATAAATATTCAAATTATTTACTAACGGCATTGTATTACTTGCCCAGCCCAGCGTAACCATTAGGGTATATCATATTACAGCGTTAACTTTTGACAGGATATGTTTTAATATAGTGTATACAGTATAGGAGCAATAAATATTTAAATTATTTACTAACGCCATTGTACTACTTACCCAGCCCAGCCTAGCATCACATCTTTTTACAGTGTTCTTTTAAATGCATTTGACAGGATATGTTTTAATATAGTGTATACAGTATAAGTGTATTAATAAATATTTAAATTAAATACTAACACCATTGTATTACTTGCCCAGCCCAGCCTAGATATCACATCATTTTACGGCGTTAACTTTTGAATGCTTTTGACGGGATATGTTTTAATATAGTGTATACAGTATAAGAACATTAATAAATATTTAAATTATTTACTAACGGCATTGTATTACTTGCCCAGCCCAGCGTAACCATTAGGGTATATCATATTACAGCGTTAACTTTTGACAGGATATGTTTTAATATAGTGTATACACTAGAAGTACATTAAGAAATATTTAAATTATTTACTAACGGCATTGTATTACTTGCCCAGCCCAGCCTAGCATCACATCATTTTACAGTGTTGACTTTTGAATGCTTTTGACAGGATATGTTTTAATATAGTGTAAAGCATTAATAAATATATAAATTATTTACTTTACACCATTGTACTACTTACCCAGCCCAGTCTAGCCATCATATCATTTTACAGCGTTAACTTTTGAATGTTTTTGACAGGATATGTTTTAATATAGTGTATACACTATAAGTACATTAAGAAATATTTAAATTATTTACTAACGCCATTGTATTACTTGCCCAGCCCAGCCTAGCATCACATCATTTTAGAGTGTTGACTTTTGAATGCTTTTGACAGGATATGTTTTAATATAGTGTATACAATATAAGAGCATTAATAAATATTTAAATTATTTACAAACGCCATTGTACTACTTGCCCAGCCCAGTTTAGCCAGCATATCTTATTACAGAGTTAACTTTTGAATGTTTTTGACAGGATATGTTTTAATATAGTGTATACAGTATATGAACATTATTAAATATTTAAATTATTTACTAACTACTGAAAAAAAATGTATTTTATGTTTTGAAGTCATCAATGAAGAAAATATAAAATAATAATTAAAAAGTGTTAATTTCGTGCGCACGTTTATGTGTTAAAAAAATCGGTTTAACTGTTTTCTTATTAAAAAATAAATACACTTTGACATCCATAAACGCTGAGTTAAAGAGAAAAAATTGATAAATTAGATTTTGTTATGTATTAAGAGCGTAAAGTAGGTCATAATCGAACGGGAAAAAACGTTGCTGCCCGACTCGTAGCAGAGAGCGATAAAGACATCACTCGAAGTACAAACAAAACTGTTTTACTTATTTTACTGATTTCTACACTTATACAAATGATTTTGGACATAGTCATTTGTACTATGTCATTCCACAGTTAAAAATTACCTCTTTCTCAACTAAAAGAAGCAGAGGATTTACACACTCTTAAATCATCCATGAAGAAGAAATAATAAGACTATTTAAATGTGTCCTTTTAATATAGACAAGTTAAAATTGTAACATGAGTGTCATAAAAGTACCCACGAGACTGGGAATTTCCCAAGTAAATTAGTGAACATGTGCGCCCGCAAGACCTAATCCTTAGTGCGGTACTCTCTCAAACACTAGGTCGTAAATCGTGTCTTACCTACCGAAACCTAAGAGTTTTAGTTGGAGTATTTTAAGTAGTATTGACATTATTTATGTTTGGCATTGTCCCCCTAAATTCGTGTTGACGGGTTGATGTAGGGAAATATACAACGTTTACCGAAATTCGTCGTCTGCCATTTGTTCACAAAAAAATCCAAAAGTATAATAAGTGGTAGTAATTATACCTACATTCTTAACAGCATTGGTTATTGAGCGACTCCTGACATACTACTTCAACATGTTACATCTAAAACTTTTGTATATATAAATAAATTTTAGGCACGTTTCTGAAAATATATATATATATATATATATATATATATATACTGTCAATTGGTTTTTGAATACAATAGTTAATTTTTATCTATTTTGTACTTATTCAAAATTTTTTTGTACTCATCATTAAGCTAAATTGATTGGTTTTTTTTCAAATTTGTTTCAAAACTACTCTATAAAACATTTGTATAAATTAGAAACATTTTAATATTTGGTATACATATGCTTTTATGTGTGGCTTTTTATCTTCGGTTACTATACTTTTTTTTTATTACTGACACACTAACTCTAAAATTTGTATGTCCAAATTTTCTATTACATATATGATGTCTACGCATCTGTCTCTAAAACATTATATATTACTAGTTGCGTTGTGCATTTTTGGTGATTTTAAAAAAATTATTAATTATTATAATTTTTAATAAAAATAATTTTTTTCCATTTAAAATGTTCTAAATTGGTTTCTTACCAATATTTATTCACATTTACATTACAAAACTTTTCTATTTCTTGAATAAAATTTAAAACATTTTCTTGTTATATATATATATATATATATATATATATATATATATATGCTTTTTTGTAGAGTTTTGGTTTCGTTTACTGCATTTTTTTTTTTTCCGGAGATACTAACTCAAAACTTTTTAATCTAACATCAGTTCAATACATAGATAAATTTCTTACACCTTTATGGAAATATATATATATATATATATATATATATATATATATATATATATTGCAAGTTTGGTTTTGTATAACATAACAATATAGGCTAAGTGATTTTTTATAAGACGATTGTAAATTGCACAAAAATGGTCTACCACTTTAGAAATTTGTACTGGCCCCGTTACAAGGCTGTAAGCTACCAAGTTTAGGATTTTTCTTTCATGACGATTTTCATTGTTCTCTACACTTATATTACTTCTTAAGCGAGCTTGAAAATCTAGATATTTAAATGAGCAACCATTTCCTTCAATTTATTTTGTACTCAGTTTAAAGAGGTCTTATATTTATATATAGCATCTAATAACTGTGAATTTATAACTATAACTCATGATTTAATTTTAATAGTCAAGATGAACAAAGTAAACTATATAGACTAACTATGGTTTCAAATTGAGACATAATGTTTCACTTTCATTTTAAATTCGTCTTGAGCCTATATCAATTTTAAAATAAAACAACTTATTTATTCCGTACATTATATAAGACATAATAAATTATCAATTAAACAGAACGATTTGAATCAATCAATGACAATATAAATCCAAACACGCAGTCCTCATACATGATACTTTAAGAGTAAATCAAGTATAAAATTACACACCATACAGCTTGAAAAAAGTAATAATTATAAATATAACAGTTTACTGAAGCGTTTTTAACGGCCTGGTTAGAACGAGAAGGGTATAAAATTCTTATTTGCCAATATAATTTTTATGAATGAAATTCATCGCCAACTATGTCTTTATACATATGAATAACAATTTAAATATCAAAAGATGCAGTTCGTAAAATTTCATATCGGGAAACGCTTTTCTTGAGGCCTATGAGGAAATAATTCAAAACATGTTGCGAAAACACTGCTATAAAATGCAGTTTCTTAATAAAATGTTCTTCATTGCCTCAAGTATTATTCGTAATACTTCATCTTAAATACGTGGTGAAGTAAACTAAAATACCTGCACTATAAGTATGTCGATTATTATGCCAAATGTATTGTTGAGCTTCAATATCCAGAGTGAATACTGAAATATTGTTGATTTTTGTACTTTTCGATGTAGGCCTACATAATGGAAAGTGAGAACATTGTCCAAATATTCGTTCCAAATCAGTATTTGTGATTGTGTTAATGTGTAACTATATTTATTAGTAAAATACCGCATATTGTATTTCCCGTTGAACAGTGCTTACAACTTTTTGTCTTAAGTTGGTTTTCACGTGGTACTTTTTTTTATAAATTTCAAACTGAGTCAAATAATATAGCCTACTATGCTTAGCGAAAAAAATTTTAGGCTTAAAATAACACTGTAATCAAAGTATTTAAATTATCATTTTATACAGGTTAAGCAATAATAATAATAATTTGTTAATATAACTAGTTTTATATCATATATTTCAAAGCTAATTTTGGTTCAAACTTTCTGAAAAAGAGAGAATAAATGGTTAACAGAAAATCATCATGGTTACAATGCAGTGATTTTATCAGCAACAGTTTTAAAACTACTTGCATAAAAGGAAGAGAAGAGTGTGATTTAATTTAAAACAATATTTGAGATAGGGACTATAGTTTTGGATCATTTAGAATGCACATCATTAGAGTTTTGAATTGAATTATATTAGTCACTTCATGTTTTTATCATAGAATTCATAGAAAATATGTATGTATACTTACATTAAATTGTTAAATAGTTGCTATTAAAAAAGATTGATGGAAGAAACTAAAAATGTGTAAAATTTTGATTATCTTTATATTATTGTAAATTTTAATACATATAAAAATATGTATTTTTTTTCCTTTTCCTTTAATCCTGCTATACAATAACTTGAATAGTTATCCACGGATCGAATTTAAATTGATTGGAAATGTTGATCTAACTGTTATGAATAAAATATAATCAATTTCGTATCGATATCTTTAATGGTTTGTCAGATATATATCGTTGAAAATGAAAATGAAAATATTCAAAAAAAAAGTTTAAAAAAAAAATGTTAATAATATATTCTTATAGAAAATTAAAATTTAAAAACAATGAGACTAAACACGACATGGTATCTTTTTTACTTTTTGAGTTATTTGCATTTAAAATGTCTAAATTTTGTAATTGTCATTTTCAAAACGTTATAACTTGAAAAGTAATAATCATAGAGAGTTCTAGGTAGCCTATGCTTAATCGTTCAGATGTTTAATTCTCTATAACAACTGTAAATTTCAATTTTTTTGTAATTAAAAAAATTCACTCAAAAATCCGCTTTTTTTCATCGTCGATGTTTACGTTTTTTTGAGTGAAAATTTTTTTAATTAAAAAAAATTTTAATTTACAGTTGTTATAGACAATTAAAAATTTGAACGATTAAGCACACCTATAATTATATAAAATTTAAAGTTTTTAAAGTATCTTAAAAGTTTTAAAAAAATACTTTTTCATTAAACGATATATTTCTGACAAACCACTAAAGATATCTATACAAAATAGATTAATTTTGATCATAACAGTTATATGAACATTTCTAATCAATATAAATTCGATCCGTGGACATCACCTCACTGTTCAAGTTATTGTAGCAGGATTAAAGGAAAGGAAATAAACTTATTACATTTTTTAAAATTTAAGTTATTATTTTTTAACGGATCAATAAATAATCATATCGACTTTAAACTTTATAGAAATTTTCACACTAGGTCTCTAAACATTTTGGAAAAATTTCATTTAATTCGAAAAACAAATATAGATTTTATATCACTTTAGACTTGGAAAATAAAATCAAGATGACTATATAACTAACAACTTGAAATTTTTTGATTGAAATTTTGAAGATATGAATATTTTAATATTAAATTTTCAATACTTATGTAAATTCACATAACAAAAAGAATAAAACTAATCCGAACTTTCTATCTCTAACCGTTTAAAAGTTATACGACATTTTAGTAAAATCCCCCAAACTTTAAGTAGAATTTAAATCTATTTTCTTATAACGGACCTATAACTATTCATATCGACTTGAAATTTTATAGGAATATTCACACTAGGTCTCTAAACATTTTGGAAAATTTTCATTCAATTCGAAAAACAAATATAGATTTTATATCACTTTAGACTTGGAAAATAAAATCAAGATGACTGTATAACTAACAACTCGAATTTTTTTGATTGAAATTTTGAAGTTATGAATATTTTAATATGAAAATTTCAATACTTATGTAAATTCACATGAAAAAAAAAAGAATAAAACTAATCCGAACTTTCTATCTCTAACCGTTTAAAAGTTATACGACATTTTAGTAAAATCCCCCCAACTTTAAGTAGAATTGAAATCTATTTTCTTATAACGGACCTATAAATATTCATATCGACTTGAAATTTTATAGGAATATTCACACTAGGTCTCTAAACATTTTGAAAAAATTTCATTCAATTCTAAAGATAAATATAGATTTTATATAACTTTAGACTTGGAAAATAAAATCAAGATGACTGTATAATTAACAACTTGAAATTGTTCGATTCAAATTTTGAAGATATGAATATTTTAATATGAAAATTTCAATACTTATGTAAATTTACATAAAAAAAAGAATAAAACTAATCCGAACTTTCTATCTCTAACCGTTTAAAAGTTATACGACATTTTAGTAAAATCCCCCAAACTTTAAGTAGAATTTAAATATATTTTCTTATAACGGACCTATAACTATTCATATCGACTTGAAATTTTATAGGAATATTCACACTAGGTCTTTAAACATTTTGGAAAAATTTCATTCAATTCGAAAAACAAATATAGATTTTATATCACTTTAGACTTGGAAAATAAAATCAAGATGACTGTATAACTAACAACTTGAAATTTTTTGATTGAAATTTTGAAGTTATGAATATTTTAATATGAAAATTTCAATACTTATGTAAATTCATATAAAAAAAATAATAAAACTAATCCGAACTTTCTATCTCTAACGGTTTAAAAGTTATACGACATTTTAGTAAAATCCCCCAAACTTTAAGTAGAATTTAAATCTATTTTCTTATAACGGACCTATAAATATTCATATCGACTTGAAATTTTATAGGAATATTCACACTAGGTCTCTAAACATTTTGAAAAAATTTCATTCAATTCTAAAGATAAATATAGATTTTATATAACTTTAGACTTGGAAAATAAAATCAAGATGAATGTATAATTAACAACTTGAAATTGTTTGATTCAAATTTTGAAGATATGAATATTTTAATATGAAAATTTCAATACTTATGTAAATTTACATAAAAAAAAGAATAAAACTAATCCGAACTTTCTATCTCTAACCGTTTAAAAGTTATAAGACATTTTAGTAAAATCCCCCCAACTTTAAGTCGAATTTAAATCTATTTTCTTATAACGGACCTATAAATATTCATATCGACTTGAAATTTTATAGGAATATTCACACTAGGTCTCTAAACATTTTGAGCAAATTTCATTCAATTTTAAAGATAAATATAGATTTTATATAACTTTAGACTTGGAAAATAAAATCAAGATGAATGTATAATTAATAACTTGAAATAATTGTTCTATTCAAATTTTGAAGTTATAAATATTTTGATATGAATGTTTCAATACTTATGTAAATTCACGTAAAAAAAAAGAATAAAACTAATCCAAACTTTCTATCTTTAACCGTTTTAAAGTTATACGACATTTTAGTAAAATCCCCCCCACTAAAAAACTTAATTTTTTTGTTAATAAGATATTCTTATAGAAAATAAATTAAAAGTGAGACTATACACGACCTTGTATCTTTTTCAGTTTTTGAGTTATTTGCATTTAAAATGTCTAAATTTTATAATTTTCATTTTCAAAACGTTATAACTTTAAAAGTAATAATCATAGACAGTTCTAGGTATGCTTAATCTTCAAGTTATATCCTGTCAAAAACATTCAAAAGTTAACGCTGTAAAATGATGTGATGGCTACGCTGGGCTTTGCAAGTAATACAATGGTGTTAGTAAATAATTTAAATATTTAATAATACACTTATACTGTATACACTATATTGAAATACATCCTGTCAAATGCATTCAAAAGTTGACACTGTAAAATGATGTGATGGCTAGGCTGGGCTGTTTTGTTGATGTAGTGCCATCTCATCCCAGTGCTATGTCATCCAACATCCAATTTCCTAGAAAAAAGTGCCATCTCGTCCAGTGCAGTTTTACAGTTGATTAAACACACTAATTAGTGCCATCTCGTCCACGTGAAAACTTGACAAGGGAAGGAACGCAACGCAGGTAGCCGGAGGTTCATGACCCCTGTGGTTGTGCACCCTGGCCTAGCTCTGGAATTCCCGTGAAATCTCACCCCTCTCCCACCCCTTTGTTTACATGTGGACACTACCACTTTAAATCTCATTTGTATTCTTGATTGGTAGGTGTAAACACCTGTATGAATATGGAGTTTTCGACCACAATAAGAGGCCAACCTAGTCTGTTATATAACGGTTTCCGGTATACAAATAAAAATAAAAAGAAGTGGGAAGAAATTGTGTGTAAAACCTAACCTAACCTAACCTAACGACCGCTTTGAATATTTTCAGATTTTATTTGTAACTTATGTCAAATAATTCTGTTAATATACAAGCGGCTTCATATTCTACAAACCTTGAGGTGGAACATTATAACAGACTGTTGTTGAACTGCGCAACCTGGAGCCTAGGTAAGGAGCACCCGCAAGAAGATTAGTTTTCTCCCTGTATTACATACAAGGCGAGTTTTAACATGATTGTACATGATTTATAGCATTTTGATATAAAAAGCAAAGAGCATTTAGGGGGGTTTAAATAGTATGAAGCTAGAAAATATGGAAGACCTGAAATTTTATAAATAATAAGAATTTTATAAAATTATAAAGGTAGGCTACTACAAACGTTCCAATAGTTTTTGTAAACCTGTCAAGTAAACAATAGCATAGGTTTTTGGATGAGCTGGCACTAGTTGGCGGGTAAAGAATTAAACCCCTGCCCTATGTCCGTGGAATCTGGATGAGATGGCACTTGGATGAGATAGCACCTGGCCGAGATGGCACCTCACCGTTTTGTTTTATATATGTGTGAATTTTTAACATAAATAAAACTAAAATTTATTTCAGGAAAGTTTGTTAGAAAGGTTCCTAAATATATAGTTGTGTAATATGAATTAGTAGTTTTCAATAAGTATTTGTAGTTTTGGCGAAATTCAAAAAAATGCTTTATTTTGTGTAGACCTCACTTATACTTTTGTTTGTAAATATTAATACAATAAGCTGTATAGTATATAGTGTTGCCTATTTCACGTTTGGCTGATTAAATAGTATGCGATAACATCGTTTTATATTATTCTCCCTTATTTCAAAGTATTCTTAAAATAATACTGTATCAAGATTAGGATATTATGAGAAATATAAAATATTTAACAAATCATACAGTATAACGGCTAAAAAATAACTTTCCACAATTTCGTTACTTATAATCGAAGCACATTGTGTTTTATATCACTCTTCTTAGTTTTTTTAGTACTTTAAAAATATTCTATTTAGATTGAGATATTATTAGAAAGTAAAAAAAAAGTTAATAATTCTATTAGAGCTGCTAGTTGGTGACTCATTAAGGAAGCTGGCGGGCCCTTGCGCCACCCAACGGTATACATACTATAAGAGGCATTTCAAAATATAATTTAAATGTGTCTGACGTTTTACCTTTTCGGGAAAATCATTGTTTTTAATATTCCTTTAGACTCAAAGAAAGCAAACACTATCCCAACTCATATTGCCAACAATTAAAAATAAATTATGAATTTTACATTTTAGGAAATCTTGGAAATTTATGGAACTAAAATATTTTCGTCTGCCGTCTAATGACATATATATTTTCTTCAAATATTCACAGTTCTTGTCGAAAGTAGTATTCTGAGTAAATCCCTATTTAGTTTGAAAGGATATCTATAACCGCTCATGTCTGTAACATATGAGATTATGTTAGAAAAGAGAACTAATACGGAGCGGAAAAGTTGGGGGATTTTACTAATACATCATTTAACTCATTTACCATATTAGGTACGAAGTTGTACCTAGTCTTAGTCTTAATTTCTCATCATATAACATATTTTCTGATTTTGTTTCTTACAAGTTTGATAACTGTGGAATTCAATATACAATTTAACATGGCTGTAGTCCAAAATTTACTTCAGCTTTGATTTATAAACATATAACTTAATAAAGTAAGACCGGTGTAACTGATTTTATTGAAATGTTCACAGAATATTTCTATCACTACTACAAACTACTGTATGCAATATCAGGTAGCTGAGGTAATTTCTCTTTGTGATGTAGGCGAAATATTGAAAATTGACGAAACTGAAATATTTTCGTCTGCCGTATAATGACATGTCTCGACTGTTTATGTATATATTATTTTCATATTCACAGATCACGGCAAGGGAATTGTTACGAGAAGATGTCAATTTATTTTGAAAGGATATCTATGACATTTCGTGAAATATATGAGATGATGTTGGAAAAGGGAACTTATAATACGGAGTGAAAGTGTTAGGGATTTTAGTAATACATCAAATAACTCAAACCTACAATGTAATACGTGTAAATAAGATTACTATTACTGCTTAGACATGTTTAGTTTAATTTTAAATTGAAATTCCGATTTTAGCTGAATAAAAATGATGAAATGAAATTGTATTTATACATTTTCATCTTTTTTTTACTTTATAGAGTAACTGAATGAAGGAGTAAATTCATACATTTTCTTACAACAAGAGTGAATTAGAAATAGTAAAATATAGGCTAATCTAGTAGTTCTACAGTACACTCACAACATCTAAACTTGTACAAATTTTAAAATTAGGTAATTGTGCTTTTTAACTTTTTTTAAATGTAAAAGTGCTCGAATTATTGACCTTGAGTGGTTTGGCAATGTAAAAACTAATTTCCTAGAAATAACTAAGACAAGAGCATTAGCTATTGTTTTATTTAGTAGTGTTTGTACCTTTTGCTAGGCAGCATTATTTATCTTTAAGAAATTTGCGATGAAAAGTTTGATGTGATTTACACGGCAAAAACATCATATACGTTGTTTTATTGCTTATGGTGGAGGTATAAAATTAATATATCTAGTAATTTGTAGTGTATAGGTAGGGATTCTATGTCTTTACTTTTTAAATTTGTAAGTAGTTAATTACCTTTATGTACGGAAGTTGATGAGAGATGTTTTCCGTGTCATTATTTTCCTCTTACATATACCTCTCCAATGATATATCACAAGATAAGAATTGACGTCGTAAAAAACATAAAATTTCCACCCTTTATTTCCGTATCAAAGGGGCAGCATCAGGTTCATCAGGTTTTATTATAGATTCCGTACAATCAAATCACATTCTAAAAATATCATTATTACCTATTATTTGGAAGAATAAATATTTTTTTTTTTAAATTGTGTGTGAGGGTAGGCCTATACCATAATAATTAATATAATAATAAGAATCTCTCTACTCGTATATACGAAATCTGACTGACTGACTGATTGACATATCAACAAACTGTACATACTTGGAAAAAAATGTCATAGAACCATGAAAATTGGATTATATACAGAGTGTTTCTGTAATGCACGGAGATAATTCATAAGGTGGTTATATGGTTCATAATATAGAAAAAAGTTCCTATAATCATATATCCAAAAATCAATACCTACCATTTTATTTTTTATAAATAATTTATATCTTTAGAACGGTTTGAGTCAAAATGTTTCACGGTACTCATCAAAGTAAAGACCTAGTTTGAAAGAAAAAAATAATCAACTTGTTCCAAGAATTCAATTCGTTTCAAAATGGCGGTTATTTAAAAGTTTTGAAAATGACACAAAAATAGTAAATTTTTATGTAACACGTCAAGACTAAATTTATGTAGCATATTTAATTTCCTATCAAATGGTATAACTGTCAAAACTATTGAACAAAACATCTTTCCAAATACTTGTACTAAGCTCCCACAAACTAACAAACATACAATTATTGTATAATAAAGTACAGATTGTAAACATATCACAGTTCTTATGTAAAGACTTTTAAAATAGTCGGTATAATTTACTGGAAGCATAATAAATATTCCTGGACTGAAAGATGTCACTTGAACATTTATGCTTCAATGGGTATAAAGAAAACACCAGCCCATATACAATAAAAGCCCTTAAACCTTTTTATACCTACTAACTGTCCTGCCATCCAATGAACAAACAAGTACAGTATTACTTTTCTGGGAATAAGTGAATTTTACTTGAAAGCCTAAATAAAAGCAACTCTCTTAGAAATAGTTGTTTTAAAGTAAAGTTTTAATAACTTTAAGAATCCTGACAATTACTTGTTTACCACGGCCGATGATTTCCCTTCAAAACAGTATTTTCATCCTAGATCGTGTTATTTTGAGGATATTATGATTTAATTTTAGGGATCTGTAGACGTTAAGGATGATGTAGGTCTTTGGAGGAGTTTTTGCATTAGGTGTAATAGAAATTGTGTTATTGTAAAACCTATACTTTTGTAATTTCAACCCAGGTTATTTTCACTTTTTGACTGAGAACTACCAAACTGTCACTTTTGATGACGAATAATTTTGGTTTGATTTTGGATATACAGTATATGAAAGAGAGACTTTTTGTGTGGTTTTTGTACGGTTTGTTTCACTATTTTATCAATCTAACATCTCATTCTCTAAGATTAATTAATTTTTCAAAATCATATCTACAGATTACTTCCAAACTTTAATTACCTTGTGAAAAATGGCAAGTAAAAAACTATAATTTTCGTTTATCATACAAGCAAAGCAAGTTTTAATACATAAATAATATTTGTTCATAGACTGCTACCATATTTTATTTTCACTCTTTTACTGTCAAATAGCAAACAGGCAGTTCTGCTAAGGAATATGTTTGGTTAGTTGTGAGGATGGGTAAGTGAGAAAGTACTTGCAGTGTTTTTGGTTACAACAGTTTTGATAAAATTTTGTTAAATGTATCCGTTAAGGACCTAAATAAAATGTATCATTTAGTAGGCTATTTCTGGAAAAAACATATGATTTGGAGTATTCAATTTACTTATTACTATAATTTGTTTTTACATGTAGCTGGGCATATAGGTTTCATGTAGCTGTTCTCACGGGAACTTTGTTGAAACTCAACTTTAAGAACATCGACGACTGCTGAATAAGAGACACACAAAATAAACCTAGTTTCCTGGAAGTCAACTTCCGGGTAATTACAGAACAGGCATTCTAAAGTATATTTCCAGACATCTACAATTTCCTATAAAAGGGTGATTTTTTTATATTTTGAGCTGTCCTCAGAACGATACCACCACATTAAAAAAAAATAAATAAAATAGAACAATGAGGTGGAAATTAGTGATGTGTGAATTCGAATTAAAATATTCGGACGAAAACCTCGTAACTAGGAACAAGGAGGAGGTAATGTGTGAGTATGAATTCGAAATAAAATCCTCGGACAACGATATTCGTTAGTATTGTGTCAATTCCAAATAAAATGCTCGGTGTTTCTACTTTGGTTATACAGTATTAGTTTCTAAGCTGATTTTTCACTACACATTAATTAAACATTACGTTTTTGAGTTTAAATGATTTAGATTGGGTGACAAGTTCAATTTAACATAATAATATTCATTTATTTCCACATTAACAAAAAGGAAATTAAATTATTATGTAAATGTTATAATTTATATTTAAAAAAATATTAATAGGTTACCAGCTTTATAAAAAATATAGTAAATTAACTTATTTTAAATAACTAAATTATTAATGTTGGTAATAATTGTATTAACGTTAAATTACTGAATTTGTGTTGAGGCAGGATAACATTAATTACGTATTACAACCGAGTAATTCGAGTATCCATTTCACCAGAGTATCAACATCGCTAGTAGAAATATGGGGTAAAGGATGTAGGGCGAGGGGTAGAGGCGAGTGTCGGAGTCGGTTCATTATGTAAAGAAAGAATTGAAAAAGTCTACAGCGCGTCCAAGCACGGTCAAAACATTCCAAAGGATCACTTGGCAACAGCGCACGGATGGATTGTGGTGGGGATACACACAGTCCATGTACCCATACGTAACTATGGAAACTCTAATACACTTTGTGCATACCACAAAACAGTGGAAAGTTTCCACAATTTCAAGTATGATTTTTATAGGGAAATTTGGTGTGTAAAAAAAAACAAAGTTTATTTCCAAACTGGTGTTGTCATAGGCTATCTCGCACTGTACATAACTCCGATGTTTCCACTATTGGGTGTTTTCCACAATGCGGCAGATACCTGTATGTGTGTGTGTGTGTGTGTGTGTGTGTGTGTGTATTTTTTTCCATGGCCGCCTCCATTAGATTTCCTAGAAACCACAGATTTCGAAAATTTAAAGTACAAGTGTCTATTTTATTCATATAATTGTGCCTATTAAACTATAAAATACTTTTTTTTTTTTATATATCCATGGGGTTTAAAGGTTACAACTTTAACATCCATTTACACTTACACATTGATTCAAACACTTTTCTCCAGTGATAAAAAATATCTCCCTGATTTAATGCTGATTAAAGAAAATATAATTTCTAAAACCACTCTGAAGCCAACTTGCCCACATCATACAATGCTTGTAAGAATGCTTACATAAACAGCTAACTGAGAACACAACACTGATAAGATAGTTAAAATTCTTATCCTGACAAAAAAAGAACAAAAGCAACTCGGTAAACTGTAGTAACATTTACTTGTATTTTTATATGATACAGTTTTGATTTCGAGAATTATAACTCTTAGTATTCTTGGAATCACATTTGCATATTTTCACTGTAAGAAATAGAGGCTATATTATGATTCTAGATTCTGATCAAATCTCATAATCAATTTAGCCTGTATTTTAAACTAAAACAGTCAAATACATTACATTATAAAACACATTTATTAACTAATAATAATAAAAATAATATTTGGTCATGAGATTAAAATTAATAAATAATAATGATAATAAAATAATATGAATAAAAATAATAATAGAATTCTAAAAATATTTTAAAAGCCTAAAACCTTGGCAACAATTAAAACTAACAAGTAGCACAATCTGTGGACCGACTTTTATGAAACTAACTTTGGGCGATTTCAAACTAACTATGGTATGATATCACACTAAGTGGGGAGTGTAAGCCATATCATTTAGACTTAAAAGTACAATAAAATAAAATTACACCTCTCAGACAGTCATTTTCGGCAAAGTGAAGGTTTAAATTATTAAATGTCAAGAAATTGGTCTCACACAATGTGCAGTTGTTAGTGGTAAACTGTAATGTAAACAATAGCATAAAATCAGCAATATGATAGAATAAAATTCTTTATTCATCAAAACTAAATAACTTACTATAAATAACTAAATATAACCATTGTAATAAAGAAATCATTAAATCTAAAACTAAGAATGGAGAGGGGAAAATCTGTTAGAGATGGGGGAGCTAATTCATTTACATCCAGACAACTAAATTATAAATATAAAGTAATAAAATGTAATATAATGAAATTAAAGTAACTTAAAAGTATAAATTTATTAAAATCAGAAACTTTAAAAAGGAAACAAGTGTTTAAAGTTAATTGTATGTGTTTATGAAATTTAAGTGTGTGTTTTAAATAACACAATAAAACTGTTTTTTATGTGTACTACTAGCTAAATACCAAAGATCACTTCTTCTATCCATACAAAATCTAAACATAAATAAACTATATGCCCTATAAACTCTAACCTAACATTATTTTTCAGATTTTGCAAATATGTTTTGAAAAGAGTTTTAAAGGAAAGTTATTATCTAATTTCAAGAAGGTTAGCTTGGGTTTAATCTTTATACCTACGAAAGGCAACACTTTGATGACAGGTTTATAGCTGGTTCTTATAACAATTCAAAATGATGTTGAGAAATAAATCTGTACAAAATAAAATTAATTTAAGAATCCCTTTATTTTTCATTTTGAAATGTGCATATTTCTTTGATATTAATATTTTCTTCAAAATATTTAAATTTATAAATTACATGTTAAAATAGTAAAATGTATTGATAATAATAATAAAAAAAAAAATTATACAAAGAAATAAAGTAACAATTGATTACGATAATGAAATTATTTATTGATATTCATACAAAATTTTTGTATGATTAAACTTTATTAAAAGAAAAATCCTTTTCTTTTTTTTATATGGATATTGTTCAATGAAATTATTAACACAGCAAAGAGATTAAATCGGTATACATAACATATTATAATTCTAATTAATAATTAAGGCTATTTATGGCTCCTTAGAATGTCTTTCATTAATGAGTGTCTATTTATTCTATTATCAGAACTATCTGATATAATAATTAATTATTTTTAAAAAAATGATACATAATAAACATAATATAAAATGAAATTAATTGTCTATATATTATGAGTTTCTTTCTCGTTGTGAAGGTAAGAGCGGCTTATCTCAAGGAAGTAAGGATTTCAAGCCTAAAATTAACATAAAATAAATCAATGAAATAAAAGTTATTTTTAGGTTAATGGATGAATGATTGTGGAAATAAGTTTTCATAGTATCAATCACTTTGGGTACACATTTAAAAGTTTATATTAGGATATTCTGTTTACTTTAAACAGATAAAATTGATATTCAATAATGTTTGTTATATTTTGAATATAAGATCTGCCTACTAGGCTATTAGTTATAACAAAGTATTTCAAATCAATATAATTAGATCTCACCCAATTGGCTCTTAAGTTTGACTAAGATATTATTAAACACTTTATATATAATTATTTTCACTTGATTTCTGGAACTTTCTGAGATATTTTAGACACACATTAATAATATTTTCTTGAAAATCTTCTTTAAAAATTATTAGATCCAGAGGTCCATATGTCCAGTCTGGGATCTTATTCAACAATCCTCTTTTTTTTTCTTTTATTCTTGTAGAATTCAAGCTTTGCAAAGAGATATCTTATTTAATCCATTGCTTCTTGTTCTTCTTATATGGGAAGATAAAATGGTATATTATGACCCTATTACACAAAACTAAACTTTTAATAGTTACATTTACATTTACTGAGTTTACTATTATTAAAATTATTGTTTAAGACATACTATGGAATTTAAATAACTTCTCTTGCATTATTTAATTCTTACAAACTAACATACATAACATTATTTCTAATATTATTTAAGATTCCCGCATATACAATCATCTGTTAACCTAAGCCAATCAGAATCGTGTTCCCTTTTTCTATACTAAAACGTTTTGCATATCAGATCCAGCGGCCATCTTTTCTTCAGACTTTTCATTTCTTTTAGACTATTTCTGTAATATTTTAATATCCTCGGACATATTTTAGATGAGATAAAATATGTATACATATGTGATCTTTCAATAGGCCATATTTATTTCATTCGTAATTGTCTAGTATTTTCGTAGTTAATAAAATTCTATCGCTGTTTCTGTTCACAGCCTATAAAATGTATTGTAACAACCTCGTCTCATTTCGATGGAATTCCCCTGAGATATTAGTCCCCTGAGATATTAGTACAGTACAACCTCGTTTATCCGGACTAATTGGGACCGGAAGTGATCCGGTTAATCAAAATCCGGATAATCCGAAATTATAGAAAGATAAATAAAACAAAATATAAAATGGTAACTTACCATTTATAAGTCATGAAAAAACACAATATTTACACAGTCATTCAATTTACACAATACACGAAATTACACAATGTACTGTAAATGACGAAAAACATTTTATTTACACACCTGAAATATTTACACATACCGTACTTTTAATTTACATAGGGTTTAGTTGTTATTTACAAAAAAAAAAAAGTCATTTATCTTCCTCTGTTTTAATTTGGTGTGACGTTTCAATGCGGCCCTGTCTATACGATTCAATGAGTCTAACTTTTGGGCCATTGTAAGCACATTACTTTTTCGTTTCGTCGCCATTTCCACGCACAAACGCTAACACACGAATATAAATAAATAGCAGTAACAACGCCCACCTCTAAATACTATGCCGATTCTCATTCACGTCCTCGATACTCCCGAGTCCCGACTGGGGATGTTATGTGCCAACTGCCAAAAAAAAAAAGAACGGGGGTTCCCAAAGCTGGCGGCACCGCTTTAAGATGTGACAAAATGTTCACATTTACTGATTTACACCCTTGAGTCTTAGCAACCCGACAACAATAAAGTTGTAAAAATGACATGATGGTTTATGATGCGTTGTAAACATGCACCTGGTTTGTATTTATTTCACAGTTGTACATTTTCGTTAAGGACCGTTACAGGCATCGTCATTGTATTACACTTTCTAAAATATCAGGCATTCTTTATTTTTTTCCCGGTTTTTTAAAAAATTCCCTGACTTTTCCAGAAAATTCAAATTCCCTGACGTTTCCCGGTCGCTAGACACCCTGATAATACTATTAACCGTATCCGATCAAAAATGTAAAGAAACTAAACACGGCACAGCACGATATGGTAATGATGTATTCCGGTCGCTAGCACGTGATAGACTACCCGCCGGCATAGACAATAGACAAGGTCACTGTCATGCCGCATCGGGGTAGGGGGATGGTGACGCAGAGGTCATTGCTCCTCCACTTTCTCTTCCCAGTGCATCAACAACCCGCCCTAATACCTCGAGGCGACACTGTAGTGTTGAGGAAATCACGTTTTTATCAACATTAATGTAATAGCAGATATTTCTTGTTGAAACTCTATATTCAAGGATAAAATAAAGCAAAAGCTTAAAGTTTCAAAATATTATAAATATTATTCAAAATACAGTAATTATTAAAATATTTTGAAACTTTAAGCTTTTGCTTTATTTTATCCTTGATTAAATTTTTTATTTTTTGTTCCGGATAATCCGGACATCCGGTTAATGAATGAGGTCCGGATAAACGAGGTAGTACTGTATGTATAAATGTTGAAACTAGTTCAAATTATGAAAGTGAAAAAGAAAAATTTAGAATAATTCATATGAGTAAAGGACTTATTATAAAACCATACAAAACACCTCTGTATTTATTATGCCTTATTTAATTAATTGGTAATACCCAAAACACAACCAATCAGAAATCATTATTTTTAAAGATATTATAATATTTTAAAGATTATAAAATCATACAAAATCTTACTAAGTTAAAATAAACCTTATAGAATCTATAAAGTCTTACAAGACATGCATAGTTCTAGGGGGAAATAATTTCAATATAAAGTAGGGCCTCGATTATCCGAGCTAATGTGGACCAGAGGACACTCGGATAACACGGGCAGACAGACCGGCGAAGGAGAGAGTCCCCCGCCGTCATTGAAATCGATGGTAGTGTGTGTGTGTTTTTGGCCACCAGTCTGTGTTACGGGCGTTACAAAGACGTTTTGGGGTTGATACAGTAATAAATAAAGATGTAAAATTGAATTAAAATATTGAGTTCACTTTATTACGAAACTCACAGTACTGCATTGTATTACGTTCATAATATAAAAAATACAGAAATATGCTGTACTGAACAGCAAATAAAAATACAGTTTTTGTAAACCAAAATTCTAGCCTACAAATCTAAAACAAGGTCAATGGTGAATATGAAAATACTTAAAAATAGAGCTACAGTATTGAAAACTGTTTTGTACTGGTAACCTACCAATGAAAATTGAATTTTAAAACAGCCTACTTCTTGAAAAAGTTCATCAGAGTTTTCTGCTTTACTAAACTGGTCCTATTCTTTGCAGCACAGTAAAATAGCGAGTAAAATAACCGAGTGGTCACCCCCACTCTTCTTGCTCGCAACAGTACTGTACAGTGTACAAACCCTCGGTTAGTCGGGGCTCGGATAATCGGGACCCTACTGTACTCTCCCTGTTATTAAAAGGAATGCAACAGTAATTATCTCTAAAGGTCTAGTGACTGATGCAAATATCAAAATACTTACAAATGTTTTTTTTTTTTTTAGTTCTGAGCATATGTTAGAAGTGAGAAAATTTTCCAGTAATAATTTTAATTGAATATTTTATCAATTGCGGTTTGTGATAGTCCCTTATTGCATCCTATTTTTCTTTCACAGGAATATGAAAAACAAGAAACGGCTGAGTCAAAGTTGGTTAAGGATTTAGATATGTTTGACATGATCCTTCAAGCGTATGAGTATGAGAAGAGAGATGGAACACCCATGAAACTGCAAGAATTCTTTGATTCTACCAAGCATAAATTTAAACATCCCATTATAGAATCTCTTGTTACAGAGCTGTATACTCAGCGAGATCCTCATTCAAATGTGAAGAGCTAGTTCAATTTAGAACTTGATATTGAGTAAATGTCTGAGTTTCCATTTTGGAATAACAGTCAAGCACTTGTATTTTAGTGGGGAATAATTCTGACAAATATTGTGATTTTTAAAAGTAGTGTGAACTTAATTGTAAAGTTTCTATTTTGTATACTCGTATACTTATATTTAGTTACTAGAGTGAAACTATGTTTTATTGTGAAATTATGGATGTAATGCAAAATGGCAAAATATGGATCATAAAATGTAGTAAATAATAATATATTATAATTATATCTGTATTACTTACTTTAATTTTCTTAGCGCTACAGCTCTGGATGGGTTTTAACCTTCCTCAAAATTCGTCTCCTTTCTTCTCTACACTGCTCCCACCATTTTCCAATACGCATATTCCTCAGGTCCATCCTGTACCTTGCATCAAGTGTTACATCCTGTATCATCTTTTGCTTGGCCTTCTATGTCTTCTTCCTACTACCATCAGGGGCTCACTATAGTGAGTAAGGACTTGGAAATCTCAAAGGAACTTATATGGTTCTCCACGCCTTTTCTTAGATCCTCATCTTTCATAAATATCAGGTCTCTCTTGATTGTCTCTTGTTATTTTATGACCCTAATGCTCTTAGAATATTTGAGGGGTAGTGGTCTTTATATTCTTTTCATTTTTTAAACAATGCAATGATGACCGAGAGGTTTTTGCCTCTGAACGAGGAAAAAAATGCTTCCTTCCATTTCCCAATATAATAACTCTTTTAATATTAATTCTTCTTTTTTAGTTTACCTTTCACATGTCCTAATTATGCTGACCATCAAGACTTTAAAAACCTCATTACTTTCTCTTGGAATATATCTTGAATTTCTTTTTTTTTGTTCTTATTCTTTATCATTCTTCCTCTCTTACGGGGCATATATCATTCTCATAATTTTTCTCATATATTACACACACACACACTCTCTAATCAGGTGGTGATATGCCACACTTCTGATCCATAGTGACAACTGGTTAAGGAAGGGCCTTGTACATTAGTCATATTCCCTAATTTTAAACTTACATGCATGCATTCACGTAATGCCACACTCACAGTCTACAAGTGCAAGGAATATAAAAATAAATAAGTAAAGATATTATCAATGAATTTTAGTGGACATATATGAAAACAGGGCTCTTTGTAAGATTTGTCTTTTCTACAAATGATAGTTAGAATGTTTATGAACAAAGTACCGCCTATTACATCAATTTATGTTCACATCTAAATAAGAAAGTGGTAAGTTTGCAGAGAGCTGCATGGCTCAGTTTTTTTTCTAATACTGCACACACTTACATGCTTTAAAACGTTAGCTGTCAATCTATTTTAGATCAACTATTCCCTAATTACCAAGTTGAAACAAAGTATATTATTGAGGTTTTCCTGTTAATGATGGTGATATTGGGAATCTACTCGTAAAAGACAAATAGAAACAAAATTTCCAAATATGATGGGGGTAATTTTGGACCGATCAAGTTGGTATGTTAATTTATATTATATTTTACAACATGTAATGTATTTATCAAGATTATTTATTTAAAGTTATTATTTTACAATTATGCAATTATACAAAAGATAAAATAAGTTTCTTAATCTCGAGATCCAGAAGTTCAATAGTCTGTAAATACTTTTGGGCTTACAATGTAAATTAAAACTACAAAAATTAATCTAAACAATTAGGATATGTTATCTTAAAAATTAATGAAATGTGTGTGATGGTAGTGGAAAGTGATGAGCGAATATGATACAAAGTTAATAGTGGATTGTGTTTAAGAAGAACACTATTTATATTTGACTTTCAAATTTCTAGTTAAAAGAGGTTTGATTTCAGAAGTTTAACATTGGCAAAATAAGGTCTGTTCCTAGCCACGATCCTTTTATTAATTTATATTGTGACCATGTTCTTACAGTTAGGAAGACTACACAAGTAACTGTAGCTCAAAGGTTTGTCGTCCAATTGTTATATTTTCATCACATCTCCTGAACTCCAGTGCTGACATATCTGCATTACTAATACACAAAAGTTGGATTTTGTATTCACAACTCCTACTAGTTTTTGACCGAACATTTTAATGTTTAAAGCGTTATTCAATTATACATATCTTGATTTTTGAAACATAATCGATCTGAAGTAAATATTGTCCAAACACAACTTACGTGGAAAATAATCCAATCAAATTTTAAAACCTCCAAGAAGAAAATAGAAATCTAATTGGAGAAATAATAATAACATCTATAGACAGAAACTAAGAGTAAAAATTGTTAATGCTCTAATATTTAACATTGTTAAAAACAATAAAATTGTTTACATACTAGAGTGAGAAAAATGATCTGGAAAAGGATTATTTTTTAGATAATTGGGCAAAAAAGAAGTATTTTCAATATATGACCCTGAACAATTTTCAGAACTGGGTAAAATAAAAGAATATTTGTTTTTAAATAATCCATAAAACTGATCAAAACACTTAACACAAAACAAATGTGAAAATATCTGGAAAGATTCATGTGTAGTTTGCCTTTTATGAATGCAAATTGTACTTTTTCCCCCTCCTTATTAGATTACATTCTACTGGTATTTTTACCCCATTTTTGCATTATGAATCATTCAATATAGATATGTAACACAAATCACTTACTTGTATAACATTTATTTATTCAAAGCTATTTCACGTTTACAAATAAAAACTGGCAAAAATACAAAGAGATGAGAATGAATATAAATTATGTTGCAGTGTTGATCTAACTTGGAAAAAGCTAAACATTTTCAAAGATTTCCTTACTTTACCGAATAAGTCATAGTCTATTTATGTGTGTCAGTAATATGTATATGATAGTTGTACATCTTACAATTTCAAACATGTCGTGACCAAAATGGTAAAGTAGCGAAAGTGCAAATTGGCTACTTTACAGGAGAGCTAAAAAACACTTCAAAGTTCAACCAAAAATCTGGTATTAGTGTTATTTATTCTTAAACAACTGATCTTAAAAGCTTGAAAATTGCTGTAAAAAATGTTAATTATTAAAATAGGCCAAAATGACGATATTTACCAAAAATGTCAGTTTCGTTAGTTTACCAAAGTGATTATCTTGTACATATCTTTTTTGTTAGGCTACGGTGAAGTAGCGAATCTGAATTATTGTTTATGTTTAATGCTTATTTTCACCTGTTATAATTGTTTTCTGACATGAGGGAATAGAGTAAAAAACAACGTGAGTATAGATCAACACAAGAAATGTAAATTTAATGAATTAAAAATTTAAAAAGTACAACCAAATCAACAAATGAATGTTTGAAATATAAATATTTTCAAAAGTAAAACATCATTTAACTCTGATTACTCAGTATCAGATTCTACAGATTCATCTGGTTCTGGAAGGGCATATCGTAAACTACAGTATGTTCAGAGGGGAGATTGTTGTAAAAGTCGTGATAAATACGTGGAATCTGCATATCTTTACAGAGTTTTTGAAGGTCTTTCAGCTTTTTTGTCGAAACTGGGAATCTCGTCTTGTAAGGCTTCACTAAAGAGTTATTTGATGGCCTGACCCTTTTATTTTTGTTCACCTTTACAACGTACTTAACAAAAGATGCATCTTCTGAGTACTTCGTTCTTACAAATACAGAATCTCGGTGAGTTGTCCTGTATTGAAACCAAACGGCTTTGTTGAAAGGTAGGTGGTTATTTTTTTTGTCATTATTTTCCGGGTCCACAAAAATAACCTTGTCTAGGCCTACAGAAAAAATCTATGAAGTCGTCATGGCACAAAGGCATCACCTCAAATGGTTTTGGCTTGGTTCTTGCTGTTCGTATTACTTGGCACCACCTCTCTGGAGTAAAAATTGGAACATTTTTACTATGTTGTTCTATTTTGGCATGTATGGAGTCACACTCCATTTAACTATGATCAGGTTAAAAAAATCTGTGATCAATTTGCTTGATTGTGGGATGCTTCTTAATAACATGCATGCACATTGAAATGAATTTGGATTTTTTTTGTTGTCCCCCCCAGCTATCCGACATCATTCTAACAAATTCAACATTGGTCTGGCTCATTAAAAATGTATAGATGCAGGTAGATACCTCTGTACTGCCTCGGTTTCCTTCTGTCTCATCCCAGACACAGCAGGTGACACTTGCGTCCTAAGATTGTAGATGATAAGGTTGTACACAGCCAACTTTCTGACATAGAAGAACGGTCCACTGACTTCCTTTGGTGTATTGAGGACAGCTTGAAGGTCTGATTGGATTGCCAAAACATTATGTTGTTCTTTTGCGTCTTCCTTGCCTTTGTCTCTGATTTTTCGTGCGGCTTCTTTATGTTCACAGTGCTCAATATACAGACTATCATCATAACCAGCATCATGTTTTTGTTCTTCGTGAGCTATACATTTCTTGCACTGATCTTTTTTGGGTTTGTGAAATTTGAGTTTGTACTCACGAAAGATTCGTCTATACTTCTCAAACGATACTGGATTCTTGTTTTCTTCAATGCACTTTTCTTTGTATAAGTTGTGAATAATTGTTACATTTAATGCACTGTCTAGATATTGGTACTCAGATTTTTTACGTGCGTAATGGGATTCCATTCTTGGGAAAGACAAAATATGCTCTCTGATGAACTTCTCAGTGGTAGGGTGTACTTTATTTGGTGGATCTTACTTTCCTCTTAGATTGGGGAGGAGAACACCACTTGAGCTAACCTTTTTAAGTGCCCCTCTTATAAGTGATTCTGAAATATCCAGGGTATCAAGAAAAAATTCTCGACACACTTCAAATGTGCCATTTTTAGTGGAAAATGAGTGTTTCTTGGTGAAAGCTCTGCGTGACTCCACAGCTTTTGTCACTTTCCTTGATGTTGGTCGCACAGTAACATGTTTTACAAGAAACTGCCGTTGATCCGATAAGGAGGGTAATTTACGAAAATCGTTGTAAATTTAGGCCTAAAACAATCTAGGCCCAATAACTAACATGGTCAAGTAGGCCTAACAACTACTGATGCATGGGACGAACGAAATAAGTTGACTTATTTATAACTAGTTAAATGTGAATTAATACTTTTTAATCCACTTACCAGAAGATTGGAGTTTTAAATGAATAGTAGTTTTGTGACAAATCGTTGTTAAATGAAAACTCACTTGCTGATACCGTACAAAGCCTTAACCTCAACGAATGTCAGCAAAACAAAACTGTTGTGTGTTATATTTAATCAGCTGATTTCACAGAGGATGGAGAAAGTATAATAGCTGTTGCTTTAAACAGAGCTAGTGTAGTAGAGTTAATAAAATTAAAGAATATTTTATTTTATTGAGGTGCAATCCAATCATTCTTTATTTACACTATTTCAGCACTAGAAATCTTCACTTAGGTAAAGCTACGAATGTGCCACTTTCGTCAGTTTGACCTTTTGCAATATAAATAATACACTATGGTAAAAGCACGAATGTGGCATATTCGTTTGTTTACCTGTGGATAGTTCATATACGACTATTTAGCATTGTGAATAAGGAAGTAAAGGCAGATTCGTTAAAATAATCGTAGTGACCTTTGTCGTTAATATTGGTTCTGCACATTCGTTTTTATTTTGCGCATTAGCTCAGATTCGACAATTTTGCACATTCGCTACTTTACCATTTTGGTCACATTGTGTGGTCACTTGTGTATATGGGTTATGGATAGCATGACTTCCTGCTCTTAAATATGTGAGCGTGATAGTCAAAAGGTAAATAAGTTTCATTTTATAAAACTGTTTTTTACTTATTTACAGGATTTTACTAAACTGTATTGTCCAAGGATTCAAACAAAATATATTATATATTGAGTAATAAATTATTTTTATTACCTTTATGGTACTGTCATGTGACTTTTACTCAATATATTATATAAAGTGACTTGGACACCAAACAATGAACATTAAAATATATTAGTCGTCACAAACTTAGAGAAAACACAATAAACACTTTATTTGTAATATAACATTTCCATAACTAAGTCTATCATTTTCACATGTTACATATACTGAACTGTAACAGATGATGCCAATTCTTCAACAAAAATACTGGTTCAGTAGTTATTAATGAACTAAATGAAATGAACTTTCTAAAGAAACTAAATTTTTTTTTTTTTAAATTGGAAAAACCATTTTTACCCAATGTGAAGGATTATACATACATTCTCGGCTTCATAACCCAGGTCAACACAGTCCAACTAAGTTTGGAGCGTCTAACTCTTCTGCCTTCCGATTACTCAAGAAAACATGCTTTGTTGGTTTCTATATGTCCATTTTGTTTATACCTTTCATAAATGAATCTTCAAATTTTACCCAAATTTAATTGAAACACCTCAAATCTATTTTGAGAAATTCAACCTTTAGAATGAATTGATAATAGTACATTAAATACGTTAAACGTTTTGTATGTTAAACAAAATTAAATGTATGATATTTTACGAAGACCGAAAACACATTACTTCCTGCGAGACAGGAAAAGTAAAACAGGGATTTTGCTATTATTAATGTTTCCAATCAAAGCATTGTAAACAGAGGGATAGGAAATGCTCAGTTGTACAATATCAACCACCATACATGCTGCTTTGATTATTTTATTTTTTCGAGTTTTATTTTTCTTGTACAATACTACCTGCATCCCAATTTATAGTTTTTTGATTCCCATTGATGTTCACAAATTTTCAAGTAGGTCTCATTGAATGCTTTTGAAACGTATGTCAGCTGATCTTGAGGACTGACCAGAACACTTGTGACTACACTAACAAGATATTTTATAAACACCTTTTTTCTATACACTTTCTTCTAATCTTAACCTTCTTTTTCAAAAAGATTGGTTCTTGTTTATTTTGTTGTGATGTATTGTGTGCATTTTGACAAGGACAAGAGCAAAAGCATTCGTAGATTTGTAAAATAGTAATCTATAAGACATTTATTTTTAAGGATGAAATAAATACAGCTTATAATTGTATGTATTTTATACTAATTATTTTATTTGTAAGTTATCTGGCCGTAAATAACTTTGAACAACTGAATTATATACACAAAAATAGTTTTTATTGTACATATATTTCTGAAGAAGTGTAGTAAATCTAAATTTTATCACATTAAATACAATACATCAATATCCTGTTTCAAACATTTCACATTGTACATCAATTTCTATGTGGCCTATATGGCGTAATAGGCTCTTCTACTACAATTGTATTACATATCATGTCATAACTTGCTCTGTTAAACCGAAAGTAAAGGAAAGCAAAACTTGCAGGAATAAAGAAAGCTTGTACCAAGTTTTTGATAAAAGAGCGTGCAAAAGCCCATCCTAATCCTAAATCACTTCCTGGCTGTACAAGAACTATTTCTTCATTATCTGATAGGGCTGTCACCGTTTCACATCGTACTACTCGAAGACCCATTAGTGATTTACCGGGAGTAGAACCTCCTATCCTGCCAGCCACTCCACCGACAAGCCAGAATGTCTAAACAAAATAAAGAAACAATAATGAGTAGACATTTATTTTTAGGTTTGCTACCAAACACCTGTGTCAGAAAAGTCCTTAGACTTACAAGTAAACAATTTGTAACTCAAACATATGGGGTGATTCAAAAAGATTGGTGCATAACTAAACAGTTGCTACTTCTGTTTGCATGAATTAAAACAGCTGATTGTTGCAATAATGGAAAGGGGATGTTTATAAGTTTGTTTTGGTAAGGTAATGTTTTTTGTCTTTAAACTGTTGGTACTTCTGTTTCCATTAATTAAGACAGCTGATTATTGGAACAATGGAAAGGGCATGTTTATAAGTTGTTTTTTTTCCATAAGGTTGTTTTGTCTTGGTTGACTAACGTTAAACCATTTATCAAATGGCTATCAAAGCAAGAAAACATGCTATTGTTAGTGTTTAATGGAACCTGTTAAAAACTACCGTTTAACTAATTTTTTGAATGTGTTTATATTTGCAGTTTATATATATATATATATATATATATATGTTTATATTGATTTAAATTCACTTAGCCTAATAATTTTTTTTCTTTTAAGTGAACTTTCAATATAAGCAACATAATTGAACACAAAGATTTCATTTCTATATTCTTTTTTAATACATTAATGTGTTGTTGTAAATGCTATATTTTCATTCCTGAATAATAATAGTTACAGAAAGGGTTCAAAATTGATTAGTTTATTCAGTGTGTTATTACATATCCTCAAGTTAACCATGCCTATTTCAAACAATTAGCTAATAATAATATTTTTTGCATTCCACAATAGACAAAATCGAACAATAAATAAATAGGAATCTCTTAGACTATGCCTTCGAAGAAAAATACGAAAACCTGAAGAAAAACAAATGCAACAAATTATTCAATTAACTTATAATAAAATAAAACGATAACATCACAAAAATATAGAAAAAACTACCTTTTTTATCTTATTAAGAACTAACTAGAATAGAATATTATAAATTCATTTGAATATAACTCATTCACAAATCAAACCATTTAGGCAATATTCAGTTATAAACACACATTTCCATACACTCACACCAAACCCTACACTCAGGTATATAACGGGTGTTTAAAAAGAGGACGCAACCCAAAGAAGGTATAAGAAAGGTTTAGGCAAAGGTATAAGTTACGCATAGGTAAATTTTTTCTTCTCCAAATATCAGTTGGCAGAACTATTCTCATTGTTGACTCGTCATGTGTTATTGTAATGCACTAGTGCTATTCCATTATGCATTGGTCTTTGTAAATGTGTGTATATTTTCAACTATGTCTTTTTCCAAGGATGAACTTGCTTATTAACACGTTTTTTATTAATGAACGTGATTGAAACTTATTGAGCTTATAAATCTTACAAATGAGTAAAAGACGAGTTCCAGTTACAATTTCCCAATTCTTCAGTACCTAATATGTCAACAATATCGCGTCTGATTAATAAATTTCGTGAGTCTGGTAGTGTATATGATCTGAAAAGCACAGGTTGATCATCACTGCTAACAGTCTAAGTTCTGGATGATGTGAAAGAACGTTTGAATAGCTCACCCAGCAATCACTTAGAAAGTTATCTTCACAGGCTGGACTTTCACTATTTACCCCTTTTAAGGCTACTAAAAAATTAAAACTGTGTACTTACCGCAACAGTGTCATTCATGTACTGAAAGAAGTTGACCACAGTAAATGTTTACAGTATAGTTGTTGGATGTATTCTCTTGTTAATGTCAAAGGTATTAAAATGTTGGATCATGGTTTTTTAGTGACAAGGCATGTTTTCACTTGGATTGTTACATTAACAACCAAAACTGCCGAATATGGAGTGCTGAACAACCTCATAAATTTCACAAACGACCACTACACGCACGTAAAATTGGTGTTTGGTGTGTGATCCCCCAGCGTCATGTTTTAGGGCCTTTATTTTTTGACAAATCTGTAGAGGGTGTGGTTTATAGCAACTTATTTCAACAATTTATAGCCTTGTTAGATTTACACGAACGATATTGCTGGTTCCAGCTGGATAACACGTTTCATACTTCTAATGAAACCCTGGATATGTTACGGGAATTTTTGGCCATCATGTGTTATCAAAAGGATTGTGGCCTCCAAGATCTGCAAACCTTACTCCTGTAGACTTTTTCCTTTGGGATATTTAAAAAGTAAGGTTTTTCAAAACAATCTCATACACTTGACGAATTGAAGAATAACATTGAAAGTGAGATTTCAAACATTACTGAGCAAACACTATGAAAAGTAGCTGCAAATGTTATGAAATGTGTCTGAACCTCCATTGCAAATGGAAGAAGTCATTTTGAACATTTATTATAAAAGGTTAAAGGTATTTTCAATATTGTACAATTATATGTTATTTTAATTTTTTTAAGTAAAAAATTCACATCATCAAAAATTCGGGTTGGGTTCTTTTTGAAACACCTTGTAGTACTTAGTAACCATACTTTAGAGAGTACAGGGTTGGCAATCCTGAGAGAACCCAGCTGAATATACACCTTTTTCATATAGTCTTAGGTTCTATCCTATCTCATCAGGTTTGTTTTCTTCTTTTTAATTTCAAGATATATCAATTTTCTTAAATTTTGAATTTGTTTATTTTGCAGCTTATGTATACTGATTTTAAATTCACTTAATAATTAAATTGAGCAATTTTTAATCTTCGTAATTGTAATTTATTATTCTTACACATTTAGGTGTAAGAAATATATACCTATATTTTTTTTCAAGTGAGCTTTCAATATTAAGCAACATAATTGTGTAATATTGTACTTTTTTGAATTTGAATATAGGGCGAGAATCTTTGAGATAATAAGTAATTGGTAGATTTGAGAGGGGAAAGGGCGTGTCCTAAACAAATAACATCGTTTGTTTTCATTGAATAACTTAAAAGAGACAAGATTTGAAAACAAAGTGAGTAGTAGTGGATGATCAGAGAAATTTTTTCAATGTATAGATAAATTAGAGTTATTATAAACATTGTAGTTAAGAAAAGTGCAAAACACGTGTTTGACAAAGGAAGGTTTATAGCGGCAACGGACTCGTGCAGTCAGTCTGGATGGAGATCTTGAAGCGAGACTACGTTTGTTTCGGACCGGTACATATGGTTCTAGACAATAGAAAATTGATGTAACAGTGTTTTTCTTTAGTAATATGTAACAAATACGAAGTAAATTGTTATGAGACGATAAGTGAATAGAATTTGAGTATTTTTAATGCGTAGAACTGAATATTTTAACCTGTAGAACGTTTAAAGTGAATAGACAGCATTGGTGAACATGTGTTCTTAATAACACAAAGCCAAAATATCAAAAGTGTGTTTTATAGAGTGTGAGAACTATTTCAATAAAGAAACAATGCAATACAGTTTCAATTATGTATAGACGTTGGGGTAATATAGTTTGAACAATGAATTTTGCATACTTAACAAAAGATGATGCAATTTGGTGAATTAATGTTATAAAGACTAAATATAATTTTGTGTTTCAAAGCAAGAAATAGAACAATTTGTACATTGATATGTAGTATTTTCATAATATGAACAATAAACATGTCGCAAAACATGAAGCGCGGACTTATGATGTAACGGCTGGAACGAGATTGGCGAGTCATCATGCAGACGTGCAGGACAATGAAGAAGTGATTTTAGAGGAAAAATTCTGTTTAAGAAGAGAAAATGTGTCTTGGTATAGCACGTATAAACTTTTTACTATGTAAAATAAAATATGTATTTGTAATAATTTAGAATATTTTCAATATTAAAACTTAGAATTTGTTACTTGATGTTTTTGATAAATAAGACGCAATGTCTTATATTTCAAAATAACATTAATATGTTAAAGTCCTTTTTTAAGAAACTAGCTAATTGAGATTTATTTGTTTTTTGTAAAGAATATACTTTAGAATAATTCAATTTCTTTTTATGTGAAGTAAGATTAAATTCATTTCATTTTTTATTTTTTTATTAAGAAGTTGTAACTGAAGACTAAAGTCAATAAAGCTTAATTTTTTAATGTTGAGACTTGAATATAATGGAATAACTGTGTAGGAAGTGTTAACTTAACATATATTGCTTGAATTTGCTCATTTACATGTATTCTTATTATGTTTGTTTTATTTTGTATAAATAAATAACATGTACATTTCAGCATAAAAAGGACTTCTATTCTTTCCATCCAGTATTCCATTGAGTACACTGTTTCAAAAGAACTTACGACCCTAGAGACTTTAGTATTCATTTAAAAAAATTTTAACTTTAAATTTGAAATTTTTATTTTTTTAAATATTATTTTTATTTTTGTAAACAAAGCTTTACAAAATGGCGCCCAACAAGATTAGAACATAGCATTCATAAAAAGTAAAAAATCAAAACCCTCATATTTCATATTGTTACAATTGTTCAAAATTAATCACAAATATTTCATCATTTTTTTAATACTTTAATGTGTTGTTGTAAATGCTATATTTTCATCCCCGAAAAATGACAGTTACAGAATGGGTTCAAAATTGATTAGTTTATTCAGCGAATTAATAGATATCCTCAAATTAACAATGCCTATATCAAACAATTAGCTATAAGTAATAATAATATTTTTTGCATTGCACAATAGACAAAATCGTACCATAAACAAGTAGGAATCTCTGAGATTATGCATTCAAAGAAAAATATGAAAACCCGAAGATAAACAAATGCAACAAATTATTCAATTAACTTATAATAAAATAATAAGAACACATAAATATAGGGAAAACTAAAACAAACTACCTTTCTTATTTTATTAAGAACTAACTAGAATAGAATATTATAATCTCATACAAATCAAACCATTCAGGCAATTTTCAGTTATAAACATACATTTCCATACACTTACACCAAACCCTACCATCAGGTACATAGTACTTAGTAACCATACTTTAGTGGGTGGCAATCCTAAGGAACCTAACTGGATATACACCTTTTTTCATATAGTCTTAGGTTAGATCCTTTCTCATCTTTTCAATCAGGTTTCTTTTGTTCTTTCAAACTCTGCCGCTATTAGAATATTAGGATCTAGGGGTCTCTATTTTAAGCTCTTTTCTTCCTTTTTTTTTTTTTTTTATAAGGTGGTGATTACCAAGAGTTTTTGCCTTTAACAAGAAGAACAAAAAAATATTCACAGTCACATTCCCTAATTTTAAACTTACATGTATGCATTCACTTAATGCCACACTCACAGTCTACAAGTGCAAGGAATATAAAAATAAATAAGTAAAGATATTATCAATGAATTTTAGTGAAAATATATGAAAAGAGGGCTCTTTGTAAGATTTGTCTTTTCTACAAATGATAGTTAGAATGTTTATGAACAAAGTACCGCCTATTACATCAATTTATGTTCACATCTAAATAAGAAAGTGGTAAGTTTGCAGAGAGCTGCATGGCTCAGTTTTTTTCTAATACTGCACACACTTACATGCTTTAAAACGTTAGCTGTCAATCTATTTTAGATCAACTATTCCCTAATTACCAAGTTGAAACAAAGTATATTATTGAGGTTTTCCTGTTAATGATGGTGAAATTGGGAATCTACTCGTAAAAGACAAATAGAAACAAAATTTCCAAATATGATGGGGGTAATTTTGGACCGATCAAGTTGATATGTTAATTTATATTATATTTTACAACATGTAATGTATTTATCAAGATTATTTATTTAAAATTATTATTTTAGAATTTTTATTTTACAATATAACAGCACAAATCACATCAATAACTTATGCAACAGGTTAGGATAGTTAGCCTAAATTAAACAATAACAACATAACCTAAGTCAAATGAAAAATATACGATTTGGATAATTAAGCATAGAATACAACGATCTACATTCATAAGTATTAATAGCAGATATTTATATACAACCTATTATTAATAAACCACCCATATTCATTCAATTGCAAAACAAATCATTCCTAAAGCAGACGTAAGATAGGCCTATCTCAAATTGTAAACATTCGAAATTTAGACGCTGACACAAATTAACCACACCACTACACAACCATAACATCACATAGCTTTATTTAAAATCATTTCATAAGATCCCAAACTTTATTTAAAAGCAAATCACTACTTATAAGGAACAGTGAGTTTGCAATGTTAAACACGAAAACGGCCTACGGCCATTTTCTAAAATATATGTAACCATATTTCGAAGTACTAAATAGAACAATCAGACTGTAAATTACTCTAAGATACCACTACTTATAAATTATTTGTATGCAAAAACATCTGTTAGTTTTAATTGCAAACATTGTAAAATATTGAGGAAGAAGAAATAAGTTACTGATGTAGTCATTTAGTCAACCTTGTATTAAGATAGATCAGCTGATATGTATGTACGCGGTCTAAATCACCCTTAAATTAGTTAAATAATGTGTAATTAATAAACAAATTGATACAAAACAACAAATACGAATACAAGAAATGATTATTACAACCCCAAATTGCCAATGGCCAAGAAAAGAAGAAAAAAAACGGTACTATATGGTGCCGCGGAAGAACCCCAACAGTTTCAACAAACGATCTCACTTAAAATAGAAAAATATCGCTCCGCAACACAACGAGGCGCCATGTTTTAAAAGAAATCAGAGAGAATAGTAACATTGTGGAGACCAGAGTACAGAAGCCAAATTAACATACAAAGTTTTCTTTTATAATATTTGTGTCTAAATTAGTGATTAGAGTCAGTGTGAACTGTACAGAGCATGGTATGCTCTGTTAATTAACTATTCTAAACATTTACCAAATTCAAAGGCCTGTATTACTTTAAAATTATCAATTCAACATTTCTTGTGAACTTTAATTAAATTTTTTTTTTAGAATTAAAATCATTTCAATTTATTTATGCGTTATGCTTGTATAACACAACCATGCCAGCCGAGTGCCTACCCCGAGATCTAGCCTAATTAATATTGTATTCTTTGAGTCAATGTGTTCTGTTAAATTGAGCTAAGCCTAGAGGCCTATAATATTACAAACTTTATTACAAATTTCATGAACTCTAAAAGAGAGTCAAATCTTAACAAATTATGAATTAATATTGTATGTTAAAGTCTAATAAAATTAATGTTATTATGTTAATACAACATCATATCCTATTATTTATTAATGTTTGAACCTAGAAAGTAAGAAACTGAATTTAGTCTTTATTTATTTATTTTTTAATAACCATCCATATTCCAAATTAACCAATTAGCTTGAATTGAGTAGAGCCAAGAGGTAATTCTGTTTCATTTAGAAAGTTATTCCAAATTTAAGAAGTTTTTCAAAAAAAAAATAACGAAAGAATATATTATTTTATAATATATTATATTACATTATAGTAAAGAAATATTTATTTATTATCATTTATTTATTATAAAATGGCGCACAACGTGATTGGCATGATTGTGTTATGAAACAATATGTACATATCAGCTTGGTAACAATTAGGATATTACATTAAAAACTTATCAAACAGTAGCCTAGATATTTAAGTTAGTCCTAGATAAATTTGATAATTGTAAATCATTTACTAGTACATAAACATCACATTCTAGTTTTAAAATCCATGTTTATATGTGTTAGAATAATTAGTAAGTAAAGTAATAGGCTAACCATAAAAGTAGTACATACATGATATCAAGATGAGTTCGCCAGACGAGACATCCAAAGCAAACTATGACCTTAGGCAGACAATACAACAAACCGACAAAGCCAAGGAAGGGCAGTTACCAATTTTAAGACGAACTGCTTCCAATATAACTATAACCGACCCTATACCTCAGGATATTGAGACCAACTCAAACACTAACGACACTGAAACCGGGATAGCTATGGACATACCTACCACATCATCCCCTAACCTGTTAGAGCAGATGACATTCCTTATTGCAAACTTACAAATAAATTTAGAAGAAAAATTAAAATTAAACCAAATAGAAACCAGTCAAAATTTAGAAGAAAAATTAAAATTAAACCAAATAGAAACCAGTCAAAATTTAGAAGAAAAATTAAAATTAAATCAAATAGAAATTAAACAAAATTTAGAAGAAAAATTAAAGGAAAACAGTCAAAATTTAGAAGAAAAATTTAGGCAGAGCGAGGCTAATATAAAAGCCAACTTTATAGGAATACAAATGGAAGTAGGGCAGCTTAAAGAATGTATTGCTACACAAATAAGCCAGGTAGAAAATAAATTTTCGGAAAATTTCACGGAATTAGAACAAAAATTACAGGCTAACAATTCTAAGATTATCGAGTTAGAAAATAAAGTTGACCTTACAATCACTACCAAAATTCTAAATGAGTCCCTACAAAAACACGAGACTACAATCGACGAAAAATTGGAAATAAATAACCATAATGTTATGAGGGAGGTACAACATATAATTTCGGAATTACCCAAAACAAACGACGTTAGCAACGTCCTACCCCCTATAAATGTTACATGCGGAGCCAACGGACACGAAAACAACAACTTAGTCATGCCTACACTACCAAAATTCAACGGGAGGCAACCAAACCCTAATGAATACCTATATCAACTAAGCAGGTACTACGAACGGCTCACGAATCGGACCATAGGAAACCCTATCGACAGACAGGATTGCTTGTTCGATATCATCGAGAACAGCTTAGAAGGCAGTGCGAGCAGATGGTGGCAGCTGGTTAAGCCCGACATTACAAACTTCCAAAAGTTTTGCGAAGAGTTTTTGTCCAAATTCTGGAGCAGGGATGTCCAAAAGGGGATTCGACAAAAACTAGAGTTCGAACGGTATCGACCAGGAGGGAAACTAACCCGCAGTGAATATTTCATCGACCGTGTTCTAATAATGAAGTCGATGATTCCACAGCCTCCAGAGGAGGACATAATCACCACATTGGTGGAACACTTCGACAAAATTATCCAGGACGCACAGAGGGTGCAAAACATAACCAGCATCAAGGAATTCTCAGAACTTCTGCAACGTGAAGACACGGAGGAGGCCAATGCGGAGATAAGACACAGGAACACTACACTACAAAGGTCAACACACAACACGACCATACCCCGACCGTCAACATCATTCCAACACCCCAACAGAGGAACACCACAGAGAAACCCACCGTATTACAACAACGCACAAGACTATAGGAACCACCCTTACAGACATCAGGACGGTTTCCAACACAACTCAAGATACACACCCTACCACGGAAGCCCCCAATCAAATACAAATCAGAACGGTAACAGATTTACGACAAGACGAACATTCGACCGTCAACCTGGACCTATCGCCACAGACTTCAGGTACCAAAACCAAACCCAGAACAGACCAACATACCCACCACAAAACACAAGACAGCATAACGAAGCAAGAGGAATGACTTACCCTACTAAAGAACAGACGAGAGTGTGCCAAATGATTGCCACAACGACGAGACCGCTGAGTTCAGATAGAACCGGAGAAGAAGCAAGGAGTGATACGAACCAGAGTGCGTTAAACACCAACGCACTGGTTTAGATTCTACGATCAAGATAACTAATGGCTGTACAGGTAAGGCTGAAGAAAATGGACATATCAGCACTTCACCAACTACACCAGTGCAAGGAGCAACGGAACAAATCGGAATTAGGCCATTATTAGAAAGGGAGCAACAACCATTGGAAAGAAACCCTATAATTATAAGTAACCTCTACTGCGACAGGGAGTTTTTATTACGAGAAGATGACATTGAATTGAATGAGCCCCTAATGAATTTTAAATGCCCGGAAATAAATATTAAACTTAACGGTTTGAATACAAATTCACTTCTGGATACAGGCAGCAGCATAACTTGCTTGTCCGAAACGTGGTTTCTCAACAACAAGAGCAAATTAGGTCATGTGGAACAGTTACCCGTCAGTAACACATTTATAACAACCGCCTTAAACAGCAAATCAAAACGAATTTCACAAATAATAATGGTAAAAGCAGAGATTAAGGGACTAGAGTTTGATTTACAATGTGTTATAGTACCGTATCTTATCAAAGATTGCATTTTAGGAATAGACACGATTAGGCAAATGAAGATGGAATTAAACTTCGAAAATAATGTTATTAGTATAAAGAACGCAAAAGGCGATGTACTAGAACTTAAGTTAGAATGTGAAGATATTAAAGGAATAAAGTGCAGAATGGTATGCTACGACGATAACAACAATGATAATATTAAAAATAAAATTTTAAAGACAAACAATGAGTACAACGACGATAAAATAAGTGAAATATACAAGACTTTTGAGGCAAACGACAAATTAAAGAACATCCAACGAACACAAATGACCGACTTAATCATAAAATATTCTGAAATTTTCTCCGAGAAACCAGGAAGATGTAATGTATACGAACACCGAATAAACGTGGAACAGCCAGAGAATTACCGAGCTCAAAGTTACCCTATCCCAATCAACTTACAGGACGCAGTAGAGAGAGAAATTAACAGTATGTTAGAAGACGACATCATTGAACCTTCAAATAGCACTTTCGTGAATCCCATAATAATTGTCAAAAAAAAAACTGGCGATTTAAGAATATGCCTGGATATGCGAAGGATAAATTCTTTGATAACTCCCGACTACGAGTGCAATAGGAGTGTTAATGAAATCCTGGCCAAGGCTACTGATTCAAAATGGCTTACAACTTTAGACTTAACGTCATCGTATTGGCAGGTCCAGCTAGAACCGTATTCAAGACCCTATACCGCGTTCCAATTCAGAGGGAAGACGTACCAATATGTTGTCACCCCGTTTGGACTATCAACATCCCAAGCAGCACTGGTAAGAGCGTTGGACCAAGTCTTTCAAAACAGCATTGAGAACTTCTCATTGGTCTACATTGACGACATATGCATCGTATCCCCAAGCTTTGAAGCACACCTCCAGCATTTAGAAAGGGTCTTCGAGAAACTCCAAGCGGCCAATATGACCATAAAATTATCCAAATCTATCTTCTGCAGGGACAGAGTTCCATTCCTAGGATACTATCTAACAACTACTGGCCTAGAACCCGACGTAGAAAAGATACGATGTTTCCAAGACTTTCCTTCCCCAACGACTAGAAAAGAGTTAAAACGTTTTCTAGGCGGTATTAACTACTACAATAAATTCGTTGACAGGTACGCACATACAGTCCAACCATTGATGAAGCTAACTTCCAAAAAGGCAAAATTCACCTGGACCCAAAAAGAAGAGCAAACGTTTCAAGAAATCAAACAGCTATTTCTGAAAACCAATGTCTTAAACCACCCTAAGCCAAACCAACCATATTATCTCCAAACCGACAGCTCCGACTTTGCAATAGGAGGACACTTATTCCAAATTGATGAAGAAAACAACAAAAAGGCCATCCTGTTCATTTCAAAAACCCTTAAAAAATGCGAACTCAGGTACACAACTACGGAGAAAGAACTCCTAGCTGTAGTTTATTGCATACAGAAGGTGAGACATTACATAGTAAATGCAAAGTTAACAGTCATAACCGACCATAAGGCGTTAACTTTCCTTAAAACATGCAGGCTGCTGAATGCACGGTTAACACGATGGATACTCGTACTACAGGACTACCACTTTGAAATCGTCCACTGCAAAGGAGCGGACAACGCTTTAGCCGACCTTCTTAGCAGAATAAGAAATGACGAACATGTAGACAGCCGAGTAGAACCACATTCAGAGTTAATAGTAGCGAAGTTAAACCGACAGTACAATTTAGAACTTTTGGATAACCTTAAAAACCTTTCAAAATTACAACAAAACGATTTAGGCCTAAAACAAATTTACTTGAAAACCATAAATTCCAACGCAGACCTAGAACCGACAGAACGACGTCTCAAAATTCACAACGAAATTTTATACCAAAAACACAACAATGCATGGTTGATCATAGTACCCAGAAGATTGATTGACAACTTAATTTGGGAATGCCACAAATATTATTTGCATTGCGGTGCAGGGAAATGTCTGAAGATACTGCAAGAAGACTTCATATTCAAAGACATGTCCAGGCGTATCAGGAAATTGTTGGCTACCTGTGACACTTGCCAGAGGTGCAAACATGATAACCACCCCTTGTATGGAGAGACCAGCGGTATAAAATGCAACGGAAAGGGAGATTTACTCGCAATAGATTTGATTGGACCGATGCCCAAAAGTAAGGGAGGAGTTCAGTATATGTTTATAGTCTTAGATACCTTTACAAAATTCGTCCACCTATACAACCTAAAAAGGGCTACTTCACAAGCAGTGGTAAGAAAAATGTTCGAAGAATACATACCCATTTTTGGGAAACCAAACAAGATACTATCCGATCATGGAACCCAATTTAAAAGCAAGCTATGGACCAATACACTCGAGAAAAATAACATCAAACACATCTTAAACCCAGTCCATCACCCAATGTCTAATATGGCTGAACGCCCAATCAGAGAAATAAAACGCTGCCTACGAACGTACTGTGCCAACAACCACAGAAGTTGGGCAGACTACATACCTACAATCAACCAATTTCTAAACGAAGTACAACATGAAACGACAGGTTTTACCCCTAACGAATTGCAACTGAATTTAACCAACAATAGATTTTGGACAGAAGTCATACAAAACCCTTTCAAAAATCAGATCCCTATATTACAGAAATTAGAAATTACCAGGAGCAAAATTCGATCAATTCAGGACAAAAGAGCATCCAAATTCAATACCACCCACAAAATTACCACCTTTGAAGAAAACGACCTAGTGCTGATAAAATCATTCCCTCAATCCAGCCAAGGATACGGCGAAACAGCCAAACTATTCACAATATATGTTGGACCGTTAAGAATCTTAAAACGAATTGGAAAATCCACGTATACCTTAATTGACGATCAGCAAAAAACTTATGGGCCCTATCATACATCTTTATTAAAGCCATACCGCCAGAACATACCTGTACAGACCAACGACTACTGCATACAAAATGGAACACCCTCAAGTGAATTGACTACCATGGAAAACAATGAGTGTGAATAAAAACAGTGAAATACCCAACAAACTACCCCAGTGTTCCCCATTATAAACTACAATCTTATGAACTACATAAGTCCCCAACCCCTACAAATCACCAACAAGTGTTATCAACAACAAATATGAGCAAACAGAAACCACAACGAGGGTTTGAAAAACAATACTACCCCAGAATAGAACTAGAATTGTATTAACCATGTTAGATTTAAGGATTGTTATTAGTTATAAGTTATTTCATTGTTATTAGTTATGTTATTTGATTGTTACCAGTTATAGTTAGATTAAAGATGTTATTTGTGCTTCACAAAATGATTTTGGATTCAGTACCCTCATCAAAATCAGTTTGAAGGGCATTATAACAGCACAAATCACATCAATAACTTATGCAACAGGTTAGGATAGTTAGCCTAAATTAAACAATAACAACATAACCTAAGTCAAATGAAAAATATACGATTTGGATAATTAAGCATAGAATACAACGATCTACATTCATAGCATTAATAGCAGATATTTATATACAACCTATTATTAATAAACCACCCATATTCATTCAATTGCAAAACAAATCATTCCTAAAGCAGACGTAAGATAGGCCTATCTCAAATTGTAAACATTCGAAATTTAGACGCTGACACAAATTAACCACACCACTACACAACCATAACATCACATATCTTTATTTAAAATCATTTCATAAGATCCCAAACTTTATTTAAAAGCAAATCACTACTTATAAGGAACAGTGAGTTTGCAATGTTAAACACGAAAACGGCCTACGGCCATTTTCCAAAATATATGTAACCATATTTCAAAGTACTAAATAGAACGATCAGACTGTAAATTACTCTAAGATACCACTACTTATAAATTATTTGTATGCAAAAACATCTGTTAGTTTTAATTGCAAACATTGTAAAATATTGAGGAAGAAGAAATAAGTTACTGATGTAGTCATTTAGTCAACCTTGTATTAAGATAGATCAGCTGATATGTATGTACGCGGTCTAAATCACCCTTAAATTAGTTAAATAATGTGTAATTAATAAACAAATTGATACAAAACAACAAATACGAATACAAGAAATGATTATTACAACCCCAAATTGCCAATGGCCAAGAAAAGAAGAAAAAAAACGGTACTATATGGTGCCGCGGAAGAACCCCAACAGTTTCAACAAACGATCTCACTTAAAATAGAAAAATATCGCTCCGCAACACAACGAGGCGCCATGTTTTAAAAGAAATCAGAGAGAATAGTAACATTGTGGAGACCAGAGTACAGAAGCCAAATTAACATACAAAGTTTTCTTTTATAATATTTGTGTCTAAATTAGTGATTAGAATCAGTGTGAACTGTACAGAGCATGGTATGCTCTGTTAATTAACTATTCTAAACATTTACCAAATTCAAAGGCCTGTATTACTTTAAAATTATCAATTCAACATTTCTTGTGAACTTTAATTAAATTTTTTTTTTAGAATTAAAATCATTTCAATTTATTTATGCGTTATGCTTGTATAACACAACCATGCCAGCCGAGTGCCTACCCCGAGATCTAGCCTAATTAATATTGTATTCTTTGAGTCAATGTGTTCTGTTAAATTGAGCTAAGCCTAGAGGCCTATAATATTACAAACTTTATTACAAATTTCATGAACTCTAAAAGAGAGTCAAATCTTAACAAATTATGAATTAATATTGTATGTTAAAGTCTAATAAAATTAATGTTATTATGTTAATACAACATCATATCCTATTATTTATTAATGTTTGAACCTAGAAAGTAAGAAACTGAATTTAGTCTTTATTTATTTATTTTTTAATAACCATCCATATTCCAAATTAACCAATTAGCTTGAATTGAGTAGAGCCAAGAGGTAATTCTGTTTCATTTAGAAAGTTATTCCAAATTTAAGAAGTTTTTCAAAAAAAAAATAACGAAAGAATATATTATTTTATAATATATTATATTACATTATAGTAAAGAAATATTTATTTATTTTTATTTATTTATTATAACAATTATGCAATTACAAAAGATAAAATAAGTTTCTTAATCTCGAGATCCAGAAGTTCAATAATCTGTAAATACTTTTGGGCTTACAATGTAAATTAAAACTACAAAAATTAATCCTAACAATTAGGATATGTTTTATCTTAAAAATTAATGAAATGTGTGTGATGGTAGTGGAAAGTGATGAGCGAATATGATACAAAATTAATAGTGGATTGTGTTTAAGAAGAATACTATTTATATTGCTTATGTTAATAAAAGTTCTTTCGTTCAGTTTTTATCTAGTTATTATCCCCTTTAATGAATTTTGAGAAAATAGTATTTTCATTTTTTTTTTTTTTTTTTTTGTTAATTTTGGCTGGATATAATATGGATGAAAGATGAATTTAAATGTTGAATCAATTCCATAGAGAGATATATAAAAATTGGATTGCTCTACTAATTGCAACACTGGACAACACTTTAATAACAACATTGATTTTTTAATTTTTTAAATTATAGTTGGAAAATCATTACAACATTTAAAATATAGATCAATTGAATTAGAGTTTCTTAAAAATCGTTACAATATTTAAATTTAGATCAATTGAATTAGAGTTCCTTAACCCGTTACTGCCCAAATTAATATATATTATTTTTGGTGGATCCTTACTTTATTATCACTTATTAACTACAGTTATACTATGAAATATGAAAAATATGTTTACTGTAACAAAACACAGCACATCGACATATGTCGACAGTGGGTATCAACGGTGGGGCGGTTTTAATAAGTCCCGGAAATGTTAAAAAAATAATAACATTAATCATTAAACGTTTTATTATAGCAATAAATGTTAATTGTTAATATTACAAGAAAAATTGCATCACAAAAAAGTTATTACAGGTTTAGTTCGTTAGGGAAGGCTTCCGCACAAAGCACATGGCACCCAACTTGGCATGTCTTACATTTTTTCCTGGTGGCCTTGGAACATGAGCAGTGAACTTGCTTCTCAACTGTTTCCAGATGATGGTCTTACCAGTATAACGAATTTCAGGCAAAACCCTACTGGATACTTTCATGCTCGGTCTACCTGAAGAGGCCGATGACTAGCATAAGTTCAGAAGTAAGTGCAGACAACGTATCGTGTAAATCCTTGCAGATCTAGTTTTTCATCAACCCCTTTAGGCGTCATTCGATACAACAGCGAAGCATTGTTCATACTAACATTTAAGATATATGCAATCATTGGCCAATACCACTTCTTGCAATGAATATTTATACGGTAGGTAGCAAAATTCTCGTCTTAATCTGTCCACCCCGCCCATTTCAAATTATAGCTACTAACACATTTTGGCTGTGGAACAAAATGTATGTATTTCTTTTGGCTACTAGACCAACGTTTCGCTGGTACCCATGGGTTGAACTCCTCTTGCTGTCGATGCTATCGTAAAAAATACTGTTGTCCATATATCTGTTGTTATGTTCGAGTCTTTGTCAGTGATATGGTGGAAAATTCCTCTTTTTTCAGATCTTGCTCTTGATAAAGAGGGGCAATATAAACTCTATCTTTTCTTATTGTACCTGTGTCGTCATATCCGATATTTTTTAATGCTTCTAATAATTTCAAAGAAGTGAAGATATTGCCGAAAAACAAACAATATTTTGTATCCGGTGGGAGTTCAGAGATTAGGTCCATTAAAACCAAGCCTCCCACACCGAGTTCTCAATTAGTTGCACCAATTGCTTTGCCTTGATATGGTTCCACTTGTTTAGCATACCATAATCTTATAGCAAGTGTCCAAACTTTATAGTCGATTCGGATAGGCTTACCATGGATGTGCTGTTTAGCCCCATGTCTATCAAAATATGGCACCATATACTCATCAATGGAAAGATAAGCACCACCTGGGAAGTACCTAAGCCAGGTACTTCCCATTAAACATGAACTGGTTTAACATGAACATAACAAGTGCATGGTGGTTCCAAAGTGGAAAGTTTGGAAAACTAGTCTTCATCACTTATCGAATTTTCACAGAAATGAAGAAAATATCTTAAAAGTTCTTCGAATCAATTATGTGACATTGAACATGAAACTGCTTCGTGGTGTGTGTCCTCTGCCGTTTCTCAGTACATTCTGTAATGCAAAATTTTATTGTATCCAGAGAGGAATAGAATAAAAAATCATACTTTCATTTTTCGAAGTAGAAAAATCATACTTTCGTTTTTTGAAGTAGAAAAAACCATATTTCCTTTTTCTAGAGCATATTGATTGGTGGAATAAACTATGAACTCAACGGCCTCACAATCAAAGAAAAATTCAAATAATTCTACAGGAGAGTAATCATTTGACAAGAAATTAGGACGAGTAAACTCTTTAGCGGTTTTATCTGCAATGTGTTTTTCTTCCCTAGTATGCTTCTTCTTATTTACTTTCACTTTATTTTTCTCACATCTTTATTTTGTTTCCTTTTTTTATTATTTATCTCTGCCATGCCTTTATAATCTTTTATTTCATTCTGTTCTTCAAAAACATTTACACTGCCTGCTACACTTTCATCTTCGTTAATTGCTTCGTCACATTCCACTTCTTCTTCATCTTGATAATTTTTCCTTTATCAAATAAATAATAATAAATGATAAATAAATTGTAATTGAAACACCAAGGCGGCGAGTCAAACGACTTTGTTGATAGCGGTATCCCATTGTTAGCGGCGTAAAAATACCGCGACACAAAAGCGGCGGCGAATCAAACGACTTTATCCGATAGCGGTATCCCATTGTCGGCGGCATAAAAGCACCGCGGTATCAAAGCGGCGGCAAGTCAAACGATTTTGTCGATAGCGGTATCCCATTGTCGGCGGCGTAAAAACACCGCGGCACTGGCACCCGTTGGTAAGCAGACATACAAAGGCAAAAACGTTTGATGGGCTGCTTTTTTTCCACGAATCAATTTAGTAACATTATGGAAAATATAACATTTCTTTTCAGTTTTCTTCTTGTCTTTTGACTGGTTATGATCTACGTACAGTATATACAGTAAATAAAAATGAGTGAGTTATGAAAACGGAAGCATGTGTTGGTTTCGTTTGAGATGCGGTTAAATGTGTCAAAATACTTGACAGAGGGAATCTGTAAAAAAGCTTTGTGACGAGTTTAACGGGAACCTCGGATTAACCGGCCAAACAGGCAACCGGCCCGGGTGTCAGTCCCGACTAGACTGGTTAAGAGAGGTTCTACTGTACCTGTTATTTATTTACTAATTTTCTTATATTTTTCTAAATAATTTGATGAATCATATAAAAAATTTGATCCTAGGACTAAAATCCATTTGTTGGTGAATTCTTTACCGAAAGAGCTTGCGTTTTGTCCTAAACCGTTATCTGTACATAGTTTTTTGTTATAGTGCTTTAACTTTGTGTGTATATATATATATAACCTATATAAGTAAACATTTTCTGAAATTACATACAATTTCGAACAATATGGCTATTTTGGTTTTTTCATAATATTGATTTAGGTAGATTTCCTTATAGGGGTCCCAACCCTAACAAACATTTTTGAATTTTTTTTTCACTTTTTTTCCAAAATACACAAAAGTTACAGCAAAGGTGTACCACTGTTGTTTGAATATCAATATTCTCTATATATTTCTGAATTATTTTATAACTCATATATGTGCCTAGGCCTAAAACCCATTTTTTGGTAAATTTTTTACCAAAAGCTTGCGTTTCACCCAAAAACATGCCGACACCGGAGATTTTATGACCAACAGTCGGAGGGTTAAGTTCAAAGATTATTTTTTTAACTACTTTTTGTTTTATCACTGAAATAATTATTTAAAACACTTAATCTCCTCGGATCTATAAAAATGATCCTTCTTCTTTGGATGTTTTGAATAAAATGTTCCCAAACCTTTTTCTTTTTCACCATAGAAAGTTCCTTTTCTCCCAAGTGACAAATCTTCTTTTTCTCCTTTTTTTTAACTCTTGACATATAATGTGAATTCTATTACTGTTCACATTTAACACATTATATTATATGGAGATACAAAATATGAATAATATTTATATCTCCTGTGGTATGGGTTTTGATGGAATGGATTGTTTTTGTTTGGTGATAATGAAATATTTAATTGAGTGATTTTTTCATGTTATGCATATATGGTCTTATAATTTTGGAATTCAAGAATCATTACAATTCGTTTACAAATTGCCTATAAATATGGCAATAAGATTTTCAAATTCTGTGACTCGACTGGTGGCTATACTTATAGTATAAAAGTTTATATGGGCAAAGAAACGAGAGTGAAGGGTGGTTTGTCGTTGGCAACATCTGGTGTGATGAATTTGATGGACAACTAATTGAATAAAGGTCTCATTTTATATGTTGATAATTTTTACAAATCTGTCCAGTGGAACGGTCAGATCATATCACGGTGATCTCTTATCATGAAACGGTCATCTGGTTGATAATATCATGAAAAAGAAAAGACATCTATTCCTTGTTTCAAGCTAAGAAAAGGTGAAATTAACTGTCTAGAAAGCTTGAATGATATTGTATTTACAACCTGGGTTAACAAAAGAGAGAATCTCTACGAAATAAAAACAATTGATTTTGTTGACACTGGCAAAAGAAACAACTTACTTACTTCTTCTTTCAAGCTTCCGGCTTCAGGTAATGCCGACGACTCGGTGTCCGTGGTAAACCGCAGCTGCCAATGCCCAGTACTCTTTCTTTTGCAACATAATTTTCATGGGGTTTGGAATGTCTTTTAGTGCTGCCAGAAGGGCCGTCCTGGCTGTGTTTTCGTTTGAGCACTCGAGTAGTATATGCTTCAGCGTTTCCTCCTCCATTCCACAGTTATTGCAGGTTTCGGAATCGACTAGTCGGAATCTTTTCAGATAGCTGTTCGTAATGATATGGCCGACTCTAGCTCTCGTAATGAAGGTCGCAATGTGGCGACTGACACCTCTGTACCAGTTTGCAGGCGTCGGAGCTTTTTGAATTTCGAATAACGATCTTCCGGCAGTGTCGGTGCTCCATCTCTGTGTCCATTCATCTGTTATTAATTTGCAGATTATATTTTTGCATTTGTTTAGCGATAGTTTTGGTGGCATGACGGGGCCCATTTTTGTGGCACGTTTTGCTATTTTGTCTGCCTGCTCGTTGCCGCTTATTCCGCAATGAGATGGAACCCACTGGAAGACGATATTTTTTCCTTTTTTCTTCAGAGCATGGTATATAGTTTTCATTTCAGATATTTGGAAGTAATAGTCACTGGGTGAATTCATTGGGCAAAAGAAACAAAAACAATGAAATTATTTCTAAACTTCTAGTAGTAGATTATAATAACGCAAAAATGGAGATTGATGTATCTGACCAGAAGCCAAATGTTAAAAAAGTATGAGGTAGTATCACAAGGTAGCTGAAGAGCTTTTAGAAACAGCAATTATAAATTCGTGGCTAGTTTATAGGGATACTGTTAGTAACACACAACCACGGAATAAAAACATTTTCATCACTACTTTCAAAGAAAAAGTAGCCTTCAAACAAATGGGATTACAAGACGTAATTGAAAGCTATGGGTCAGAGTCTACAATTTTCACTGGAGAAAGGAAGAATAGGAGAAAAGTCAGAATAAAATTACAAAATTTGTTATCAAAAAGTCGTTGAAACAAAAAGCTAAAAATTTAAAGAAATTTATAAGTTATTGTGAACTTTGGCCAAACAAACATAAATAATTAAATATTAGTAGTTTTTATCCATTGATATTTTATATTTGATATCCAATTCTAAATCTGTATATTTATAAAATTAAATTATTAATTATATTTCAATGTTTCAATAATTTGTAGTGAATTGTTTGTGAACTTTCCCCAAACACCCATAAGCAGTTAATATAGTTAGATTTTGTTTTAATTATTGTTTGCTAATACACCTATAAATTATATTTAAATCTTTTGATAAAAATATATTTACAGAATATTTAAAATTTGTTATGAATCATTTGTGAACATTGTACAAACAAATCACACATATTCACAGATTGTTTCAGAAGCATGAATAAATAGCTAAACAATGTTTAGTTTAATTGATTTTGTTCATATAAAATACAATAATGAATGAAAAATACACTTTTTAAGTAAAACATAAATCTGTGGACACTATCGGACCGGTTGCTTACTTGCCGGTTATGCCAAATTACAATGTGGTAACTGTGGGTAACTGTAGTTTTAATATAATGTGACTATACTTAAGATAGTAAATATTTGTAAAGTAAAATGACTGTACTGACTATTGCTTGAATACAATTGGTTGTCTATTGCGATTCCGTTATATTAAAAAATCATGTCTTCCAAGGCTTTCTCATGGGCTTTCCGAGTTCTCCTGTTCTGTACTAGCAATGGACACTACTTTAACTATAACTGTGTTTGTGTTTCACTTAAGTTACCTCTCTTCATTAGTTATAGTTTCCGTATTGTCTTGGTTAATTACTAAGGTGATACACTACAGTAACGTAGTCTATTTTAGTGTATGGCTACAGTCCTACTTCATAATATCATTAGAGACTTGAAAAGAAATATGTTAACAATGCAGTCTAGCTGAACCAATCAGGTCGGCAAGTTGTTCTTAAATTACCTCAGGTGCCAACCCAATTCGACCCCCATGACCATGGTAGCTAACATGTTAATCGAACAATCTCTGTTTACAAATTTTGGGCTTTCCACTAAATACTAGTTGTTAAGAGGATAAGGCAGAGATACGATTGAGAGCTTTGTTAGTTTTCTTCATAATTCTAAATACTGTAAACAATGTACTCGTAACTATATATACGGAAGAAATTATTATCTAGACAAGAAAGAAAAATTGATGATAGTGAATTTAAATAAAGTGTACAAAAACATTGAACAAACTTTCTCATTCATCCATCCTCAAAACCAAACCAGAACTAATCATCACCAAATATGTCAGTTCGGCAAATCATAAAGTGAAAATGAATCATGGATGTCATCTTTAAAAAAAAAATTATATATTCAAATAAGAGCCTAAACTTGCTTTACTTGTGTCAAAAACACGTCGTTGACATAAATTGTATTTTATTAAAATGAAGCTTTTATTCCTGAACTGTAATATTTTTTTTTACATACAATTTTCCACACGGGTTTCGGTTATTAATCTTCCCATTTCATTACAATAAGATCGAAATCGGTAGAGTCAATTTTGAGAAATTATATATCTTGTAACTGTCCCATGACAGATTTTTTCTTTTTATCGAAAACTCATGTATCAGCATGTTTAAAGAGATAGTGACTATTATATCTTATTTATGTTTTTAGAGACTATACTTGAGTAAAATTGGATCAAGTCGTTAGTCTATTTTGAGAAAATCATAATTTTGTTTTGTTTTTATAGGGGGAGGGCCTAAAAAACGGATATATCTGCAAAAAACTAGACATTAAAACAAACTAAATATAACAAAAAGGTTTTGGGTTTTGAAAGAAAATTATAAAAATTAAGCTATTCATAATTTATAAATTTAGGCATAATAAGTCTATTATGACTTTATTATTCATATGATTAATTTACTAACCTCAAAAATACAAACGACCACTCTGTGAAACATTTCCAAAATCATGATATTGTGCGTCATTTGTAGAGCAACCTTGTAATCCAGCTTCATATCCTTCTGAAGTGCATCGAAATCAAACTGGTTTAAATCTCTAGAAGGAGAGAAAGAAGTAAGTTATGCAAAACACTTTATTGATTTTTTAAAATTAAAATTTGATGAATTGAGTGAATTTTAGTTTAACAATGATACATATTAACATGTTTCTTTTTGTAAGATTACAAACAAAAAATACTTTTGGATAAACTTATTAATTTTAGGATTTTAGATGCCAAATGGTTATTACTTATTATAGTTTCTGCCTATTACTGAACAAATGTTTCATATACACAATGCACCTCTTTAAACGATTGCAACCTAATTTCCCCAAATAATACAAAAAAATTGTATGTATGGTTAAATATGAAACATGTGCACTAGAAAGCCTGATATTCAAATTGATTTTTCCTCTTGAAATTAGCGTACTTTTGATTTTACCATTTAAGAACATGACCTAACCTAACCTGCTTGCATTATTACAGCCAGGTTTGATATTTACGACATCATAGTGTTTATAAGACAACTACTTCCTTAAATTTCCCTTTCTGATATTGAACATAAGCCATAGTCATAATGCATTGTGGTTGTTTTTGTTGCTAATTGTGTTTACCTGTGAGTAAGCGTAATGGTCCAAAAAGTGTGCACACCAATTGCCATAAGTTTCCAAATTAGCTGTTACCCGGTAATGGGTAACAGCTAACCATCAACATTGACCATTGCCAACGATCAACGCAGTTGACGAAGAAGTGCATTAACTGCTAACGTTGATCATTTGCTTAGTGCTTGCAGGTAACGCATCAGTGGTTGTTTGTTAACGACAGCGGCCCCCTCGATGCACACGCACCCTGCTACATGTACGCCTCTCAGTCATCTGTTAGTTTAGTTGAGCAATTAAAGCGAATCAATTAACGTCAACATTTATTCATCAACTGAATCAACGTATGTTTCTGCTGTTGTCTACTATTTTACTGTTTGTTTTTTACTAAATCTAAAACTGTATAAACCGACGACTGGATAATACGAAAATAGTGTGATGTAAATAACTTTAGTTTCAGCTTATAAAAGCTGTCAACTAACTGTGTAAATATTTAGGCTAGGTTTGTGCTTGTGTGAAAGGAAAGTAACTGTATAAATAACTTGTGTTTTTAGTAACTGTAATAATTTTCATTTGGGACGAAAACAAAACTTCTGTTTATCATTTTAGTTCAGTTATGAACTAATTATTATTTGTATAATATTATGATTTAATCATATTTATTTGTATGGGTTTTTTGCTATCCTTTGAAACGATTATATACTAAATTTTAAACTTATTGTTGTAACAGAAATATTAGAATATAGTTTATGGTAGTAGGCTATCCATCATTACATATAATAAATTATTGATTTTTTTTTTTTTTTTTTTTTTTTTTTTTACGTATTGGATTTATTGTAATAATTGATTATAATAACTGATTAATTAACTAGTAAATAGTAATACAAATAACTCCAAAACCCATTCCTCTGTAATTAATCAGTTTTTATTTATCTAAGAAACAGGCGACAGTCGGTTGATGACTAGAGCCTTCTCACTTCTCACTGAACACGTGCACTGCACACTTGCACACTGAACAAAGACCTTGGTCTTCTGTTTTGTTTGGAAGGGTAACGTTAGCAGTTTTTTTCAACAGTTATTCACGCTCAATGTCAACACCAGTTAACCATTGTTAGCGTTAATGCCCACCACTAGTATGCACGGCATTTGCTGTTTTTGTCATTACTCTAAACCTATTTTATTTTGCCAATCCCCTGATATCTAGCAGCAGTATGTTGAACAAAATAGACTTTCTAAATACTTATTTATCACAATACATGTGCCTGTAATGGTATCAGTGGCATCTGGCATATAAAACTATTACTTGTTTTACCGATTTTATCAAACATGCTTATAATGTTTGGAGCTCTTTATTAGTAGTTAGCTGTAAGAAGAGTAGTTTACTTTGGTGTTTATTTGTAGTTGTTTAGATGTGGTTGTTGTAAATTTATATCAAGATTATATAGACTTTTTACTCCCTACGTATATATCCTAGTTTATTAAGAATATCACAGGTTTAAACAATTCTAAAAGTAAATAATTTTTTTTTAAATTATTTAAAATATGGTTTTATATTATATTGAGTTAAAATAAATAAGTTTTCACATAAAAAAAGAAAAGAATTTTTACTCTTTTTTTAAAATATTTAAGAGCACTTATGGCTGTTTTGAAATGCCCACAATGCAAAATTTTACTTTTTGGATAATTGACAAGATTTTGTCAGTTTTTTAATTTTTTTATTCACACTTTTTATTATTGGGTTTTTTTAACATTTGGACCATAAACTATTTACATGACTTTTAGGCGGGAAATATTTATTTACCATATATTGAATTGCATTTATTAAAGTTAAATTGGGCGAATTCGGCAGCACTCACAGGTAAATGTAGGTTACAGTGCCATTGAATAAAACTAAATGGACTGCAGTAAACGATGTCACTTCCTCTACTAGACACTATTTTTTTCCACCACTGTAAATAGAGAAAACGATAACCTATAAAATGAAAGGCTTTTTTTACCCATCGTTCTAGGTCTTTTTCATTTATGTTGAAAACATATTTTCAACTATTTTACTATCCAATTGCTTATCTTAAGGTTATTCTGGCATTTTCAATAACATTATAATTAAATTATAATTTCAAATAAATTTGATTTATCAGGCATCTTTGTTGTTTATTAAGACCAATATATCATTAGAATTTTGACTGCTCAAGTACCGCAACAATCTATCTGTGCATTCAGCCCTATAGCTATTTGGTAACATCTACCAACCTGCGGTTACCACTTATTGATGAATCTAACCAGTAAGGGTGAATCCAATAATTATGTTAGTTGCTAAAGAAATCTAAAATTAGGTTTAGAAAATAATACCTAATATTGGATACAAGTATTGTTAAGTCATTAGATACTTGGTTTAATTGCCTGCAAGATGATGGTTGTCCAATTGCTATGTATCATATTATATTATAAACTTTTTTATGGGAAGGAAAAGTAAACATTCTTCATGACTATTAACACTTATTTTAAAGCCAATAGTGAGTAGTTTCCAACCTTCCCTTGTAACCAGTATCCTCAGAAAATTTCTTATGGATTGTTTTTATAGTTGCCATTTTCTTCTCTGACACATGAAAATTTAATACAATCTTTCTTAAAACACACTGATTAAAATCATCGATATTCATTTTTCAATTTTTATTTTACAACCTTTTCTTAGAGACGTAAATTCTAATGTTTCTCTTTAGTCAACTTTTCTTTCTCTTTGGAAATATTTTTTACTGTTCTAAAGCTGACTCCCGTTGCTATTGCAACTCACTCTTACACTTTAATAAATATAATTGTTGGAGCTCCCAGTAGAGCTTCTGGTTACATAAAGTTTAAAACATGACGAATAATCTATCAACTTTGAGAATATATTGTTATTTTGTCACCTTGCTCTTAAAACTCATGTTTAACAACAAATGTAAAAATTTAAAAAAGTACTATTATCTATAAAAGGAAAATAACTAAAAATAATAAAGGCGAAAATAAGATTCAAATAAATTATTATGGTATTTAAATAAATAAATAGGGATGTATCAGCATCAGTCTTGACTTGTCTACACTGTACCACTCTTTCCACTAGGACGGTCAGAAACTAACTAAAACTAACAAACTAACCCTCTGTTAGACTACTGCACATTCACCTTACAAGTGCAATGTGGTTTGTGTAGAGTTGTATAAACTCTGGTTTGAACCACTAGCTGCCATTGTCTCTAATGTTTACGTTCAACAAATTGTTTACCTACTTTTGTTTTACATTATTAAATGAGGAGTTTATTATTTTAAATCATGTATTATAATTTGAAATGATGAGTAAATTATAAACTTACACAATTTCAAAAAAGTCTATTGCAATGAAACCAATTGATAATTTCAAAAAGAATAAGATCAAAAAGTCCAAAAATTCCGCTAAAAGTCTCTTCCACAGTGATGGCACCCGACATTCTATTCCTGAAACAAGCCAAATATATATTTTAGAAATTTTGCATTTAATGAAAACAAGTTTCTAAGAAAGGGAACTTGTTGAGAAACATCTTATTTGTTTTAAAATTTTATGTACCTTATATTAACTGTTATTTTGATTTGTAACCTTAGTTTAAATCTACATTTTAATTGAAAATAAATATTTTGAGATTAAAGTAAAGAAGCAGTTCTCGGTAAAGTTTAGGTGTTTATGTTGGTGAAGAGTGTATTTTTACTTCAACTAGTATAGTAAAATTTAATGACTAAAAAGTAGTTGTAATTTTAAAATAGTCTTAGTGTGGAAAAAACTGCCATTTTAAAAAAGAATCTGATATTACTAATCAAGGTAAAATTATGATTGTTGTTATAATCTTGCTTTGTTACACAGAACAACCATGTTTGTAAAGGAGCCAGTGATGTCGTAACTACGCTGATTAATTTAGTTTGTCCACTTGAATAAAAAATTTATTCCATTTTTAATATTTATTTTAGAATTTACAGCTCGCATCTCTGAATTGCAGGATAATTATTTAGAATAACTTGTTAAGTCTTTGCAATTTCAATTTCAGTTTTTTAATAAAACACTGGGGAAACTCTACTGTAGAGGTTTATTAAAAAAAAAACTATGAATTGAAATTCTGACATAAAAATAAGATTATTTTAATACATTCAGTGATATATCTAACTCTTAGCAAAGTTATATACTCGTGGCTGAGAATATACGTTAAGGGTAAAATGGAGTGATAAAATCTCGACTTGATAAAACACCCCAGAATCTATAAGTGCATCCATAGAGATGTTTTATAACGGATTAGAATCTTTCTTTTGTAATTAGTGCAACTTTCTACCTGATAAGTAACAGGCAAGGTCAACAACATTTTGGAAGTAGTATTATCAAGCATTATTTTTATTTTATTTATAAAATGAAATATGGAGGTTGATAAAGTAGGAACATAGTATATGACACTATAAAGTAGGAACATTTATGACAAAACAACCATTAGCATGATTTAACTCATGACTTGCCATGTCTGTAGACATTGTATAATTATTAACAATTTTAAATGAAATAACATGAAAAATATAGGTATTTATACATACAGTATACATATATACAAATATGATATATACATATATATATATATCGATTGTTAACAAGATGTTGTGACCATTTTAAATGTATAGTAATCCTTGACCAAAGTCTAAAGTTCATCATAAATTTGTTCTTCGAGTTATTATTATTACAAGATGACTATAGGCTACAAATGGTTTAATTTTATTAGGATTGTATTTTCAAAGTCAATTTGAACAGATAAGATATGTCCAGCATATATACACTTTGACATGAAAAGGTATGGTCCAAATATTGTAAAAGGGTGTAAAAGTTTTTAATGCAGATTAAGGTATTAAGCGATTGATGTCATCGCTTGTACTAACATAACAAAAGCAGGATTTCCTTGTTTTAAATTGTTATTTTCTTACATAAATAATATATTTGGTGCATTGAAAATAGTTGTAAATATATAATGAGATTAGGAAGTTTGTTGATTTTAAATTGACTTTTGAACATTTAGAATTTATTGAAAAATTGCTCAGCTAAGGGCGCCAGGTAGCTTGAAGCTTACCAATTTTGAAAAAATACAAATTTACTTTGAATTAAAATACTCTCAGGGTCGTGTTTTCTTTTAAAAGTGTACTAACAGTGGTGGTCTGGTAAATAAAAATCCTTATTTTTTCTGCTAAAACTAAACATAGTAATTTATTAAAGGTATTCATACACATATATATTAATTGGGACATATTCATTAGTATATTATCTGAAATTATTTATATTGTAAATTTAAAATTGTCCTGTCTTGAAGAGACCAAAATTCTTTATAATGATTCTACTTTAATTAGCCTAGTTGCAACTTTTAATGATTATATTTGTTATGAGCTTCTATATTCTCATATATTAAAAATTTATATTATTTTTTATTTAAATGTTAGATTAAATCTTTTAAAATTACTGCTTACATTACAACTACTTATTTAAACAAATTTTAACATATTTTTTCATCATTAGTCTTTTTTATACAAAAAATTATATAAGATTGTCTATCATTTTTTGTTACCATATTGTAGCCATCTCCAGGGTGAACATCCTTTGTGATGAGCATCCCTCATTCTTGAAGAACAGGTCCATTGTAGACGTAATCAGCCCACTGACGATCTCAAGTTGTCCTTACAAATTCACAGTCCTATTCACGTGTCCATCACTTTCCTACACACTCTACAGTCAATTAATTTCAAACTGTCCTTTTTTATTCACTTTATCCCAAACGTTCCTTTAAGACTGTTTTAAAAAACATTAATACTACATTTTACACAAATATCTTGTAACTAAATTACGTCTGACCAAGCCATATACCTCCTTAAGACTGACTAAAACACATTCTATTACTGCAAACGTTTTCTTAAGACTGCTACTGAAATATTAATTATGTTATTTAAAATATTTTCAATACGAAATTGCGTCTGACCAAGACGCCGCCTCTAAACTCTTCTAAAAACACCTCCTATTACCGCAAACATTTTCTTAAGACTCTTTAACACACATCTTACTACTTCAGATGCTCCTATGCAACTGCCAGCCTCTCTAGATCCCACAAATAAGCGTCCTTTTTAGATTTACATTGTCAGCAAAACCCAACATTCACATATTTTGTAGCAGGGACACTACGTTAATCATCCATATGACAACAGGCCCTGTCCATTCTCACAACACAATATATCACTTTAAAATTTATTATACCTTACAACTAACATTTTCTACCTTAAATTAATATTTTGGAAATCTATTTTCAAATTTTTTATTCCCCTTGTCACAAATATTATTCACAGTCATTTATTTGACTCACGTTGTCTTCTCTCTAGACCAATTATAAATTTCCCAGTTTATTTTCATATTTCAAATCTTAAAGCAACCATTTCTTTAGTATCATAGTTAAAATTAAAATTTAAGGATTACATAGTGTTGGGACCATGCTATAATCAGTAGGATGTGAATTATAAATAACAAGGTACGTATTTAACGATTTCACAAAATAGAAGCAAATATTCAACACGTATGCTACAATGCATAAGTACCCACGAATTGCCTATATTTAGCTAGTAAATAGCAATGACAGGAACACTATATATTTACCCATTTTAAAACTGTTAATAGAAACTAGTGATCAATTAGATTAGTGGGGTCTATACTTCACAAATTTAACCACGAACCGGTTTAGGAGTAGTAAAATTGTTTGTGCCTTCTTGTATTATTATGTCAAGTAAGAACAGTCAACATGGAGTATGAGATAAATATATATATATATATATATATATATATATATATATATATATATATACCTACGTACAACATAACAACACTAATCCCAATTGAAATTTTTACCATGTTGTTCTCAAGCGGTCTCGCATTTAAGTGCTGTACTAACCACCTTCAATGTTGCTCGACTTCGGTAATAGAATATTGTTTTTACCTTACAAGGTCAAGTAAGGTAACACTCTCTCTCTCTAGAGAGAAAGAGAGAGAGAGAGAGAGAGAGAGAAATATATATATATATATATATATATATATATATTCACACATCTCATACTCCATGTTGACAGTTAAATGGTTTAAACAACACTAATCCCATGCACACATGGTAGAAATACTATCACCCATCCAAGTAATACAAGCGCTCAATGTTATTTGACTTAGGTAATCAGTCGAAATATTGTTTGCATGTAAACTTAACCTACAAATATGTCATTGAAATATGCCAATATCGAAGTGAAAAACATTTTTGCTCACCAACAATGTTACTATTCTTATAGAGGTATCTAGTACAAATATAACGAAAAAAAAATTATAATTGGGGTGCTACAGTAAACAATTATCTAAATTTTGTTAACCTATAGGCCTAATTATTAAAAAATAAGCATAACAGAATTAGGTACTAACCTTCACGATTAGCTTGATTTGCAGCCAAGTTGTTTTGTTGTTGATTTGTTGCTGGAGATGGGAATGGAAAAATTGCATTTGGTGGTATGTTATTGTTTATTGCAGAAAATTGATTCATGTACTGGTTACACATTAAAAAATATGGAAAATTTGCCGTAATGTTTTGCCATATGTATGCATCGTGCATCCATTTATCTAAAGCTACAAAATACTCTTCAGGAGTAGAATATAACCTGTGATAAGTTGAAGTTACAGGTGTCGTTTTTTCCGTTGACATATCTTCTTCTAATTGCGTTTTCTTATCACTTGACATTATTACTTTGTTTTAAAAAAAACTGGTATATGTAAACTGGTAACGTATTGCACCACTAACATAGATGTTATTTTACGGATATCTACATTAGAATTCTCATCGTGAGACTAGTTTATATGTAATAACAAAACAAAATTTGTCAAATATAATAATTATTAATGTATATATGGAACAGCTGATTGTCAATTTGTGAGACATGTCATTTGTTTGCCTATGCCTACTAGTTCAATTTCAACATTTACTTACTTCGAATATATTCATGGATATAAATAAATATATAATACAGTTATAAATAGTAATGACTATAATATTTGTAGAATTAAAACAATATTGTTATACAACCATTAAAGTCTATACTAGTAATAATTTGAATATAATAATGTTATTGTTATTGTAATTGTATTTAATAAATTTGAAATTCTAGTTAAAATAATTCGTATAGTCTAATGTGCGATAATAGAATTATATATATATATATATATATATATATATATATTTTTTTAATATTGACGTTAATCTTTCAACACAACACTTTGATATACAGTACCTTGTTGAAAAATAGAAAAAATAAGCTTTATCGGTTTTGAACCTAGATTATAAGAAATTGAAATGACATGAAGGTAAACTTATGTTCAAGTTTGTACAAGATATTCAATAATTATTTATTTATGTAATATATCAATACTGTACTTTCAAGTGATATAAGTTATATGTTATAAGTCATTGTTTATTATTATTATTCACATGTATTAAATCCATTTGTTGATATGCTTTTATTTATAATCAGGCCTGTTAGAATTATTTTTAAATAAGCTTAAAAGATCCTAACTATCTATTTATATTTTACAATATCATTAGATATAATATATATATATATATATATATATATATATATATATATATAGGCCTATATGTTTAACAAAAGTCCAGCCTTCAAAAAACTTTGATTTTTGAAACTTTAGCCCATAACACTAAAGAAAATAAATGTTGGCATATAGGACAATTTTCCTCTATCCTAATTCCTTTGGGTTTTTGAGTGCAAATAAATAAATGCAAAGCTCTATAAGTCAAGTGGTACACATTATAATAAAGAGAAATAACAGGCAGAGGAAACCATCTCATTTTGGATTTGGAGATTTTAATGTTGTCCCTACCTATTCAAAATGTTAGCCAATGAAATTTAGAGGGCAGCAAATTATTTTTAAGGGCAACAATTCCAATTGTTAATTTATTTTTCCCATGCTAACTTTTTACTTACCCAGTATACAGGTAAGTTTGGTAGCCTAAAACATGTTGAGCTTCGCCCTTGACCGAGCTTACCATATCATGGGCTCTTGACCAAATTCTACCACCTGTTTCGACATTATCTTCCGTCGTCGGTGTCGTCTGTATGTAAGCACCATTAAAGCCACAATAAATAAAATTGGAAATTGGTGAAAAGGACTTTAATGTGATCATATAGAACCCCATTGAAATTTAAAAAATTTTAATTGGAAATGTAAAAATGGCAGATATTTTAACCCACCAGTGCACGCGCGGTGTCAAGTTACACCAGTGCACGTGCACGTACTGAGAGTCCGTTACTATTATTTCAATATTTTTTGGTGATGTCATCTTTCTTTTTAAGTTTTTACAATGAAATTTATTTTTGGTTTTATAAAATCGCCCATTACTTAATTTTTAGTAGAGTCATAAAAAGAACTTGTCTGGAAATATACTTAAAAAATATATTTTTAAATAGATTTATTTCCACATGTATTTTATTCTTTAACATAGTACCGGTAACCTGTTGAAAGGTAATAAAGAGATTGAAATATTTTTTGTAATATATATTTATTTGTACAATAATAACAAAACACAATAAGAATTAAGTAAAGAAAAATCAAGTATATCTCAGAGTAATTAAGTGTATCTAAACTGGATTTTAGTAAGTTATTACGTTAGTGTTTACAAAATAACACTAAAATTGAAATCAAATAAGAAAAAGTTGGAATCATGACTTTTCAATATTTGTTAATTTTTCATAAAATTCATGTAATGGATGAAATTAGTAATATGTACAATTAAAATATGAAAGTTAGGTCATTAATATCTAAGTTACAAACATTTAATATAATATATTTTTAGCATGTTGTAAATGGTCAATCATTCACATACTTCATCGTTGTCCAAATCGTCCACTTGTTCCACACACTCATGGCACAAGTAAGTTGCTACATGTTCTAAACATATATACTTATTACACTCATTGCATTGATATCTTGTTGGTCTATTCTTTTTTCGGTCACAAAATTTGCATCTACCTCTTGCGCCCTGACGATCAAGCCTTGCCGGTCCTGGACGATTTCTCTCAGTTCCCAAGATTTCTGAAAGCCTTAGTTTGATTGTTTTTGGCAAACAGGTCATTTGAACTCTTTGACGCAGAAAACCATCTAAGAGCTGTCTAGCTAAAGCTTTTATAGGAATGTGCTCCTCTCCATATCTGACTTCGTGTTAGGTTTGTATATCTCATGTCCATTGACACCTGCAATGTTGAGGAATGAAAAGAAAATAACTAGTGTCCATCTCCGTGTAATTCTGGCCACGTTATAAGCACTCTTAAATTCATCAACCTTGTCTACACCAGACTTAATAGAGTTGTAGAACAATATAATTTCAGGCTTATGGAGATTCGACTTTTCAACGAACCCAATGGTATTTGTCTCGGGATGCATATTTGAAAGTGCTAACACAATTTTCTTTCTTTTTTTTTTGGTTTGTGAGACACTATCAAGTCAACTTTAAAGGATCCTTTAAGCCGATCTTGATAAGTTCCTACGACAGTTAACTTATCATTGTGGAGTAAGCCATAAGCTAAATTAACAGATGTATACCAATTGTCACAGGTGACATTACGTCCACTATTCGAAATCAGTTGAACAAGTCTTAACAACACGGTGGCTGTCATTTTCAACATGATATGGGCCTGCTGGTTGCTTGCCACAGTACACTTCTACGTTACTTGTGTAAAACATTTTAGCGTCTGCGAGCGCAAAGATTTTCAGATCTTTATAAGGCAGAGAAAACTGTAGTATTTTTTAATATAAAAAAGGTTGATGTTGTGTCACTATGGCTCCTGTAAGAACATTATTCATGAATTATGATGTAAAAAAATTTATTTATATATTTTTATGGGGATGGCAATATGATTGCCACTGCCCGTTTAGAATAAGATAAGGTGGCAAAATAGTTGCCACTGCCCGTATAATTCTATTTCTAACACTAAGTAATTATGTGGATTGATGTGGGAAAATCAGACACTTCCTTGTTATTTACATCTATAAACATTTCAGTATTGTGGGATGATGTTGAAGGTCCAGAAACATGTGTATGATCCAACTCTGCTGTTTTTATAGGAGTACTGGTTCTAAGAGGGGATAATAAATCACATAATTCTTCCTTTTCAGATTCTTCTTCTTCATCTTCAGAATCAGATGTTGGAATATCAATCAACTGTTCAATTGATTTATCGTGTAGATTAGCCATCCTAGAAATAACAACCGTGTAATATATCATAAGAACACTTATTTGAGCTTGGAACGGGCAGTGGCAAAAGGATTGCCACCTACAGAACATCTAAATGGGCAGTGGCAAACATATTGCCACTATATTTTTCGGCAGATATTAGAAAAATCTGTGTATGTTTGGTTTATTATATTATTACAAACTATATTACATATATAATACTTCATTATAGTAAAGTTTCATTACCTGGAATATGTATTATAAGTGTAAATTGATGAAAATTGTCCAAACAAAGAAAACCACATGCAACTCACTAAGTGTATATGACACTACTGCTACCAATCAGGCAAAATGAGAAGCTCTATTGTCTCTAAAAATATTTCATAGGTTGCAGCACCTGTCAAAGCATTCATCTGTTGTATATGCAACTCCTATATCTTTAAAACAAACTAAATATTGTGGTGGCAATATAGTTGCCAATGCCTTATAAAGGGTTCAGGTTTGTTTGGTATATATTGACGAAAACCACATCTACCCCTAAAGGCATCCAGCATTTCATCAATAGTTACCATTTCAGGGAGGCTGTAATTCTTTTTACAGTTATTGTTAAAACTATCAATAAGATATCTTACAGCTGCTAGTGACTTACCTTTGATTTCGGGTTCTAATGTCATCAAACCTTAAACATTTTAATAAAAACTTAAACCTGTTTAAGCCTGTGGTCAGTCTAAAGAGTTCCACCCTGGTACCATCAGTTTGCCACAAATCTTCTAAATTAGTATGAGATACTTTCATGACCCCTTCAAGAAAAAGCAAACCTAGACAAGCCATATTCAACTATATTCGTGTCAGCTGCATCTTGTGGTCTGGAGTAACCGCTTCTGATTGAGGCTATGTAAATATTAGTACAGATAACAAATTGTTCTAGCATTTCATCCGTGAAGAAGAGTTGGAGAGCATCTATTGGGGTATGAGCATTTTTTGCATCTCTGACAACGCCAGGCAAGTGGCGGACTATGTCACACGTACGTCATCAAGCAGCATTTCATGGGATCGGAGTGTGTCGCCATATTGTGCCATCCTTTGCTTTATACAATTCGTTTGTCATCCCTTCATAAACTAAGTTGTTACCTTATATGTCTGCATGTAGCGGCTAGTTTACCTCCTCTTCAACTGGCAGAGCCTGAGGGCTGTCCTCAACAAATACAGGTAGAGTGGTATCTTCTGCATCAGATAGCTCACTGTCAGTGTTGTGATCACTCTTATATACCATGTCGGTGTCTGTGTCATCTCCATCGTTGATTTCATCCTATAACATGACTCGTATTCTTGCCTCTTCCACTGGATCCATTTCACTGAAAAAAATCAGAATACTGAACTAGCGTGTAACGATATATAAATATACAATAAGATTATTGAAAAATCTTACAAAATCATATTATTTTTAATAATAACTGAAGGTTGATTATTTTGTAGGTTTATGAAAACAGTATAGTTACCTGCACTGACGAGAAGAATGAAGTTTTACAGCAAATCAAATGGTCTAAACCTAAAACCTGGTCTAAGCTGCATTGTGTATTTAATAAAGACCAAGGCTATGAACTCAGTAACACGTGGAAACCCGTTATTTCAAAAATAAATACACAATGCAGCTTAGAATCTTTCGGAAACGACAACTGTCACAATAAAACAATAGAATTATTGGTAGTCAAATGGCGGCCCGACAAAGGGCAACAGCCCGACAAGGGTCCATTCCCAGAACTATATAAGCTCAGGCCTAGGATGGCTCGCTTCACTTGACATTTGTTAAGCTTTGAGAATGGACATCTGTAAAGTGCCCGAAATGTCAGCTGTACTCAACATGCAGACAATATTGACGTGGTCGAACCCCGAAGAACAAGATCATAATGATGTTTGTGACCGTGGAAGTCTATTGTTCAAATTAAGTCTATGTTTACACTCACAAGACACAACATACAAAAAGAGTTTACCAAATATGAACTCAATATCTTACTTATTTCTAAAGTTATAACATTTATTTTATTTATAAAAAAACAAAATGAAGATAGATGGAAAACTAAGTGTTTTCGGACCTATGTTTATATGAACTTTTTTCTTTATTTTTACCATTAGGAGATGTCCTGAAAGTTTCTTTATGAATCAAATTATCACCCTGTACAATAGTAGTTAATGATATTTCAAGAAATATAAAAGATATACCAGGTTATTTAAAATAGCATAGAAATATTTCGTAAGCTGATTCTAGATGTAAACATAAGGGGGGGGGGCAATGTATATAGCTAAAGGTCCAGAAACACTTCGTTTTCTGTCTGTTGTCCATTTTATGTTTAAAAAAAAACGTATCTTTGGAAGTAGATAATATATTGAATAAATATTTGGTACACACATTATATTTATGCACCTTTTTATTAGTTTTAAACCACAAAATATTTTTTAATTTTTTCTGTGCGTCAAGGGATACTAACTAAATTATCAATAAAAAATTGTAAAATTTGTTTTAATCAGTCTCCATTATGAAACTGTTAAAGGAAATAAATTAATTTTTAGCTCACTTCTGGGTAATTAATTATAATATTATTATTAACAAAATTATCATAATTCCATAATATTTTGGTTTAAGCTAATTTAAGATAATTATTATAGACAATCACTAAGACATTATCTTTTTAGTTTTTTGTGGAAAACTCTTTGACCTACAGAAAAATAAAATGGCACTTTGTTTTTTGTTTAAAGTGAAAAATCTTTCTTTTCTTTTTGTAAATATTTTATAATGTTAATGGTTTTTGAGATATTTTACATTAAACATCCATCATTTTGAAAATGAACAAAAAATAAAGTCTTGGTTTTCTGGTATACTGATAAAAGGTTGCATAATTAATGTGTATACCAAATTTTCACTTAATATCTTATCTAATTCCACAGATATTGTGTTTATGTAACAACACAAAATAGCGAACAGATGGAAAATTATCGTTTCTGAACCTACGTTGAAATAAATTATTTTTTCTTATCTTTAGCTCTAGAATCAGCTCCAAAAATATTTTATACAATTTTGAATCTTCTTTTGACCAGCTGGAAGCTCCGGCTGGCGGGAGACCGTGTACACTTTAGCCAAATCTTGTCAGGATGGGCCAAGGAGTCGGGTTAGGACGCTAATAAACGCAAGTTAAATGAAATGTTCTTTTATTCTACAACCGAATTAGAAGATTACAGTAATAATTATAATTTATACAAAAGACATAACGGCTAGATAAAAGGCCTTAATAGTGGCCGAAAAGCATACAGATTAATTTAGATAGCACGCGCCAGAAAATGGACTGACCTCGTCCCGTCCTGTAGCGATCTGCCGTTCAACCTTCTTCTCGCGGTTCTCGAAACAGACTCCCTCCCGGCTCGCTGGTTCAAGCCCTCCACTCCTCGTCTCCCCTCCCTTCTATGTGATCTTGTACTGCTCAACAAAATCGCAAGTGCCAATTCATATTTTATTACTTACATCCTTCCTGTTACATCCTAATTTATTCTTATTATAGATTTTATTTGGTGGGCTGTTGGCTGGGCCACAAGTGTTACAACAAAAAATACTCATACATGTATATTGTAATACTAATTTTATTGAATTTTTCTAAAAAAAAAAAATTATCTTTAATATTATATACATATTTTTCTGTACAAATAAACTTGTTACAATAATGGAATAAAAAAGAATAATTATTTAAATGACTGAAAACTATTAATGTTACTAGTCATTCAGTCAAACTACAGTGTTACAAGTTTTATTTACATTTCATACTTTTACATCTTACAATAAATTTGGATTATTTAGTGGCACATTGTTTTATTTTTTGAGACTTAACACTAGTACTGGCAATTGTTGAAAGAAGACAAATATAGCCTATACTGTTTCCGTAGTGGCAATAATCAAAAATCAATGATTATTACTATATGCAATAACAAGATTCAATCTTTCATGGTTAAAAATTTGTTTTTCAATGTATTTGGCATAATATATTTTAAACTTTCACCATTTTGAAAATGTAAAAAGTCTTGATTTTCTGGTATACTGGTAAAAGGTTACATAAATTCACTTAATGTTTTATTTATTTCCAAAGCAATTTTTTTTAAAACCCAAAATGGCCACCAGACAGAAAAAAAACGGTTTTCCAGACCTATGTTTATATATATATATATATTTTTTTCTTTCTTACTTTTACTTTTAGCTCTAGAATCAGTACTTGAAATATTGCTGTGCAATTTTGAATCAACCTGTGTAATCATGATTTTACGAAACAGCTGTTTTTAATTCATCATTGTGTTTGAGGTAGTTTGCATCATTGAACAAAGTCAGTGAACTGTAAGTAATATCTGGACAACACTGTGTAGTGAAGTGATTTTGCAATGTGCTTCCAGCTCAGTGTATAAAATGAATATACAGAATGTCTATTTTGTACAAATTAATATTAAAGAAAACCCAACAAAAATAAAATACGCCAGTTTGGTGGTTGTCAATCAAAAAGTGAAAATGAACCATGGATGTTGTCTTTGAAAAATATTTTTATATATAATAGGGTCTAAAACTTTCTTTGGTTGTAAACATCTCAAGGTAAATCGTACTTGATTAAAAATGAGCTTTTAACAATTGCTCACAAAGTTCATTTATGTTTTTTGTTCATTTTTGATAAAATCATGTATTTTGTGTTTATTTTATGGTAGCTACCCCCAAATTTTGAGTTATTGAAAAAATTAAATAAAGGTCCCGAATTATGGCTAAAATAATGCCCGAATACAAAATATTATAAAAATTAATTGACAGGTTTGGGTTTTAGAGTACCTACTACGTATTATGGACTCCATACAGACAGAGCACATTCCAAAAAACAGATATATATATATATATATATATATATATATATATATCAGCAAAAAATACATTGATTAATTGATTTATCACATAACTTTCTCTATATTGTGTATATTTGAGAAACTAAAAATGAAGTCTTGATAGCCTATGACCTTGTTTTTAATAAATAAAGACAAGGAAGTCATTTCAAGTTATCATAAATACATAAATATTAATAGTTGCATTAACCTTAATTTAAAATTATCATCTATTTTCTCCCTCACTCACCTAATTTAAAAACTATTAGTCATTCAGATTAGTGATCATTCATCTACATCCACCATATTTTCATCCCTAACACTTATGTGATTTGAACCAAAACATAATTATTTTATGGGGTAACAAACTCAAAATTTTAAGCCACTCATGGACAAAATCAGCCCACTCGTTTTTTAAATAATGAAACATTACTATACAGAGATTATTTTTGAAATGGTTTAAATGTGTTCCTAGAGATTTGAAATCCATTGAAAAAACATCTAAATATTTTTTCATAATCATAATATTTTTGTTATATGTATACTAAAATAATAAATAGGAGACTAAAATTCATATAGATATGGTAAATATATACTGCATGTATTACCAGAAAATTTAACTACAAATATTTTTTAAATGTTTGTTCACTTTATGTTTTATAAGAAACATTTCAAAACAAAGGAAAAGTAACTTTTTAATGTTTCAAGTTCAGTAAACTGGAATGAGATATTACAGTAAAAATATAATTAATTATCTTTCCACAGCTGTAGTTTTTCAGTGTGGTGTATTGTAGGGATAAAGTGTGATTATGCAATATTTCAACACCTAACTAATTTTATTGTATGTTATAAATTTCTTAACACTATATGGTACTGCAGAAAACTTATTTTGTACATTGGATAAATGACCTCAATGTAAAGACAACTATTATTGAGTAAATTCATATGTTTAAATATCTTTTTGGTGGTTGTAAATAAAAAATTTATTGGTGTAGATTGCATAGGTAGTGGAATTGTTAGATATATAATAACCTCATCTGTTTGACTTGAGCTATAGTATTGCAAGATCTATAAGTAAAAAGTCAATAGAAAAAAAGATCATCATAATAAAACAGGTTGAAGAATACGTGTAATTTTTTAACACATTTGTCTCATTGACTATTGGAATTTATGTGCATAATAACTTTATTTTTTCAGTCAGTTTCGATTTATTTGAATACATATTGGTTACAACATTGGAGGTTATTATAATTAGATAAAAATTTTGTAGCAAAAAAAAAAAAAAAAATTATTCCAATTTCAAAAGACAACCTTTATAGGATGATCTTCATCTTTAAATCAAAAAGATTAATCTGTAGAAGTGTTGTTTATATCTATGGTCTATTTTTAATGGTAAATGACTAAACTGTTATTGACAAAATACACACACATTTCTCTAGTCAATGGCTTGGATGGGTTTCTTACTGTTAAAACCTGTGACAAGATAGCGGTCACTTACCTAATTGTCTGTTAAGTCTATTAAGAAAAGTAGTGATTATCTGGCCCAGACAAAAATATTTTTAGTATTGCATAGTTTAGAAACATTATTGGGATTTAAAATAAAAACTTGGAAGAAAGTATTTTATTATTACTTAGTCAATACTTTAAGCAATAAGATTAATGGGGAAAGAAACAATTATAACAGAAGAATAAACAATACAAACACTTTTTTTTAATAATGGTAATCAAGCTTTACTTTTTTGTTTGAATTATGTATGAACCGACCGTTTTTTTTTTTTTTTTTTTTTTTTTTTTAAATTTACGACTTTGCAAAGAGTTTTGAGTTATTTATCTTTACATTTCACTAAAATTGAAACAAAATCGGTAGAGCCATTTTAAGTGACTATGTATTTTTTATCAATATCTCATGAAAGGGAACAATATGTTTTGTTTGAGTCCCTAGAGGGTACATTTGAGCCAAATTTGAAAGTTCCTGGAAATGAATTGCTGAACAAATCAATTTTTTAAACCTAGTAGAATTACATGTTCGTTAATGAGAAAGTATGTAACCATTTTTTAGCAGTTGTATTTAACTTATAACAGTTTATCAACTGGATTTCTTGGTTTAGTATATTTAAATTATATACAAATTAATAACTTATGAACATTGCTCTTTTCGTTTTACATAACAAAGTATAATCTTCAAATTATACATAAACACAATTTATTATCCCATATAAATAAAAAAGTATAAATTTTACTTCCTATTTTTTTTTCTAGAATACAACTAATTTTGTATAAAAATGTAATAATTATATCATTAATTTAAATAATAAAGTATGTAACAATAATTAACTTTTTACAATCCCTTTGTACATCTTAGACTAATGTAATAACTAAACTTTGTACATGGTATTACAACAGCATTTATTCTAAAGTATAAAATAATAATACAATATATTTTAATCTGTTCTAATAAGAAATTCAACATAGTCATGTATTTGAGGTAGTTAACATTTGTCAGGGTTTATGTATGTATATCAAGTTATTTTTAATATTGTATGTGCTTATTTAGTCTATTTTATTACTGATATTTATTTTGTTTAATGTTGTTTAAATTAAAATTAGGTGATTTTATCTTTTAATCAGATGATAATAGGACAACATTTTACCCTTTTAAAACCAGCCATTTTACATAAGTTACTGGCGACAAAAACCAACTCTGGTTTTCTATCATTTTATTCCGTTTCACAAATATTATTGTAATTTGTTTAATCCAACATTTGCGTGATTTTTATTTGTTTTGAATGTATATTATTATATGTAAGTATATCATTAAATAAACAGTGGAAAAACATTGTTAAAATTTTTTCACACACACATTCACCACCAAAATACTAACCAAACCGAATGGATCGTCGATAAAAATATAAGTTCGGTAGTTGTCAGTAAACAAAAGTGACAATTAACCATCGATATTGTCTTAGATTTTTTAGATTATTTGACATATTTAATAAAGTCTAAATTTTCTTCACTTATATCTTTAACTCGTCTTAAACAATTTTGCACACTGGTTTGCATCACACATTTCACCAAGAATTTTAAGAAATTATGTCTTTTTTTAAAAATTCCATGGCAGATTTTTTTTTTACCGATAACTCAAGAACCGACTTTTTTGGAGTTATGCTGACCAATATGTTTTATTTGGGTAATTAGGGGCTACATTTGAGCAAAATTTTATCCCAATTGTTAGACCCGATATTGAGAAAATGGAATTTGTATGGGTAAAATATGTTCACATATCAAATTTTAATAAAATTGGTTTTTCTCTTAGAAGAGTATCCGTGTGGCAATCCTGAGGCAATCTAGCTGGATCTATACCTTTTTCGTACATTATTGTGTTAGATACCTCCCCTATAAGGTCTCCTTTGATCTACTCTTGTTCTCTTCTGATCCTGACAATAATAGAATATTTGAGGGCTAGGGATCTTAATTTATATTCTTCTCTTTCTTTTTTTGTATAAAGCAATGATGACTAAGAGGTTTTTTTCCCTTTAAGGAACAAGAAAAAAAAAATTGGTCCACCCTCTTTGGGCTATAGACAACAGATGCGAAACAGACATATCATTCTCAAAACTTTTTGGGATTAAGAGGTCTTTCAAACGGATAGTTCTATGAAAACCTCGATACAGGTTTTTTGACTTATTATATAACTTTTCCATACTACATACAAAAGAAGAAAAAAATGAGAAGAAGTATATTCAAAAATATTATTAAATACTGAAACTGAAGTATTTCATCTGCAACTTTTTTTTTTTTTTTTTTTTTTTTTTTTACCATGAACAGCAAATATAAATAAAAACTATAACTGTAATAATTCATATATATAAAAAAAATTATATTTTTCACTTTTAAAATGACATAAAAATTAGCACATGTGTTAAGGGTGAGTCAAGCTTATAAATACTTTCACAGCTTTACCAGAGAGTCAGGCACCTTTTTCTTTTATAAAATATATTTTAATGGATAAATAATAGATTCTTGACTTTGGTTTTAAAGGAAAAAAAAAATTATATTTTATTTGAAAAATAACAAGGAAAAAACAAGGATATAAGTATAAGCTTGTTTTGATATATCAGATCCTGGCTGGCCTCAAAAGGGTTAATAATTTTTTAAACTGTGTTTGAAATGTCAAATTAGCAATTTTAAAGCATTATAATTTTCATTATTTGCTTCAGAATGTAAAAGTTATTTTAAAAATATTATTTTACTAGTATTTATTAAAAAATCACAATAATACTAAATATAATATAATACAAAAAACTTTGACTCTTTTTAAAACTACACAGTTATCCCTTGGACCATTGTTTCATTTTACATATACCGGTAGTAATTATTAATAAATAACTTGATTTACATCTTATAATTATGTATTTATAATTTATTCCACTTCAAAAAATAAACCTAAACAAGTATTTAACATAATATATTACAATATATAATATTAACTAAATTTAGAAAATATAAACAAAAATCCTTATAAAAAATATCGATTCATTATCTAAACGTCAGACACAGACTTGGTATAATGCAGTTTGTAGTATCATACCATACATAACTTTACAAAATATAATTAACAAATCTACTTTCTTATCTATTACAGCATCATTTTCTATAAGAATATATTTTCAATTAAAAAGCTTTTAAATCTGTATAATTCCACTACTTTTAAGCCAATTTTCTTAATTTCCATATATATATATATATATATATATATATATATATATATATATATATATAATAAGAAAAATAATAGATGGTATGAAAATTTTGATGTTTCATTTTCAATGATTTACTTTCTTTCTTTTATACACAAAATGTACATAGGCCTAACAGTAATTATTAAAATAAAGTTAGACGAAAAAGTTGCTCGATATTTTTATGTTCCTTTAAATTTAAACTCACCCTATTATATATATTACACATTTGGTTCTATTTGAAAATAATGACTATATACTAAATACAATAATGTTGTTATCATAAAATTAAATCCTGTAACAATTGATATATATTGATTGTAGGTTGACTAATAATTTAATTATAACATTATGTTGTGTTAATCCGAATAGTTGTTTGCTCGAGCTGTTTATATTAGTAAGGGAACATTGTTTTAAAATGCAAATTTATTACATCAAATGTACAATCAAAACAAAATTCAACACAAACAATAAAACTTGTAGTGAGCGATACACTACCTCCTCGCACAGTAAACAGTACACTTAACTCGGAACTGAATTAAGTAAATAGTAAATAAATAGCTGTTAAATCGACAAGTCACAAAAAGAAAAATCCATAACATCACATAGGCCGTTCAGATTAATGTAATCTCACTGTAACACAAATTCAGTTTAACAAATAGATTTTCATTTAGATTGTCAACTACTTACATCACTAATAAAACCAAATTGTTGTAAACTATTTTTTTATAGCATAAATTAGTATGACCAACATAGAATTTCTTTGGGTCTGTTGTGAGCTTTATAATAACCTCAAAGGTAAATGAATAACGAAAGGAAATAGTAAATAAAATCATATAGACCGAAATTTCAATTAAAATCAAATTTAGTAAGTTAATCTTTATAACCAAATTGGTTAAAATTTGTGCATTTAAGCAGTATATGAAAATCAATCTTTAAATATCTTAATCAAACTTTAATAAACCAACTGAAATTGTATATACTTAATACAACAGTTATTTTTGACCTTGCTTTAAGTAAATCAAGTTAATATAGATAACTAAATGTCCTGATTAGGTTGGATCAGTTCTTATTTCAGAGCCTCTGTCTCAATTTTCTTTTAGCTTTAGTTAAGATGTTGATATATTTATATTTTTTGTTATGCCATACATGTTTCCCAATTGTTAAACAAAATAATTTTTAAAATCAAATATTAATGGATACTTTAATAAATTTAATAATACGATTGATTCAGCTATTATACTTTTACCAATTTCTTTCAAACTTTGAATAACCAAACTTTACAAAATAATTGAAAATATATTAAATAATAAATATAATGTTTACTTTGTGATATTTTCTGTTTTTTCTCGATGAGTATGGTTTTAATCTTACAAGATCATTATCAAGTCTTTCTTCTTAATTATTATACTACACTATCTTTTTTTTTTTAGAATAACATGGGCAGACTCATTAAAATGCATGTAATGCCACGAGCTCGACTACAATATATATATATATATATATATATATATATCACTATATATATAAACGGCTTTGTCCTGACTGACTGAATGAATGACTGACAGAGAATCAACGTAGAGCAAAAACCAACAAAGATATTGATACCAAAATTTAAAGGCATATTTGTATGAGGTCATAGACGCTCACTAAGAAAGGATTTTGCGAAATTTTAATTTTAAAGGGTATTAAATACAAAAAATAAAAAAGTCAATTTCATTCATTTAATTTTAAACGTCAACATAACGCGCCTAGCGGCAAAAAGATAAGACTCGAATCAAAACAAAATAAATTCTAAATCTAATACTTTCCGACCCAATTATAACTAATCCAGAAAATTGTCAATCTAAAACAAATCAAAACCTATATTAAAATTGCGCCTAAGAATTTGATTAATCCATAAAAAATAACAACACACAGTTAAAGACAAGAAAACTTAAATAATTTGTTTTTATCTAGACGTGAAAGGTCAACTGGGAAAATAACCGAATTGAAAATATAACTCCGATCTTTCGCCGATTATAAAAATACAGAAGACCTAGAGACAAAATGAGATATACAGAAACACGAAGTAGATATTTCTAAATATAAAACATCACCTGAGTTCATATAAATATTTAATAACAAAGACATAATCTGTGGAAATATGAACGAAAATCTGGAATTAAGATGGCGACCATTAGAAGCAAGACGTTAGTTATAAAATACACGCCCACAGAAATTTGTGATTGGAGAAGAATATCGCGGGACTTTCTTCGCCGATATGAATAGAAATTGTATATATATATAAATAATAACTTTTTTTAAAACAGGTTATTGTACACAATGTTATTTTCTCGGGAATATTAATTAGGACAGAGATTTTGTATTGTTATAAATAAAAGAGGCAATTTTCAATTTATAAAATATATCATTTACCATATATAAACTGGCCTACTATTAAATTCTAATATGTCTTTTTTTTAAATTAGATTGTAACATATTGTTTTCTTAATTTTAAATATCTTAACGCAAGCTTTTATTGGTTTGTGTGTGTTGAAACATGTGTTGGTTCAATCTAGGCCTAACTTTAAAATATTATTTGTACTAGCTGGACATCCGAATCAACTGTTTCATCAGTTATTTTATTAAATTGGCTGCTATGGTAATGAATGCAAATAGGTACATTCAAGAAATATGTATTGGTTCATCTTTCTAGGCCTAACCTAAAATTATATTTAATTTATTTTACCTACCTTAATGGCAACATACACACATAATTTATGTTGTTGTGCACATCTTTGGCATAGTACGTTTCTATTGATATTTATAAATTTCATCTTTCAATAGTAATTTTTTAGTTTTTCATAATGTTGTTTATTTATTGATACTACAGCTGCTAGACGCTGGGTTTAATGCCCAACGATTCTTTACGATTTTCAAAATAAATTTACAAATAGCCTATGGAATATAAAAAATTGTTTTTATCAAAATGAATCCTACTCTATGTTACTCTGGGATTGTGTAGTTTTTTTATTTAAAAAAATGTTTCAATTGGTTCAGTAGTTCCAGAGATTAACCCTCTACATACAACAAAGAAATAAATTTTAAGTCTTTATAATATTAGTATGGATATAAATACAAAACCAATTGATATATTATATATATTTTTTTATTATTATTATTATTATGACATAAAAATAAGTAATAGATACAATTTTGAATTTTTTTTTGGAAATAAAATTTTCTTTAATATAGTTAGTTTTTTTTTTTTATGTCTTTTATTTATTTTCCATTTAACCAGATGAGCCACAGCAACGCGTGGCCGGGTACGGCTAGTATATATATATATAATTTGTTACATAGAAGTGTCTAGGGGATAAAACTCATTTCTATGCATAATAGAAGGTCTAATAATAATAATAATATGTAATTTCTTATTCTAAAAAAAATGAAGTGTGGTGTGGTCAAAAGGGTGATTTGATAATGATTTTGTAAGATTGAAATTGCAAGAGTTAGCAAAGAGAAGAAAAAGATAACAACAAATAAAGGTAATATTTATATTAAGTATACTGTATTGTAATATAGTGTGTTGTCAATACAGTAAGAGACTCTCTAAGGGTCAAGAGAGAGAATAATGGAAATTTGAACCAGATTTATTGGGCACTTACAACATCGGTATATAATCGACATTGGGGCGTCAACATCACTTAATGTTGGAAACTCGCAACAATATTAAGACATTTAGTATATAAATTGTGATCCAAAAAGTAGGACTTATAATCAATTAAAAATGTGTTTGGTAAAATAGTTTAACTAGGTAAATCTTGGTTTCGTAATTAGACCTTAATAATTAAAAAATATGTAATTTTTGACATTGATATTCATTTCTTACACACGAATATTTCTATTTATACTAAAATAAAACTTGAACACAATTTCTCACAAATAAATTGATTAAATCAAACACATTTCAAAGACATTGTCACCATCTTCAGTGATGCATAAACTACAATAATCAAACTATAACTGTTGTATATAACTCTGTAGCTTATGCATCAATGAAGGTGGAGACTTTGTCGTTGAAAAGTGTTTGATATTTGTGAGAAATTGTGTTCATTTTTATTTCAAAACATGTCACAAGTCAAGCTCAATATTTATTCAAATTTCTATATAGATATAATGGTGATTTTACTACTATGCTTAAAATAATAGTAAATTTTCATTTAAATTTCTGAATCCATTTATTTTTCTGTCCAGAAATAACAAACACAATTGTCATGATTTTGAAAGCTATACGTCTTTAAACTGAAGGCTAGATGAAGAGATAATTTCTAACAAACACCAATAGATCAGTTGTTTCATGAATGTAATGTCCACTATAATGCATTGTAAGTAGTCACCATTAGAAAATTACCTGTTACTTAAACAATATTTTTATTTACATTATTTACATTGTTGAAACAGTAAATGCCTTTTTATTGTTTTATTTCCGAATATAAAGAATCACACATATGTCTCGCCAAAAGGCAAGTGTTCATCTTTTCACACTCGAAGACATCTGACATTGTTAATGCTTACAGATTTTATAATGGGTCAGTATTGAGGGTTGGGTGAATTCCGTTGATTATGATGAAGATAAGGTGGTGGAGGTCCTGTCATCGGTATACCTACACTCTGCTGAGGCGAATGTCGTACTTGTCCTTGTTGTTGCATACCAGGATGAAAGTTACTAGCGACCTTTAAGTTTTGCACATAGTTCCCATTACGTTGTTGTTGTTGCTGCTGTTGATGTTGTTGCTGCTGCTGCTGTTGTTGTAATTGCTGCTGGTTTGGTTGTGATCCTCCATTATTTGATTGATAAGAACCGTATGATGAATCTGCTGAATCTTGTCGTCTTGCTCCGTAAATTGATTCAGGACGTCCGGGAATCTTACCGTACACCCCACCACCTCCATTGACAGGTCGAACTCCATATACACTCTCGCCTTGTTGTCTTTGTTGGTTTTGTTGATTTTGATTAGCTGCATTGGTATTGGCTGAATTTGTAGTAGTAGCGTTTAGTCGCATTGGATATAGAGACTGGGCTGGGACTAAAGGTCCTGGCCTAGGAGGTATACCTGTAAAGAATATAAAATAAAATAATTTATAAAATAATAAATATAATTATAAAATTTAAAATATTAAAATCAGAATCCTATAGTATTATGAAAAGAAACAAGATTTTGTACTGTAACAAGCTCTACAATAAAGTTATACAGACTTTTACTAATATCTGCTTTGTACAGTTTAATGGCAACAAATTTGGTTTATAAGTTATAAAAACCACTGGGTCTACCACCCCACACCAAACTACAAAATTTTAACTATTTAGACCACTTATTCTTCAGACAATGGAGTAAGAATAACTTTTTACCTTCATCCCCCAAAACATAACCTGTTGGCAAGTAAGCACAGCATATGCTGTGCTTTGATGCATGTTATAAGACAGTACATATTTTACCAAATTTTTTTAATGTGAAAAATTATTTATTTAACTCAAAATAACATAAAAACTTTTTTTTTAAATAATAATATTTCTTTTTTATTTGCTTTTAGAATTATTTCAACATGTGATATTCTTAGTAACAAGGATATACATAGGGAGACCTAACATGAGAAAAACTTGTAGCTTGTTTCTTGCCCCTAATTGGACAGTATGTTTACTTATTTTTATTATAATTTACGATGTATTTTGGCTTTAAAAATTGTTTTTTTTCATTTTGTATTGATAGCGCACCAAACATTGTAAACATGTGTGATAAAGGCGGTAAAACAGGTAATCAGATGGCACTGATAGCATTACCAGCAAATGTGTTGAAATAAATAAATAATTAGGAAGTTTATTTAGTTCAAGATACTGCTGCTAGTACATTACTGTATATACTACATTACTGGTTATAATTACTAATTATATATTTTCTGTGGTTTCAAGGTGTAAAACTATTGTGATCATCATCGTCATATCAAAAAAAGAGCAGAAAATACAGATATCTAGCCCTTGAATACTTTAATAGCATATGGTTAGAAAAGAACAAGAAAGACAGAATAGGAAAGATGAAAGGTGGGGGATCAAACCCAGTATTAAATAATAAATTATAGATAGCAAGGTGCGTCGGGACTGCCACACCCATACTCACAAAGTCAACCTCTGGGGGACAAAATGGGCAATAAAAATTATGGCTGATGGGTATAAATACAAAAAATGGGTAAAATAAAGTTATGAAATCTGTCCGACATATTTTTTAACTATAGAGTCCACAAATTTTGTGACAAAACAAACAGATGTACATTTTAAAATAGTTACAATTTTCATAAATAATATTTATTTAAAAGTTTTATTGTATAATAATTTTATAAATTTATTGCCCAAATTGATATAGTCTTCTTCATTAGCGCAGTCTGTTAAAGAATGTAATAAATAAACCAAATAATAAGTTTTTAATTTGTTAAATAACCAGTTTTAGGGAACATATTTGTTCTGTCCTGTATTTAATAAGTTGAGGAATTAGAGGGAGGTAAAGCCCAATTACCACTCAGCATTTCCCATATCCAAGGGAACAGTGATCTATATATCCTGCAACCTCACATGATGTTAGAAAGTTCACAGATTCAAATTGTTGTGCACTACACAAGATTTGACAATGCCACTTGGCTAGAGTGAAGCTTCTGCAAAATAGAGCATTTAAATAGTAAATTGTAGTTCAAATAACAATAATTATTAAAAACCAATAAAACAAAACTTACCGTCTCCTCTATGCATTGGTGGGCATCCACTAGACTTGGTATATACTGATTGAGAACGATTCAGGTTAGCTCTAGTGAGTGGTGGTGATTTGGCATATAAAGACTTGGTACCTCCATATAATGATTCCACTCTGTCCAATTTGCAAGGAGGTGCTGAGTAAAGGCTTGCTGAAGCTAGGCTAGGACAGTATGTAGGTCCTCCTGTATAGAATATATTTTACATTTAATTACAGTTTTATTGTAAAAATATATAGAGTTATTTGGTTTTGTTTAAGTGAGAGACAATTTATGCTATATAAGATCCCCATTATTGATAAACATACATTTTGTGACAACTAGATGATAGATTTTCTTCATTAGGTGTGTCTAAATGAAATTGCATGAGCATCTTCTGTTCCTGTTTGTAGGAGTTTGTAGTCTACACTTAAAATGTTTATTTAAAACTATCTGTGAGAGTAGCCAGATGTATGTTAGAAATTTGTTTTTATCTCTATAGGCAAATAGTTATATTAATATTCATGAATTTTTTTATTTTTTTAAAATCAATATACAAATGTTAAATTTACTTATAAAATTAAGAAGGTAGAAGAATGGGAATAGACTACATTGGGATCTCAGAAGATTAGTCTAAATTTTCCAATTAGTTAAATTTCTGGTTTTAAAGTTATTTGATAATGATTGAATGATCATTTTATTAATATAGTTTAATCAGACATTTGCCATCATTTGTGCATATAACAACGAATAGACCGTACCTAAGAAAAGAACTTAGGCATAAAATTAGGTCTGAGCAGTCAAAACTAAGACGAAATACAAATGTAGTCTTAACCTTGACTTTTCAGGGCGTAGTTTTTCTTAGGTTATAGATTTAATTTTAGTTTCCGACATGGGTCTAGGTTACTAGGCCATATTGTTGTTTTTCTCTTTTATGCTCTTGTTTTACATTTAATTACGAGAGTTGATTTATATCTCAAAACGTCGATACTAGTTTTATATACACAAATGGTGACAAGTGTTCGATTAAACCATATTAATACTGTAATAGTTAAATTTGTCGGCAATAAAATATTAGTAATTGTTACAACAAAAATTTCAAAAAAAAAATGTATTATGGTTGCGAATAATTGAACAATGTGCAAAATTCCCAACAAACAATTATTAAAGAAAAACATTCATTTAAAAAGTAAGACATTTCAATGACCTCTGAAATTCTGATCCTCAACAGCAAACCCACTTTGCTTAACCTGTGAAGGAGACTTTTTCAGTCAAGTAATATTGGTTAACACATCGAGTTCCCAACAATGTATTATAGTTTTGACAACCAGAATTCATTACCAATCATAGCTTCCCACTTATCAACAATATAACTTTTGAGCCCAACAGGGGTTGGACCTGGAACTTTACATACACTAAGTGAGAACCTTAGTCATTATATCATTTAATTGTGATATCCAAATACTATTTCAAAGGAATTAAACTAGGAAATATAAAAATTCGTGTAGTTAACAAGCTCCTCCAAATACTAAGTTATTATATAACCATCATCATCTTTTGACATTTCTGCCTCAGAGAGTCATCTGACACAACCTCTTTCATTCACAACGATCTCTCCATACCAACTTCTACATCAGTCTCCAATCTACGCCCTTGGTTTCTATATTCTTCTAAACCTGAACGTTCAATCTTGTTCTTGGCTTTTCCTCTTTTTTATTCTCTTTAATGCTCTTCTAGAAATTCTAACTTCCTCCATTCCGTACTTTCCGTAACATTTCCGTACTTTCCTCTTGATTATTTCATTCAGTGGTTCAATCGTGAGTCTGTCCCCAAAGCTCTTGATTCCTTAGTCAATCCCTTTTTAGAAATTTTTCTCCTTCAGGGGCTTATTTATACTGAGTACAGGAATCTAGCTGGATCTACACCTCTTTTCATGTAGCCTTTGGTTAGATCCCTCTTTTTGTTGTTCCTATGAGGTCTCTTTTGACCAACTCTTGTTCTGTTCCAAATCTGATGCTATTTAGAGTATTCAAGGGCTAGGAGTCTTTGTTTTATGTTCTTTTTATAAAGTGATGATGATTGAGAGGTTTTTGTATTTAAACAACAATAAACAAAAATGTTTTTTTCTGTTTTCTATGTTCTGTTTCTCTAAAAAAAAAATTAAAAAAATTAATTCTGTCAGCTGTAGTTTGCGTAATAAAGAACTGATATAATATGCTGAAATACCTGTAGGTGAGCCAGGTGTTATATTTCCTCCAACAGGACCGTAGATAGCACCACCAGGCTGTACTGAACGTAATGTGTTGTAAGTTGACCTCGGTTTCTCCAGTTCATCATATGTGTCCTCATCAGAATGAATGCTTGATGAATCTAAAATACAAAATGCAACACAAAATATAATCAGTTTACATAATGACAAGCCCTATCTTCTATTATATTTAATGATAGACTTAAGAGGGAAAGGTGAAGGAAACTGTCACTCTTAGAGAGAAATAGTTTGTGTGACACCCTCAGGGGTTCACATATAATGAGTACAGGCTTGGCAACCCCAAGGGAACCTAGCTGTATCTGCACCTTTCTTTTATATAGACCAACCCTTTATTTTCTGAACCTGACACTATTAGAGTATTTAAGAGTTGGAGGTCTTTATTTTATGTTTTTACTTCTTTTTTATAAGGTGATGATGACAAAAGGTTGTCACCTTTAAACAACAAGAAAAAAGATAAGAAAAAAAGGCTGATGTTTAATTCGGACTGAATGCTTTAAAAACATAAATAACTTTTATCAAAATTTAAAAAAAAATATCTTAAGAATATATAATCAAAATAATTTAAAACTTGTGAGTCTTTTAAGAGTGAAAATAGAAGTGTTTGGCAGACATTGCCTGAACAGGTAGTCTTAGTGACATAAAATTTCACAGTTTAGTACATAAGATGTAATGTGATTGTATTTCGGTTAATTTTTTAAAGGATGAAAATAAATTAGTACAACCTTTCAAATAAATCTTACAACCTAAATGAGTAACTTTTGATCAGATTTGGTTTGTGGGATATTTTGGACTTATTCAAGACGTTTTTCTCCATTTATCAAATAAAAAGTTGTGGACTAACTTCCATAAGTTCAAAACCAAAAATTGTGATATTCTCAAAATCAACTAACAAATTTTATGAAAATTTGCAAAAATAAGCTTCTAAGGACCTACACGAAATGTATTGGTCTTCAAAAAATATCAGTTGGGGAATTTTTACAATTGTCCATGAATCTGTTATAAAAACTAAATTTTTCAAAATCAGCTCTACTTATGACGAAAAACTCAGTAAATTAGATAATAACTTTTTTCTTTTTTTTTCTCGTGTGCAAGTAAAATAGAGACATTAATATTCAAAATTGCACATCAATATTTTGGGAGCTGAATATTAAAAAACATTAAACTACTATAAATCAACATTACCTACAGAAATTTAAACCATTTTGTTTTTCGCTAATAGAGGGAAATCTTTTGTTTCGTGTAAATATTTTGTACTGTTAATGGTTATCGATATATTCAACATTAAACATGTTAAAAGTCAGCCATTTTGAAAATGTGCAAAATAAAGTCTTGATTTTCGGGTGTATAAAAGGTCACATAAAGTGTATACCAAATCTTGACTCAACATCTTTTCTTCTGTATCAAAAACACAAAATGACCAACAGACAGAAAAAGGAGCGTTTCCAGACCTATGTTTATATAAACTTTTTTATTTTATTTTTAGCTATAGATTCAGCTCCAGAAATATTGATGTGCAATTTTGAATCATCCTGTATTAATTTGTGGACATTATAAGATTTAATGGATTCATTTTCCAAATTTTGTTCTCATACAAAAGAAATAATAATCTATGTAAACTATACCATTTTAAATATACCCTTACCTCCATCAATAGAATCTTTTGGCCCACGAACATGTCTACGAGGATTGAAAATAAATTCATAAATAAGACCAGCTGCTATTCCACCTATGATTGGACCAAACCAAAAGACCTGAAAACAAAAAAAAAAAAATTTATTATCAAATTAAATATTTAAAATTGTTTGAAATATCAATTTTATTAAAGGGATTTATAATAATCAACCAGGTTTAAAAAAATCATCCTATATACAAAGTGCATTTTATGAATGCCATGGCCATGGGAATTACAAACTCTCTTAACTTGAGGTAGGTGAGGAAAGAAATTTTTTAGACAGCATGTCTGATGTATGAATGTGAGCGTGAATATGATCGTAGGCCTACATATTTTATATAAATTTAAATGAAACAATTTATACAATATATATAAAAAGTATATTTTTATTTTTCAAATTGTTAATCAATATTTTATTAATTTTCGTTTTTTTTTTTAAATTATGATATATTTTGTTTTTTCATGTTAATTTGTAATTTTTATTTTTATTATTTTATATTTTCATTATTATTTTTTGTTTGTTTTTTCTATTCAATTTTATGTGGTGTTTTAGATTAAAATTGGTATTGTATTCTAAATTATGTTTTTAGTTTAAAGGGTTAACTGGGTCCATACATTGCTAAAAAATAAAGTAAGTTATTTATTCACTGTGGTTAACAAATGCCACCAGGGATTCATATATGCAGATCGATAAACTAGACAAAATGAGCTCTTGTAAGTTCGTATGAAACTAAGGTAAAGGTAAACTAAACTATTGGAAAAAAAAGGTACAAAAACATAGCACAAACTCTCACAATCACCCATCCTCAAATCCAAATACAATAAAAACATACATCAAGAAAAAAAGTTAGTTCCCATAGTTGTCAATCAAAAAGTAAATGTAAACCATGGATGCCGTTTTGAAACAATATTTGTATAATTAGGCCCCTAAGTATAGATCACTTTTTGGATACAGAAGACTTCAAAATCGATATATCCGCAAAAAAATTCGACATCGATTTTTTGACTCATCAAATAACTTTATACTACACATATTACACATATGAGAAAGAAAAAATTTATGAAGCTACTGCATTTTGAAATTCCCCCCCCCCCCCAATTATTTTGAGTAACAAGCAATTTCTATGACTAGTAAAACCTAACTTACTTGCTAAATGTAACTTTAACTTTAATCCAAATAAAATTCAAGGGGCTGATTTTTTAAAAGCGATTTTATTTTTTCAATATAACACTCTTATTTTAGTTGTAGGTAATACGTTTGAGTAACATTGGATGCTAATTTTAAAGATACCAAAAATGAGCTATGTAAAGATATAATATCGGATATAAATTTATTCTCAAAATTAAAAAATATAGACAGCCATTTTGAAATTTACTGACGGATTGTTTTAGTTAACTCAATTTTTAAAACCAAGCCTACACACAAATTTCTAACTAAAATTGCAACCTTTATAGTTTTGTAAAATACAAACGTGCACGTGCACACAAATGTACTTCAGTCAGCAAAATTTTTCACTAAATTATTTCAATAGGTTGGATCAGTTCTCATTTCTTAGCCTTTGATATCACAATTTCTATAGGAAGATCACATAACCAGAATTTATATACAGTATTAGAAATCAATACTGATAAATTTGTTTGACATTTTTCTTTATACTCGGAATATAAACTGTATTCTTTTATTATTTAAGTTATATGTGCATTGAAGGTTTTATCAAATACTTGCAAGGTTATTTTCTATGCAAAATAAACCTAACCTAATCTGATGTCACTTAAATCTATCATCTAACCTTACCTGATCAGTATCTCTAAATCTATCACCTTAACCTATCCTGATGAGTAGCTTAATATCATCTATCACGTAACCTAACCTGATCAGTATCTCTAAATCTATCACCTTAACCTATCCTGATGAGTAGCTTAATATCTATCACGTAACCTAACCTAACCTAACCTGATCAACATCTCTAAATCTATCACCTTAACCTATCCTGATGAGTAGCTTAATATCTATCACGTAACCTAACCTAACCTAACCTGATCAGCATCTCTAAATCTATCACCTTCCTATCCTGATGAGTAGCTTAATATCTATCACGTAACCTAACCTAACCTCATCAACATCTCTAAATCTATCACCTTAACCTATCCTAATGAGTAGATTAATATCTAACACGTAACCTAACCTAATTGGTTGCTTTAAATCTATTGCCTATCTCCTCTACTCACCCAATGACAGTCCCATTTGTTCATCACAAAAGATGGACCTAAAACTCTTGCAGGATTCAAAGCTGGCATCTGAAAATGAAGCAAAAATAAATTTAAAAATCGTTAAAAATCAATTTTGTATTGTTTGTTTATTCTAACAATAAAGTGTGCAAAATATTTTTTAAAACCTAATATAGATATCAAATATCAACAAAATAGTGAAAGATCAAGGGTATTAGAAAATAATTGAAATTATTGTAAACTTTGAATGAATGTAATAAGGAATTGGCAAAACAATATGACGCTCTGTGTTGCAGTGTCTACAAAATTGCTACAAACACTTAAAAGATATGCCAACCTTGTATTTATACACATGTATGCAGGGGAATTTATAAAATGCAACTGCAATTTATAATTGATAAACAAGTTGATGGGCTCCATCATGGTATTTACTCAGTCCTATCATACAATATAACGGAAACTTATACTCTAAATGCAATGCCAAAAGTTGGTTTCTTAGGCCTTGTAAGAAATGTTCAATTGTATTGTTAGATCAAGGTGTCTTACCATAAGTATGTTTAAAACAGTTGTTACACAGATTTTTTGAACATCGTAAATGTAAACAATAATAAAATTTTTGTGGCCACATTATAAGGTCTTACTTGTCCAGCTGCAGGTGGTACCATTTTATTATTTACGTACGACGAGTCATACTCTGATTTTATATGTGTTAGTGTTGTGTTGTGTTACGTGTTTATGTGTTAGTGCGGGCCTGATGAAGCCGACAGTGTTCGGCGAAACAGCGCTGTAGCCAAACTATTATACGGACTGAGGACAACCTCTAAGGTAATTAACCATATTATATATTAAACAGTCCAAGGCAAACACATTATACTTTATAAAATCGTAAATGTGTATTTCACTAATTTCTTGACAGGGCGGGGGAGGGTCAGGGTTTGAAATTGCATTTTAAACAATAACTTCACTATTTGTCATCATAGAGATGAATTTAAATCTGAAAATGTTTATCTAATTTAGTGGTGTTCGAAGTTGAATAACACACGACGTACAATAAAAGAAGAGAAAAAACTGTTTAAAGTGGTCACCACCATTTTGATATTTTCAATTTATTTATCTAAATTTCAATAGGGTTATTTTTTCTTTGTTGTTTTAAGAAGAAAAATTCCCGGTCATTATTGAAAATGAAGGAAGAAAAGAACATAAAATAAAGCCCCTTTGCCTACAAATACTCTAATAGCGTCAAGGTCGAAAAAGAACAAGAGTTGGTCAAGAGAGATCTGATAGGAAAGAGAGGATCCAAGACTGCATGAAAAAGCTAGGACCCTCGGGATTTTGTATTCGGATTTGTATTCGGACCGCTATACAAATCAAATTGGGAAGATAAGAAAAGAGACGCCTATTAGATGTCTAATAGTTTCAAGATCAGAAGAGAACAAGAGTTTGTAAAGAGAGTAGACCAAATTGAAAAAAAGATCTAAACCTAAAACTACATGAAGAAACATGTGGATCCTCCAGTATGCCACAGAAAAAGCATACCGTTTTCTTCCTGTAGTTACACGAAGGGATCGTGGTATTAGATCCCTTTCTTTCATCTCTTCTATCAGGTATCTTGACCAGTTCTTGTTCACTTCCGTCCCATGTTACAAAGAAAAATATCACAAGAAATTCAGAATTTCAACTGTATATCGAATATTTTCAATAGTTTTTGTCTAACTTCACTTGGCTCACCTCACAATCCCGAGGAACCTTTTTTAGGTTAGATACTTCTCTTTCATCTTTCCTATTAGATCTCTTTTGACGAGCTCTTGTTTTCCTCTGACCTTGTTACGCTATTAGATGACTCGAGGGCTAAGTCCGGCGATGATTATCGAGAAGTTCGTCTTCTTTAAACGATAAGGAAAAACAAATCAACCTTTAAATACAAATTTCAAAATGACCGAACTAATAATTTTTAAATTATCCTACAAGTTTGTATGACATCTACAAAAGATCCTTTTACTGTTATTTTCCTAATAAAAAAACATTTTTTTTTTTTTTTTTTTATTTACGATCATTATGTTCTAGATAGGAATTCCGACAAAGTCCTACTTTCCATTAACAGATTTCATTTGCCGCCTGACTAAATATAAATCAACTCTTTAAAAAATTGTCTAAAATTCTCAACATATTTTTGATCAATCGAAGTAAACAAATCCATTATCGATTCCTATTATCGGAATCACATTTCAAGGACAAAACGATTTCTTGTAATTTATCAAAGCCGTATATAAATTCCACGGCGGTATTTTTGATATTTCTACAGATAAAAGAGATCCGGCTTCGGATAAGTCGGGCTCTAATAGTTTTGTCGCGACGGTTACAAAATAGTGGATCGACGGCATTTCATTAGTTGTTGGACATTCTAAGCATATTGAAAATTCTTTGGTTTCGAATCTATGCCGTCAGTCGATTAAATAAAAATAGCATTCCGAAGACTTTGTCCGTCACGCATAAGATCTCTAAGCAATCATGCGTATTTTCTTATGTGCGAGTGCCCAAGTAACAGGCGGCAATAAATGATTATTTGTAGGAAAATAAATTTAAATTCTCAATATTACTTAGACTATAACTCGGAAAGAAAATACTGTAGGCTAGTTGTATCAGACAAAATTGTCTTGTTTTTTGTGTTTGCCTCTGTTTTTTGACTGATCTTCACATTTCATGGCCTCTAGGAAAATGATTTCGACATGTCGTCCGTCGTATGTACATAGCACGATAGCGGCCACAAAAATTAAGATAAGAACATGAAATTTAGTATAGGAGACTACAGACTGAATAACTCTATTGAATTCGAACCCCCAGAAAAATCGAATTAAAAATGTCAACATAGCAGTCATTTTTGTTCATATTTCGTGTGTTTATTCAAATTTAACACACTAAATTTAATAAAAATTGTAAAATTTCATTCTGCATCTAATAGTTTTGTAATTGGACCTTATCATTCCCCCTTAGTATATGTAATTTTTTTAAAACACATTGCTGCTTACATTAAAACTTAAAACTACAACTTACTAGTTGCCAACACATTAATAATCAGATAAAATCATTTATACAGAAAAATTATTTCATTGACTTTGACATGGGTCGTTGAGCCATTTTATCTATAAGGTGGTGCGCACCCTTACGGCCTTCTGAATGACGTTCGTCGTCTTGCAATGTCTCACAGTACAAATGGATGGAGCGATAAATCAATATTTTGAGGTACCTAGCTGTAAAAGTAAAAATACAGCATTTCTGTTCTCACGAAATATGCAATATTTTATTAAATTATGGTGGAATGTTTGGTTCTAAGAACCATACACCAAATTGTCGATTTGGGTTAGGTTAGGTTAAAAATAAGTCTTGGACTCTCGAAATCGGTTAAGTAATTTTGGTAAAATTTTAGTGTAAGAGTAAATTTAATAGGAAAAAGAAATTAAGCTGTTTAGATTTTGAGAGGTTTTGGTGAAATCTGAACACCAATAACAATATAGCCTACGCTCCGAATTTCAACAGTCCAAAATTATATAATTTTCTCTGAAGTGTAAGAGTTGTGGGAATTAACAGCTACACTACGATTAAAAACAATCTATAGACAATATATATTTAAATACAAATGATTAAATTTGATTTAACAAATAAAAATTTACAGTACAAGTACAATTTTTAAATTAAGAATTGTATGAAATTATATCTTTTTAAATCTCTATACAACACTACACAATGAGTGACAAACATCGGACTATCGGATACGGCGAACTCTTTGATGCCGGATTATCAGACTTTTATTGTAATTGCGAAAAAAGAAACAAATGGAGGCTCTATAATAAACATGAAGAATTATTAGGATCTTTAATTGATTTAGGAACGCGGTAGAGTTCCGCCTAACAAAAATGAAGTAACTAAAATTTTGTTACATTTCTTGTAAATATACTAGCTTTTGTATTTTATGTGAACCAACTATTTATAATAATGTGCATCAACATTGAGATTACTAAGAAACTGCTAGACCGATTTTATCATTGCTTGTTGTTATTAGAGCTAAATTATACAAGTAGAATATAATCGGCGAAATTCATAAGTACTTTCCGTAAGACAAAACAAAATTTTCTCCAAATCGGCTCTAACGATTGTGATAAAATTTTGCTAAAGGCTAGCTCATAAGTAAAACTATTAATCGTTATCTCCCCTAATTTTTAAAAGTTATCTGTAAAAACGAAACAAAATTCGCCTGTTAATAAAAAAAAAGCTCATTTTTCTGCAAATTTTGGTGAAAATCGATAAATTTTGATGATATTTATACACATTGATTACTCCCATTAAAAATTTCAAAATCATACACAAAACTAAAATGATTTTTTTTTCTTTATGTGCAAAACTAAAAGTTAGAAAGTACGTAGTGAGTGAAATGTAACGTATCGTGGTTGTATAGGAGGATGTGGCTTAGACTTGTCTTGGAAGACAAGCAATCTCTCAACAGCTCTAAGCCTAGGCCTATAGGGTTACAGGCAGATGTGTGATCAGATTTCTCTCTGTTCCAGACAAAGAGATACTATTCAAGTTTAGAATTTCAATAGTCGCTCATTTTTACTTATCCACAGTATTGCAGAGTTTTGTGCGGATGTATACTTTTTAAGATCCCCCCCCCCATTCCATGAAAGTGAATTTGAAATGCTGTCTGTCATCAGTTGAGTGTTGTTTATGCAATGTACTACCACACAAACGCGTGGACTAATTTTAATGAAATCCGTTATTTGAGTATATTTTGGACATATACCTGGACGTGTTAATTTTTTCTATAAATCAAAATTGGAAGTAGTTGGCATAAGAAAAAACACAAAATTACGATTTTCTCTTCAGTCATAACGGTTTTGATCAAATTTTGCTCAAGTGTAGTCTCTAGGGACTCGAACAAAACTTATTGATCGCTTTCTCTTAAAAATGCCAATTCGTGTGATATCGATAAAAACATGTAGTTTTATTAAAATCTGCTCCACCGATTTTCAAGAATAATTGACAAAAAACAAAAATGAACTTTACGGTAGTCATTAAAAGTATATATAATTAAATACGATTTACACTAAGGACGTGTTTGTGGCCGAGAGAAACAAGTTTATCACCTAAATTTAAAGATCTAAATATTTTTGCAAGACGGCATCCATGGTTCGATTTCAACTTTTTGTCCGACAACTAACTACTGAACGGACTTTTTTGGTGACGAATAATTTTGGTTAATTTTTATTTGTTTTGGAGGATGGATGAGTGAAAAAGTTTGTGCAATATTTTTGGGCAGACGACAATCAATACGGTTTTGTTGGGTGCTAAGAGGCTATATTTTAGAAAAATTTGATGAAAATCTTTAGACCTAATTTTAGAAAATTTTTAATTATAGGCCTATAAGTTTTGGTCTTAAGCTATCTCCATATTTTGTGTTATAAAAAATATAATGAAAATATTGGTCTTGAGATATGGTCAAAATAATACCAAATACCAAATTTGGATCCATCCGTTTGCTTGTAAACGCAAACAACATTAATGAAAAAAAAAACAAACACAATATTTAATAAATTCTACAATATGCCGTTGCTGGCGAAACCATGGTCGGCAAGACTCAATTAAATTGTAGAATTTACTAAATATTGTGTTTGTTTTTCCATTAAACTGGAGTTCTACCAAGTACCTTCGGTCAATAGTTTAAATCGTATAAACAACATTAACATTTGAACACGTTCAAGGACCTTTTTAAAACGCAACGTCGATTATTTACATATTTAATACGTTCTTCTTATGATGTTACATTGCATATTATGAGTTACTAAAAGAAAATTTACCTATTTCTCCATTAGATAGACAATTGTTACAATACGTTATACAGTGGAGTACAAGATATAGTAGGCTGTCGAGACTGAAGGCGCCTGTTTTCTTCTTTTTGATTACGAGACTCCAGCTGAGGTGTGTCTTGCTTTGTTAATAAAACTTCTAGGAAAGACCTCTCCCCATTAAATCCTCCGGAGTAACCTGACATTGGTAGGATAGAGTGTTCAATAGAATTCTCTTCTTTATTGTACACTTTATAAATTAGGGAAACAGTTAGGTGGAATTTAAAAGATATTTTTTTGGCGTCAAGATGTCCAATTCGAGCTCTTTCTCCAAACGTTTGCTCAGATCAAGGCATTTGGTGTTACAAGTTTGGTGTTTTTGTATTCAAGGCATTTGGAGAATTCTGGACTTAAAAAAAAGTGACGTCAATCTGGTCCTGAAGTGGAGACGACTGTCGGAGATAGAGAATCCTATCAGACCTGGGACCAAGTTTGGATGCAGTTTCCGTTATTCTGTATGCCATTTCATTTCCTGGAATTCCGCAGTGGGCGGGAATCCATTAATTTGAGAGTGCACTAATGAGACAGATAGGGGAAGGAGTTCTGTGTTATTGGAAGGCTGAGGAGAAGCCGAGATACAATGCTGATGGTCCGTATTAGGGATGAAAAATTCAGCGCCTGCCCACCTTCACGCTAATCCGTGTAAATAATCATTGTAACCCTCATTTATCATTCGAAGAACAGTTCCTTACTTTTTCTTAAATCTTCCCGGTGCGCCTGTCAGAATACAATAAATGTATTGTACGTCATCATACCCACGGTGTTTAAGATTAGTGTTCGGGTTCTCTTTCTTATGGTTTCAGTTTCTCTACTTTTAATAAGGCTCAAATGTTTCTAAGTAATTCAGTGCAAAGCAAAACTCTTGAGGGAGGGAACAAATGGTCGTTTGTCAGGTTACTAATGTATAATCTCAATTTAATTTGTTAGTTACTTCTTGAGTGCAGTTTTTTTGATTTTTCCCGATCACGTTTGTATATTCTTAATTATTTTCTTAGGGGTTCATTTATAGTGCAGTACGGGCTTGGTAATCCCGAGAAGTCCTAGTTAGATCTAATTTTACTTATAGTCTTGGATTAGATCCCTCTCTTTCATCTTTACTATCAGGTCTCTCCTGGCGCTATTAGAGTATTTGAGGCCTAGGGAGTCTTTAATTTCTATTCATTTCTTCCTTTTTTGTATAAGGCGATGGTAACAGAAAGGTTTTTCGCTTAAAAAAAATATATTCCTAATTTTGTTGATCTCTCAGACTTAGTTTTAGCCCTAGGTTTTTCTTGGCTTATTAGTTTTAGTTTCCTACATAGCCCTTTAATTGTTTGTCACGTTTTAAGTCGTTTTATTGATATTAGTCTCGAAACGTCGCATTAGGTTTTATATACACAAATGATAGTAAATATCAGAATAAACTATATAAATAATATAGTGTAAAGCAAGTTTTACTACTTATTGGATATAACTGAAAAATTGTGAACATTTGAAACCAATTTTTGTGCAACTATATAATACATCAATACCAAGGTCGAGGTCGGTAAATGAGCGGATTCGTATAAAAAACAAAGTGCCATTACGGCAGCTAATCAGTTTTAAACCTGGTTGCATGGAAAGTAACGACGACATTGATTTGTACATTGAGACTTTAACATCTCTGTTATGTGAAATTGAGAAACATAACGAGTTAATGGTATGTGATTCGAGAAACAGTCTAAATCGATTCCAAGTACGGTATTGATTAATTGGGTAATTAGAACTCGCTTCCTGGTATTTTATATTGAAAAACACAACACTCAGGAGGTCACTTAAGTGAATATGGGCTTCCCCATCCCGAAGGAACCTAGCTGGTTTGATATCTTTTTCAAATAGTTTTAGATTAGAACAGTCTCGTCTTTCTGAACAGATTCCTCCATTGTTCCTTTACGACCCTGATGTCATTATGCTCTATTATTTCTTTTTTTTACTTACCCACTATACCAAGTTTCGACTCTAAGTAACGATTAGTTGAGTATATACTGAATTTATAACTTTGTACTTTATAGAGAAAAATTAATGTACAAACAATGTACTAACTTTACACAAAGCTAAAGATTCTATAACAATTTCTTTTCCGTTGAAATATCTAAATGAACCGTGGATGTCGTCCTAGAGCCGAATATATCCAAATTGACAGATTAACTAAATCAATGCGCCAAACCGTACAAAAAAAGAAAATCATAGTTCTCAAAGAATTTGAAATTAACCGAAAAAAATTGAGAGCGTACAGGACTTATTTTCTAATTTACTAGTGAACATTAATTTACGAATATCCTTTCATACGGTGAAAATATTTTTGGAAAAAGGTCTCTACATATAATTTATATAGTGTTTGATTTTTATATACACTACCTTCTGGAGCCGCATTAATTTTTTTGTTCTATAACTATCAAACTTACCGTTTATGATCATATGCAGACGAATGTGTTTTGTAAGAGAAAATAACAATTCTGTGTTTTAGCCTAATAATAGGTGCTCATAAATTTTGAGTAATGTATATATTTATATATATATAATGTTAGTGATATTCACATTTCATGGGCTCAGAAAATCAAAAAGTGATTATCGACATGCCGTCCGTCAACACGATAGCGGCTACAAAAATGAGGATAGGAGAATATAAATAATCATGTCATTTGTTGTAGGAGACTATAGAACCCTCATATAGCCTAGTGAAATTCAGAAAATGATAAAAATATCGGCCAGTGTTTTATTTAACATAAAATATACTTAATTAGATCAAAATATGCATGATTTAATACTGTATGTAATGGTACCACAAGCTCACTACTCTATGATGACAAATACCGAAGTTATTACCAACATTTTTTTCGGGAAGGATATGTCATTTTTACAAGCGTAGCGAGTGGAGGCTTCAAGGCCCGCTAAGACCGAGACACTGACACGAGCGAAGCGAATGAAAACTTTTTAATATCGACCCGTTAAGTCTAACCGAACTCAAGAATGTAGTGCCATACGCAAGAAATTACGATGTTCAGAAAACCCGTGTAGCAACTATACTATGTCAAGTATCTACTGGGTAGATAAGATCCTTTGATCTACTAATAAAATTTAACATTTCCTACAAAGTTTGGATATAACTTTTAGAGGGTTTGCTTGCATTACAGTGTATGATGAGGCTGGATTAGTACCTCAATGGCGCCCATCAACTTATTTTCATCTGTCATTACAGTTTCAGGCTATTACCCATCGAGGATCTTCAAATTTCTTAATCGAGTTAAAAATATTCCTTCTCGATGGTTAATACACATTCAAACTTATCTACCCATTAGCCATTACACAATAGGTTTTCACCACAAATATCCATTATTATGTAGTTAAATCACCGACAAATCAAAAATTATTATCAACATTAAACATAAACATAACCGCACTGCTATTGAACTAGTGATGTGTGAGTTCGAATTAAAGTACTCGGTGAATGCGAGTATCAAAAGCCTCGGAACGTGCCGATTATTAAAATCCTCGGATTCGAAATAAAATATTCGTTAGTAATAATTCCCTGATTGGTAAAGCTGAGTTCGAATCCGATGTACAAAATCATTCTGCGCAGATACTCGATTTCGAAATAATAATACGAATATTGAAATCATTTGAAACCGATTAGTTCGATTATCCATTTCACCCGAGTATCAACATTGCTATATTGAACTGCAAAAATTTGATTAACAGCAAAACAACAACACACTACCAACTTAACAATCTCTATCTTACTATATTTTACTAGCATTGCCAACATTACATACTTAAACAAATTGCAAAAAATTAACAAGTTGATTTCGTGGGCTTTGTGAGAAATGTTAAATTGTGTTGGTAACTAAGGAATCTTGTCCAGTGCTGTAACACTTGTTACACAGATTTCTTAACCTTGTAATAATTGTGTTCATCACTAGTTCTTGACGTCGATTAGGCCCTAACAGTCTAGAGTGTTAGACACCCTGTATATGGAAATGCTTCTATTCGATAAGCTCTTGTCAGTAACTATTTCCATCAGTATTCTACCACATACTGCCCACAGAGCGATGTTTGCAATAATGCAATTCCAGTCTGTGGGTGCACCTCACCTGATGAGTTGACAGCGCTCATCAATGTAATCCGGGTGCACCTGTGCACTTCAACTACAAGGCCATCTAATAACTTGATTTTCCAGTTTATTTACATTTCACAACTAAAAGCCATACCTCAAACTCAAAGGCGTAATCTATCGATATTTTTGAATCCGTTAATTCTGTTCATTCAGAAATATATGTTTTACATAATGAGTTACATTTTCCACCTTTTTTTATTGTTATTTAATTTAAGGGCGAAAACCTCTCGGTCATAATCGCCATATAAAAAAGAAAAAAGAACATAATGCCCTCGAATAGGGTCAAGGTCGTAAAAGAACAAGAGTTGGGTCAATGAAGACCTGATACTGTATAGGAAAAATTAAGAGAAAGGGATCTGACCCAAGACTACATGAAACAAGTTGTAGAACTAGGAGGCTAAGCCTCGAAGGTTAATGCGTTACAAAACTGATTAGGTCAAATAGCCTTCATTTCGTATTTTAGGACATATGTTTAACTAAAATTGTTTCCTTGTTTTGATCCCCTTATCACCTCCCGAAGTTTGGGAAGTCATTTTATGAACACTATTTATGTAGAGTAAAATAAATGGTACAAATAGTTTGCACAAACTTTTTAACTCAAAACCAAATAAATATGAACCAAAATTAATCGGCACGAAAAAATATCATTTCGGTAGTTTTCAATTAAAAAATGAAAATGAGTAACCTATGGACGCAAGCTTTGAAAAACTGTTTATAAGTTTATACTAGGGGCTAAACTTGGTTTGATTATGACAAACATGACTTCAGCTCAAATCGTATTTGATTAAAATCGAACTTTTAATGATGGCGATCAAGGTTGTTCCCCCCCCCCCCCCCCGATTATTTCTGAAGCTTTGTTAACTGCGATTCTACATAATGGGTTTGGGTCAATAATCCACATTTTAATCCAATTTGAACATAATTGTGTAGCCGATTTTGAGAAATTTCATATTTTATGATAGCTCCATAGTTGTTTTTTTTTTTTTTTATGGATAATTCACGAACTGTCATTTTCGTAGTTTTGTGTGTGTCCTTAGAGGCAAAATGTGTGTGACTCGAGCAAAATGTGATCAAAATCGCTTTTTTAAGGCAAGTACCCCAAATTTTTTAGTTAAAAAAAAATGAAGAAAGTCTCGCGATATGACCAAAATATTCCCACACATTAAATTTGAATAAAATTGGTTCACGCGGAATTACATACACATATTCCTAAATCACATTTTTTGGACTCAGGAGAACTCTAATCGGATAAATCTGCAAAAAACTTGACACATTTTTTTTACTCCATCACATACAATTTTTTATAGTACGCATATGCCCGAAAGTAAAAAATTGCTAGTATATTTCAGTATTTCTTGTAATATGTGCAATAATTTTAGTTTGTAATGTTGGCAATGTTATTACTACGATAAAGATGTATATCACCTGGAGATAAAGATGTATTATCTGGTAAGATGATTTGTTAGTAGTGTATTGTTTTTTTTCTACCAAATATTTTCACTTTTGTATTAGCAATGTTATGTTTAATGTTGGTTAGGTTAGGTTACGTTCACGAGTTTGGGCTGTTAGAATTCAAGACCTGAAAAATAATATATCGACAAAAAACTAGAAATCGATACATGACCCATCACATAACTTTCCCTATAACATATATGTGGCAATGTAAAATAAAAACACATTTTATAACTTCCTCTTCTATATATTTGTCATTACAGTTGTAAAATCCAACCGTCACACAAGTCTCTCATGAATTAATCCAAGTTTACAAACAGACAGAAGTAACGTATCGTTAAACAACAGCTGTTAAATGTCACAAACAATAATTTAAGTAAATGTTGCAATAAAGTGTCTTCCGTTGATGTTGATACAATAGTCAATTCTGTCGTCCAATTACTGGATTCCTTCCTTCCATTCAAATATGCTAAACTTTTATACATAAATCTGATTTTCCTTGACAATGACCTCTACTGGAATTTTGTTATTCGTACATATGTACAGAAATAATGTATTTATCTAATAGAAATGTTTAGTACTTGGCAGGACTGAAAGCTGCTGGGTTCCTAAATTGAGACTATATCTGTAGCTCGGTTGTTGTAGGCCTCGTGTTATAAAAATAAAATGTTTTAATACTTGGAAGGGCGGAATGTTCGTTAATAATAAAACCTCCATTTGTTAACTCGTGGAGAAATAATTTGGCTTTAATAAAAGCTCGGTTTTACTAAAAAAATGATCGAAATCGAAGAGATTTTGAGATATGGCGACGAATACGTTTTGTTTGGGTTCTTAGAGGCTATACAGGAGCAAAATTTTGATCAAAATTGTTAGAGCTGATTTTGGAAAAATCGTAATTTTGTGTTTTTGTTCTAATGTGGCAAACTCCCAAATTTTGAGTTATCAAAAAACTTAAAAAACCTTTCTATATATTATATATGGCAAAAATATGGCCACACAGACCATATTGTAGAGGTGTGCTCACACAAGAGAGAGGTCATTCAAAACCACTTTTGGACTCTTGCCGGATATGTCCACAAAATATCCGACATCGATTTTCTGATCCATCAAATAGCTTTCACTAGAATACATAATGTAAGAAAATAAAAGGGGATAAAATCACTTAAAGTAGAGATACACAGGACAGAATAGGCACTCTTTAACAAGACAACAGACTACTTACAGACACAAGATTGCAAGAAAGATAAGCAGCACCAACGCTGACCCCAGAGCTACTCAACCACTTCCTGTGTGAATCCATCGTGACAAAATATGTGTAGACTATGACAAAAGCAAGCACTACTTCCACGCCAAATCTTTGCCAAGGTGTTTGTGTAGGCATTGTGATCTGCATCAAGGCGGAAGGCATTCTCTTCTCATCTGTTACTCTGCAAACAATCAAACAAAACTTTAAAATAATAAGTTCACTCAAATATTAGTAGAACTTCAAGTTATGTAAATATCGCAATAGGAAGTTACAACTTTGAAAATACCAAAAGATTTGAGTAGGCCTACGTACGAACACAAATAAAGACTGAGAATAAAGTCACGGTAGAAATCAAAAGACGTACCATTAGCGGAAATAAATGTTATTACAACTCAACAATTCTTAGAAGAAAGCTTAAGTTTGTCACCTACGGTTGTCAGACTGGTGTCGCGAGGTTAGGTGATGACACACCTGAAGGGGTGAACTGTGGTGGATGGTCAGGAGAAATGTACCTGAGTTATTGTATTGCGTGATGACTCACCTCCAATCAGCTCCAACTTTCATTTCCTAGTAGCGTAACCTCTACCCTAAACTGTCATATTGACCCTTGTGCGCTTTATTCGCTGTGCGCTTTTTTCGCACAATCGTCAGACTTTGACATTGACGAGAAAGATTAAAGGTTGAAAGGAAAAATTCTCTGAAAGATATACGAGGCAATTAATGAAAGTGAATAATTGTGGTGTATCAGGATGACTTACAAAAACCTCGCCTACAAATTTTTGATGAGTGGGGAATATCCATTCGAAGGTCCCTAAATATATTTAAAAATATAACAAATTTTTTTTTTAAAAGTTGTCTAACATTGCAGTGCTTTACAGCACAAAAGGGTGGACGATTTAAACAATTTAGTTTGTAAGTTTATTTGGCCCTATTGCGAGACTTTAAATTTTTTTTCCGATTAATGAAATTTGGAGTACTAGATCCGACAAACTAAAACAACATGATTTAACGGTCAAAATATTCCCAAATGTAGCTTGTAAGGACCAAAACAAAACGTATTTGTGTCGTCATCTCCTAATAAAAAATGCTAGCTCGGGTACAGGTAAAAAAAAGATCTTCCATAGAGCGGAAGTTCTCATCATTGCGTAAAACAAAATTACAACTCAAAAATATTTAGTAAAAATAAATTAACCCTGACCGACGACAATAAAAACTCTATTTCAAAGATTTAAGACTTTATTTTAGGTCGATTTTATGGCAAACGTCAAGATCTACCTAAAACTTTTTCTACGTGTTTAAAGGCGAAGAACCTCTCTGTCATTATCGCCTTACAAAAAGGAACATCAAATAAAAATCCCAGCACGCAACGTCAAGGTCAGAAGTGAACAAAAATTGGTCAACTGGAACCTGATAGGAAAGATGAAAGAGAGGAATCTAATCCAAAACTACATGAAAAAAAGGTGTAAATCCTTGAAGTTGTCACACCCATATACACTATAGTGAGGCCCTGAGGGGTTAAATCAATTTTCGCACTTGAAAATGGTATATTCACCCCATTTCAACAAGAACCTTTTGTCCGTTTTTAAAATAAAATTTACAAACTCAAGAATTAATTGTTTATTTTAAGAATAGGCCTAGTATTGGATATTGATATTTTTTAGCAAATGGCAACTAATATAATATTTGGTTAGTATTTAGTTTTATAAACGAGTGTGTGAAAGTTAATGCAATGATTTTGGACTATTTTTAATATGTCCAGACACTCGGGGGATCACTTTCTTTAGTAAGTACGTGGTAATACCAAAGAATCTAGTTGAATCTACATCCTTTTTTCATGTAGTCTTGGGTTACAAGATCCTTCTCTCACATTTTTCTTATCAGGTCTCTCTTGACTAACTCTTGTTGTTTTCCCACCCAGTCGCAATTAGAGTATTAGAAGACTAGAGGGTCTTTATTTCATGTTCTTTTTTTTTTCTTTATATGGCGATTATGACAGAGAGGATTTTTGTCTTTAAACAAGAAATAATAAATAATAGAAAATAGTATAACAAGAGCTAAGAAATAGAATCTAACACAAGGCAGTTAAATTGCATTATTGTGACACACTGTATTGCACTAAGGTGTATTTGCAAACAAGGTATAATGGACTTACGCCCTCGTTCGTATACATTTAATGACAATTAATCTGAGTTTAGGGCGGCATTGTGGCTTACCCCCTTGCAAAGGTCACTATCAGATATCTGCGGTGTAATACCCTGTTCACGACATGTGCAGTGAAACTAACCCCATTTCCGGTTGAGTGGAAAGCAACAAACTTACTTTGATACACTGCCTTTGATTTGTTTGTTGTGTATAATCTTTAAATTATTTTGTTGTTTAGTGATAACGTTATGTTATATTATTAGCAGACGAAGCGTGGTTTTAACTGGACCATTTGGAATGACAAAACGCGTGGTCCATTTGTTATCTAATTTGGGAAAAAATGTTCTTTGCATCTTTAGTTCAATTTCACTTTTTTTATCGATTATTCCCGAACTAATATTTTCGATGAAATGACGAATGATGATATTTTTTTGTCCTGGTTTACTATATTTAAGTAAATTTTGATAATAAATTTAAAACACACTTTAGGTTACAACCAAAATAAGCCCAAAACAAAAATGGTTTCTACCGTACTGTTTGGTTTCTACCGTACTGCACAGTACTGTAACTGTAAAAACTGTAAATTACTTGATTTTATTTAAGAACATTTCTGCTCCAGCTCTGTTGTCTTCAGGAATTACAGATTAATGAAAGTATGTCGAACCAATGGATTATGATTTTTAGATTTTACATGATATTACGAATAATGTAATAATGGATTTGTGGACTCATCTTAGAGTATTCCTAATGATGAACAGGAGGTTTTATCTTAGAAAATTTCTACTGATGAGAAATTTTGAAGAGTTCTAACTTCATCTAAGAGAATTTCTAGTAATGGAGGGGAGACCGCATCTTAGAGATATTATACCGATGACAGTGACTCATCTTAGAGAATTCCTAATGGTGGAGGGGAGGGCTCATTTTATAGAATTTATAATGATCTAGAATGGCTCAAATTAGATAATTCCTCCTGATGGGGGGGGGGGGGCTCGTTCTAGAGAATACCTAACGATGGAGGGGTCGGCTCATCTTTGTGATTATCTACTGATAGAGGTGGAGTCATTTTAGTGATTTCGTAATGGATGGAAGGGACCGCGCATCTCGGAGAAATCCAAATGATGGGGGAGGACTCATCTTAGAAAATATCTACGGATGGGAGTACAGGGCTCATATTAGGGAATTCCTAATAGTAGTGGGAGAATTCATTTTAGAGAATTATTGCTCATGATAGGGGGTGGGGTTATCTTTGAGAATTTCAAATGGTATTGGATTGGGTTCATTTTAGAAAATTTGTAAAATTGGGGGATGGTTCATCTCAGTTTATTAATACTGATGGGCTTAGTGCTCATCTTAGGGAAGTACTACTGAAGGGACAGGCAGTGCCCATCTTAGAGAATTCATAGTGATGGTGGGGAGAGCTCAATTTTGAGAATTCCTACAGATGGTTGGAGGGCTCATATTTGATAATTTCTAATGATGTGGAATTCTAAGAAGGCTCATCTTCTTACTGATCGTAGGGGGGCTTATTTAAAGAATTCGTAATTAAATGAAATGATATTTTTGGTGACATTAAGTTTTGGTACGTTTTTATTTGGTTTTGGGCATGGGCGAGTCGGAAAGTTTGTGGATTTTTTTTTTCTTGTTGTTTAAAGGGGTGTAGGCTACAAAAAAGTAAGGCATGTCCCACTTTTCAAGTATTTTATATATTTAATGGTTGCAGAGTTAACAATGATGATCCATAAACCTCGTATATTATTCTTTTTATTTCCCATAATAAATCTGGCGGAGGATGGGGGGGGCAGAGAGGAAGGGAGTGAGTGAGAGACCATAATATAATTGTTTTCAAGTATACATAGTATTTAGAGATCATTTTGGTATTTCTAGATGGCTGTGTGAGAAAGTTAGTGCAATAATTTTATACAGTTTATTTTAGTTCACATGGATTTGTCTTTATGTACATTTCTGTTTTGAATGTCAAGATTTGTGTAAAAAACGCACCTAGAAACAAGAGACAAATCAAGGCAAACCGGATACGCATAAAAACTAGACCAGTATTGGGACTCGGAGCTTGCATGCCACGACGACAGGTGCGCGGCTGTAACGAGTAGATGTGTCTACTCTATTACTCTTTGGAATGTCACTTGCATCAATAGGCGCCGTTATTACGGAGGCTTCGGCGTTTTTAGTTAAGTCCGTGCCTGAAGACTTACAGTATTTGATTGGAATTGTACTTGCTAACCCTGACCCCATTTTGGATTTTAATTCCATATGTTAAATATGGATTTATATTAAATCTTTACAATAATAATGATTTTTTTTACAGCATTAGAAAAATAATCTTCTAGGTTATCGGTTATTTACTTTTCTGAAAGCTATAAAACATTGTCGGTAACCTTAATTTTAAGGTTAAACACAAACTTTCTCACTCATACCACCATGAAACCAACCAAAAATGACAGTTCGATAGTTGTCAGTGTAAATGAACCCTGGACGAAGTCTTTGAAAAAATATTTATGTGTACTGTATATTTAAATAGCGACTAAATTAGTTTCCTGCAGTAATCGTTTGTGCGAATTAAGTTATTTTGCGTTTTTGCCAATTATTCCTCAACCGGTATATAATTTTTTTATTTGCGAATTAGCACAAGGGTTAGAATCATTAATCTTCACATTTCATTAAAATTAATCGAAACCTGTAGAATCGATATTAAGAAATTACGTATTTTACAACAGCCCCTTGGTGATTTGTTTTTTTAGAGAAAACTTAGGAACGGACATTTTTGGAGAATACGTTTTTGTTTGGTTCCTTAGAGACCACTTTTGAGCAGAGTTTGTTCAAAATCGTTAGAGCCCATTTTGAAAAAAAATTATTGTGTAATTTTTTTTATGGCACCTACTCCAAAATTTACACTTTCTTTTGGTGAAATAATCGAAAATACACCTTTCCTTCTATTTTTTTACTCTGGTCATGTGTAAAAAAATAATAAAATAAAATAAAAAATAAATAAACAATTTTAGTTTGTATAACAATTGATACAAATTTGAGCGTCATAATTATTTTCCTTAATTTTTGTGTAAACATTATTAAAAAGCAATCCCCTCCGTTAAATTTGTCATTTCTTTACTCCTGGAGATTTTCAAAATAGATGAAGGAAACAGAAAATAAAATGAAAATACGCTAACATATCGTACCGTTATTTTCAAATGTAGTTAGGCTTTTTTGACATTTCTGTTGCTTTAGAGTGTGATGACCATCATTCTGTGCTCCTCTTTCTCTAATGAGACTTCACGGATTTTTATCTTCAGTTATCTTAAAATTATCAATCTTTAGGCATTTTAATTATTTTTCCTTCATTCTGCACTAAGATATCACTTTATCTTTTGTTTCCCTTTGTTTTGGTCATCTCCTAATAAAAAAAGATGAAAAAAAGAAAGTAAAATAAAGCTCTCAAATTATTTAATTGTGTTAGGGTTGCAAAAGAACAAGAGTTGGTTAAGAGAGACCAGATAGGAAAGATAAAAGAGAGGGATATAACCCAACACTGTATGAAAATGGTGTATATCTAGCTTGAGTCCCTCGGAATTGCGAAGCCCTTACTCACTATATGTGAGCCCCTGATGGTAGCTGTAACGTCCAAACAAATCCGTTTTCACTGATTTTCCCATAACATAATTGAATCCATTTCGAAAAATATGTCTCCCTAAGGACGGACACTTGTTACAGTACAAGAAACCGCCCTTTCAATAGACACGTGGTACACCGAGGGTTGGGGGAAGAAGAATAACAGTTCATGATGGTTTCATATCCATCATTGAATTTTAAAAAGTGTGGCTTTAAACAACAGGCGGTAGAGTGTTGGAGGGGGAGAAGACGACAAGGGTGCAATCAGTCCCATTGTCACCCCCTTAACTGTAATCGAGCTGATTATCAGGAAGGGGGTTATTATTGCCGCCCTTTTTATCAGGTTAGCTTTACAATGATGTCTCTGATTAATGACTGCACACTTGTTATGCGCAGTTTGATAGTCGTTCCATCTGTTTTATATTAAGCTCGTGAACCTGTGTTACAGATGTTATTATAGTTCGCGCATGCGGTTTAGACATTGTCGTTGACAAAAAAAAAATCTATGTACAGATCGCAATCGTAATTAATTTACTGCCACAGATGGTGAAGCGAAGTGTTTTGGAGATTGTGCAGAAGTTCTGTGCATTCGTTATGAACAATGATGTAAACATAACCAATATATTTATAACAGGTGATAACAATTATTACAACAGAAAACAGGTGTACAACAGAATATTAATATTGCCCTAACAATAATTCTTATACAGATTTGATGATAATTCTTAAGAGTTTAATAGTCCCATTTTCTCAACATGTTTTTTAAATCAGATTTTTCTAAACTTTTAAAAAGTATAGCGTATAAATAAAGCTTTTGTTTAACTGCAGTGTCGCAATTTTAAAACAAAAATAACGCTTTTCTTTAACTGTTATGAATTAATATAGTTAAAACACAGTTTGTGGGAATCTTCTTTCTAGTGAGGGATTCCTTCTAAATGAGATCAGTTTCCCTTACGTACCAACTTTTGAAAACTAAAACTGAAAGTTTTGAACTCAGAAGTTGCCCGCCATTAAATTAAATCAATTTGTTTTTAGCTATCTTAATTAATAACAAAGTTAAGGGAGAGTGGAAGTTTCTTTTCAGCCACTCTATAGATGATCAGGTGGGTAAACACTACAAATTATAAATAGAAGTTATCTTCAAAATATTCTGTTGTTAGATGTGTCTAAAATTAAAAAGTAATGTTCCCATAGATATAGAGCTTCAATAGTTTCTGTTTTGATCCTTGTGGTAGTGCGTAGTCCAAGTCTGTGGTTAAGAGAAACAACCTTTCCTTATCAAAACATTCTTTGTCTTATAAAAGAAAAAGAAGAATGAATATAAAATAAAGACCCCCCCCCCCGTCATAGTCGTTTCGAATACTCTAATAGCGTCAGGGTCGGAAGAGAACAAGATTTGGTCAAAATAGACCAGAAAATAAAGATGAAAGATAGGTATCTAATCCAAGATTAAATGAAGAAAGGTGTAGATCCAACTAGGCTCCTAGGGGGGGTTTGCTACGCCCGTACTCATTGATTATTGCACGTCACAAAACAGCAAGGGATATTTTTGACTGCCAAAAGGTTTTTACACAAAAAAAAAATGTCTTGCAAAAGTCACAGAATATTTTGTTGCCTAAATATATTAATTTAGTATATTATACATTATCGTGAAAATATCATACAATACATGAAGTGATGTACTGGGAAGGGGTGTTTATTAGGGGTTGTAGAGATGAAGGTTGCAGTTCATAACACAATGCCATTGATAGACTAATGTGCCTTCCCACAGAATTAGGGAGAGGAAGAACAAGTGAATTGGACAGCTTAATCTGAATCCCACGGTATTGTGCCACTTCCGTGTTATGTTGAGAAATATTCAAGTTGAGTCTATGTGATTACATCAATACTTTGTTATACATACTTGTATAACATTGTATTGATGGGTTGAGTAAGTACCACAATGGCGCTCATCAACTTGTTTTTTTCCTTTAGTTATAAATAATTTGAAATTAATAGAAATGGCATTGAATATTATTTTTGGTTTTGTGTATCTGTGAGTGAGAAGTTTAAGTTTATTTATTACCTTATATGAAACAAGCAATGATATATACATTTTTTGACAGCTATATAATTGTCTATGTAAATATCAGTCTATTACTTGCCTGGGCGTAATCCCGGTCATTACTTGTTACTACGCATGCCCGGGTGCTCTGCCAATAACCTGTTATTAACCTACAAGTATACCATTTAGTCAGTACTGTAAGGTATTATTTATGAGGCATTGGATTCTATATCTCGATTAATAGTCCCTATGTACTGCAATTAACCCAAATGTAATGCAGTAATTCCGCATTCATACTTTACCCCTGAAACCACAGATGCTGCATCTGCTTAGGTCAATTAAGGTCAGAAGGTCAGAATTAAGCTCATCTTATCTATGTTATTATAAATAATTCATTATTTTATTAGTTTTACTGTCTTTAATTTGTTCATTTATAATTTTCTAGAAAACATTAAGTTGAGTACGTGGACCCACACAACACATTCGTCTTTGCGTTATTAAGATGATATTAGTTAGCCTAGGTGAAGTATATATACTTCTTACAATTGATACCAAAGTTATTATTAACAAACGCTGATTTGTAATGAACGTCGGCCTACTAACATCTCTTCAAAGTTTTAGAACGAATATTATGGTCATTTTTTTTAGATTTCATTTTTTCATGTTTCAGAGCTATCACATTCCAAGTCGATATCCATATCCATCTGTTTAGGAAAATGTTCTTCAATTCAGCACATTTATTAGATTTGATATATTTTATGAGTCACAAATCTTTACTTTTCACAAAAATTTGCTGGATCCAAACCAAGACTACTCTAGATCTAGCTTCGGCCCTTAGGATTGCCGAGTTAGTACTCAGTATAAGTGAGACCCTGATGGGAAAATTTGATAAATAAAGCTATTATTAACTTTGAGATAGTCGATGTTTTAAGTTAGCGTCCATGGTTGATACTTCTGAAGAACCAATTCGCTTTTAATTTGGGGGATTTTTTCACCAATACGTTTTTGTAAAGACTACATTTTAGAAGTAATGTATAAAAGTAGAGCAATTAAAAAAAATTAATATTTTGGCCTTATAAAACTTGGAAGTGTCTTCAAACCGTCTAGATACAAGGTCAAAATAGTCATAATTAAAAAAATATGTCCATGGGACAAAACTGCCTTAAACTAAGTGAAAATATGACAAAAGGAGAAGAGACCAAATATGCCACCCACCATCATTACTGAAACTATTCTTTTGAAAGAATAGGGAGCTTTATTTATCTGGGATCTAAAATATTTGAGCAAGGCTATTAACAGCAAATAGCGCCAACTACACGCTGCTAAGCAGACTTCCGACAAGTCGAAATTGAAGACTCATATAGAAGGATCTGGTTAATATCACAAAAGGATAATTATAGGAGTCTGTCTGCAAAGCGTTTCAACCATGTATGTAACTGTTGTGAGATTAAAGCAATGAGGGTTAAATGGGGCTGATATGGAGGATCGAGAACCAATGACAAGAATTATGATGGGGTATTTTAGCAGATACAAAGTTAGGTAGATGAACAGTGTTGAGGACAACTCAAGAGAGATGGGCATCATAGCGACGTTCCACAGAGAAGTAGAGAATTGTCATTTATTTCTTAATAAATTTGTGTTCCGTTCCATTTCTACAGATTTTCAAATTTTTGTGATTTATGTTTTCCAAGAAATTAATGAAAAATTTAATAAATTTCGTATACAAATTTATTGAATGTGTGATCCTTAAATTAAATACAATATAAAATGTCCTCCGTCTCGTATATTGCCCCAAGTTTAAAGATGATTTCGTTTCCGCTCTGACGCATATTAACAGACGATCAACCCTTTCCCCACCCGACACTTTGTAGAGCAATGAAATACCAACTGTTATTAAGAAACTCTACTCTGGAGTCTTAGCTTTATAGTAAACATTCAACATCTCATAGCTGTCATTGCATATTGAAGGCAATATTTCAGACATTAGTATTTTAGATATTCATAAATGGAAACTAAAATTCCTAATCATAAGAGCAATTCGGTACCGTTTTGGGCATTAAGAAGTCAAAAAACATATGTTTTATTACAACACAATTTGTATTTTACAGTAAATAAATAAATACAAACTTATTTTATGAATATCTTGATATTTATTTTAAAAAGGAAGAAAAGAACATAAAAAGACTCCAACCCTCGAACACTCTAATAGCATCGGTAAATAACAATAGTTGGTCAAAAGATACCTGATAAGAAAGATGAAAGAGAGGGATCTAACCCAAGACTACGCGAAAAAAGATGAAGGTACCCTCGGGATAGCCAAGACCAAACTCACTAAAGTGAGCCCCTGAGGGTCCCTGATTTTATACAAATTTGTCAAGAACATAGCTGACGAATCGTATACATTCTTTAGTTAGAAAAATCGGTCGAGGAATTTCACAATGGCGGTTCAAACAATTCTTGGTTTATAACATTATTTGCTATACAATAATATTTCAAGTGAAAAATATACAACCTAAACTGGAAATTGAACCCAGGACTTTACGCGCCAATGCTCTACCAACTGAGCTATCCTTAGTCGCTTCCCCGCACAGGGAGTACACTTCTCACTTGACTTTGTTTTATTGCTGCTATTTTTGACTTACCAAATTAATTATCTCGTTAGAAACGACATTGAAATTAATTTTTACTCATTGCAGCACCCCTTGCGTTTTGTATTTATTAATTTTTAATTTATTGTATTTAATGTCTATAAGTTTTTACTAGCTAGTATTAAAAATATAATAATATTTCAAGTGAAAAATATACGACCTAGACTGGGAATTGAACCCAGGATCTTAGGCTTTACGCGCCAATACTCTACCAACCTTAGTCGCTTCCCAGCATAGTTAATTAATTATTTACTAGCCGAGTAATATATTGAATTACACAGTATACGAAGTATTGGGTAAATTTGGTAATTGGGAAAAAATTTCGACCTTCGTTTTTTTATCTTCACATTTCATGGCCTCAGGAAATCGAAAAATAATTGTCGACATGCCGTCCGTCCTTCTGTAAGTAACCACGGTAGCAGCCTCAAAAATTAAGATAGGAACATTAAATTTGGTATAAGCGACTATAGAATGTTCATATAGAATCTGTTGAAATTCTGAAAAATTAAATGGAAAAATGGCGTCATTTAAACAGATTTTGCTTTCATATTTAGTGTGCAATTCAACCACAAATTTAGTGTGTAAATTTCAGATAAAAATTTACAGATTTTAATTCTGCAAGTAAAGGTAAATAACTACATCTCTCTACGATGTCAAATAGTCATTGTCAAAAATGTAATTTCCCTGAATTTATTAAGAAAACGTATTTGTACATTTAGGTAGTGAGTGGAAGATCCTTCACATATGTACAGCTTTTTGAGACCCATCAGTGAAGACTGTTTAATATACACATCTACAAGGCTCGTTAGGGCCTAGCGGATGTCAAGAAATTTGTGATATACACAATTATGAAGTTTATAAAATCTCTGTAACTTATCCTACTGGGTAAGATACCTTGATCTACCAAAACAATTTAACATTTCCTACAAGCTCCAAGAAAACAACTTGTGACATTGTATTACATTGTATGATGGGGCTGGGTTAATACCACTATGGCGCCTATCATATTTACTAGTGGAAGCCGTCCTAACTTCCAAGAGTTTATTACAACCGTGATTGTGACTTGAATTTATTTACTCTTGGTATAATCAGATCAGCTGTGACTGGACAAGAGATTAATTTAATACGTGAGGGAAATTTTCAATGTTTTATCTATTTACACAATGCAAATTACATTTTACAGAGGTTACGCTAATATTACAATGACTTTTTAAGTTAATTTTACTGTATTACATATACGAAGTTTAGAGAAAGTTTTGTATTTGGTACAAAAATTGTACATGAAAATATCCATGTTATTGAAACAACAAGTTTATTTGAGATCTACACTTTGAGTGTATCAGTTTGGTACGTAACCATCTCCAGTTCATGAACTTGCCTCAAGACCAAAACACACAAAGAATGTTGTCTTAAATCGGCTCAAAGTTTGGGACCAGATTTTATTAAATATAGCCTTTAAGGGTTCATTACTATTTCATGGAGTTTCGGAAATTATCGTTAAAGAACTAATAATCGTCTCTGGAGTTTATATAAAACATATATTCACAATTTTTCTTGTCATTTAAAGGCGAAAACCCTGTCAGCCATCATCACTTTAAAATAAAGGAGAGGAAAGAAAAGAACATAAAATAAAGAGTCCTAATCCATGTAAAGGAACATGTCATATAATGGCCGGCAAAACGTTTTCAAACAATGAACTCCACTTGGGTTACTCTCTCAGCGGAGGTTGTTGTAAACTCCCTATGTTAGGTTTACACAGATCATGTAAGATCATGTATTTTTAGATAATGTAAGAATGCAGTTTTCGTAAATCTGGTTGCTGTCTGTTTCAATAAGTCACAATCATGTTCTGTCTCCGAGATCTTTTTGGGAGCTCTTTAACTTTCAGTGGAAGGAAACAATTACTTTCTTCATCCCCTCCTAGTTTTTATAAAAATTTAAAAAAAAAAATCATTTCTAACTTCATCCTTAAAACTTTTTGACACTTTCACGAAAAGTATTTGCAACGTTATGTAAAAACCACGACCATAATTTCCCGTTTGGACCATTGAAAAAGTTTTTAATTGCTGCAGGGGGGGGGGGGGCTTTCCACTGATGCAAAGTAAGACCTACGGTTTCACCAGTTCTATGGCGGGTAAAAATCGAAGCCAGCTTGTGTTAGAATATGAAAAGATCTGTTTATATTCTGCACCAACAAACTTGGATTCTATTATCACTATATTCTAAATGAAACTATTTACTTTTTAATATTATTTGCCGTAAGCTTGAACAATGTCACGACTGTCTGCGACATTTAAGTAATAATTTATTACTTACAACGAATTATAATTATATATACTCCTCGATCATCAGAATTACATAACCTAACTTAACTTCTCAAAATAAAAAAAATACCGATTTCATTCAAATTTGAATGAAAGGTGACCTAAACCTGTTTAAAATTTTGCTATAAAATAAAATTATGGTTCAGGAAGAACTGCTAAAAACGAAAACGAATCTTGACCACCTTCATTAAACAATCAATTTCAATTTAATAAGATTTACGCTTAAAACAAGTTTATGGGGAAAATATAGAACACTCTTTTAAATTATAAAAATATGTTTTATAAAAATAAAATCACAGAAACGTTGATAGAGAGGGATCCATTCCTGAAGCCATTGATCTCACATAAGAAGAGGAGTAAAATTCAATGACATTTGATTACAGACTCAATATACTAAGTATATGTTTGGTAATCGTCCAAAAATTTCAACCTCTGTGTTCTGACAGATATTTTTACGATTCACGCGTGGAAACAGAAAAAGTGATTTTCGACATGTCGTCCATTAGTCGACGATAGCGTCCATAAAAAATAAGATAAGAACATGAAATTTGGTATTGAGTTCTATACTGGTTTAGAAAACTATTGAAAATCGGAAAAATGACCGCCATGTTAAACAGTTTTTTGTTCATATCTAGTGTGTTATAATTAAACTTACAACACACTAAATTAGATGCAAATTTGCAGACTTCAATTCTGCATGTAATTCCACCAACTCGACTTGTGTACGATGACAAATAGTAATATTATTATAAAAAATACAATTTCTGAGAAACTGTGATACTGGAATAGTTACGAGATCTAGCAGGGTCGAGCCACTGACACGAACGTAGGGAGTGAAGGTTCCTTCACATATTATGTAGCGAATGGAGACTTCTTAATATATAAACATTTACGAAGTTTAAAAAAACTGTGTAACAACTGTTTAAACCAAACTTACCCTTCTGGATAAAGACTCTCATCTACCAATACAATTATTTAACATTTCCTATATAGCCTAAGAGAGGAACTTTTGTGCATTAAATTTAGAGGTTCTGTATTTTGGGGCTTAGTAAATTCCATGATGACGCTTATCAACTTGTTTTTATAGGATTTATCGTAGATAGGTTACCGTTTTTAAGCTTTTTTTTAATACTTACCTAAAAATAAAATATTTGTTAATTTATGAATATGACAGAGTATTTGACTCGAAATGTTTGCACAATATTTGTGCCACATTAATTTCTTGAACTCATGAAACCTGACTGTCACTACAGAGCAAGACACAACGTCATAAGAAAGAATAATGATTCTAGATTAAAAACACATTAAGATTGAAGATGTGGAAGTTGTCTGGATAATGTGATATGAAAACGAAAGATAATACGTACAAGTTTGAATTTTGACTTTCTCACGTATACATGCTGACCCTTTTAAGGATATAAGTATCTTATGTACGAAAAACAACTTTCCAATACCTACACACCTAATTTAACAATTTAAAAAAAAAATCCTTTTATTATGTAGGTCTATTTTTGTTTAATAAATTGTCTCAAAAAAATGAAATTTATTAATTTTAAGCATTTTGCTATAAAAAAATCAAAATTTGGTTACTTAATTTGGAAGAAGTAGAATCTTTGTTTGTTTTCTAATATAAAAAGGGAAAAACTCGAGATAAAAGTGGCTTGTTATTTTGTTTTTAGTTTTATGCATTTTAGAGCATACAAAATACAGTTCGATTTTAGTTTATTTTTATTAATCTTAACGTATCTTTTTTCTTAAATTTGTTTGATTTGCTGTATGTTTACAATTTTGAACTCTGAAATTTTAAGTTAATTTTAATGAAACGGTAACCCTCACACAATTTCCTAAAAAGGGTACAAAATTTGTCTTTTATGTTATGCAGTTTTGTATAGTTTTATTTTAAGTGTATAAATATATCTCGTTGAATGTATATGAAGCTTGTAAACTGTTGTATTACTGTGTATTTTGTAAAAGACAAATAAATTATTATTATTATCTTTTAACGGCTGTTTAAGAATACATTATTAATGTCTGTGCAGTGGATATTAAAAACAATTCAAGTATCTACGACCATTTTGCTTAATTTCTACAAGGCTCATTTAATTAAAGATGAGTTTTTAACATCGCGACCAAAGTTCAATTTATTTGTTTACCAATTATTCTTGAACAATCAAAAAAAAATTTATTTGCGATCTTGCATAATGTTTGTTTCATTAATCTGTACAATTCATTAAATTAAACGAAATCGGTAGAGTTGATTTTGAGAAATTACGTCTTTTACAACAATGCCATTACCGATTTTAATTTTTTTTTAGCGATAACTCAAGAAGCAGCAAAATTTTGATATCTCTACGATAACGTTTTGTTTGAGTCCTTATAAATTACAATTGGTGGAAATTACAGCCGATTTAGATAAAACTGCAATTTTGTGTATTTCTCTTGTGGTAGCTACTAACAAATTTTGAGTTACATGGAAAAAAAAGTGTGAGGTTTACCCAAAATATGCTCTCGTATAAAATTTGATTAAAATCGGTCCACTCGTTTGGGGTGTAAAACACTACATATGCAACAGTCGATAGATAGAGTGGGATACAATATTCCCAAAACTCAGGAGAACTCAAAACTGATATATCCAATAACGATTTTATGACGCGTTCCATAAGTTTCTATTTAATACATATATTTCAGACAGTACAAATTAAAACTATGAATTACTAAATGCTATTTTGTGGCATCGTCTCTCGATATGACGCATTGAAAAGAGCATCCTGGCCCGTTTGTTTGGCAATATCTACATTCCTAATATGGAGATGAAATATAAATGAAGCTAAATAAGGTTTTACGTGTTTTGAATAATGCAAAGTAAAGAAATTATTGTTTACTATAAATTTGCAATATAAGACCGTAAACAATTTGTCGTCTTCTCAAATAGCACCATTATCAGTTAAATAGAGGATATAATGCATCTATCCCCTCTTTCTATTGTAATCAGCTTTACAATATAAATAAACATATTAGTCCAAGAGGGTACCTAGAGTAGCGAAACAAAAGTGAATAAGCACTAGTGTGTTAGAATCTTGTTAAACAAGTTCATCAATCGGTAGTTTCAAAGAACTAGTAATTGTTCATGAATAAATGGTCTAAACTGTCCTTAATCAACCTGTCAAAAAGTGGTTTAGATACTTGTCATGATGGAACTTTGTCGCGTTTGTAAATTGATCCTTCATTCCCTACGCTTGTGTCAGTACTAGATCATTATAGGCATTGAAATCGTCTTTATGGTGTAGTAGACGATAATTTCTTCGTAAATGTATAATCTATCATTTGTAACATTATATATATTTAAATTGTCCATATTACCTAATCCGTGTGGGATGCTGGTCCCATATCGGACGCCTCCCCAGGTGGCGGATAGGGGAACGCCTCTCAGATATGAGTGGTACCGGGGAAATCAAATACCCGGGGCGGACCAAAAACCAGATAGGGGAAGGTACCCCGAAAATAAACCAAACATGGAAGCTCAGAAGGAGAAAAAAGTTACGGTGCAGGGAGTAGGATCCCCAGTACCGGCACGGGGAGCGAGCGAGCAGGCTTTACCCGGGTCGTCAGCAAGCTACTGCAAGGACAAAACTGTATCAGTAGAGATGGAGAAAGAAGACCCTTTTAAAAGAAGTTCGATATTAACTCGATCGCCATCAGAAAACAAAAGTTTGAAGACAAATGTCAAAAGTTCACTTCTTGAGGACTCCAGAGAGAATGAGAATCTTCAAAAGGAACACAATGAAGTTGCAGAAAATGAGTTATTTAAACTAAAAGAGTTAACCATAACTGATAAAGAATTGGTAACCCAGAAGGAACTCGCTCTATGGAACCATCTTCAAGTAGCTCAACAGGATGTTCAGGCATTGAAGCAGGAAAATTCTGAACTAAAACAAGAACTAGCCCAGGTAATGCAGAGAATTAAACTTTTAGAGCGTAGGGAAGTAAGTCAACGTGAGAACATAGTCTATGAAACCGATGAGGAAGAGCTCACAAAAGAAACGGAATGGATACTTAATAAAAGGAAAAGGAATAAGAAAAGGAAAGCTAGCGATTCTCCTGAAATCTCATTGACTCCATCTACTTCAGGTATAAATCGAGCGGGAGGCTGTAGTGAGAAAACGGAGCGGTCAATACAAGTGAAAGACAAAGGAAAACAATCTCCACCACCAATAACTCTGGAAGGATGCGTGGACTACGGAATAGTTCATAGTCTTTTGTCAAGCAATTGTCAGCAGGGTTTCAAGGTCACCTATCTCAGCAGTGGCGAACTTAAAGTTAATGTTGTTGGAGAGAGTTGCTATAGAAACTTGGTGAAAATACTAAATGAGAAAAACTTTAAATGGTTTACGTATGAAGATAAAAACAACAGAGAAATAAAAGTCATGGCTAGGCACTTACATCCTTCATGTAAACCAGAGGATATTAAGCAAGAGCTAACAGAAAAGGGATTTAAAATATTAAATGTTGTGCATATCCTGGAAAGGAAAACAAAATTGCCTTTGCCTTTGTTTATGTTATGTTTTAGCAAAGAGGAAAGTGTGCAAAAAATATATACGATTGTTAATATAATGGGTATGAAAGTTAAGATTGAAGCGTTGAGGAAACCAAGAATGGTGCCTCAGTGCAAACGATGCCAGAGACATGGCCATACTCAAAGGTTCTGTGGAAGAGATGCAAAATGTGTAAAGTGTGCCGGGAATCATATTTCTAGCGACTGTCTAAAAAGCAAAGATACTCCACCAAGATGTATTAATTGTGGTGAAGCTCACCCAGCAAGCTACAGAGGTTGTGAAGTAGCAAAGCATATACAGAAAATGAGGGAAAAGACTATTAGCAAAAGAAATACTAAATCAACAGAGAGTACTCAGCTAAGCCATTTTCAAGAAGAAATTCTAGTAAAAACAAACATTGAGGAAAGCAAATTAAGGCAAACAAAACAATTCGACTCTTATGCGAACAAGGTAGGAACTGCTATCACTAATAAAAAAGATGAACTTGAGGAGACATCAACTAACCAGCTGCTTCAAAAATTAATTAAAAAAATTGACCAACAAGAAAAGCTAAACGAAAGGGTACTCGACAGACTCACTAAATTAGAAAGTGGTTTTAGAAAATCAATTAATAACATGCCTTTAGTAGGGAAACAAAAATGATGGTGATGGAGACTTTGAGAATAGCAGCCTGGAACTCTAACGGCCTCTTGAAACACAAACATGAGTTGGAAATATTTCTTGAAAGCCATAAAATTGATATATGCCTTATCTCGGAGACCCATTTCACTAAAGAATCTTATATTAAAATAAAAGGCTACCAGATATATAATACTATTCATCCTAGCAATAAATCGCGTGGTGGAACTGCTGTCATTATTAAGGAAAACATTAGTCATTATGAAGATATTAAATATGAGACAAATGAAATTCAAGCTACCTTAGTTAGAGTCAAAACTGAGTCTAAGGATGTGACAGTAGTAGCGATATACTGCCCACCTAGACATATAATAAAGAATACTCAATTTGAAGCATTTTTTCAAGGGTTGGGTAACCACTTTATTGTGGGCGGAGATTTAAATGCCAAGCACACATATTGGGGTTCCAGGCTAATATCACCCAGAGGAAAGGAACTGTATGAGGCTGCGATAAGTTATCGGTGTGAATTTCAGTCAACAAGCACACCTACATACTGGCCGACTGATAATAGGAAAATTCCAGACCTAATAGATTTCTTCATTTTGAAGGGAATTAATAGCAACTACACAGACATTGAGGCGACTGAGGAGCTTTCATCTGACCATACGCCCATTATTCTTACTGTCAGCCAAACAGTTATAAGGAAACAAAAACCTTCCACTCTGGTAAACATTCATACCGACTGGGATGGATTTAAAAATGATTTGGATCGCAGAATAAACCTTAAATCGCCTCTTAAAACAATAGAACAACTGGAGACTGAGCTTCAAAACCTAATTGCTAACATCCAATTATCGGCTTGGGAAAATACTCCAAAAGTCGAAAGAAAAACCAGAGGAATTAACTATCCTATCGAAATTCGGGAAAAAATAAAAGAAAAAAGAAAAGCAAGACGAAGGTGGCAAGAATCACGAACACCACTGTCCAAAAATGTGTTAAACCGGTTAGGTAAGGAATTGAAAAATATGATTATTGAAATAAAGAACGAAACCTTTAGTAACTACATGGGTAATTTGTCATACGATAAAACCAGTGACTATTCCTTGTGGAAAGCAGCTAGATCTCTTAAGAGACCTATTACTCAGTCTCCTCCTTTGAAGAAAAAAGATGGAACTTGGGCTAGAGATAGCAAAGAAAAGGTGGAATTATTTGCAGATTACTTGGAAGATACTTTCTGTGCTCCTACAAGGCAAACAGCAAAGGAAAACCTAGATAAAATGATCAACCCAGATAAATCGAATATCAGACCTGCAACAGTGAAAGAGGTGATTCGAGAAATCAAAACGAAAGTTAAACAGAAAAAAGCTCCAGGTTATGACCTGATCACTGGTAAAGTTGTTAAAGAGCTTTCAAAGAAAGCTATTGTAAAATTAACATCCATTATTAACGCAGCAATAAGATTAACTTATGTTCCTCGTCAGTGGAAGGTGGCGGAAATTGTGATGATTCCGAAACCTGGAAAGCCAACCACAGAAAAAACCTCATACCGTCCAATATCGTTGCTGCCTGTCCTATCTAAGGTATTTGAAGGAATTATTTTGACAAGACTTATGGCAGTAATTCAAGAAAAAATGATTATACCATTGCATCAGTTTGGATTTCGCCAAAAGCACTCGACAATAGATCAGGTGCACAGATTAACAAGCACTGTTGAAAAGGCCTTAGAAGAAAAAAATATATGTTCGGCTTTATTTCTAGACGTTGCTCAAGCTTTTGATAAAGTTTGGCATGTTGGAATTAATAACAAATTAAAAGCTATACTTCCGCAAAAACTGAGTAAATTATTGAGTTCGTATTTAGCAGATAGACTTTTTAGAGTTCGGATGAATTCAGAATATTCAGAGCTGAGGAACATCAAAGCTGGAGTGCCTCAAGGTAGCGTACTTGGACCTATACTGTACTTAATCTATACTCATGATTTGCCTCAGGATGGTGACGTCTTAATTGCCACATTTGCTGATGATACGGCTATCCTGGCTGTAGGGAAAGATGTAGGAGATGCAACAAGTAAACTGCAAAATGCGACTGACCATGTCACTGCTTGGACTAAAAAATGGCGTATCAAGATTAATGAGACAAAATCAGTGCATGTAAACTTTACAAATAGAAAAGGTGTTTATAAGCCAGTATATATTGATCAAAATATAGTACCGTATGCCAACAGTGCAAAATATCTTGGTATGACCCTTGATGCTAAGCTACGTTGGAAGGAACATGTTAAGAAGAAACGTGAACAACTGGGTATTCAATTAAAGAAAATGCATTGGCTGATTGGAAGAAAGTCAGAATTATCAGTACATAACAAACTAGTGCTATACAAGCAAGTGCTAAAACCGGTATGGTTATATGGTATACAGCTATGGGGCTGCACTAAGAAGTCTAATATCAAAATTATTCAGACCTTTCAAAATAAAGTATTAAGGAATTTAGTGAAAGCTCCTTGGTATGTCAGCAATGACACTATTCACAGGGACTTGAAGATCGAAACGGTAGAGGCCGAAATACAAAAGCAAGCTAAAAAGCATGAGTCTCGACTCCATAACCACCAAAACGTTGAAGTACTTCAGCTGCTTGACAACGCAGAGTTAGTGCGACGCCTTAAAAGACTGAAGCCTTTTGACTTGGTTTAAAGTTCACAGTTGTGGGTGTGGAGCTGTGAACATAGGTATTGACATTGGGAAATAACCTAATAAACTGTCACGATTGATGTTAGAAAATAAGCTGCTGGTTAGCTGATAAAGCTAGTTGTAGTGTTATAAAAAAAAATAAATAAAAAAAAAAAAAAAAAATATTACCTAATGACATTATCAAGTGTGCAAACCCTTAGGGCTCATTTACAGTGAGAACGGGTTTAGCAATCCCAAGAAGAGTTAAACTATATCTACACCTTTTTCAAGTAGTCTTGAGTTAGATCGCTCTCTTTCATATTTCACAACAAGACCCTCTTGACCAACTCTTGATCTTATCCGGCCTGACGACATTAGTGTATTCGAGGGCTGAGGAGTAAAGTGATAATCACTACTGAACATGTCATAAAGTGATATAATGGCCGGCAAAACGTTTTCAAACAATGAACTCCACTTGGGTTACTCTCTCAGCGGAGGTTGTTGTAAACTCCCTATGTTAGGTTTCCACAGATCATGTATTTTTAGATTATGTACGTAATGCAGTTTTCGTAAATCTGGTTGCTGTCTGTTTCAATAAGTCACAATCATGTTCTGTCTCCGAGATCTTTTTGGGAGCTCTTTAACTTTCAGTGGAAGGAAACAATGACTTTTTTAGTTTTTATAAATGTTAAAAAAGAAAATTCATTAGTAACTTCATCCTTAAAACTTTTTGACACTTTCACGAAAAGTATTTGCAACGTTATGTAAAAACCACGACCATAATTCCCCGTTTGGACCATTGAAAAAGTTTTTAATTGCTGCCAGGGGGGCTTTCCACTGATGCAAAATAAGACCTGCGGTTTCACCAGTTCTATGGCGGATAAAAATCGAAGCCAGCTTGTGTTAGAATATGAAAAGATCTGTTTATATTCTGCACCAACAAACTTGGATTCTATTATCACTATATTCTAAATGAAACTATTTACTTTTTAATATTATTTGCCGTAAGCTTGAACAATGTCACGACTGTCTGCGACATTTAAGTAATAATTTATTACTTACAACGAATTATAATTATATACTCCTAGTTTTATTAGACTATCGGGAACTTTCAACATTATGTAAGTCTGTCGTCGTGGTCGTCTGAATGTAAGATAAGATCATTGTATATGGTATAGAGAATTATAGTTTGGTCATATACAACCCTACTTTAAAATTCAGAAAAATCTAACTGAAAATGTCAAATTGTCGCCCATTTTAAATAGTTTTTTTGTTCATACCTCGTGTGTTATTCAACTTACAACACACTAAATTAGATTTCTCCAAGTAGTAGTACCAATCACATGTTTACGATGACAAATAGCATTCAAATTGTAAGTGTAATGGTACTAATCTCTTATGTTTATGATGAAACAATTTTGAAGTTATTGTAAAAAATGTAATTTTTTATCCTGATCTCCCAATAAAATGTGATAATCGTATAGTTACGAAATCCGCATCGTCGACATGAGCGCAGCGAGTGGAAACTCATATGCACAAATTTAAGATACGAAAGGACAAACCAAACGGAAACTTTTTAATATATAGAACATTTACACTGCCCATTAGGGGCTAACCGACATCAAGAAAGTACTGTAGTAGTAGGCTATACACAATTAGGAGCTTCCTGTATCAATATACTTTCAAATATTTTGCAAGGCTCAATAAATAAAGAACTTTTGGGCAGTACGTTTAGAAGATCTGCTTTTATTATATTGCAATTTACTTGAGTATGGCCTTGAAAACATTTACTAATGGTGTAACCAAACGGTAATAATGTTATTAACATTTTGTAGACAATTTTGCAGAGATGGGGCCGAACCTTATTTTCGGTTTTATGAACGAATGCGCGAGAAAGTTTGTGCAGTTTTAAAAATCCTATTCGTTGTAAATCTCTCTGAAACAATTAATTGTTCTGTTTAATCCATTACAACAAATCTTTTGTTCGTTGAAGAATAAACATATCACTACATAATACAATTATTGTTCCTAAGATGGAAAAAAGAGGTGAATTTTTATTTTACCTTTTGTTGTCTGTAGACCGAATAAGCGGATTAAGAGGAATAAAAAACTGCAGGGAAGACAAAACCGCTGAGCTGGGATTGTTACATTGTTATACACGCCCCTCCTCCCTCTCCCTCTCCACCCACGCTTTCCTTTTATACATGTTTCGTATGATTAATATCATTTCTGGTTTTAACAAACAAATATGATTTCTTGTATTTAAATTTCCATTTCGTAATAATTAAACATATGTTTCGTTTCAGTAAACAATTTAAAACAAATATGGATGAAGCTCAAAATATAGATGACTATCTTTTATAAAACCACACCTCAGATTTGAAGGGCAACTTATTAGTCGCCATCTTCCCAAAAATTATCTTCAGTAATTATCGGTGTGGAACTACTGTTATAAAAAACGTAGTTTCTCAAAATCAGCTCTTCCGATATTATTCAAGTTTTAATGAAATGTGAAGATTATTGGCTCAAACCCTTGTGTAAAAAAGCAATTAAAAGAAATTTAATAAAAGAGGACAAAATTAATACGATGGGTTTACCCACAAACGAAGCAAACTTAAGACTTTAATTTAAATATATAAATATTTTCCAATATCAATGTTTCACCCAAACCCCTAGACATAGAAACGTAAAACTGCTTTCTCTCGTAATGTATAAACCCACTGAAACAAATTTTCCAAAATTCGACCTCTAAGGAGAAGAAAAAGAGGTAAACTATATTGTCAAGGATTTCACAATATCTCGTAGAGCCGATGAGATATTGACTTGTAGGTTACCTATACAAAGGCCTAATATTCCTTAGAGGTCGAATTTTGGTCAAAGTAACATACTTAGCAAGTTTTTATAGTTATGGAAGGAATATGTCGTGAAAATTAAATGATAGCGGCTACAAAAATTAAGATAGGAACATGAAATTTGGCATAGTGGAATATAGTGTGCTCATATAGAAACTCTATTTGAAAATCAGAAATAATTTATTTAAAATGTAAAAACGACGGTAACTAGTTTTTGGTCACATTAAAAATTTGCAGATTTAAATTCTGCAAGTAATAGTTCTAACTCCACTTCTCTACGTTATTGTTAAAAATGTCATTTTGAATCCTGACCTCTCTAGAAAATATGATATTCCTATTGTAGGAGGCCCGACACGAGCGTAGCGACTGGAGACCTCTTCAAAAATATACATTTACGTGGCCCACAAGGGCCTCAACATTGGTACTAGTGATGTGAACACATCTGATGTCAAGAAAGTAGTGATATACAAGGTTTAGAAAACCTATATAAGAACTTGTTTTAAACCAACGTACTGACCTCTTGGTCTACCAATACAATTTAACATTTCTTACAAGCGCCAAGACAACAAATTTTGAGTCATAAATTATATTGTATGAAGGTGCTGGGTAAGTAACATGATGAGCTCTTTAATTTTTCACGTATTAGTGCTATGGAGTCATTTTTTGGTAGAATGTCCACGAATTTTATTTTTTGTTAGCATTTTGTTTTGTTAATGGCATTTACGAGAAAACTGGTGCAATATTTTCGCACTATTCGTTTCTAGTTATTATTATTTGTCGCACAGTCAGAAATATCTTATAATAAATAATATATTTTGTGTACATACTGTATTTCCATTCTATGAACTTAATAAGTTTCCTACATACAAGTATTTTTATTGCTATGTAGTTGATTATAAAGAAAACTCCCCCAAGAGTCATATTCCCCCTATCCGAATATTTATGTTCTAACCTAGAAATTGAAATAAACAACTGTCTCGGGGATATATGTCATATACATGAAGGCTCCGGAAATTAGTTTCGTTTTTATCTAACCTACATTACAGTAATATTTGTGATTTAAATTTTGATCGTTTCTCTCAACTAGTCATAAGTAAAGAAATATCTGGAGTTTTTACCACATTTAAAGATCTCTCTCTATCGATCCTATATATTAGACTAATTTGACACCATTTTGATTCACTGGTGTATTTAAAGATTTCAATTTTGGCTCCATTTTAAATTTTACTCAACGTTAGTAAATAGCGTATCTAAGTTGAAAAAATTCGCTGATCAGATATATTGTTTACTAAAATTTAATCAAGTTAACCAGTACACCAGTAAGTTATAGCCTATACATAAATTAATAATATTTTTTCAATAGTTAGAGAAATAATAATGATATGTGTTTATGATGTCTTAACTTCTAACCTTTGTTGTAAATACTGGTGGAAGCAATCTATTCATTAAAGTAAAGTTTGATAACATTTACATAATTTGTTATTTTTATTTAAAACTTATATAACAATAATCCCATATAAATTAATAATAATTTTTCAGTTTTGTTAATAACAATAGTTGTTGTATATGCTTGTAAAAGCAAAAATAAACTGACTTATTTGATAATTTATAGCTATTTGACAACTGCCTACTTTGTGTGGTTCATCACGAGGCAAAGGTCCTTTATGAGTCACACAATAATCATTAAGGGTGACGGACACAGTAATCAGTGGTATTTGTAACTATGTGCCACTGGTCAGCCGGAGGGAGACAGGAAACTTATGACACATATTTTAATTGCCCAGCATTATGATAATAGACTCCTTGAAAGTGACAAATTACCCATTTAAAACACACAACTGCCTATACAATACTTAAAACTTATATAACAATAATCCCACATAAATTATTAATAATTTTTCAGTTTTGTCAATAACAATACCTACTTGTTGTATATGCTTGTATAAGCAAAAATAAACCGATTTATTTCAAATTTAATATCAAAATTCAAAGCATTTTATGACAAAAGTCGTAGTGATATTTGTTTTTGTCAATTATTAAAAATTGTCTAAGCTAAATATTTGTACTGGACAAATATATTATGAGTCAGGGCCTATTGTCTCCGCGCAGGTCAGTAAGGATGCCTCAACAATGGGACCCGGGCTAAGCTAAGCCGATTAGTGCCAGTTTGACCGAATTATTAGACAGGTTTTCTTAATCTCGTAAGTGTCTATATCACTTATTTCTTGACGTCAACTAGGGTCTGACTGGCTTTGTAGAAGTGAACTTATTAAAAAGGTTCCACTCTCTTTGCTCGTGTTTGTGCCTCCGTCTTGAAGCTGTGGAGCCTCCACTCGTGTCAGTGACTCGGGCCTCCCGAATCTATCACATCTATCTTTGTGGGTCGGAGTTAGAAATTATTTAATTTTTGACAATAACTTTACTATTTGTCATTCAACAGAATGATGTAGGGGTTGTACCATTACTTGCAAAATTCAAATCTGTAAAAAATATCAATTTATAAAATTTGTAATTAATATAATTTATAGTGTGTATTTATAGTAATCAATTATATAATTTATAGTGTGTTTTAAGTTGAATAAACAACAAAAGAAATATGAACAAAAAACTTTAAAATGACAGCCATTTTAACATTGTTATTTCGATGTTTCTGAATGTCAATAAGGATTTATATAAGTACACTATGGTCATCTACACCAAATTTCATGTTCCTATATTTATTTTTGTGGTCGCTATTGTGCTTACGTACAGACAATAATGAAAACGGTATGACGGAATATCGAAAATAACTTTTCGTCATACTACTTCATCAAAAACAGCTGTTTTCAATACATGCATTGAGATGCTAAAGTTGTGCTTTTTAGTCCTAGGACCTAAAAGCATCAGTTGAGGTCGATGTCATCAGCTTTTACTTCGTTTGTACGAATTCATTAACGATTAAAAAGCATTTATAAAAACAACCGATACTCTCGATTGTAAATAACCGTTAAAACAGCTGTCACCATCGATTTGAAGGTAAATAGGTTATAACATTTTATTTTTTGTGAAATTGTTTTCTTATATTGTTGCAGTTTAACGAAAAATATAGTTCATCATTTGGACCTAAAGAAGCTTTACGATCCTCGATCATTTTTACCTCGCTCGGCTCCGCCTCGGCCGTTAAATTTGAGCTTGTATCGAAAAGCTTCACTTTTGTTTCCTAAGGTCATGAAACGTGAAAATTAGTCAAAAAACGGAGGTTGAAATATTCATCGATTACCAAATCTAACCTACACTTTTCGTATTCTGGGTAAGTAAAGACGCAATTTATTTATATTGCATGGAAGAGAGAATTTAATATCACAGTGGAATTTAAAGTTCAACGAATATACTTCGTGTGGAATTTTTAACACATTGCTTAATCTTCATTTTAGTGTGCAAGAATATAATCTTCTATTATTTATAAAATAAATCAACATGTTTTAAATTCAAATATAGATTGAAATGGATAAAAAATTACAAACTTTGTAATAGTACTGGACCTATTGGGGCGGGGAAATGCATCTACGTCATAACACGTTAACAACTACACAGATCCAGAGTATACATGATGAACGATTCAACGAATCAAATGATTAGGGTCTGTTAAGGTGCTGCCCATCTCTAGTGTAATAGTTATATATCAGGGCTGGATAAGTACCGTGATGGGTCTCATCGTATCGTATTCGTGTTGAATACTAAATCTGTAAAACCAAGTTGGATATGCTCCAATTTCAATAGGTTAAAGAAATGTGTGACCATTAGGTCGGCTGCACAATAGAACGATACGATACATATCTTAATATCGTAAGCGATACGAGATAATTAGCCTAGCTTATAGGATAGCTATCGCTAGTACGTGTTCAAATCGTCTTGTTTATACTCGTACACGCTCGGCCTATCTCTTCGCTTAGTATCTCGTACGATAATTTAAAGTGGCAAAATATATAAGATTTAAGTTTCTTAATTTCTTTCAACAATTGTGTTGAAAAATACTCCGTTTATGGAATTTAAAACTGAAGGATTACCATAAAACTGACGCGAAAGGAAACCAGTGAAAAATCACTAGGAAGTAATCACGGGTTGCAATAGGAAACTTTCAAGGCTCATCTTTATAAAATTCTTTAAAATTTGTTTCGTCTTAAGATAGTTTTCTCGCACTACTGCGGTGAGAGTATCCAATAACTGCTTCACTGGAAGATCTCATGATTACAACTGATCAACTGACTCAAAACAAGTCTCCTACCAACTGTTCGTATCGCTTTGGTGCAACAAAATTACCTTAAGATAAAAGTCGCGCACATCAATGATCGTTCGATAATTATGGAAACGCCTTAACTTTCTCTTCGATCTCATAGGGTTGGAATAATAACTCGCCCAATACACAACAACTGTTAGAACTGAATTCGGTTTTTGAATAGTCTGAAAGATTATCGCGTGCATTCTCCCCAGTTTCCCATCTGCAAGATGGTCAGCTGTCTCTCCCCACTCTATCAGCTGTCTACCTTCAACGTACGGATTTATTATACGGATGTCAGGTAAGATTTTAAACATCTTTACAAACTGATACCTAAATCAAATATAAAATATTTGGTAGGCAGCTGACAGAATGCGAATTAGTTTTATGTTTCCATCCGTCGACCTTGTGAGCTATTACATACTAATCTATTTTCTAGATAACAAAGAAATGTAGAAAAACCTTTGAATATTAACGACGATTGGTCATTCACATTCAACAAAAAGCCTAATTTTTCATATATTATACCTTATAAATAAACTTGATGGACAACATTATGGTATTTACCAGCGTAACATGACCAGATCCTCAAAATGCTATCACAAAAAATTGCTTTCTTGGGCATTGTAAAAAATGTTAAATTGTTTAAAAGCTCAAGAGATCTTATCCAGTAGGGTAAGTTTGTTTAAAGCAGTTGTTACAGAGGTTTAATGAATCTCGTAATTGTGTATATCACTACTTTCTTTACGTCAGTAAGGCCCTAGGAAGCTTTCTAGATGTGTACACCTAAATTTAAAAAACTCCGGTCGCTTCGTTCGTGTCAGGTTCTTGAAGCTCTACTTTCATTCGATACTTTCGTGTCGATGACTTGGCCCTGGATTTTTGAAAATAACCTCTCTATTTGTTATCGTAGGTACCATTACAAGCAGAATTGATATTTGTAAATTTTATTAAATTTAAAGAGTTTTAAGTTAAATATTATACGAAATGTAAACAGAATTTCAATTTGATTAAAAAAAATTTTCAATAGGATATACCAAATTTCATATTCATTTTGATGGCTGCTATCGTGTTTAGGTACAGACGAAATCAACGACGGACGGAATTTTTTTTTTTTTTTTTTTTTATTTATTTATATACAATTGCAACTAGTTAGAACTATCTAGCAATATTTTTCTCATATCAAACTGGCTGTGTGGTGAAAAGACGTCCAGAGTCGTCCTTCACAATGCAACTACACTTGATCATGTGTATTAATCCTGCACCAAGTCAACAGGTTTCTTTCTCTTCAGCCTCCGCACTTGTGGGACGTTGCTGATCAAATGTGCCACCTCTAAATTTTGATGATCACGGAGTCTGGTTGCATGCTTTCCAGCATACTTTTGTACCTCTTCGGCGACTAAAGGCACTTTCAAATCCCGATGAATGTCTGCATTTCGGATATACCATGGTGCTCTGACAATACAACGAAGCACTTTGTTTTGAAATGTCTGTATTACTTGGATGTTACTTTTTTTGGTGCATCCCCACAATTGAATGCCGTAGATCCAGATGGGCTTTAGGATTTGCTTATACAGAAGCAGTTTATTATGTACGGACAATTCAGAGTTCCCTCCAATAAGCCAGTACATTTGTCTGTACTTCATTCCAAGTTGTTCACGTTTCTTTTTCACGTGTGACTTCCAACGAAGTTTAGCATCCAGAGTCATCCCCAGATATTTTGCCTCGTTTGCATGTGGAACGATCTGTCCATTAATCATAACTGGCTGATACACATAGTGTTTGTTGGTAAAGTTGACATGAGTAGACTTTCCTTCATTTAGTTTAATACGCCATTTCCTAGTCCAGCTGTTAACACAATTGATGGCTGATTGTAACTTGGCAGTAGCTGCTTGCATGTCTTGTCCAGTAGCAACTAGAGCGGTGTCGTCAGCGAATGTGGCTGTCAAAACCCCATCATTCTTTGGGATGTCACTTGTGTATAGTAAATATATAGTTGGCCCTAGGACACTACCCTGAGGGACTCCAGCAGCAATACTTTTTAATCCAGAATAGTCCTCACCATGTTTTACTCTGAAGTATCGATCAGATATATACGATTTTAAAATCTCACTCATTTGCCTCGGTAAATAGCGATCAAGTTTACTTTCCAAGCCCTCATGCCACACTTTATCGGACGGAATGTCAAAAATAATTTTTCAGTTTTCTGAGGTTATGAAACGTTAAAATCAGTCAAAAAACAGAAGTCGAAAATATTGCCGATTACCAAACTTAACCTACACTTGGTCGCTTCATACCCATACTCAAATTACATTCAATCCTCTTACCATTAGCACAGAATCTTCACTCGTAATTAATCTCAAACACTGATGATTGCGTGTGTAGTTCAAGGCGATGGGTTGGGGGGGGGGGGGAACTCCGCCTGAAGGCAACAATGTGCAGCTGCCGGTCCTTACCACCTGTTGTTCGTCCCGTCGCCATAGCTTCCTTCATCACGTGCTTTTGTAGGCCCTCCTTACACAGATTTCCGTCGCTAACTTACAAAGATACAGCTGGGTCTTACCATATGCTTGACATGGAATCTGTGGGGTTGGAAAAATGATTTACACTATAAATAAGGGTGTTTAAACGCGATACATAAATAGAGAGGATAGAACCGAGTTTGTTTATAACGGGATAACTTTTTTGAAGTAAATGTTTGTATGTAGACCACATTGTGGTTTTTAAACTATGTGTGTGGTAGTAGTTGTTTGGGGTTTCTGAAATAAACTGACTTATACTATTTCATTTTCTGATTTTTTTTTTCTTATATTCCAAAAATAAATCATTTTTCTCACTACAAAAACACATTCACGTGATTCAACCGGAAAAAAAATATCACAAATTGTAAGTGTTCTTATTATAAGAACAATAATATGTACTGGAATCGATTTTATATCGTATTGTAAATAATATTAAATCTAATAATAATGGTTTATCTTTGACTTATCATTATGTTGATTGATTTCCTCCAACACAGAATATATCAAAATTTTATATAAATTTATACAGTGTTTCACTAAAAAAAAAGTCCAAAAATGTTTTGTTTGCCATCTAGGGCTTTTTATCGTTCAAAATCAAGGATAACACATGAACGAATTGAGATGTGGATACCAAATATACAGAATGTTAGTTTTGCAGCGTAGGCTATCACAAAATCTTATAATTTTTCACTTAACTGTTTCAAAATGGCGTTTATTAAAACTTGTTGATGTCAAAGATCTCTATAATCATTGATTAATTATACAATCATTTACAAGATACAAAATATTCAGAACTTTAAATTACACAAGATAGTATCTTATTTGTACTGTATCTTTATATCGCTAAAAAACCAATTGAAATTTTGAGGTGTTCTGCTTATAAATTTTCTATATATCTCTTTTACTATTGAAGAAATAATAGAGTCTGGAATTGTGCTTGCTGAGATTATGTTAACATACCTAGGTCGACACTGTATGGAAGCTCTTATAAATTCATACCTTACTGGACTCATAAAATATGACGGAACTTTCCAATTAGACGCAAGATAGTTGACTAACAAATGCAATTATTTCGCTTCGCTCCAAATCTCATCTTGAAACTGATCATTAATTTAGATAGATCTGACAAGGAGCACTTACTTCGCCCGCGGGAGGAATAGAAGTTCTGAAGTTTAACACATTAGTTATTGGATTTGTGTTGTTTCATTGTTGTCCTTCTCCGAATGTAGGTTGGAGTTAAGAACGTAGTTATTTTTACTTTTTCATTGAAGACTAAGAGCTTTGTGTGATCGGGTTAGTATATTGAGTTTTTGAGGACATATCCGTTTTAAGGTCCTCGAATACAATGAAGTTGTTTATGAGATCATGTTTGACTGTCTGTTGTCTGCGTAGTGCTCTACACTCTCTATGCACAAAATAGTTATTGTTTAGTTACTGTAGCTCGTGTATCACTGAGGATGGCGACTTTGTCTTTGAAACCCGTTTGACGTAATTTTTGTGAAATCTTGTGTTCGAGTTTTATTATTTTTTTCCATTTAATATTATCTCACAAGCAAGCTCAATATTTATTTATATGGTTTTACTTTGTTTTGATGGATGAGTGAATGAGGAAATTTATAACAATGTTTTTCCACTGTCATATAGCAGACCTTTTTTTAATTTTTTGTTTTACTCAAAATTTAGGGTCACCTAAACTAAACAACATTCATAAGTTACTCTCCAAAAAATCTGGTTCCGTAAGTATTGACCAAATAGTGAAAAAAATCATGGTCAATACCATGAATGTTGAAAATATCAAATTTGGCCAGAGCGGTTTGATCAAACGTTGGTAAAATATAAAACTTTATTTAACTGATATAACTTGAACCCATTTAATAACTCTGGGATCTTGTAGGAAGATGGCGATGAGAGCTCAACAACATGTCGGTTGTGACGAAGGTAGACTACCCACTATAAGAAGTATTGTCAAAAATGATTTTCGAAATGCCGTCCTTCCATCGTCGTTGTCAATTCGTTAACACGATAGCGGCCACAAAAATTAAGATAGGAACATGAATTTTGGTCTAGGGGATTATAGTGTTCTCATACAGCTCCCTATCAGATATATTTATTTGAAAATTTTTAAATGACGACCATTAAAAATGGTTTTTGTTCATATCACGTGTGTTATTCAATTTATAACGTATAAAATTATATAAATTTTGTAGATATTAGTTCTGCATGTAACGGTACTAACCCTCTCTCCCCCCCTCTCTCTCTCTCTCTCTCTCTCTCTCTCTCTCTCTCTCTCTCTCTCTCTCTCTCTCTCTCTCTCTCTCTCTCTCTCTCTCTCTCTCTCTCTCTCTCTCTCTCTCTCTCTCTCTCTCGTTTTAGAGCCTAGCCGACGTCAAGGAAATAATTATATACTTATTACGAGGTTCAAAAACTTGTGTAACAACTGTATTAACAAACTTATCCTACGGTTAAAGGATCCTTGATCTATCAATCCAATTTAACGTTGCCTACATTACGTTTAGAGGATCTGCTTGTATTATATTGTACGGTCGGGCTAGGTAAGTATATCGACTTGTTTAGCTTCTGCTCTAATCTAAATATTGTTATTCGTCAAAAATTACACATTCATACACTAAGCCTATATGAAGATTTAATACATCAGTTGTTTCTTCCAAGTTTAAACCATTTCAATATCCGTTACTATCTGCTGATTCCTTAGAATAACTGTAAAATTAGTTTGATTCCACTATATATTATCATCACAATATCAACTACGTCTGTTGCGTTTTATACAGGCTTATCGGTACGTTTTAGAAATAAAACTACCACAAAATATTTTCACCAAGAAAAATATTTATAAAAAGAAGTACGAGGACGTTTTACGATGCCAAGTTATTAATGACGACGGTCAAGGTTTCAATATATCTCACACATCTATTGGAATGTTTTCCCTCTTTTATATCACAAGATCAAATATTCAATAAAAAAATAAGAACGGTTATTATGTACGAAAACGAGATAGATCAAAGTTTCAATATAATAACTGAGAAACTCGTTTCACTCCAGTCTGTATCAGGTTTAGTCTAAAGCTTAATAGACTAAGCCTATTATAAATACGTAAGCAGGAACTCAAAGATCGATGTTTGCTTCAACAAAAGGGGACTTAATTAGTACAAACAACAGCTGGGGTTCCCTCTGTTTATCTATGAAGCACTTGTCAATCTTTGACTTATTAAACTGATAAAAATAAGAGATTAAAAATTACAAAGTCATTCAGTTGTAATCCTCAGGATAGGCCAAGTATCTATGTTCAAGTTTATCCCATTTACAAAAAGAAATTATAGTTCTGGCTTTGAAGTTATTTATAATGGTGGATTGTTCTCATTATTAAAATGGTTCTTCGGACATTTTTCGTCATTTCTGTATATAATGAAAAAAGAGAAAAAACCAACAGTAGCCTAGTTGAAAACTAAGCTATGTTGATATGTCTCACTTTTTCGTATTCTAGGTTTATTACTATTCAGATTTTAGATTTTTCTTTGTTGTTTAAAGACGAAAAAAGAAAGAACAATAAAATAAAGACCTTTAGTCCTCGAATGCAACCCGCAGTATTACCACGCCCGTACACACTATAGCGAGCCCCAAAGGTTCATACTTTCGAAACGTCTTGTATTAGTTTTTTATATAAAATTATGATAAATGTACGAATTAATGAAATGTAAGTGATCACAAACAAATGTACAGCAATCTATAGAAATACCCGGAGTTGTTTACCCGAATAATCACTTTATTCTCAACTTGAGTGCAAACAAAAATTATCTTTTTCAAAATGTCTGTTATAATCTATCCAGGGTAATCGTGTATAAGGCAATGATTTATTATTTACTTTTTATAGAGAAATGTGTAGGTTTATTAAAACCCCCCCCCCCCAAAATGTACATAAATAAAAATTACTGTTTAAGAATAATTTTTAAAATGTAAACATGAAACCGACGGCTGCTAGAGTTTATTTTGTAATTTTATAGCAATCGTGCTGTTTACACTTTGGTTTAGATCTTAAGCTTTCACACTGGACCAAAATTTGATATATTCAACTTTTTTTGAAATAATCAGCATCCATTTTGAGTTTTCAAAAATTAGAACGAGGAAAACAACTTAATTTAAATTGTAAAATCGGGTATTCAAATTATTTAAAAGCAACCCTAAGAACACAAACATGTTTTATAAACTATTTATCCGGAAATTTTGAGTAGGATGAAGTCGGTCAAGTTCTAGAACCTAACCTAACCTCGGTTCAACTATTGATTTTTTTTTCAAATCAGTTAACAGTTTAATAAATTACGAAGATCAATAAAGTAACCCAACATTCCTAATCGCGAGGTGTATACAAGTTATGGTTGAGAATGAAAGTAGAAAATTAAAAATTAATCTCGTCAGAAACTCAGTTCATATAAAAACCATAATTTTTAAATTTTGGTAACTGTTAAATTGCAGAATATAATGTTCTAAACATTCTGGGTTTGTTTACTAATACCCCCCCCAATTTGTCAATTATCAAGTGCATTTCAAAGTAACCTAAAATACAGTTCCTATAGAATTGTTCTTATCTCCCTCTTAAAGAATCCTTAAAATTTCCCAAGGAACGAAATGCCCACAAGTCTCCCCTTCTTGCCTCTGGAATGCTTTAATTAAAGTAGAATACAGATGGTATTACAGTATTTGCATTATCAAATGCTTAGTTCAACCATTGCGAGGCCTATAAATGTATTAATACACATTATTACAAAAACCTAATACATAGAAAGTTATGTGTCGAGTCAAAAATCGCTGTCCATTTTCTTGCCGATATATCAGTTTTGGTAAAAAATTGTTTTTAGGAATGATGACCTGTCGTATACATGCAGTGCTTTACAGCACAGAAGTATGAACCTACAGTATTTTAATCAAATTTAATACATGGGCATATTTTGTCCATTTTAGGATTTAAAAATATATATAACTTAAAATTTTAATGTGTTCTATAATATAAGAAAAAGACAAAATTAGTTTCTCAAAATATACTATAATAATTTGATCAAATTTTCTTGAAATACGCCTCTAAATTTTAATGTCATTTTGTTAAAATGAATTGGTTGCCATATCTCCAAAAATGGGGCCGTTATAAAATACGTAACTTCTTAAAATCGACTCTACCAATTTCATTTACAGTTTAGCGACATGTGAAAATTTCCAAACCTAACCCGTGTGCAAAATCATAAGTAAACAATTATTACGGTTCTAGAATAGTTGAAGAAAAACAAAAAAGGACCCTTGACCGCCGTAATTAAAAGCTCGATTTTAATACAATACGATTTACGCAGAAGTGTTTATGACACAACGATAGCAGGTTTATGCCGTTATTTAAATATATACATATTTTGTCAAACATGGTGCCCATGGTTCTTTTTCACTTTTTCATTGACAACTAGGGAACTGACCTGACATTTTTGATAACGATTACTTTTTGATCGTTCTTATGCAGTTTTGGGAATGAGTGAGAAAGTTTGTGCGATATTTTTATAACATTTATTTCGTCATAAATCTGTATTTTATAAATTTTTACTGGATTATATCAGTAAATTAAATATAGCCGCATCAGTTGTTCTTGAATTAAATTATTGTGTTATTAATTTAAAATTGAAAGGATTTTTATTTTCAACGAAAGGTCTAGAACCAAACATTAAAAACATGTAGTTTTAAGTTATATATTGAAAAGACATAATGGATCTTTGACCGAAACATAAAGGACGAATTTCTAAAAATTATTTTAAATTTAGTTATGAAAATTGAATAATTTTGTATAAACGTAATAAATACCTTCTTGTTTTTAATAAATATATTATTTTTATCTATGTTCAAAATGTCTTGCATTCTAAATTAGGTTTAGACGAAATGTAGTTTGAAACTAGACTAGTCTAACTGGATTTATACGTCATTGTTTTGTATCATTATAGGGTTAGTTTTGTAGTTTCCAAATAACGAGCAAAGAAGAAACAAAGTTTCAAGGAGAACAAGAAAGTTTTAGTAAAAACTAACTATCAGGACTCCATATAAATTCGACTGGAAATGTTAATATTTCTGTTTACTTTAGTTGGTTTCAAATACTATAATAAAATGTACAATAATTTGTTAATACTATTCGTTCATCTTCCTCAGTCCACGATTCTCCTTGCTGTTTCCCAACTCCCATCCTCTTTAAGTTATCCACCATATCCTGAAGCCATCTTCTTGGTTTTCCTCTCCTTCTGGAGCCAAACATTATTTTGTTAGGCATTTTCATGTCCCAGCCTCCTGATTCTTATGTTTTTAGAAACTCTTACTATGTCTTCATCTTTTATCAGATCATCTATTTCTCTGTAACTTCTTATCCTGTAATCGTCTCCTATTTTCACACGCCCAAACATTCTTCTTTGAAATACTATTAGCGAGTTTATATTGTCCTTTACAAGAACCCAGGTCTCAACTGCAGGACGTATTACTGTTTCTACAATCTCGATTTTGTCTTTTTGCTCAAAGGTAGTTTTGTTTTGTTGCTGGACTTCACTACTGATTTTGTTTCATTACACAAATTAGCTCATATCTTGAAACTTAAAACGTCATCTTCAATGTCTTGCACACTTTTACAGCTGAAACTTTCATATAATTGGTCTGTTCTTCGTTGATATTTAGTGCGAAGACAGCGACTAGTTTTTGAAGAGTTTTGATATTTTGTTTGTGTTTACCCACAACTTTCAATTCTTCCGAAGATAGAGACCAGTATGTTTTAGTTGGTACGAATGTTTGATCAACATCGGTGTACGCAGTTTTGAGAAAATTTTAATCTTATATTTTGACGTCTCAATAGTAATTAATCAATACGTATATAATGCCAAACATGCCCACAAATCCAATTTAATCACCTTTGGTCTGTGTAGAGCATTGCAAATTTCAAAATAAAAATTAGTTTTTCATTTAGAGACTCAAAACGGATAGTTATGCAAAAAACACAACAATGATATTTTACCCACCACATAACTTTCTCTATACTACGTATAAGTGAATACGAAAGTTCTATTTGCTTAAAAAATATCTACACTCCATGTTCAGAGTTCCATCCTATGTCATTTCAAATAAATCTAATTAAAAACTCGCAGTTCACTGAACGAAAAGAACAAAAGATCGAATTAAGAAAGATAAAAAAACAAAATGTCGGAAATTCATTGTATTCAAAAAATCATCTGCTTCAATGAAACAGTGTATTGTCAAAACATAGAAAAGGAAGCGACAGGAAACAAAAGGTGGTTTTTAAAAACTTGTGTAGTATGCCGCCAGGTGGTAGTCACGTGACCGGAAGTAGCAAATCAGCTGGATGCAACAATGACGTCACCAAGAATGCAATGTTGTAGTGGAGTAGCAATTGATGTTAATTATTATTGAGTACATGGAACAGTTGGTTAATAAAGATATTTGTGAGTCAATGGAAGTGAGGTTAGAGTTTATTGTGTCTGTTGTATGGTAGTTTAATGGTAATCTTTTGTTGTAATTTTAGAAATAAATAATAGATTGTTTAAATATTTTTTTTAAAAGTAATTTTTTAAAGCGCCTGGGTTCCGTTATTTTCAATTTATGAAACTATAAAATAGAAAATTTTATATAATTAAATTTTTTAAATATTGTTTTGGCAATTTTTCAATTCACGAAGTATTTTTTTTTTATTTATCAGCGAAAACTTAAAGAACCTGATAAACATTAAGTGAATAACCTTTACGAATTTAAAAAATATAGTTTTTGCTAATACTATAGGCTTCCATATCGTCAAAAAAACTGTTTCCGAACAATTAGCGACTACACTAGCATACATTTTAAAAACTATCAATTTTTACCCGTATTAACAGGATAAGTCAGGTCCATTAAAATATATTTTATAAAAGAAAAAGGTGCCTGACTCTCTGGTAAAGCTGTGAAAGTATTTATAAGCTTGACTTACCCTTAACACATGTGCTAATTTTTATGTCCTTTTAAAAGTGAAAAATATAATTTTTTTTTTACATATATGAATTATTACAGTTATAGTTTTTATTTATATTTGCTTGTTCATGGTAAAAAAAAAAAAAAAAAAAAAAAAAAAACCAATATATGTTCTATAAAAATTATGTCTTCCTAATTTTTAATTAGAGTAGTAATTTTCTACGTAAAACTGTCATTAATAAATCAATTTGGTCAATTTTTATAGTAGAAAAATAAAAATTTTAATTTAGAACAAATATTGTAACTAATTTATGTTAGAAAAAATACTTCTCCCCCCCCCCCCCAGGTGCGAATGTAGGTTGGGAATGTTTCTTTTGGTTTTAATAATTAAAGATTACGGTTCAACCAATTCCGCAATTAAATTAAAACCGATGTGTAAAATAGCAAGTAATCAAAATATTATTTTAAGAGAAATAATGGGGGGGGGGAAGAACCTGAACAGCGTAATCTAAATCCTGTTTACTGTAAATATATACTATTTTTTTCTTCATAAACGGCGTTCTTGGTCCATTTTCACTTTTTGAATGATAAATACCATACTGATATTTGGTGATGAATATTTTTTTGGTTGATTTTATTTGGTTTTAGGAATAGACGAGTAAAAAAGTTTATGCACATATTTTTATTTATTTATATTTTAATTTTTTTATTTTATTTTATTTTTTCTATAGGCTATTCGAAAAATTTGTGTGTAACAGTTAGGCTGGATTCAAAATAAAAACCTACACAAAATAAATTAATTCCCATGTCTGGGTAAAACATTATCTTCAATGAATTTGTTTTTAATTTGATAATCAACCTCCATTTTGAAATTTACTGACCGATTTTCCTGATTAACAAACCTGCTACAATGGTTTATAATAGCAATTCCACTGGGTAATAATAAGTAGATCTAAAATTGCAAATATGTATATTGAGTAATAATTTCTTCCAATGGGTGGACGCTTCTTTCCACGAGGGTGATCGTAAAAACTGGAATTACATATTAAAAATTAGTTAATAGAAACATGTATCCTCAGGGGCTCATCTACAGTAAGTGAGTATAGTTTTGGCAATATCGAGGGTCCATATCTTGATCTATACAAGAAAATTTATAAGAAACAAAATATTTTCCTATTTTTCTGTAGGTCAAAAGATACAAAAAACTAAAAATTATCTTGGTAATTGTCTAAAACACACAAGATTATCCAAAAAACAAAACATTTTTGATTTCTAATAATTTTACCACGAATCTTTTTATTTTAAATCGTTATGTATAAATGAATTCTTTGTTTAGAGTGAATCCAGAAGGATCCTAGCTGGATTTACACTTATATTCATGCAGTCTCAGGTTAGATCCTCTCTTTCATCTTTCCTAACAAGTCTCTATTGATCAACTCTTGTTCTTTTCCGACCCAATTGCTATTAGAGTATTCAAGGTCAAGGAGTCATTTTATGTTCTTCTTTTTCTTTTTTTATCAGGCGACGATGATCGAAAGGAATTTTCTATTTAAACAATAAGGAAAAAATAAAACGCGTGCTTTAAAAAACCTCCTGCAAATACATCGGAAACTTTCTAACATTTTCGAGATATTCCTATCTAACCCTAAACTATATTTTTTAACACCACGACGTCAGATGGCGTAATAGAAATGGATTTTTACATTCAAGTAGCACCTAATCCCAACCCATCTGTTAATAGATACGATGAGAATCTATGATGTAACCACATGTGCAACTACTAGACCAAAGTAGTTCCACTCGATAGAAACTTACCCCGCTAAGCTATGCATCGTTGGGTAATAGCTGGAGTAAGCTACGCATCGATGGGCATTCAATGGAGTTTTCTTGTTTACAACTATCTTTTATAGAGGGACAGGTTAGAAAATTAAATAATGTCCAAGAATTACTGGGGAAATCATCGCACAAACCCATACCTAAAACTAAATAAACATGGATCAATTACTAATCGTCACCAAAAAAGGTGTACATTTCAATAAGGGTCTATATTGCTTCCCATGTCTCCTACACGTCTTCTACCTAATCATATTTAATTAAAAAGCTTTTAATGACGTCACTAAAGTTATTTTCTGTTGTTTTTTTTTTGCCGTATATTTCTAAAACGTAATATTTAATTACATGCGACTTTGTACAAGAGTTTGGTTATTAATCTTCACATTTCACTAAAATTTGAACGAAATCGGTACAACTGATTTTAAGAAATTACGTATTTCATAACAGCCCCACGGCTCGAATTTTTTGTTTACTCACTAACTAGAATGTTTCGGGAGATAGCAACCAATACGTTTATTTTGGGTCCTTAGAGGATACACTTGAGCAAAATTTGATCAAAAACGTTAGAGCCTATTTTGAGAATATCGTAACTATTCTAATGGGCAGCTACATTCAAATTTAACGATATAAAAATAATAATAAACGTCTCGGGATGTGGGTGAAATGGATTTTACCCACATAACAAAATGTATTAAATCTATACACACGTTTGTGTTACACAGACGACAGACGTCTTTCCAAAAATCAAATTTTTAGGCTCAAGGGACCTCAAAAAGTAGATTCCGCAAGAAACTCGACAATGATATTTGACCCATCATATACACAATAGAATTTCAAAATAAAAGATTTGATGAATCCGAATGAAAGAAAACGAATAAACAAATACATTATTTGAAACAATATGTAATTTTAATGTCGTCATCATTGTCAATTGTAACATATTTATAAACTTTCGTGACACTGAACACAAAGAGGTAATGTAAAATATCCATTTTTTAAATTTTATCAGTGTACTTAATTTTTTTTGGGGATAACTTATTCATAATGTGTCTTTTCAACATAAAAAGAGTAAATCAAAAGCACAATTATTGTTTAAAATACTGTTTTACTTTAGTACTTTATTTGGTAATCGTCAAAAATGTCGAACTCCGTTTTATAGCCTCAGGAAACTAAAAGGCCAGAGACACTGACACGAGCGAAGCCAGTGTAGACATTTTAATATCTACAAGACCTAGCCGACGAAAGTAATAAGGTTAAGAAAACATGTGTAACAACTGTTTTAGACAAACTTACGACAATATCCTTGATCTTCAATTTAACATTTTCTATTAGACCCAAGAAACCAAACTTTGGGAATTGCATTTTAAAAAAAGATTTAAGATCTGGTGGTATTACAATGTATGATTGCTGTTATCAAATTGTTTACATTGACCTAGAATACGATACATTTTGTTAGACAAACGGGATTTATACTTTTGTACAATAGGAGTATGGTGAAGTTGATTGGGTTCGCCGTGATTTCCCAAAGCTCTGAGGGTTGTCCTTTATAATTAGAGTTTATACTTCCTGTCAAAACGAATTTGTTACATCTTGTTGAACTTGGAACGAGCCAAAAAATAAAACAAAACATACGCTTAGTCTGTGTGAGGGGGGAATTGTATTGATTTTAAATAGGTTCTTAGCTTTATTTTAAAGTTGCACAAAAATTTTTGCTCCTCTTTGGAGGGATAAGCATGTTTTGGTATTAACAATTGCAGTTAAAAAATGGTACGGTTTTTAGTTGTTGTTTTAAAATATCTCCGTTTTTATAGTTTCTATTAAAGAAATAGTTTGCCATCATCATAGAGAGTTGAATTAGACGCATAATTGAAATCTGAAAATTTGTTGTCTAATTTAGTGCCGTGTGTTATAAGGCGAAATGTGAACAACAAACTAATTAAAATGGCCCCAATTTTGACAGTTTCAAATCTATTTTTCTGAATTTCAATAGGGTTCTACATGAGCACACTGTAATACTCTATACCTAATTTTATGTACTTATATTAATTTTAGAGGCCGCTATCGTGTTTACGTACAGACGATAACGATGACTGAAGGACGGCATGTCTTAAATCATCGTTTTTAAGATTTCCTGAGACTATGAAACGTTAAGATCAGTCAAAAAAACAAAAAAATGTAGAAATTTTCGACGATTGCCAAACTTACCTTGTACTGAGTAAGTATAATGAGGAAAGTATCGGAAAACGAGCTTTACTGTAAACTTTTGTTTTGATATCAGCGTATTTCTATACATTTATATAGGATCATCATACAGCTTCACAAGCAACCATCCCATCATTCCCCAGTAAAAATCAGTCCCTATTCAAGTTGTCACATTTATTTGTTTATAATACTAATAAAAAAACCGCAGCAAAAGTTGCCATGTGGCGAGTACGATGTACACCAGTGGGTGTTGGGGTGTGAATGTCACAGCCATCATTCGAACAATAGTCACACTTGTATTGTAACAAGTGCCACTCGTATTGTCCCATCCAGTCTATGAAAGAGTGCTTATTATTATTCTTTATAATAGAGGGAAAAGTTAGTTACTGGACACTAAAAATAGGTTTAATGTTTGTCGAACAAACTTCATTTTTTGTATCCGAGTCCACGGATTTGTCTTTGTAAACATAACCTCAAAGTGAAATCAGCTGTTAAGTAAAATCATATGGACGTTTAGGTGTTGGGGTTAATAATGTATGGTATGAAGACACTTTAGGTCAGAATTCTTATGTATTTGTTGGTAAGTGCTAGTTGTGGCAATGGAAGCCAAAAGTTTACATTTAAAGGAAAGCTCTAGTTTTGGAATTATTATTAATTTTCCAATACGGTGAAAGTAGTGACATCAGGTTTTTGGATGACTCTTACTGGAAGAAGTCAAGACGGTAAGTATCTTGGACGGACCATTTAGATAATTTGTGTCATAAAATTAATTCAGAATTGTTTTTACTTAGAAATTTGATCAATTACTAACACCCGCGTGTTGAAATTTGGGTATTACGGTGTAATAAATTCTCATTTAAATTACTTATGATATTACTTTATGGCACAATTCTAACATAAGTATTTTAAAGGTTTTTTGCCTTAAAAAAACACAAAAACAATAAACATTAATTTTAAAATTAAAACATAGAGTCGTACAGGGGTGTTTTTAAGAAGAAGAAAGAGTGAAAATCCTATCATTCCCAAACACATATTATTCTAGAAGTAAGAGTAACACAGCTCAGAATAAATAATGATTTTCAGTCGTAATAGTGGAGACTTATCTAAACCCCGTGAAGGCCGAAGTCAAAGAAAGTAGTGATATACACAATAAGCGAGGTTCAGAAAACTTACAAGTAACCAACTTTTGTCCTTTTATTTAGAGAATCTGCTTCTATTAAATTATATGAAAGGGTTGAGTAAGTACCGTGATGACGACAATCAACTTGTTTTTTTGATTGCTTACATTTTTATTAAAGAAAAATTATAACTTCTGTTTTAAAAGTTATTTCATTAATGATGGGTTGTTATACTAGCCTATGGTTCAATCGGAGATTTGGCATCATTTGTGCACATACACGACGTTTCCATTATAAGAATTCCGATAAAGTTTTAATATTGTAGAAAATTGAATAGATTAATTTCGCTCAACAGCTTAGTCGCGAGAAAAGCTGTAGAAACTTCTACAAATATAGAAGTTGTGTCTAAAATATATATTACTATTTTTTTGTGAATTTTTGAAAAAAAATGATCAATTTACCTTTTTTCATATTTTTTTTTTTTAATTTTGAAAATGTAACAAATTTTTTTCTTCTAAATATATTCACAAATATTACACAAAACTTTTGTATATCTTAGAAAAAAGTGGTAAGCTATTGATTTTGGATGATACAGGTTTTTCTGAAAAATGATAACTTCATTTTTTGACATTTAACATAGGTACTTACTCCAAAACCGTTTCAAATTTTTTTTTATTACATAGATGAATTCTATCCATCTTTCTGAGAAAAATTATGTCTTCTAAGTTAGGTTTTGTATAAAAATAATATTTTTTATTAATTTTCAAACAAACAAAGTGAATTTAGTGCGCGTGTTCTAAGGTTAATAAAGCAGAGAGCTACGACCACTGTATGAGTTTAACAGGGAAAGTACTGTTATTGTTCCTTTAACTTTTACCTTTTGTAACACTTTTATGGTATGTCGAGGTTAATACAATTCAATTATACGTATATAGAGGTCAATAATTTATTTGTTGACAATAATCACCGAGTGGGCCAAGTGGTCTTCTCTCCTGTCCTTATAAAGAGAACTCAGAATCACATAACATCATTTTGTTTCCGCGAGATTATGAAAAGTTCACTGACACTACCTATACAAGTTATTTACTATCAATTTGGACTCAAAAGAAATAATAAATAAAATTAAGGTATATTTCGGCTCCTGCCTTAGTCAAACAAAAAGAGGCTATAGATATTTGACAGAAATAATAAAATAACGGTGGAAAAACATCGCACGAATTTGCTCACTCAACCCCTTCCCAAAACTATTTAAAAACCAACCAAAACTAATCGTCATAAAAATTTCAGTTGGGTAGTTGCTACAAACGCGTCCTTGGCGAAGGCCTAAATGGTATTTGATTAAAATCGGGGGATTTTAATTTTTTGAACAAGTTATATCTGAACCTTTATTGATATTTTGTTGCGATTTTGCTCACGGATTTGGATAATTAATTAATCTACAAAATTCTGTAACTTTGAACTAAATCGGTTGAGTCTATTTACAGAAACTAAGTCTTTCATATCAAGCCTTTGGAGGTTTTGTTTGTTTTCTGATAACACACGAACCAGCATTTTTGTAAAGATGGCGATCGATACGTTTTGTTTTGGGTCCTTAGATGCTACACTTAAGGAAAATTTGATTAAAAGCGATAGAGGTGATTTTGAGAAAATCGTAATTTTATGGTTTTTTTTTACGGCAGCTATCCCCAAATTTTAAGTAGGCTATATACATTAAAAAAATCCTCAGATTTGAATAAAATACGCTCACATTCTAAATAAGATTAAAACCGGTCCAGACGTTTCCACGTGACAACAGAGGTTAACAAATGGGATATATTCGCAAAAAAGATAATATACATTTTTTTGACTCATCTAACTTGGCGATCTAACTAAAAGTTATCCAAAAGAAATTTGCGTCGTATCATGCCTGCGTATCAATTGCGTGTATTTGTTTTTCTACGCCACATATTTATGAGCACACCTTGCACACGCACAAAACCCTAGCTCGCTCTAGTGAACAATTGCCTAACTAACTGTATACAGCACAACCTTTACAACTTCAAACTTAGGTGGTCGCATTCTTACATGAACACACTATAGTTTCCACTATTAATCTACTGTCCCTCAGTGAAGAACACTCGCGGTAGTTGTCGGGAGGAAGTGGTGATTACATGTCTTAGTATCAGTCATTTTATGATTTCTGAAGGAACATGGGAATCCTCCGCAATGCCGATTCTGTCAAGTCGTTTTATAATTGACTTTATTGTTCTTTGTAGGACTGTTCTTCCCAATTCTATTCAGGCGATGTTGGGGGATGTTGCTGAACTCTTTGATCGGGTATTGCTCTGATTGCATCGAATGAATTAATTTAAAACAATTTTTGATTTCATTGTCGCAGAGCCACTTACAGCCTTATTATGTTATTGTCTAATAATCAAAATTTACCATTTTATATATTGTTATTGTTGTTATTTTTGTAAAATTTGCAGTTAAGTTTTTATAATATCAAGCATGATGTGTAGTATGTGTTCATTGAACGATAGGTTTTTTAACCAAATCGCTTAATAGTTATGTGCGAATCCCTCAGAGGCTCACTTAAGGTGTGGAAATTCTGAGATCCTAAGCTGAATCTACACCTGACCTCATGTAATCTTGGGTTGGATCTCTTTCTTTTATCTTTCTTGACCAACTCTTGTTCTCTTCCGACTTTGACGCTATTCGAGTTCTAAATGGTCTTTATGTTATGCTCTTTCCCCCTTTTTTAAAAGGCAATGATGAGCGAGAGATTTTCCGACTTTATATTATGGCTAAAATAGTTAGGTTATACGTCTCCCTCGCTTCAGATCAGACTTGTGAAGTGACCTACATTTTCCATGAGTTATGCTACTTTATGTCTTTATTAGTCTAATAAGTTACAACGCAAAAGAAATGTAAATAAAGTAAAAAACCTCCAAATGAACCTTTGTGGAGTGTCACTGAGTTGCCTTTGCAGGTGGAGTGTCACAGAGTTTAGGCAAAATCGTTTAATAGACACTTATTTGTTCCATTGATTATTCACTGTATATATTTTCGGTACAATTTTCCTAATTATATTTCGGTCTAAATTCCAAATTTATACGATTCCTTTCATTTGATGTCCACGTTTCTGATCCAATTATTATAATAATTACGATCTCTTACTTACAGTGAGTACGGGCATAGCAATTCTGAGGGATCTACACCTTTCCTCGTGTAGTCTTGGGTTAGATCCCTCTCTTGTCGGCCTTGACGCTAGCTAGATGTGTCTGTATACGAAGTGTAATATCAGTTCTCAGTATAAGGATAGTTTAACAATACTTCTATCTCCATTGTTAAACTAATCTTACATTTTATGGCCTCACATGTCCCCTTGTCGTTGTTGTCTGTACAAGCACGCTAACAGGCTACACACAAATTTGACATTTTGTATAGAAGAGTACAGTGAAGGTGTGATAATGGAGAGGGTTTTCGCCTTTTAACCACACAAAAAAGAGACTATTGTATGCTCATGTAGAACCCTATTGTAATTCAGAAATTTTTTATTTAAATGTCACATGTAATGACGAAACATAACACTGCTATGCTGTAGTGTATCGTTGTCTACACTCTAAATCCTTTACAATGATCCTAATCAAGACAGTTAGACCACTTAACTACACTCTGTTCAATGAAGTATGCACTTTGTCCAAGCCCTTTGTCATTTCTGCACGGTCCACTTCATTTTGTCAGCTCTTTACAGAAAAGACATATCCATAGCAAAATGTTGACATCTCATGTCCAAAGTTTGTCTAAACTTTTAGATTTAGAAGTATCTATGTACACGACAATGCTGTTTTGGTGCTTCTTATTACCATATTTTAAAAAATTCACGAAAAATAGATATTTTTATTCAAAACATAAATTGTTAACAAAATGTATATGTATATATCATTGTTTAGAGGAAAATAAATAAAATTCCTTTGTGAAATGAGAAAATTTTAGTAAAATATTTTGAAGTCGATAGCATATATCAAGAATCAAAAATATATCTGTTCGTGTATACATATTTTTTTCCAAGATATGCGAAAAATTTAGAATATGGTTGTGAAAAGAAATGTATAATTAAATATAATTATACAAAATACAGACTTTCTTGAATTTAATACAAATTAACAACAACAAAAAAAGGCGTAATTAAAAAAATACTTAACACAAATTGTTGTATATCATTTTTTAAGATGAGGATCTGTTGAATTTTTTTGTTAATAGTAAATTTGTTTAAAGTCAATTAATTTGGAGTGAACGTCAAGTATAATATATACATAAATAAAAAGTTCTAAACGCCTTTTTCTAAAAGTAATAAAAAATGAATGTTTTTAGCAAAACCAATATTAACATGTATTACCATACATTTTGCCTGTTAACTAAAATAAATGGTGCAAAAACATTGCACAAACATTGTCACACCTATCCTTAAAACCAAATAAAAAGAACTAAAACTAACGTTTGAAAAAACTTCAGTTCGGTAATTTTCAATCAAAGTGTTAGACGCTGTTTAACAATTTTTTTTTGTATATTTAATTAAAGGCCTAAACTTGATTCTCTTATATCATAAAACGTTCGTAACGTAAATTGTATTGATTAAAGTTGAGCTTTTAATGAAGGACGCCAAGATTCATTTTGGGGTTATGACAATTATCCTGTATAGTAAACATATTTCACTACGTTTGGTTCATTAATCTTTACATTTAAATATAATTTGAACGAAAGCAGTAGAATCGCTTTTGAGAAATTACGTATATTATAACAGCTTCATGGCCGATTTGTTGGGTTTCTTATTGATAACTTACAAAACGGAATTTTTGGAGAAATGGCAATTAATACGTTTTGGTACGCTTGATCAAAAGTTGATCATAATTGTTACAGCCGATTTTAATAAATTTATAATTTTATTTCTAATGGAAGCTACCCACAAATAATGAATAATTGAAAAAATAAATAATTGAAAACTTATCGAGATATGACCAAAATTTAGCTCATATACTAAATTTGATTAAAGTCGGTCCAAGGTTTGGGCTTGTAGACCACTGCACGAACGACTCCAGGCACTTGATATTGAGGGAGGCATTTTAATGTAATTATCAATTTTTGACACATCACAAACGTCTCTTTATTTTACGTATTTGTCAGAAAGTAAAAAATGATTATCTTGAGATGAGTGAGAATTTGTAAACATATTGAGATGGACGATAATAATGTCTTCATTTGTGTAATCTTCTTATTTGGAGAAGTTGACCCTCCGATTATAGAAGATAATATTGATTTATATAATAAGTAATCAGTGACTTTTTGATTGACATTTGTACAACGGGCTGATGCAACTGCAAGATGACATTAAAAACTTCCGTTACTAATTAATTACGTCGAGTTTTTTTTAACTTCCTTTCATTTTGAACTCGTCTCTGCTCATCCATCTGCACGCCAGCCTGTCCATCAAAAACTTTTCAACAAAAACACTTCTCCAATTTTACCAAATGTGTTTCTACTTTACACATTTGTTTATAACATGGAGCTGACAATCATTTAATTGCTCACACTTTGTGCACATTACTACAGGGATAATAACAGATTAGAGCAAGAAAAACGCTTGCAAGTATTGAAGAATTTACTTCTGTGAAAATGACTTTTAACTTAAGACACATTTATAATTCTTTGTACCCTAAGGGGCTCACTATAGCGACTAGGGGTATGGCGATTTCGAGAGATCATTGTTGGATCAACGCCTTTTTATTATGTAGCCTTTTTTATGCCTCTCTTTTATCTTTCCTATCAGGTCTCTCTTGACCAACTCTTGTTCTGTTCCTACCCAGACACTGTTGGAATGTTCGAGAGGCTAGGACATTAAAAAAACTTTTATAAGGCGACGCGGATCCAATTTAATTCTTAAGAATCAAAAAATCATGAAGATATTCGCTGCAAACTAAGAATATAAAGAATTGTTTTCCCTAATGTATGTTAAAGAAAATTGTGGTAAGTATTTTGGAAAATATAGCAATGAAATCTGTCCGCTTACGGATTCGTTTTGGTTTTCCTTTATCTTACGGTTATTTCTTTTACTTACGGTTAATGACATTCGTTGAGTTATAAGTCTACACATTTTCCCAAATGTAATCAAAACTATTTTAGTCAATTGAAACTTTTTAGGATTTCCAGATATGAATAACGGCGCCCATGATTCATTTTTCCATTTTATCTTGAAATCACCAAGAGTTAGAAATATTTTAATCTAACTGGGGAATTGCTTCGTAATAAAATGTAGACCAAATTAGAAAAAAAATGACAGCAAAATTTTTCATTCTTATAAATAATAAATTCTGTTTAAATTTTAAAAAAACAAAAATTACTCGAAAAGGATTTTCTCAGATAATTGGCCAAAAACAAGAAATTTCAATCTTATTATATCGAAAAGTCTTTTTTTTTAGAATTAGCTCTTAAAAAATAAACCGAAATATGTAAAAGAGAGATGTTAAAACATTGTAAAACAAAAACAAAAAAATAGGAAAATTCAGGAATGTGTATAATCAAAATGTAACACTTTATTTACTTTATAACTTTTCAAAAGAAATGGATATTTTCTTCGAAAAACCCCTATAAAAATAAATGGTTAAGACTAAGAGAGAAAACTAATATATATATTTTTTTTATCTGGAAAAAATTATACATGTAGATTTTGAATCAAGATAACATTTTTTGTCTCCTGAAAATTATTTTACAAAAAGAAAAAATATTTTCCGACTTTCTTTTTAACTGAAAAAAGAGAATCGTGATTTTTATGCATAATATAACACGTTGAACAAATGTATATTTTTAATGTATTTCTATTAAAATTTAATTTATCTTGTTTAAACACAATTTGCGTGGTAAGTAAAATTATGTTTACATTTATATGACAACCCCTTCCCTTTTTTCGAATCGCCATATATTGAAAAATACGCAGATTTTTTAAGCGGTGGATTATTTATTTTTAGACAAATTATCTAAAAATCAAGTTGATGGGAGTCATCATGATACTTACCCAGCTCTATCATACAATGTAATAAATACCAGAATCTCAAAAGTTATTCTCTTAGGTTTTGAATTTTATTAGTAGATCCTGTATAAGTAGAATAAGGTAAACGTTGGTTTAAAACCATTGTTACACAGTTTAATTGTAAATTATTAGTTTCTTGATATCGGCTAGACACTAACGGGTAGCATATATTAAACATTCTACACTCGTTTTCCTTGTGAAGGTTTCAGCCCTGGTGGGCCGAAGCTGTACGCAGTGAATCGGCGCTGCCGAATCTCGTACCTTTATGAATATCACTTTTTTTATTAAATGTTAGAATTCTAAATTACATTTTTGACAGTAACTTCTTAATTTGTCGTGTTAGAGAGGTAGCATTATATGCAGAAATGAAATCTTTAATTATTTATCTAATTTAGCGTGTTGATTTTTAAATTCTTATAATAAACTTCATTCAATTTGCTAGCATTTTTTTTTTTGTTCTTACTTTTTTCAATGAATTTCAAATTATCGTAGTAGCCCCTTAAAACAATCATATGTATATAATATATAATAACTTAACTTAATTCATGTGATTCGTTCTCCTCTAATAAATATTACTCAAAGGAATAAATATTGAATCTCCATGTTTAAATATAATAAATACTTAACCAAATAAATACTTTTTACCAATCCGCAGTGTCGCCAGTAAAAGTCAGGGTACAAAAACGCCAGTTTGTTTACCTATATTATACGAATTAGTAATATTAATAGTGAGTAATTAATGGTAGGGGGGGGGGGTTCACACCTTCAACAAAAAATTTTAAGTTTTATTTTTCTGAATTTCAAAAGGGTTCTGTATGAGCACCCTCATACCAAATTTCATATTCCTATCTTAATTTTTGTGGTCTGTTAATTTATTAACAGTTTATTGTTTATAACAATGATAACATGGGAAGGTAGAAATATATTTGATTTTGTGTAAAGAATATTAAAACTGATTCCTCCGGCTAGATTGTTATTTCATCCACTCCTGAAGTTTTCCTAACTTGGCTGAACTATTTTTCCTTGCACAACAACTCCTTGTGTTCTTAGCAATAATCGTGTTTAGACTGGAAAAGTAAGTTGTTGAAGAAAGACAAAAGGGAGATGTGCTACTATAGTGTCCCATATGGGATACATCTGTCAAAATGAGGTTACGGTAACAGCTGTTTCCCCTTCACGCCCACCAGCAGCAACAAGTAGAAGCGGTTGTACACTAATTGACTTCAGATTCTTAAAAAATGTGACGTAATTTTAACCTTTAATATTATAAATTAAACCGTTCTTTGTGAGAAAAAAACTTGCATACAACACGAAATAAAAAATTGGTTAGAGAAATAAGTAGATGATCGCCATGATGGTACTTACCCAGCCCTATCATGCAATGTAGGCCTAATACAAAGCAGATCTTCTAAATGTATCTCAAAAATTTGGCTTCTTAGGTAGTGATGGGTTATCCGAATAGAAAAGTATTCATATATTCGAATTGAAAGAAAAGTATTCGAATACTTTCTAATGAATACTTTTTTCTGTCTAGCTGTTACGCTCCTACAACTTATACAGATACGGAATTAATTTCTATTCGTAGCAGTACTCACGAATACTTTATCTAAATAGTGAATAGTGAATACTTTTACCACTGCGTTATTAACTATTCGATAGAGAGTTAAGTAGTTTTAGGTTATTTGAATATTTGAACACTATTCTTTCATCATTTCGTTTATATTTAAAAGAAGAACACTTTCATATTACTGTACTATAGTACCCTACTAGCAAAACTCGTGTGCCGATGGAGGCTAGGTAGCCACGCAGACCGCACACACACAAGCGCAGTGCATTACGATCGGCGGCATTTCCGCCCCGTTAAGTTCTCTACTACTTGACCAATCAAAATATAATTTTGTTTATTTGTAATTTTCTTTTGACTTTTTTAGTATTTTTGAACTTTATAGATTATAACAAGAAAAATGATACCAAACAACGTATATTTACTATAAATTGTACCTTGTTTGGTATCATATTTCACATTCCACGTAATCCAATAATATATCAATCCACAAGCTTTTCAGGTTTACAAAAAAACAAACTTGTAATGTAATCGCATTATAATTTATTATTCAAATATACTCAAATATTATTTAAATAATATATACACTCAAATTATATTTACAAGTATAATTTACAAATAATATTCACATCATTTATAATAAAATACATTACTAAAACCAGACTGTCATAAAATAAATGTTTCAGACTACAGAGGAGGTTATAAGGACGTGTTACGCTATTTTGAAAGATTAAATGAACAGTATAAATTAAAATTAGTCAACAGAAATTAAGGATAAACTACATCAAAAATCTCCGATATTAGCCAGTACTGTACTTTGTTAACTATCATTGTATTGTGATCTAAGGTCTACTAGAGTAAATATTCATACTATGATTGGTATCATTGTTCATGAAATGTTATGTAGAATCTGTATACATGATTAATTTTTAAAATAAATTTAAGTATAACAAAATTAATGTTCGATAGACTGAAGTACACTAGGTGACTCATAGGGTTGGAAGGAAGGACGGTCCAAATCCCTTGCGCGCAGAGTGTGAGGGTGCGTGCGTGCGTGCGAGGGGACTTGACCTGGCCTCCATCGGTGCTCCCGCTTTGCTATTACAGTACTATAATATTAATATAATTCAGTCACTTAAAACTTTTGTATTAAAATTGTTCTTTGTTGTAGCGACAACATTCCTGATCTATTATTAAAGAAATATATAATAAAAAAATATATTATGTTAATTGCACAAGCACAAAAAAGGGGGGGAAAACCTAATGTAAAATGGATATTTATTCATAATCACTAATTTTTCATTTAAAACTTGGAGTTCTTAATCAAATTATAAAATATATTAAAATTTTCAAAATGACTAAATAAATTGGCGCCTTTATTTATTCTGATATTGTCTTATTGTACAGAAAACATTTCGAATAGTTTTAAATGAATACTTATTTGAATAGTTGATTTCCTATTCGAATACTTATTCGAATCCTAAGAAGTATTTGATAGTCCCAACACTATTATTAGGCCTTTTAGGGAATTTTAAATCAGCCTATGGTAGATGAAATCGTTTTTACACCGTAGGGTAAGTTTGTTAAACAGTTGCACATTTTTTGATACTCGTAATTGTGTCACTAATTTCTTCACGTTGGCTACGCTCTAACGACTCACGTAGGTGTATATATTATAAAATATCCACTTGCTCCGCTCCTGTATCGGGTCTACCGGATTTCGTAACTGATATCATATTTTCTAGGACGGCTAGTGTTCGAAATTAAGTTCTTTTTATAAAAAATAACTTCCCTGTTTGTCATCGTAGAGAAATGGGGTTGGTTTCATTACATGCAGAATAATTAAGTCCACATATTTTTATCTAAATTATTGTGTTGGACAAAATATAAAACAAACAAAAAATATAAACAAAAAAAGTTTAAAATGGCTCTCATTTTGACATTTTTAAGTAGCGTTTCCTGATTATAAGGTTATATATATATGAGATCACATTGTAGTCCTCTATAAACAATTTCATGTCCATAGCTTACATTTTATGGCCGCTATCGTGTTTACTTACGTACAGATGACATCGAAGACGGACGGACGACATGTCGAAAATCAATTTTTTTGAGGCCATGAATTGTCAAAAACAGAAGTCGAAAATTTTTGAGATTTCCAGATTTACCCTATACTTCGTATACTCTGGGTAAAAAAAGAGAAAAATATTGATTTCTGTTAACCCAAAATGATCATTCACGAAAATATGAATACTGATTTTATTTGAATCATGATACTTTCACTTAAATAAGAAAGTCAAATTACTACACTAATCAATACAGAACCCTCATCGATGGGAACTTCAAACCACTAGGGTCAAATATGAATAAGACAGCGCCACATAAATTACATTTTGATTACCATGGTGTTTAGTTTGGTCTAAAACCGCATTCCGATCAGACCTTTCTCACAATACTTAGTCTAGGTCGTGCTAGAAACATTCTGTTGTAGTACACACACGTCTTTGTAATTTCAGGTTTTTATTTAAGGGTGCACAATACCAATCGATGCGACTGTCTGAAATCTTATCACTGCACATTTTCAGTAGTGAATGAAATGAAAATCTAATTAGAGAAAACGATTCTAATAAAGTCTAGATAAAACAAAAAACAAGTTGATAAGTTTATCATGGTACCTACCAAATCCAATACACGATGTAATATAAGAGAACTCTCTAATGTACACCTTCGAGGCCCACTAGAACCTAGATACTGACACTTAGGACCTTACCCTAGTGATATACACAATTACGAGGTCAGAAAATCAAACAATTTAACGTTTTCTACAAGACACAAGAAACCAACTTTTGGCAATTACATTTAGAAGAATCTGCTTTTATTATATTGTATGATCTGACTGGGTAACTACTATAATGACTTCCATGTTCGTAAGAGAGTTTGCCATATTTGTTTACTATCTATTTAGACTGAAATCTGGACAAATGATGGTGTGAGAATGTTTTATTTTATTTGATTTAATTTATAGGGATGAAAACCTAGCCTCACCCTTCTCCTGCAGACGGATCTGAGGTTGATAGTCCTCTTGAGTTAAGCCGGCTACTTCAGACACCGCTTCTCATTATCTGCTTATAAAACTTGTTACAATCCTACCTGCCTTATTAAAGCTGTAATATATACACACTATACTCGATTGACGTTTAGTTGGTGGTGTGTAAATCAAATAGAATTTCCAGAAATACCGAATACACTACAATGCACGTACTTCCTTACTCACAACCCCCAAACCAAAAATGTCTGTTCTGTTAAATCAAAAATTGAACATTAACTATGAACAAAGTTTTTGAAAAAAAAAATGTATTTAAATAAGCCCTACGATTGTGCCATACACGTCTTAACAGTAAATTTAATTTGTTGAAATCGCGGTTATACGCAAAATTTGATCAAAATAATTTGATAGCGCGTCTTGAGAAAATCGAAATTTTGTGTTATTTCACAGACATGGTCAATTTTTAATCATCAAAATTGGAGCGAAACTCTAGAGATATGATAAAAATGCTTACATAACAGATACAATAATACACAAACGGATAAATCGGCAAAAAACTGAACATATACATTTTTTGACTAATCACATAACATTCTCTGTATTACGCATTTTGTAAGAAAGAAAAATCACATTTCCTTATATTCTTTCGTAACTCATTTTAAGAGCGGAAAATATAATTTAAAGGAAACATTTTCTTCAATAAATACTTCTAATTATTTAAGTTATTCATGTGATCCATTGTCGCAAATATAAAATCTGACCCCCCCCCTCCACATTTTCAGAGGCTCACTGATACATGTAGTTGACTAAGGGTTTGGCAATTCCTAGAAATCCTAGCTGGACCCACACCTTTCTTCATGTAATCTTGTAATAGATCCCTCACTTTCATCTTTCCTGTTGACTAACTCCTATTCTCTTCCGACCCTGACACTACAGGAGTAGAAGTCTTCATTTTATGCTCTTTCTTCTATTTTATAAGGCGATGATGACTGAATAATTTGATGTCTCTAAAAATAACAAGGAAAAAAACCTACCAACCGTCAGAAATTTTATTTTCCAATCGAATAGAAAGTTCTTTGAGATAGAAGTTAGAAGTTAATAAATTTAATTTAGATACATTCAACCACATTCTATTGATAGCGCGTCAGTTATGTATCGATTCGAGTTTTTCAAAGAGTTCTTTAATGTTTGGTAAATTGTAACGTCATCGGCAAACCGCCTATCTCCCCCATGACAATAAATAATTAATAATAATTCGAAATTTGCCCCTAACCACAATCACTAGAAACTTAATAAAACACAATTATCTGATTAATTGATCTTTATTAATTATTTCCACTTAATGACCTGATGTACATTAGGCCTTGCACTCAGGTTATTATAGTTTTAGGTTTAATTTTACTTCATTAGTAGATATGTAAGTTTAGATTTAGTTTATAAGCAAGACTCTCCGATGATGATAACCATGTTATCGAAATGTACAACAGGGCATTAAGTGGAAATAATTAATAAAGAACAATTAATCAGATAATTGTGTTTTATTAAGTTTCTAGTGATTGTGGTTAGGGGAAAATTTCGAATTATTATTGTGAATTTCACCACAGTGCTCAACAAGATTGTATAATAAATAATTAATTAAAATAAGAAATAAAATCGCCGTCAGGGCAGAGCTATATTATTTATTTACTTAGAATGTAAAACCACCAAAGAAATTAGTAACACCTTTGTGTTTTAATAACTACAACATGAATTCTTGCTTACCTATAGATTTCCTTAATTTAAGTCCTGTACTTAATATTCCTTACCTAGAACAAAAGAAATTGAATAAAGTATTAGTAAAAAATAAAAACATGTAACAACAGATGTAAAATGATTAATTATTCAATGATTATATTACTACATACAATACATGATAGCACTATTGTTTCTTGCCCAATAGTTTATCATTCACCCACACACAAACGTTGAATAAAGCTCAAAATTAGGGAGGACGCTGCTTGTAAGAGAAAAATGATAGATTTTCGTTTTCTCTCAATTTCATTAATGTAACTACTAAGAAAGCAAACAAAAAGTTCTGATTATCATTTCTCCGAAAATTCCGATTTCAATAATAGCTTAAAAGAGGGAAATGAATTATAGGCGCAGTAATGGGCGTTTGTTCAAGTGGGTTCAATCAAATGTTGGGAAGTGTATGATTTATAACCCAAACCAACTAAAACAAAATCAACCCAACGGGGCGGCGGTCAGAGTACCAAATATATAATCCACGTATTTTTTCACTTTCGGTTTAACACATTGATTTGAGTTATAAATGATCACATTTAACTAAAATTTAATGATATCGTTTTAATTGGGCTGAAGATCGTCAAAGAAGGAAGAGAAAGGGAGAAAAGAGAATCGTTATTTTTTATTTTTGAATTAATGATCTGAATTTTGTTTTTACCTCTAATGTTGTCACTTTTCCAGGGTTACCAAAATATTTTAATAAAATGGAACCTTAGTTGTTCGGAGAAACTCTTGAAAAATAATATTCGCCAAGTAAACATTACAGTGCAGTGACCGGCTTAAAACGGGCATGGTGGACCGGGTTCCCATATAATATTGTCTTTATAAAGTTACTTCTTGGAGGTGTATAAAGAACCAATGCTTCACGACAAGAATGACTTTGGCTCGGTCAGGTTCTACACCTCCCCCCCCACTTACCCAACAAGGAATTCCACAGGTTTTCAGTACTAAATAATTCCTTACCGAGTTTGACCCAAATACTTTCTGAGGGAATGTTCAGGAATACTTTTCACGATATATGACGCTCACTAACATACAAACACTCAGCTGTTACGGACGCGAAATTCTTATGAAGTTATGTTTTTGGTATCAGGTTATTTGCCAATGTACAAGATGACCTAACTTCGGAAAGTGATACAGGACATCAAACTTAAGAAAAGAGTTCTATAAACATATGTCAGAAAGCGCTCGTTATCAGTTTATCGGTCATTTTGTGTTTTTTCTACAAATATTGATAACTTAAAAATTAATAAAATTTTAAAACTAATTTTGGTATACATATTTTTTGTCCTACGTCTTACCAGTATACTAAGAATCAAAATTTTATCTTAGACATTTTCATAATGACGGCCGCTTGAAATTTTTAATATTAAATATCTCTAAAACTTACAACTTTACAAAAATGTTAACGACTGCCATTTTGAAAATGTATAACATAAAGTTTTGATTACTGGTATGCTGTTAAAAGACTCATACAAAATGTGGTAAGTTTGTCTCGAAAAGTTATCATTATTTTTCGAAAAACACAAAACGGGTGACATAACGTAAACGGAGCTTATTCGGACATTATAAGAACTTTTATCTTAATTTTGATCACCAGAATCACTTCCCGAAGTTAGGACACGTATTTTTGAAACATCCTGTAGAATTTCGTTTTAATATATGAAGGTCTCCAAGTTGCACAGAGTTATTAAAGGTTCGTGTAGATTCTAGATAAAAGGGAACTAGAAAACTCCTTCAAATGGCAATTGTTTAAAAAATGTTGTCACCTGAGGAGTTCACTTATAGTGGAGTAGGCTTTGTAATTTAGAGATAGCTATCTGGATAAGGTTCCAATCTTTCCTATTAGGTCCCATTAACCAACTCTTGTTCTTTCCCGACCTTGACACTATTAGAGTATTAAAGAACTAGGCGTTTTATTTTATATCCTTTTCAATATTTTTTAAGGAAACGATGACAAGTTGATTGCCTTAAAAACAACAAGAAAAAAATAAGTTGATGGGCACCTCTACTTGCCCAGCCTCATCATACAATATAGTACAAGTAGATTCTCTAAATTTATTCGCCAAAAAATGGGCCTTGTAGAAAATGTTAAATTGTATTGATAGATGAAGGTGTCACATCTAGTAAGGAAGGATAGGTAACTATTTGAAACAATTATAAATTTTCTAAATCTCATTATTGTGTACAATCATTACTTTCTTGGCTAGGCCCTAATGGGTATATATTAAAAATAAACAGAAAAAGTAATTTTCGAGTTCCCGTTCGTCTGTCGTCGTCGTTATCGTCTGTACATATGTAGGATAGCAGCCACAATAAATAAGATAGGGCCATGAAATATGGTGTGGGAGACTTTAATGTGCTTATATTGAAAGTGTCAAGACGGTGGTATTAGCCAATTAGATTAAAATTTGCAGAATTCAATTGAATGGAATGGTAACAATCCCATCTCTCAACTACGACAAATAGTGAAGCTATTACAAAAATGTAATTTCCAACTCTGACCTACCCAAGAAAATGTTATATTGGCGTCAAAATGTAGATATACTCAGTTACGATGTTCAGAACATCTGAATAACAACTATTTTAAAGAATATTGTCCTATATTACATATACTGGGTAAGACCCACTAATCTACTGTTTATATTAAATTGTAGGATCGGGTTGTGTAAGTACCAAGATGGCGCACACTAACTTGTTTCTTAAATGCACGTCCTTGTTTATTCAAAACAATACAATGATTATATCGACACAATGTATTATAAAATGGAACAACACTATTAGGGGTAATATCAAAGTAGTATTTTCATATTCAGTTTCGTTACTTTCGACATGGTTTATATGGCGTCATGCAAGACCAGGGGTGCTCAACCCCACGGAAAATGCAAAATGGTGACGGGTGTATGCGCTCGAGCGTGTCAGCGTCCGCGTCTGCAAGTGTTATGGTGCATGCACGTCTCGTGCATATATTATGTCCCACTATCAAAGTAAAACGAAGCAAGTTATCTCTTCAAATTAATACGAAAATATTAATATTATTTTAACTAATAATCAATTCCCTAATAAGGAGTAGCATTTATGAATAGCATAAATTGTTCCAAGATTACTACCTTAGGCTTTTTGGAGTAAACGTAATACTGTACTTTAACGTTTTAGAAAAGCTGTTATTTTAGATAAATCATCAATGTGAACATTTACTTTCAATATGACACCTTTTTATCATAGAAAATTTACTCCACGCAAAGGGTAGCTTTCATGAATTTGGATTTGTTTGCTAAATAAACAAAGAAGTACATCTTACTTGTTTGTTTAATTTTTCTATGGTTTCATCATTCACAAAATTGTTTACAATCATTTTCATAATTGTCTTCAGATTTATTCGTAAGTAAATTTCAAGTTACTTCAGACATTTCCTGTAACATGTCGTCTGAAATACGAAATCGTTATTATCATCAAACTGTAAATAAACTAAATATAGTATACCTATATAAACATACATACATATACCTGGATTTCCGTCATGCAACTTGTGTTGTAGTTTACACTACGCGTTTCGAGAACAGGTTCTCATCTTCAGGTGTAATGTTCACATGAGTAAACATTACACCTGAAGATGAGAACCTGTTCTCGAAATGCGTAGTGTAAACTACAACACAAGTTGCATGACGGAAATCCAGGTATATGTAGGCCTATATATGTTTATATATGTATACTATATTTAGTTTCATACTATATTGCAACTGGAGACATAAACAATGAATGTAAATAAACATTTGAAAAAAAACTTAAAAACTATCTTGGATAAGGTTATTGCTTCCTACTCGTATTTAAAACAAGTTTTCTATTGTTGTAATCAGCTGATACACAACAAAGTCCAGTGCACGGTAAAGAAGGACTTTCTGACCTATACCCAGACAATAGCTGTTTTCTATGTCGTATGATGGAAATGAATCTATGAAAAATAACTTGGTTTCTTTTATTCGTTTCGATGGGATTAAAATTTACTGAACTTTTAAAGGTGGCCTTGAACCTATACTCATGTCGTGTACACGATTTATACGAGCTTTATTTGTGGTCGATACGTCGTAACAAAAATGTTCAAAATATGTATTTTACAAAATTTACTTGTTTTTATTTTAAAGTCCATACTTTAAATTGACCAATTTTATCATAATATTAAAGTCCATGATAAAAAAAATTGACCAAGTTATGACTGACATAAGAAAATAAAATTAAAAAACATGGGTATAGCTAAAAATAAAAAGTCTATCAATTCATGATTAACAATATTATTTGGAGTTCATGTGATAATCTCAGAGCCCAACAAAAGCCCCTGCATAGATATATTTTAACAGGAATTCGATAAAATTCCATTTAACCTTTTAAAACTTGTTAGGAATAGTCCAATTTGAGTATTTGTTCTCTATACGTAATTAAAAAATCAGATCCGATATTAAACTGTTGTTGTTTGACTAGAAGCTGGTTAAAAAGGACGAGTTGCCACAAAGAAATAAAATACCTTGTGTGTTGCCACTGTACGGTGCCACATTCTTTGCATATTTAAATCACTTAGCTACAGCTTCTAATCAATAGTACAGCAATAAACTTTCCCAGCCAGTGTCTTTCATTCCGAGTTTTTAATTGACTTTATAATTGAGTCAAATTTTAGGGGTCAAACTTTTTAAATCTCCAGGAGTAAATGAAATAAATATCTACCCGGAGGAATCACTTCGTAATAACGTCTAGACAAAAACCCAGAAAATAAATGTCGACGTTGGAATGTTTATTATTGTTATGCTGCTTACATTTCACCTATATTTGATCAATGTCGGTCTATTCGTTTGAGTGTAAAGTCGCTAGATGACTTTTATATCTTGGAATACTTTATAACTTGAAATCGACTCCCCCTCCCCCCCACACATTACTACGTATAAAAACACTAAACGAAATTTGTGTAGTACCATATCGTATCAGCTAGATATAGAATATTCATAGTCTCTGGAATACGACTTCTCAGCCTTGAATGAGTGTATTTTAAAACATTACCTCGGCCACTGCTGATAAATAATTTGTAGTATATTTACCCCAGTTTCAGTTTATTATAGAGGACACCTGGACGCATGCATTGAATGTATTGAAGTACAGTATCCTCAAGGTAGGAATGTGTCTGGGGTGGAGAGGAAAAGAGGGGCCCCCACACTTCGTTTGTTGCGTTTACTTTCAGCGGTACAACCCCAATAAAAAAATATAGTCCATAAATGCTTCTGTGTAAACGCCTTCCATACTTTCGTTTCTTTTATCAGTGTAAATAAGAATAAAAAGTTTACAAAATTAAACTTTTAAGATTTAACTTTTACTTAAACTTTAATTAAATGTAGCTAAGCAGTAATTTGTGTACCTAGTTTTCTTGGAATGAATTGTACCGTCAAGTCACGCTAAGGAAGCAAGTAGAAGGGAGGACACGCCCATTACACCGGACACACTCCTAGTCTGAGGCTACTGTACAGCAACTACCGATTACTCTGAAGGACTTGGGCAAGACCGTATATGTGTTAATTAAAAAAGAAGGATTTTTATTGAATGTGTAGTATCGAGACAACCCTTTTCGAGAGATTTGATTAAAATTCATCACAGTTGGATGTCTACAATTATTGTGTTTCATTCTAAAAAATACTTTGTAAAGGTAAAAAAGAACAAGTTGATGATCGTCATCATGGTACTTACCCAGTCCCATCGTACAATGTGTTACAAGCAGAACAAGTTGTTACAAGTTGGACATTTTTCAGAGCGTTGTAGAACAAGAGTAGAGTAAGTTGTTGGATTGTTTTCTGAAGTAGCCTACATAATTGTGTATATCACTACTTCCTTGACGTCGATTAGACACTAATGAGCCTCTAAATGTATATTAAAGTCTCTACTCGCTTCACTTGTACCAGTATCTCGCCCCATGAAGGCCTCGAAGATGAAGAAGCCTCTACTCGCTTCACCCTGTCTTATCTCTTAATTTGACAAATATCCCTTTTTTTGAGAGCCCAGGGTACGAAATTACATTTTTAACAACAACTACACTATTTTTGGTTTACAGAGTTGGATTTGGCAACATTGCATGCACAATTGTAAACTACACAGTTTTATCTAATTAAGGTCTCATAAGTTGAATAATACACGAGATATAATAAAAAATAATCAAAATGGTTGACGTTATTACATTTTCAATTTGATTTTTCTGAATGTCTTTAGGGTTCTATATATAATTTCTATGAGGCCATGTAACGCGAAGATCAGTAAACATTTTGACGATTATCAAACTTCGCATACTGGGCAAGGAAAACATTGAAAGTGCAATTATTTAGCAAATTTTGTATCCCTGAGAAAGAGTCTAAAAAAACCATTCTTAGAGGCATCTTAAAAATAAACTTCATCGAAAGATCTACAAATTATTATCATTTATAAATTGGGAAACGTATAATATACAATATCTTGAAATGTGAATTAGCAAACGGCTTCAAGATATGATTTTATCAAAATATGAACATATAAATACGTAATAGATAATAAAGATAAAATAACTTTTTTTATTTTTTGTTGTTTAAAAGCGAAAAACTTTCCTTCATCATCGCCTTAAATCCTTTTTGAGATCTCCTGAGTAAATAAACGTAGTTTTTGGAATTGTGTCTGTGTATCTATCGCAGCTCAAGTGTTCTACAGCTCAAGGGCGTCCCAGTTTTAATAAATGTCGTATGTGAATATATTTTGCCCATATCTCGGGACATTTTTTTATAGTTCAAAATTACGATTTTCTCAAAATCAGGTCAAAACTATTTTGATCAAGTGAAACTTTCAAGGACTCAAACAAAACGTAATGGTCCTCAGTTCTCCAAAAACACTTGTTAGTGAGTAAAAACAAACAAAAAAGTTATTGGCCATTGGGTAATAAAATACGTAATTTCTCAAATTCGTTTCTACCGATTTCGTTCAACTTTTATTGAAATGTGAAGATTAATGATCTAAACCTGTGTGCAAAATCGCAAATAAAAGTACATTACGGTTCAGGAATAGTTAAACTAAAATGAACCTTGACCTTCGTTACTAAATACTGAATGTTAATCAGTTTACAATTTACGCTGAGCCAATGACACAAGCAAAGCAAGTTTAGGCTGTTATTTAAATATATAATAAAATTTGTTCTAATACGCCGTCCATGGTTCATTTTCACTTTTTGATTGATAATTACGCAACTGTCATTTTTGGTGACATTTATGTTTGTGTATTTGGTTTTGGAGGTTGAGAGAGTGAGAAGGATTGTGCAATGTTTGCACCATTTATTAACTTAGTTATTAATTAAACTCAATAAACACGGTTAGCGGCAATCTTATTTGAATTGAGCTGGTTTTGTGAGCCTACGTGTTTCAATTTTGAACTAAAGGGTGAGGGTGGGAAGTAGCAGGTAAGTCAAATTTCAAAAGAGACATATGGTAATTACGTAATCACATGACCATTTATCCTATTTGAAATTGTTAACTCACCCCAGCCTCCCCACCCTCTTAAGTTCAAACATGGGCTCAAAGGAGAAATCCAACACTACAAATGAAATTATTTAGCTATCTTAATTAATAACAAATTTAAAGGGGAATGTAAATGACTTTTCAGTTGCCCACTAAACATACTAAGTTTGAATTTCACAAATATTTTTAAAGATTTGATTATAAAGGAGCTGAGCGATGCCGTTTGTATGATATTAGTAATAGCATTTGTGTTGCTAATGATTTATTGTTGTATGACAGAATAACGCAGGAAAAGTGAGTGTTGAAGGTATATATTGTCTCCGGCAGTGAGGTGCAGTCAAGTGAAGCTCTGTGGTAATGAAGATAAAGCACGCGGGTGATCAAATCTCTCGTCCCCTGCTCAGGGTAATTCATTATTCTTTACACTTTCTTAGCTAGGATAGTAGAAGCGTGCATAAAACATGGAGATGTTAAAAACGTTGTTAAAATACGCGAATTTGAATAAATTGTGCACTCAGCCATCCTCAAAACTAAGTATAAACGAATAAAAATTAATCACCACTAGTTTAATAACAAAAAGACACAACCTTTGTACCTTGTTGGATTTTTATCTTTTTATTTTATTAATATCTTTAAACCTCTGTCATTATTCAACACAATTCAACACAGTTTTCAATATTTTTATAGTTGTTTTTGATAGCTTGTAAGCAGGAGCATTGACAACATTAAGTAGACGTTTAATCGAATTCCCTCCTTTATGGACTTTGATTAGGCCTTTGAATGTAGGTGCTTGTGGTTTAATTTTCTGTTGTTTAATTTGTTGAGTTGTAAATAAATTGTTAGGTTTGGATATTTTCCTATTGATAACTCTCGGGTATTCACTTGCAGGATCTCTATTTTACTAGTATGTAGTTATCATACCAGTGGTATGTTTAGTATGATTGGTAGTTGTCAATCAAAAAGTGAAAATGAACCATGGACAGCGTGTTTTAAATACAAGGTCTGAACTCGCTTCGCTTCTCGTCATCAGCGTAAATTGTATTTGATTAAAAATCAAGCTTTTAATGACAACTGTTAAGGTTAATTTTTGTTTTATGTCCTTGGAGGCTACACTTGAGAAAAAGTCGATAAAATCATTAGTCGATTATGAGAAAATCGTAAACTGTGTTTTTTCTAAAGGTATCTAACTCCGAATTATTAATTATTATACTCGTATATGTATATTTTTATATAAAGAAACGTCTACGAGATATGGTCAAAATATGCTAACATACCAAATTTGATTACAATCGGTCCACACGTTTTGGCTGTAGAACACTGCACATACAGTAGGCCTACTACTTTTAGGGACTCAGGAAACCTTACGACGGATCGACCCATCATATACTCTCATACTACGATATGCGGGGAAAGTAAAATGAAAACAGTACAATGTGTATGTATGATAAAACTATATTCTATATTTTCTATTCTCACCAGATATACATCAAACACATGATTTTATATAGGTACAAATCTCTCTATATCTAATTTTTTTTTTCAATTAGTAGTGTTTTCTTGTTTGTGTGGTGGCACCACAGACTAAAAAAAAAAACTTTTTGCATGTTTTAGAGGATGCACATTAAGAGGATCTGCTTGTATATATTGTATGATGGGACTGGGTAAGTACAAAGATAGCACCCATCAACTTGTTTTTAGTTACTACAGAAAGTATATTTTACGCCAAGAAACCGTTGATGCCAAATATTGTTGAATAGTTTCAGTAAAACACCGTGGAACAACATACATTCAGCAAAACTCGCGAAATTGTCAAAATCAATTATTTTCCTCCCAAAAATATTATCTTTATACATGTATGAAATGAGAAAGTCTAAATACAACTTGAGTATTCTCACGACAACATAGACCTTTATTATATTTAATTACTTAAAGAAGGAAACAATTCAAGAAATCCAACCCCTCCAAAACCTCAGGAGCGTGGGAACATTCCGTAAGTGTTTCTATTCTCACCTTGGCACATCTATGTGTCTATGTATCTGTGATCACATGGGGAAAGCTTCGTGATCGACCTTTGTTTATTGTTGGACGTTAGACGATTGTCTAATTACTAAGAAATCTATTTATTATCGTGTCATTTTATTTCAAATTACTTTCACTGCCTTTCTCTTTGTAAACATAAGCAAAAATATTCATGCAATTGATATCTTGTGTTGTTGTGTTCTGTGTCACTCGTTTACTGGGCAACCTTGAGTTTTTTATTATTTCTTCCATATTATTTAAAGGTTAAAAACTTCCGGCCATAAACGATTTAAACAATTTAAGTAGATCTTCTAAATATAATGTACGAAAGTTGGTCTCTTGGTCCATATAGGAAATGTTAAATTGTATTGGTAGATCTAGGAGTCTTATCCAGTAGGGTAAGTTTGTATAAAACAGTTGTTACACGGGATTTCTGAACCTCGTAATCGTGTATGTCGGCTAGGACCTAGCAGATATCGTAGATGTGCCTATTAAAAAATCTCCACTCACTTCACTTTTTTTTCTTTCTTTTCTTTACTTTTAAGTACAGGTTTAACAATAATTTTCTATATTTGTCATCTTAGAGATGTGCGTTTGGTACCATTAAAGGCAGAATTGAAATCTGCAAATTTGTATCTAATTTAGTGTGTTATAACACACGAGACATTTGATATTTAAGTTAAATAACACACGAGATTTGAAAAAAACAACTTTGTTTTTAAATATTACCAGTTTTAATTAATTATTAATACAGCAGAGTTCTATTTAAGTACACTATAATTCCCTATACTAAATATCATGTGTTTATTCCTTAATTTTTGTGGCCACAATAGTGCTTACATGCAGAAGACTGATGAAATGACATGTCGAAAATTACTTCAAATTTACTTATTTATTTGTCAAAATCTTACGAAAATTTTAACTATTACTGTCAATAGTTCTTTATGTTGAGGTAATGTGGTTAATGCAAAGTAAATAACCTCAAAATAGGGAAGTATCGGCAATTATATGTTTTTATGAATATTTCTCCTATTTTTACAGGTTTGTATACTTCATACTCATTATGGCACATTATGAAAATTTGTAATGATTGCAAGCTAGGTGTTATCCCTCTCCCTCAAAAATGGTTTAAAATTGCAAATAGGTTGCGATTTTGTAGATTAAGAAATTTTAAGTACTTTTGCGACGTAAAAATACTTCTAAATTAAAAAATTCTGAGAGGAAAAGGACACATGATTAGGCGTAGTAGATAAATCAAAAATAGCCGAACATATTTGACGCAAAAATCATAAATTCAATAGGGAAGATGCAAAAAAATTTTTAACGAAAAATAATTGGAGGCTTAAATATAAAACTTATTGATAGTCCTATCAAATCTTTAAATTAAACTGAATTTAAAAAATTTAATTTAAATTACTCGATTTTAGATAAGGCTGAAATTTATTCCCTTAAATCTCCAGTGGGAGTTACTACACTAGATCACGCACTAAAAACTTCTGATAAGGGGGACACCCTGATAAACCGTTAAGTTACCACTCCGTTGCAACCTCCAATTATTCAGTTGTTTCTTTCCTTTACTGTAGTTCTGTATATTGTGGTTTTTTTTTTTACTGATTACGTTTGTATTTAGTCTTAATTAAGTTTATTTTTGACTACTCAGACCTAGCTTTGGAGCTGGGTTCCTTTCTTAGGTTATAGATTTAGTTTTAGTTTCCAACTTGGTCCTGGGCTACTAGGTTTTGTTGGTGTTTTTATATTTAGTTTCCATGATGTTTTTCAAATTTTATTTTCTAGGTTTATCACTTGTTAAAAGTAGCCTAGTTGATTTATACTCTCAAAACGTCATGATAGTTTTTATATAGTTTTACAATATGGCAAACCTCAGATTAAGCATCTTAACAATGTAAACAATTCATAATTATCAAATAACTAGAAAAACCAAAACGTATTTTCTTTTACTTTGCAAAATTCGAGGGTTTTGTTAAAATTGAAGATAAAAATTAGAATAACTGTCAATGCTAAACATAAAAGTAAGTACTAAACCTGTTTTCGAAATTCTGTATCCTATTTATGTTTAAGAATTTAAGAGTAAAACACATAAACGTGTTCTAGATACATTTAGTGTGGTTATTAAAACATTTACAATATGGGTACGGTAATATGCAAATTAGCTATTAAGAAGATACATTTGTATCCGTATCGATCTCTCAATACTTGAGCGGAATACCGTTGTATAAAATTACAGTTTTTATGTCTATTGGTTCCAAGGACCACCCTGGTGAGACTCAGCCACCCAGATTTTATCTGATACAGATTTTAATTAGCAGGATGAAGACAACGCCAGTTCGAATATCACGTCGACCTTCTGTAAGACAAGCGTTCAACTTTTCATGACACTAATATTTTAGTGGGTTTATTTTGTAATGCAGGTGTCACAATCATATACGTACTTAGAAACACAAGTGACCGAAGGTATAGACAAGTTGAAGGTCGTCATCGTTGTAGTCAAACAATGTAGGCTAATACAAGCAGATTATCTGAATGTTAGATCAAGCGCCCTTTGTTTAAAACAGTTGAAACACAAATTATCTGAACCTCGTAATTGTATCATATCCTGCTTCCTTGACGTTGGATAGATATCTTAAGAAGTTTCCAATCACTTCGTTCGTGACAGTGACTCCTGGCGGGTCTTTAAGCTGTACATAATATGTGACAGAGTCTCCACTCGGCCCTGGCGGGTCTTTAAGCTGTACATAATATGTGACAGAGTCTCCACTCGACCCAGTGTGTCTTTAAGCTGTACATAATATGTGACAGAGTCTCCACTCGGCCCTGGCGGGTCTTTAAGCTGTACATAATATGTGACAGAGTCTCCACTCGGCCCTGGCGGGTCTTTAAGCTGTACATAATATGTGACAGATTCTCCACTCGACCCAGTGGGTCTTTAAGCTGTACATAATATGTGACAGAGTCTCCACTCGGCCCTGGCGGGTCTTTAAGCTGTACATAATATGTGACAGAGTCTCCACTCGGCCCTGGCGGGTCTTTAAGCTGTACATAATATGTGACAGAGTCTCCACTCGACCATGGTGGGTCTTTAAGCTGTACATAATATGTGACATAGTCTCCACTCGACCCTGTGGGTCTTTAAGCTGTACATAATATGTGACAGAGTCTCCACTCGACCCTGGTGGGTCTTTAAGCTGTACATAATATGTGACATAGCCTCCACTCGACCCTGTGGGTCTTTAAGCTGTACATAATATGTGACAGTCTCTCCACTCGACCCTGTGTGTCTTTAAGCTGTACATAATATATGACAGAGTCTCCACTCGACCCTGTGGGTCTTTAAGCTGTACATAATATGTGACAGAGTCTCCACTCGACCATGGTGGGTCTTTAAGCTGTACATAATATGTGACATAGTCTCCACTCGACCCTGTGGGTCTTTAAGCTGTACATAATATGTGACAGAGTCTCCACTCGACCCTGGTGGGTCTTTAAGCTGTACATAATATGTGACATAGCCTCCACTCGACCCTGTGGGTCTTTAAGCTGTACATAATATGTGACATAGCCTCCACTCGACCCTGTGGGTCTTTAAGCTGTACATAATATGTGACATAGTCTCCACTCGACCCTGTGGGTCTTTAAGCTGTACATAATATGTGACAGAGTCTCCACTCGACCCTGGTGGGTCTTTAAGCTGTACATAATATGTGACATAGCCTCCACTCGACCCTGTGGGTCTTTAAGCTGTACATAATATGTGACAGAACCTCCACTCGACCCTGTGGGTCTTTAAGCTGTACATAATATATGACAGAGTCTCCACTCGACCCTGTGTGTCTTTAAGCTGTACATAATATATGACAGAGTCTCCACTCGACCCTGTGTGTCTTTAAGCTGTACATAATATGTGACAGAGTCTCCACTCGACCCTGTGGGTCTTTAAGCTGTACATAATATATGACGGAGTCTCCACTCGACCCTGTGTGTCTTTAAGCTGTACATAATATATGACAGAGTCTCCACTCGACCCTGTGGGTCTTTAAGCTGTACATAATATGTGACAGAGTCTCCACTCGACCCAGTGTGTCTTTAAGCTGTACATAATATGTGACAGAGTCTCCACTCGACCCTGTGTGTCTTTAAGCTGTACATAATATGTGACAGAGTCTCCACTCGACCCTGTGGGTCTTTAAGCTGTACATAATATGTGACAGAACCTCCACTCGACCCTGTGGGTCTCTTAAGCTGTACATAATATGTGACAGAGTCTCCACTCGGCCCTGTGGGTCTTTAAGCTGTACATAATATGTGACAGAGTCTCCACTCGACCCTGGTGGGTCTTTAAGCTGTACATAATATGTGACAGAGTCTCCACTCGACCCTGTGGGTCTTTAAGCTGTACATAATATGTGACAGAGTCTCCACTCGACCCAGTGTGTCTTTAAGCTGTACATAATATGTGACAGAGTCTCCACTCGACCCTGTGTGTCTTTAAGCTGTACATAATATATGACAGAGTCTCCACTCGACCCTGTGGGTCTTTAAGCTGTACATAATATGTGACAGAGTCTCCACTCGACCCAGTGTGTCTTTAAGCTGTACATAATATGTGACAGAGTCTCCACTCGACCCTGTGTGTCTTTAAGCTGTACATAATATGTGACAGAGTCTCCACTCGACCCTGTGGGTCTTTAAGCTGTACATAATATGTGACAGAACCTCCACTCGACCCTGTGGGTCTCTTAAGCTGTACATAATATGTGACAGAGTCTCCACTCGGCCCTGTGGGTCTTTAAGCTGTACATAATATGTGACAGAGTCTCCACTCGGCCCTGGCGGGTCTTTAAGCTGTACATAATATGTGACAGAGTCTCCACTCGACCCAGTGTGTCTTTAAGCTGTACATAATATATGACAGAGTCTCCACTCGACCCTGTGTGTCTTTAAGCTGTACATAATATGTGACAGAGTCTCCACTCGACCCTGAGTGTCTTTAAGCTGTACATAATATATGACAGAGTCTCCACTCGACCCTGTGTGTCTTTAAGCTGTACATAATATGTGACAGAGTCTCCACTCGACCCTGTGGGTCTTTAAGCTGTACATAATATGTGACAGTCTCTCCACTCGACCCTGTGGGTCTTTAAGCTGTACATAATATGTGACAGAACCTCCACTCGACCCTGTGGGTCTTTAAGCTGTACATAATATGTGACAGTCTTTCCACTCGACCCTGTGGGTCTTTAAGCTGTACATAATATGTGACAGTCTCTCCACTCGACCCTGTGGGTCTTTAAGCTGTACATAATATGTGACAGAACCTCCACTCGACCCTGTGGGTCTTTAAGCTGTACATAATATGTGACAGTCTCTCCACTCGACCCTGTGGGTCTTTAAGCTGTACATAATATGTGACAGTCTCTCCACTCGACCCTGTGTGTCTTTAAGCTGTACATAATATGTGACAGAACCTCCACTCGACCCTGTGGGTCTTTAAGCTGTACATAATATGTGACAGTCTCTCCACTCGACCCTGTGTGTCTTTAAGCTGTACATAATATGTGACAGTCTCTCCACTCGACCCTGTGGGTCTTTAAGCTGTACATAATATGTGACAGTCTCTCCACTCGACCCTGTGGGTCTTTAAGCTGTACATAATATGTGACAGTCTCTCCACTCGACCCTGTGGGTCTTTAAGCTGTACATAATATGTGACAGAGTCTCCACTCGCTCTGCCGGATCTTTTAACAATACGAATATCTGATTTTCTTAGGAGAGCCAAAGTCCAAAATTACATTTGCACAATAACTTCGCTATTTGTTATCGTAGAGAGGTTTAGTACCATTACATAAAGAAATAATATCTGCAGATTTTTATTTAATTTACTGTGTTATATAATTAAATAACACAAGAGAACAAAAGCTGTTTAAAATTGCCGTTATTTTGACATTTACATTGGATTTTCCTGAATTTCATTATGGCTTTAGTAGAGTATAGACTTTCCTCATACCAGATTTCATGTTCCTGTATTAATTTTTGTGCCAGGTATAGTTCTACGTACAGACAATAACAACAATGGACGAATGAGACGTGGAAAATCACTTTTACGGTTTCCTTGCAACTTGAAGTTGAAAAACAGAGGTCGACAATTTTGTGATTACCACAGTTACTGCTTCGTATAGTAAGTAAAAACTTGTAAAAATTGTTTGGCAGTATGGCGTTGAATTGATGAAGGTTTGTACAATATTTTTAGCAATAATAAACCGATAAAATAAAATTTGAGAAATTATACCCAATTAGTGAATTGAAGAAAATTTGTATAATTTCTTAAAATTGCAAAAGAAATATTAACAAAAATGTAAGACATAATTGGGGGAAAAATCAAATTCAACAGAAAAACCCAAAACTGACTAATAACGATGGAGATTGTATTGCCTCCCACATTAACGTGTAGGTAATAACAATAACACTCTACACTGTCTGCTACGTATGTTAACTGTGCCGACTTGATTTCCTCTGTCAACCACAGATGCACTTGTAGGATGTAATGTGTAATTGAGGCAAGATCCAACAAGCACACTACTGCTGTGGTGTGGATCTGAACAGTAATGGCGATTATTACGTTTCCGAATTCACATAAAATCATTTACCTTTAAAATTATGTGTGGTAGCTATTTTTCGTAGGACTGTGCATGTCTTGTGATTAAGAAATTACATTTTAAATACTTGGAAGATACTTTTAATGTGAGAGTGATTTCATTTGTCAGATTATATCATTTGTATTAAAGAGAAAACATTTCTCAAACTTTACCACTCACATCCCTAAAATCAAATAGTAACGAATCAATATTACTCGTCACCAAAAAAATCATTTCGGTAGTTAAGCTGTCAATCAAAAGTAAAAATGAACCATGGATACCAGCTGTGAAAAAAATTATAAATTTTAAATAGGCCCTAATAGTATATTTCATCACTAGGACCAAAAGTGAAGCTTCTCGATACAAGCACAAGTTTAAGAGCGAGTATCGAAAAGCTTCTTTTGATCCAAGTGATGAACTATATTGTTTTCGTTATATTGCAAACAATATAAGAAAACAATTTCACAAAAACTAATATGTTATAACCTATTTACCTTCAAAACTTTGGACAAGTTACACAAGTTTGCAGCTATTACAGCTGTTTAGTTTGTGTTAGTGGTGCTTATTTATAAAATCGATGGTAACAGCTGTTTTAATGGTTATTTACAATCGAGAGTATTGGTTGTTTTTATAGATTCTTTACAATCGTTAATTAATTCGTATAAACGAAGTATCAGCTGATGTTTATAGGTCCCAGGACTAAAACGAACAACTTTGCATGTATTGAAAACAGCTGTTTTTGAAGCAGTATGACGAAAACTTATTTTACTTGTGCTATAAACTCGTATTAAGTCGTATTTGATTAAAATCGAGGTTTTAATGACAGCTGTCAAAGTTCATCATTGTTTTTTTGCTAATTATTCCTGAACAGTAATAATTTGTTATTTGAAAATTTCTCCACGGGTTAGAGTAATTAATATTCACATTTAATTAAAATTTCAAAGAAATCCGTAGAGCCGAATTTGAGAAATTAAGTATTTATAATAGCCCTGCTGCCGTTTTTTGTTGTTGTTATTTATCAATAGGAACCGGCAGTTTTGGAGAAATGACAACCAATACGTGGGAGGGGGGTCTCAGAGGTTACACGAGAAAAATTTGATAATAAAGCCGATTTTAAAAATCGTAATTTTGAATTTTTTTCTTATTGCGGGTATCTCATAATTTTGAGTTATCAAAAAATGTAGAAAAAGATAGCAAAAATATACCAACAAACAAACAATAACAACAAACAAATATATATTTTGTGTATAGCCAAAATATGCCTACGTACAAAAATTGGATTAAAAACTTTAAAAACTTTAAATGCTGTCCACGAGTTTGGGTTGTAAAACACTCCATATAAAATAATCGACAGAGGACATCAAACAAAAACCATTTTTTGGGCTCAGTGGATTTCAAAACGGATAAATCTGCCAAAAACCCTACATTGCTTTTTAAACCTCGCATAACTTTCTCTATGATGACGTAAACTAATTATCACAACAATATAACGTTTCCTCAACTACAGTGACCTCTTGTTTTGACAATTAGTACTTGTCTTTAAAAGATAATTGAGAGAGATACATTGTTTTCTGTGTACTTTGTAAAATATGTTTCTGCAAAGACCGTCTTATACAAATGTCGTGAAAGTGAATTTCATAAGCAGAAATGGTAGTTAGACATTGTGATATAGACGGCACTGTTTTATTATATCTATAACTACTGTTATACGCAAGGCAGTGGCTTTATGTCGTACGATGTAATGCCTGTACTAATATTGAACGAATAAACCTTTGTATTTGTATTTTATGTGACTATCTCGCATTCTGTACGACATATTTCTTTTATTGTACAGGTTTCAAAGATTGGTTAAACAATAGGAAATTGCAAGTGATATAACATAATGAACGAAAACATGATGGAAACTAATGCATTACTAAAGATGTAATTCAATAGACGAAAATGTGTCGAGAAAAAATGGTAAGCTACAATATGTTAAATTAATTTTTTTATCAACATTTATTTGGTATATAATTTATAATTTATAATGGGTCACTTTTGTAGATTTTGCTTATATATTTGCTGCATTATTATCCACAATGTTTTCTTCACTAATTTGTGAAACAAGTTTAGACCTTAATTATTATATACATAAATATTTTTCCAAAGGTGCAGTCTTTGAAAAAAAAAAAAAATGTGTTGTTGATTTTCACTATTTGACCGACAACTACTGAAATGAAATTTTAGGTGACAATTATCATTTTTGGTGATGGGTGAACGAGAAAGTTTGTGCAATGTTATGTACCGTTTATTTATTTCTTTCTTGTTGTTTAAAAGTAAAAAACTTCTCAATCTCATCGTTATATTTAAAAAAGGAAGAAAAGAGCCTAAAGTAAAGGCTCCCCTAAATAGTATAATAGCGTAAGCGTCGGAAAAGAACAAGAGTTGGTCAAGATTGAAAAGATGAAAGAAAAAGATCTAATACAAGACTACATGTCAGCTAGGTACTCGTACTCACTAGTCAGTTCCTGAGGGTTATTTATAGATAAACAACTTCTGACTTTTCTAGACATTCAAGTTGAACATTATTTTATATAGAATATTATATCCTGGATTTGTTTGTTTTATGAATTTTCTGAAGTATGTCTGTAGAAAAGCTAAAAATAAGACTAACATTTTGGAGCTCAGTTCGTATCACTGCCAGGGTTAAGTTCTTAGCTAAATTTCAATCAGTGCATCCGTATTTTATAAACTCACCAATAGCACGGCGATAAAATTACAGCGAATAAAATAAATTAATGTTAATAAAATACCTTTGCTGTATTTCCACAACGGTATTGAATCTGTATTGATATTTAAAGATCTTGAAATGTATTTATTTGTATGTAAATAAAACAGCTGACAATTAAAGTTCATCTTTCAGAGGGCAATGTTTAACGGAAGAAACACTCCCTCCCACCTGCTCTCACCTTCTTACCTTGCTAGGAACATCTGCCCGTCTTGCCCTGTCCTCTCCCATTCCCTCACCAAAACTCTCTCTACAGTTTTGTAGGTATAAAACCATAAAATAGCCAGGCAATAACAATAAAACTCAATATGGTTTTGGAGGAATACACAAAACATATGCGAATGCGATATGACTTTCACTGTGATGTAATACTTTTTCAGTATTCAGAATAGAATAATATATTACTGGTATGCAGCTATTACGCTGTCACGATAGGAGGCGAATTTAATTTGTGTGCCTGTTCTTTTGCCGACCTTGCCTTGTTGTACACAATTATTATATTACCAACCTATGTATTTGAAACCAAATAAAAAGAACCACCGTATCGGTACAAAACTACAAATGATCGCTATTTTTACCGACTTCAAAAAAGGAGGGAGGTTCGAGCTGATTTTTTTTTAATGAGTGTCCGCGTATATTTAGGGAACGGCTTAACCGATTTCATTGGGGGTGGTCTCATTTGGAAGAGTATACTCCCGAGATGGTCCCGTTTCATTACTGACTTTATTGAGCCAGTACTTGACCAGTAGTTGCAAAAATTACCAAAATGGCGCCTTATTGACACAGGCTAGTTGGAAATATTTTAATTTAATATTGATAAAATTACATTTGAATAAAATGCAACCATATAGCATGTGTTTATGTTAACATGCCAGTACTGGGGGAATTTTTTTTTAAAAAAAGACCGACTTCAAAAAACAAACTAAAAAAATGATAAATAATAATTTTTCAAAATAACAGTTGCGACTTCATAACAATTATATTATTTAAATGTAAACTACTAGTTGTAACAGAAACAAAAATGAATGTTTATATCTTTGCTTTTTTTGAAGTCGACACCACGATCGATTGGGCATACAGTATAAGATCTCATTGCTAGAACGATCATTGCGTCGGCTTCAAAAAAGCAAAATATAAACACTAATTTTTGTTTCTGTTACAACTAGTAGTTTACATTTTAATAATATAACTATTATGTAGTCGCAACTGTTATTGTTTAAAATTATTATTTATAATTTTTATAGTTAGTTTTTTTGAAGTCGGTCTTTTTCTTTTAAAAAAAAAAAAATTACAATTTTTACTTACCCACTATAGGCTACGTAGAATAGGGTAAGTTTGGTAATACAAAAAAAGTTGAATTTTGGTTTTTGACTAATCTTCACATTTCATAGAAAATCTAATTTTAAGAAATTGAAAAATGTATTTTCAACACGCCGTCTATCTATCTATCGTCATTGTAGTTTCTACGTAAGCATGATAGTGGACTGAAGTGTGCTCATATAGAAAAATATAATTTAAAATGTCAAAGTTGTGCCAATTTTAAAGAGTTTTGTTAATATTTCGTGTGTTCTAAAATTTATAACACACTAAATTAGACACAATTTTACAGATTCTAATTTTGCATGTAATGGTACAAACTCCACCTAACTGCGATTACAAATATCGTAAATATTGTCAAAATGACATTTCATACCACGGGCTTCGATAGTTATGAGCTCCGGTAGGACTGAGTCATCGATACGAGCGTAACGAGTGGACGATTCTTTATATATGTACAGCATTGAGGCCTGCCAAGACCAAAACATTGACACGAGCGTAATGAGTGGACGATTCTTTATATATGTACAGCATTGAGGCCTGCCAAGACCAAAACATTGACACGAGCGTAATGAGTGGACGATTCTTTATATATGTACAGCATTGAGGCCTGCCAAGACCAAAACATTGACACGAGCGTAATGAGTGGACGATTCTTTATATATGTACAGCATTGAGGCCTGCCAAGACCAAAACATTGACACGAGCGTAATGAGTGGACGATTCTTTATATATGTACAGCATTGAGGCCTGCCAAGACCAAAACATTGACACGAGCGTAATGAGTGGACGATTCTTTATATATGTACAGCATTGAGGCCTGCCAAGACCAAAACATTGACACGAGCGTAATGAGTGGACGATTCTTTATATATGTACAGCATTGAGGCCTGCCAAGACCAAAACATTGACACGAGCGTAATGAGTGGACGATTCTTTATATATGTACAGCATTGAGGCCTGCCAAGACCAAAACATTGACACGAGCGTAATGAGTGGACGATTCTTTATATATGTACAGCATTGAGGCCTGCCAAGACCAAAACATTGACACGAGCGTAATGAGTGGACGATTCTTTATATATGTACAGCATTGAGGCCTGCCAAGACCAAAACATTGACACGAGCGTAATGAGTGGACGATTCTTTATATATGTACAGCATTGAGGCCTGCCAAGACCAAAACATTGACACGAGCGTAATGAGTGGACGATTCTTTATATATGTACAGCATTGAGGCCTGCCAAGACCAAAACATTGACACGAGCGTAATGAGTGGACGATTCTTTATATATGTACAGCATTGAGGCCTGCCAAGACCAAAACATTGACACGAGCGTAATGAGTGGACGATTCTTTATATATGTACAGCATTGAGGCCTGCCAAGACCAAAACATTGACACGAGCGTAATGAGTGGACGATTCTTTATATATGTACAGCATTGAGGCCTGCCAAGACCAAAACATTGACACGAGCGTAATGAGTGGACGATTCTTTATATATGTACAGCATTGAGGCCTGCCAAGACCAAAACATTGACACGAGCATAGCAAGTGGAAGCTGTTTCATATATACACATTTACAAAGTCCATTAGGGCCTCCTAGCCGACGTCCTAATAGGTAAGACCCAATACAATTTAACAATTCATACCAGGTCTTAGCGACCTTACATTACATTTAGATAATCTGTTTGTATTAAGATTTTGAGGCTGGGTAAATTACAAAATCCATATTTTTTATCAACATTTAAAAATCGTGTAAGGAATTATTAAAATAAGTTCTCTAAAATACAAAACAAAATAAGGATCATACTCATACAGTTTATGATATAGCTCGCATTGAGTTTAAATGGCGGTCAGACTGTCTTTTAAAAATGTACAGTTTAAATGCTGTTTTTCAAAAGATGTGTTCTATTCTTACTATATTCCGTCAACGTAGAGTTTAAATGGCGGTCAGACTGTCTTTTAAAAATGTACAGTTTAAATGCTGTTTTTCAAAAGATGTGTTCTATTCTTACTATATTCCGTCAACGTAGAGTTTAAATGGCGGTCAGACTGTCTTTTAAAATGTACAGTTTAAATGCTGTTTTTCAAAAGATATGTTCTATTCTTACTATATTCCGTCAACGTAGAGTTTAAATGGCGGTCAGACTATGTTTTAAAAATGTACAGTTTAAATGCTGTTTTTCAAAAGATGTGTTCTATTCTTACTATATTCCGTCAACGTAGAGTTTAAATGGCGGTCAGACTGTCTTTTAAAAATGTACAGTTTAAATGCTGTTTTTCAAAAGATGTGTTCTATTCTTACTATATTCCGTCAACGTAGAGTTTAAATGGCGGTCAGACTATGTTTTAAAAATGTACAGTTTAAATGCTGTTTTTCAAAACATGTGTTCTATTCTTACTATATTCCGTCAACGTAGAGTTTAAATGGCGGCCAGGCTGCCTTTAAAAAAACATGACTGTTTCAAGGTTGTGTTTTATTCCTACTTTATTAAGTTAACCTTTAAGTAGCGGTCAGACTGCCTTTTATTAAGTAATGTATTACTATTTTTAAATGCTGTTTTCCAAAAGTTGTTTATTATTCCTACTTTATTAGTTAACGTAGAGTTTAAATGGCGGAGAGACTGCCTTTAAAAAAGTTGTGATTTATTTCTACTTTATTTTCTTTTTTTCAGTACCACATGAGACAATATTCAAATTTTTACTACACATTCTTCTAAATAATGTTTGTTCACCTTTAACGGAAAGCTTTAAGAATTAGTTTATTTTTGAGAAATATTTATAAAATACATATATAAGTTAACATATATATTATATTCATAAAAACAAGGTAGCCCTCAGGGACTCGCTACAGTGAGTATGGACGTGGTAATCCGTAAAATAGAATAAAATAACACAAATATTACTACCGCGTTGCAAATTTTCGATTGTCTCAACTCTCACATGGAGGCGGCTACAATACCTTTGTAATAAACAACATATGAATGCAAAGTATAGGAAAGAATAGATTTGCATATCTGTGATTCCTTAGTCATAACATACTTAATAGAATAGAATAATAAATGACTCTGCCAGACAGATGATATGCCGACGTATCATGACGCGAATTTTAATAATATTTGTATATCAGTTTGTTTGATACCCTCAACTTTGGTGTCATTAAATGCAGGCTGCAAACCTGCACAAAATGGCTTATGTAGTAGGAGGGAAGACATTTATGAAAACCGTTCAAATGTTTAATACTGTAGTAAAATCCAAGTAAAACTATGTGTAATTGAAAGATTTTTACTGATCCCCCCCTCCCCCTAATTTGTAGGTTATGGTACTAAAATTTACATATTTAGTTTCCCACATATACCTAGTATGAAGTTGAAATTAAATTTTCATAAAATATGTCAAGTAGCACTTTAACTGCTAACAATTATTCAATTATTTGGCCTTATTAATGTCGGCTTGTAATATGAAATTGTCACCACCTTAACATATCACTCCCTAATCGAGGTTGTAGAGAGATGAACACAGTCCAATGAGGTTAACATCACATATTTTGCTTTTAAAGTTATTGATAATGATGGATTGTTCATATTATTAATATGGTTTAGTCGGACATTTGTGTATTAATTATATAATACTCCAAATATAACGAAAACTAATTAAAGCCTCGTATATAAGGCTATAACAGTAAATAAATATTGAGCTTGGCTTGTGAGATGTTTTCAAATAAAAATAAAACATGAACACAATTTTCTCACAAATAATATGTGTATTAAATCAAACGCGTTTCAGCAACAATGTCCCCATCTTCGTTGATGCATGAGTTACTATAATCAAATTATAACTTATATACAGAGTTATAGTTTTATTATTGTAGCTCATGTATCACTGAAGATGGCGACATTGTCGTTGAAACCCGTTTGACACGTACTATTATTAGTGAGAAAAAAGGGCTTTGTGGCTTGTACTAATAGAAACTGAATTAAAAATTGAAAATAAAAATTCTTCTACTTGATAGACCTGAAATTTTGTCGCTTAGATTTCAAGTAATAGTAAGACTAGATGACGTACTTAACTTTTGAAAAAGGAGATAAAAGGTTGATCGTCCCGATAAACAGTTAGGTCACTATTCTCTTGGCACCACACCCATTATCAATCAGTTGCTTACCGTTCTTTGTGCAGTGAAGTCTTGTGTCTTGTGGTTTGATTCTTAGTTTTGACTACTTAGACCTGGCTATATAGGCCAGAGTTCGTTTCCTAGGTTATAGTTTTAGTTTCTAACTAGGCTAACTTGGTGTTTTTTTTACGTTCTTGGTTTATCATTTGATAACGGTAGTTGATTAATAACCTCGAAACGTCATATACTAGTTTTTATAGACATAAATGATACCAAACATCTGATTAAACCATATTTAATAATATTCAAATATCATTTCAGTTTACTACACTCTTTAAAACATTATTTAATTGTGGGACTTTATAAAACCACAATACTGAGAGCGGGGGGACGACGATCTGATTCAAAATTTTTAAAAATATTGCCCCATTATGTCAGCGGTTCAAGCTGCCTAGCAAATCTTAGAAATGTTAGAAATAATCCTAAAGTTGGAATTTTCCGTTACGTTTTTTCAGTTTCGTTTGATATCCAGTATTTCAATACCATTGATGAGAAGGTTAGGGGGGATGAAGGTTTCTACCTGAAGTTTCATTGTCAACATCGGATGTGCTTTGTACCGACTCACAAAAGGAAACCCATCTAAGGAACGCCTATGATCTCCGAAATTATAGCCTTGCTTTCAAGTGCTGGACCTTACATTCTATAGATGCCCTGCTTTTATGCTTTGCACTGTTTGGTAACAAGGCGACCCGGTTTTCACTATTCATCTAGAATATATTTAGAATACATTTTGTACCTGAATTCTTTTTCATTGGAAGGAATATGTATATTATACAAATTATACACAGTAAATAATTGCCCCGTGATGCAAACAACCCTTCAATCCAAATCTGGGTCAGGATGTTCAGAAAACTTTTTGATTGAAGTTTAAATTATTGAATAGATGCCTGTACGGTTGCTCATATTATAGATACAGGTTATTCGGGGACTTGATATCATTTGTGTATATACAACGTTTCGAGACTGTGGATCAACATTTGCTTAGTTTAGTAGTGTATTTGCTTGGTCCAATTTGGTTTGTCAGTATGCGAAGGTAGGATAGGTTTAGTAATCGACCTCTGTTTTTTGACCGATCTTCATAGCCTCAGGAAACCGAAAAAGTGATTTTCAATGTGCCATCTGTACGTAAGCACAATAACGGCCACAAAATTAAAGATGGTAGGAAATGAATTTGGTATAGGGTACTATATTGCGCTCATATAGAACCATATTAAAATTTAGACAAATCGAATTGAAACTGTCAAAATGACTGCCATATTAAACAGTTTTTGTTCATATATGTTGTATTATTCAACCTATACCACACTAAATTAAATCAAATTAATTCCAAGTCCACCTTTCTACGATGTCCAATGGCCAAGTTATTGTCAAATATGTAATTTCGAAACCTGTCCTCTCAAGAAAATGTGATATTCGTGAGTTACAAAATGTGGCAGGACCGAGTCATCGACATGAGCATAGCGAATAGAGGAGGATCCTTTACATATGTTATGAACTGTTGAACCTTGCTAAAATATGTTGTTAATTAAGATCCAAAACAAGGTTAGTAGCAATATTTATAATAGTGATGACTACCAGTATGTTTTTGTTGGGTCCTTAGAGACTACACATGGGCAACATTTGATCAAAATCGTTGGAGACGATTTTAAGAAAACTGAATTTTTTTTAACCCCAAATTTTTTAATGGTAGCAACTCCCTCCAAATTTGTTTAAAATCGATCCGCGTATTTCGGCTGTAGAGCACTGCACATACAAAAAAAAAAGGATTTTTTCGGATTCCGGGAACCTCAAAATTAATACATCCGAAAAATCTCGACATCTATTTTTTGACCCATTAGGCTACTCTATTATAGGCCTTCTATGTGTGTGGGGGAAAGTAAACTAGTCAAAAAGTAAAATAGCTTCATATCATATAAGCAACATGTATGCTATGTAGAACGAGGAAACACGTAAACACAAAAGCTTTTGTCGCGTTAAGTTAAACAGAAGTCTCTTTACTTGGAGCTTAATATCGATTCCATTATAGTTTATGTTCTGTCAAAGCCCATTAACATTGGTCGAGGCTTTAGTTTTATCGTTTTCTCAGACCTGACAAATTCCAAACTTAGGTTAGCTTTTAGACTTCATAGTGGAATTAGGTCGTAAAATCCATTACAGTAGCCGCCGCTGTCCCGTGTAGTGTGGGAGCAGGCTACTGTGGAAGAAAACATACCTTATTAAATTAATAACAGTATAATATATAAATATTGCTTGATTAAGGGCTTTATCCAGTCGGATAACAGTTTTTATACAGGGTTTCTCAACCCTAAGGAGCCTCCACTCGCTACGGCGATGTCGGTGACGCGGCCCTGCAGGATTTCCTTACAATAATACAAATATCACATTTCCTTGAAGGGTAGAGTTAGAAATTATATTTTTGACAATAACTTCTTTATTTCTCATTGTAGATATGTGTGGAGATAGTACCACATTACAAGCAGAATTGAAAATGTGCAACAACAAAAAAACTGTTTAAATAGGCCGTCATTTTTACATTTTAAAATTTTATTTTTCTTAATTTCAATAGAGTTAATAAGAACTAATGTAAAACGTTCCTGAAGAATGGAAAAACTCCTGTTACTAAGTGAAAAAACCTAGGACAATGAGTAACATAATAAACGGTGCAATACTATTTCCCTATACGGTGCACAAACTTTCCCACATAAAAATGAACCAAAATTAATTGTCACAAAAAATGCCATTTTGATAGTTGGCAATGGTTACATTTCCTTTTTACAATTTAAGAAACCAACATTTAGACATTACATTTTGAGGATTTGCTTGAATTAAATTGTATTACGTTGAATTGTATTACATGATCGCGCACATCAACTGGTTTCTTCATATTCTAAAAAGCTGGACTCAAGGTGTAATTTTTGGTGGATTAAAAATCTATTTTAGTCTTGCCTGTATTTTTCTTTCAACAGTAGCCTTAAATCTACAAGTTTTAAAAATCACCGCCGTTACCTGTAATACCTCATTTTATTCATACATGTCAATGCCAAGGTCGAGGATGTCAATAATGCCGAAATAAATCCGCGTCCTATCACGCGGCGGGTGATCGTTTAGTTGGACTCTCATCAAACAAACACACCCGCAGTCGTGCCACAGCCTCACACACAAAGATCAAAGTTAATTTCCGTGGGAATTTCATCTTCACGACGTGTTCCCGCGCGTAAACATAACAAGCCGTGTTGCGTAGTTAAGGACTTATCGTCATGTCTAACCTCGGCGAGTTCCCACGCACCGGCATTCTCAACTTATAAAATATTTGTTTTGTTTAGAATCAAGAAAACGAAACAATATACTCAATAGGTTTTGTAACGGAAAAATCGATGTTGAGTTAGTCATGGAAATATACGAGTTGAGTAAAAATAAACATTTGAACTAACTTCCTCACCCATCCATCAAAACTATCCCTCTCCATAAATGTTAATTCGGTAGTTGTCAGTCAAAAACTGAATACGATATTAAATAAATATGACCAAAATACTCCCACATACTAAATTTGATTAAAATCGGTCCACAAGTTTGCGTTGTAGAGATGCAGATACTATAGAGAGACAGTATGCGATTCCTAAAATCACTCTTTTTATTCAGAAGACCTTAAAACGGTGTATCTACAAATAAAATCAACACCTATATTTCACCAATAGCATAACATTCTTTATATTACAGTACGTACAAGTAGACTATGTGTATGGGGGAAAATACTATCATATCATGGCAGCGCGACAGCTGGGTTCCGAGTACTTTAAAACTTAAAATCAGATTCCAAATATCTTCTTCTTCTTCCAATGGATCTTTTAGGCTTACAACACCTTGTATCTTGTTTCCTAATAAAGTCCAGGCAAGTACTTTCTTTCCTTGTTTCTCCCTATCTAACCTTCGCAGACCAGTAGGTAATCCTTGTACAGATATCTTGTGAACAAATTCTGCACGTGTCAGAGGTTAATAAATAAATTAGTGGAGATGTCCGGCTAGAAAATCATGACAAGAAGCCTTTCATGCTATTTCTTGGAAGCATGAAATTTATTTAACACCTCAAATGGATCATAGCTTTTTGTCCTTCGACTTATCTTTCATTTCATTAAGAAATTTCTGTGGTGGAGATGTCTTTAGGTTGCTAATTATTGCTTGTAAGGATACACACAGAGTGGACGCAGGTTTTGATACCGAATCCGTACCCGGCACTAGAATTCCGTCTGTGTTATGCTATTAGAGTTGTCATAGTGACGCCAGGCGCTCGTTGCATCTGAGTTGGACAACCTACGGGTACTGCTAGAGTGCTAGAGTACGCGCCGATCCGATTCCGAATTCGATAACCAGTGCGAGAATTCAAACTGTGTTGTGCTATGAGAGCAGTCACAGTGGCGACAAGCGCGCGATGCATAAGAGCCAGACAGTCTAGAGGTTTAATTCTTCTTTCCGATTTCCGGCTCAGTTCCCTTTCGGCTTTCACTTGTTACACCAGGAGCACTCTTTTTCTTCTTTATTTTGTAACCCTCAGAGGATTGCAAATATATATATAATGAGAATGGGCTTAGTAATCCTGAAGGGCCATAACCCTCGATGATGTACAGCTTTTTTCAACTTGTCATGGATTAGATCCCACATCTTTCATCTTTCCTATCAGGTCTCTCTTCATCAACTCTTGGTATTTTCCTCGTTATTAGAGTATTCGAATGCTAGGGGGTCTTTATTTCAAAATCTTTTCTTGTTATTTATAAACCCACACCATTATTTTTTAACTGTGGAAAAAGATGATGGTGTTCACCAAACCTCATTTATTATTTCATGAACTGTTCTAGCTGATGTTAATTTCAATGCTATATTTTCTGTTATTATTAACAAATGAAAACTTCATGACTGTGACCGGCCGGTAAGGAGAGTTTTCTGGTTCCATTCCGATCTAGCACAACCCGCACAGGTTATCGGATTCTGAGAAGAAATCCATTGTATTATAATATTGTTCACATTATTTCTTACAATAAATCACCTCATATTTGAATGTAGATATGTTAAACACATCTTCAAATTCATTATAGAGAATGGTGTTGACATTATTACACAGTCAACAAAGACCCTCAATACTAGGTAATGATATTATGTTTGTACACTTACAGTAGAATGGATGGCAACATGTGTTCGGTAAACATTAAGTCAAATTACTCCGCAAAACAGCTAATAGGCCTACTCTGATATTATAGGGAATCTACTTAGATGCATTTGTTTGTATGTCGAGGTCGACCTTACTATTGATTAATATAAGCAGATGGTCAAGCTACACAAAATGAGATATTATAAGCTAAAATAGGACTGAGTTAAGAATTAACTATCAAAAATCAGTATTAAACTGCCTCCATTTTGAAATTTCCCCGCCATTATTTGTAGCAACAATCGTATTTAACGAACAATAAAACCTAATTTGTGTGACAAATTTAACTAAAATTTTAGTTGCTAGAAACATTATTGCACTCAGAGATAATGAGTACGGGCTTAGCAATCCCGAGGTAACATAGCTGTATTAGCATCTTGTCTTGCGTTAGCTCCCTCTCTTTCATCTTTTCTATCAGGTCTCTTTTGAGCAACTATTGTTCTTGTAAAACAGGAAAGTACAAACATATATAAAGGTTTCTATTTAGAAAAAAGTGAGTTGACTTTTAAATGACCTTGAAAACGTAAATCAAACAAACAATACTACCATTTTATTTCCTCTCTTATACCAAACTTTGATCAAATATTTATCTTCAAAACTGGCCCTTTTTAAAAAAATGACTTGTCTCAATTTAAATGCCCCTTATGTACATTTTTATATAAATTCATATGTCTACAAATATCAATAACCTTCTGTGTTTTTCTTATTTGTGTAAAAAGAAACAAAATGGAAATAATAAAATACTTTATATTTCTGTTTATTTTATAAATCTATGTAATAATTACAATACTAATTCTTCTCTTATGTACTTTAGACAATGGTTTTTCAAAATATATTAAAATACATATTTATTTTATCTCTTTTATATACAAAAAAGTTAAATAAATAAATACGTATGTAATATAGTAATTAGTTCTGTATCTAGGAATAAATTATTCATACAGGTAGTAATGGTTGCAAAATTTCTTAGTCAGCGTTTGTGACAACGTCCTGGTTCCAAAGACAAATTCTGCGTTGGCAAGGACATTATTCGGCGTGACGTGACGTTACCATTATTACCGGACATGGCCATCTCCGGAATTATTTATACGTGGTAGGGTTCTAACAGAGCCTCCATAAATAACTGTCGATTGTGTGGACGGAACGTTGAGACTCTTCGATGTGGAGGTAGTGAATTGATGCAACCCAACAACCACAAGATATTAAGATCTTGGACAAAATTCTAGAAATTAGCAAAATCACAGGAATTAGTCTGTGTTAATTCAAGGGGTGCACAAAAAATCTGTGGCGCAATGTCCCTCGTGAATGGTACCTATCTAAATTTTGGATATATCACCCTTGTGGCAGACACCACCTCTTGGTCAGATAGTTCAGTTAAAACAGATTGTAAATAGGGAAAAAATAATAAAGTGCCATAAAAAACTTTGAGACGTTTTTTAAAATACTTTCTTTTTGAAAAAGCAATGAGTTTAGAGTTCTCTAAGCAGTAGTTTTTTAAAGGTTGGAAAATCTTCTTTTTTTTATGGTTATATTTTACAAAATGAGTTTAAAAAAGAAAAGACAACGTTTATAGATGCAAATTGCAGACTACACTATTCTTTCTTCAAACAACAACCTACTAATTTATATAGTATTTGTTTGTACAAAATCAAATTATGAAAAATATAAACTTGAAATAAATATTACTTTAGCAACTGGCGGTAAAATAATGAACTAATCAACGGGAAACTTTGCTAGAAACAAACTTATTCTGATTAGCGCTCCTTGAAGTTACAATGGCTTGTCATTAACAAAATGCCTCTCATGTTTTGAGAAAACTCCTTTTAAACTGTTTGCTTTAATTGACACGGCGCGTATAACACTTCAAACAAATTACAAAGTTTTACTTTAAATTTTTAATCAGTTTAAAATTAACTTTTGTCAATTTTCTAAAGAGGCAAATGTTTCAAACGTGAGGTAAAAGTGTTTATTACTTTCTTAATTTTAGGTTTAAGAAGAGAAAAAAACACAAGTTTTATCCTAGACCCGCTAGAACCAAGACACTGACTCGATCGAAGTGAATTGAGAGTTACCTAGTCGACGACAAGAAATTAGTAATAGGCCTACAATTAAGAGATTCAAAAAACCAATGTAACAACTATTATAAACAAACTTACCTTACTGGATAAGATCAATACAATTTAATATTTAATATTTCCTATATAGCCCAAGAGACCAACTTTCGTACATTAAGATCTACTCGTATTACATTGTATGATGGCCCTAAGTAAGTACCATGGTGGCGCCATCAACGTGTTAATTTTTTTTTTTAATTAGTATTGTTCAGTTCAAAGGTTGTGTGCTTGACATGGAAGTTCCGACTGGGAATTCAGTACGTTCTGAAGTAGGCCTACGGAGATATAACGACCATTCATCGGAAGTTTTACCAGACAAATCAATAAAAAACTTATTAGTTGACAATTAATTTTGATTCAGTTTTATTTTGTTTTGGGGATGTGTGAGTGATAAAGTTTGTGCAGTTTTTTTTCACTTTTTTTAGAAAACTACATAAATACTACAGTAGTCACTTCATTCAGACTACACTATAAGACGCTAAATATCTTTTACAAAACTTAATGATTGTATTGATATAAAGAGTACAATTCCCACACAGCCTTACGCACAGTGGCCAAGTCGATAATGACGAGCAATAGTCACGTTAGGTCACACGCTAAAGGTCATCTTCAAAACTCTCTCTCGCACGATCTTCTTCAGCCAGACATTAATTATACTCTTCAGCTTCTAAACCCAACATTTAACGAAAATATATATTTGTTAAGCTTTCAATTGCTTCATTTATACGTTTGGGAGATTCAAATTTAGGCTAATGTTGGGGCCATCAATAATGCAAGAACTAAGCATGATCCTTGAGGCACGCCCGTAACGTGGCGATCACGATTGTTGTGATGAGAAATTGTTTCAATTAAAATCGTAAATATTTATTGTATACAGGACATTTTACAATTTGAAATTATGTTTTGTCAATTATTAAAAAAATCTTCACTCACTACTATTATCCACAATTTTACTCAGATACTTTTTTAAACTACACTATTAAATATTATGGTTTTAAACTTAGTGGATAATGATAGATTGTTAATATTATAGATATATTTATAAATATTGGACTTGATTCGAGAGATGTTTTAATAATAATATCAAACTTAAACACAATTTCTCTCACAATGTTTTATTAAATGAAACGCGTTTCAACAAAGATTTCGACATCTTCAGTGATAACAACAACAACTACAATAATCAAACTATAACTATTATAATTAGTTATGTTTAGTTACAGTTGAGTTAACTGAATTTTGTAGGCATGCATATGGAGATCCTTTGTGAGAATTCGCTGAAGGGAACTTTTCGAGACGGCCAACTGTTGTGAAGGATGGCGAATTGACTTTTGTGGAAGTCACGGGAACACTGTCACGCACAATTACGTTGTTCTGATCAGACCGGCTGGAACGAGAGCGCACTGGTGTTTTGATGTCTGCAATTTTGTAGTTGCCTCAATTTTTGTTTTCATTTAGTCTACGAACTGTTGACTCATTAGGTGCATTATGATGACCTAGAGCCGTACGAAGCTTCCGCATAGTGTCTTCGTAACACTCACAATATTTGTAATTTGTTTTCATAATTAATATTCGTTGTTCCATTGTAAAGTGTTCCATGACAACTAACCTCAAAAAATACCAACAAAGATATAAATAAAATATCGCCATGTTTTTATAGCGCCATAAAATAGCGATAGTTTGCATTTTAAAACCGGCGTCTTAAATGAATCACTCAATATTTAAATAAAGGGTAAACGTTGTTTTGCATTATGCTTACAAACGTCAGTAGTATTTGATTAAAATCGACCTTTTAATGATGGTGGTGGTGGTCAAGGTTCTTGTTTGTGTGTCAATTATTCCTGAACCGTAAATTTTTCTTTATTTACTACTATGAATATGGTTGAGTCATTAATCTTCACATTTTGCTAAAAGTTGAACTAAATCGGTTGGCCTTAACCCGACTTTTAATAAATTAAGTATTTTATAACATCTTTATAGCCGACTTTTTATAAATTAAGTATTTTATAACATCTCTATAGCCGACTTTTTATAAATTAAGTATTTTATAACATCTTTATAGCCGACTTTTTATAAATTAAGTATTTTATAACATCTCTATAGCCGACTTTTTATAAATTAAGTATTTTATAACATCTTTATAGCCGACTTTTTATAAATTAAGTATTTTATAACATCTCTATAGCCGACTTTTTATAAATTAAGTATTTTATAACATCTTTATAGCCGACTTTTTATAAATTAAGTATTTTATAACATCTCTATAGTCGACTTTTTATAAATTAAGTATTTTATAACATCTCTATAGCCGACTTTTTATAAATTAAGTATTTTATAACATCTCTATAGCCGACTTTTTATAAATTAAGTATTTTATAACATCTCTATAGCCGACGTTTTATAAATTAAGTATTTTATAACATCTCTATAGCCGACTTTTTATAAATTAAGTATTTTATAACATCTCTATAACCGACTTTTTAATGCTAACTTACGAACCGACATTTTTTGAGAAATGGTGATCAATACATTTATTTTTTATCCTTAAAGGCTATACTTAAGCAATATTTTATCAAAATCGTTAGTGCGGATTAAAAAAATAAATATAATTTAGTGTTTTCCCCATATGGCAGCTAGCAATAAACTTTAAGTTATCGAATAAATGGAACAAAAAAAAAAAAAAAAAAAAAAAAAAAAAAATCTCGAAATATAGCCAAAATATAACCACATAACAAATTTGTTATGAAATCAGTCCACTCCACATGTTTGTACGACAGACACGACCAATAACCTTTTCAACACAAATATATTGCCTGCATGCATTGACAAGGAGTCAAGTTACTTACCCATAAAGTAGAGCAGCTCCTGCAATACTGCCTCCACACTGTGCTGTTACAAACAGTGCTGCGCGCAACAAGGATATATTTCTGGTGATGGCCATTGCTATGCTTACAGCGGGGTTGACATGAGCACCTAAAATCAAAAACAAATCGTTACATCGTATTTACAAGAGACAGGAAATTTGAAGTTGGGAGGTTTTATATTGAATAGTGGTCGGGAACCCTAGAAAGAGAAAGTTTCTATAATATTGACAAAATGTATAACAAACCATTATGGTACTTACCCAGTCCCAATACAAGCAGATCTTCCTTATGTAATGCCCAAAAGTTGATTTCTTTGGCCTTGTAGGAAGTGTTAAAATCATACCCAATAGAGTAAGTTCACAATCTCATAACTGTACGAATATTTTGTCGTCAGGTCAGGTTCGAAATTACATTTTTGACAATAATTTCGCTATTTATCATTGTAGAGATGTGAGGCTGGTATTTGTATCTGTGGGATTGCAAATGTGCTTAATGTGTTAGTTGCAAATGTAGTGAGTTAATTTAATAACAAACGAGTATGTACAAAAAAAAAACTGTGAAAAATGGCAGTCATTTTTATATTTATAATTCGATTTTTCTGATTTTCAATAGAGTTCTATATGAGCACACTTTAGCTCTCTACACCAAATTTCATGTTCCTATTTCATTTTTATGGCCGCTATTGTGCTTAAGTACAAACGACAACGGGCACACGGCATGTCGAAGATCCCTTTTTCGGTTTCCTAAGATCATGAAATGTGAAGATGAGTAAAAATACTGTGGTCGAAACTATCGACGATTATCAAACTTCGCCTAACTAACCTAACCTAACCTAACCCTAATCTAATCTAACCTAACCTAACCTAACCTAACCTAACCTAACCATGTCGAAGATCCCTTTTTCGGTTTCCTAAGATCATGAAATGTGAAGATGAGTAAAAATACTGTGGTCGAAACTATCGACGATTATCAAACTTCGCCTAACTAACCTAACCTAACCTAACCTAACCCTAACCTAACCTAACCTAACCTAACCATGTCGAAGATCCCTTTTTCGGTTTCCTAAGATCATGAAATGTGAAGATGAGTAAAAATACTGTGGTCGAAACTATCGACGATTATCAAACTTCGCCTAACTAACCTAACCTAACCTAACCTAACCTAACCCTAACCTAACCTAACCTATCAATTCGATTTCGACGACGAATCACGATTACATACTTTGTAAGTAAAAAACAATCATTTCAGTTGTAGTAGGGTGTCAACATCTTACACCTGATACTGATAGGTAACGCTATAGGTGTTAATCATTGCATTTTCTCTCTATTTTTAGAGAAATTTTTTCATAGTTTTGAATGATGTAAAATCATTTCTATTTAATTTATAGAACAACGTATATTTTATCTGATCGCACAGTATAAAATGAAGGGTAAAAAATCTTAAAGGTTCAACCATTGCTTCACCATTACAAATAAAACCCATAGGATATTAAATTTAAAGAATATTAATGGAACCCAATTCTGAATTAGTGTAGTTTAGTACTTCCACGAATAAATTAGGTTAAAAAACGATGAAAAAACATTGCACAAATATCATATTCATCCATTACCCCTCCAAAAAAACCTTAAAAATATCGTACCTAAAAATGTCAGATTACTAGTTTTTCATCAATAATTGAAAATTAACCATGGACACAGGTTTTTAAAAAATACTTGTATATTTAAATAATGGTCTAAACTTGTGGCGTTAAACTCGTCCTCAGTGAAGTCGTATCGAGCTCTCAATGATGGTAGTTAAGTTTTTTTTTAGTTTTTGCCGATTGTTCTTGAAGTGAAATATTTTTTGACTTGCGATTTTTCACACGTGTTTGAGTAACTAATTTTCACATTTCACTAAAATTTCAGTTAAATTGTTAGACCTGATTTTTAGAAATGCATCTTTTATACTACGGGCGATTTTGTAATTTTTAATAAATAAGTTAGGAATATGTTTGAACATATGGCGACCAATAGCGTTTTAGTCTGATCCTTAAAGGCAAAATATTTTTTATGGCAGCTACCGCAAATTTTGAGTTATAGAATTTTTTTAAAGTCTCGAGATATGACCAAAATAAGCCCAAATACCAAATTTCATTAATATGTGTCTAGGCCTATGTGTTTGGGCTGTAATGCCAATACACAGACTAGAGACAACATAGGTTACATGCTAAGGAAAATCTTATTTTTTGGTTTTTAACGGCATTTTTCGTGTTATAAAGAAATGGATAAAACGTCCCGCGATAGGACCAAAGTATGGTCATATACCAAATTTGATTAGTCGGTCCACAGTTTGGTCTTTAGAGCACTACAGATACGATGGATAGACAGACAGACATCGTTCTAAAAACCCTTGTTTTGTATTCAAGGGACCTCAAAACTCGACAAAGATTTTATTTGACGGATCACAAAACTTTCTCAACACCTATGATGTATATGTAACCAAGTAAAAACTTCTTATATTAATTATAACTCCCGTAGCGGCAAAGAGATGAAATGGAATGTAAGAGAGATAAATAAAGAAGAGAATTTTAAGATTTAGATTCCGTCACGCCTTCACATTTTTCAACATATAAGACATTCCAGTTTTCAACTGGAAATAAAGGGTGAATTTATGGGATAGTTTACTATTAGCTCATTAAATGTTTTGCAATTATTTAGCTAAGGTGATAATTATTTACTTTATAAGGTCCTTATTTATTATTACATGAGGAGCCGTTATTTAATATCACTGAAAGTTATTATAGATTATGTCGTAACTAGTTAAAAGTTTCATGGATATATAAACCAAAAGTATTGAGTCGAGAAAGGAACGAATATGTCAGTTAGTGTCCCTCTGAGTCCAAAAACGTGTAGTTGTATTTCCTTACATATACGTGTTATAGTGGAAGTTATGTGACGGATAAACAATTAATGTTAACTTTCTACAGATATGTTCTGAAGGTCCCTAAATCCAAAAAAGTGGTTGTTAGAATTATCTCTGTCTGTCATTTGTACTCCACACTCCAACCAAGTGATGTACCGATTTTAATAATATTTGGAATATGGATATATTTTGGTTATATCTCGGGATTTTTGTACATTTTTACGATAACTCAAAATTTTGTGGATACTGCACAAAAAAACATGAACTTATGATTTTCTAGAAATCGGTTCCTACGATTAGGACCCAAACAAAACCTATTGATCGCTATCACTTCAAAAATGCCGCTTTGTGAGTTATCGCTAAACAACAAAAAAATTGCCACAAGGCTGTTATAAAATACCTAATTTCTCAAGCTCGACTCTACAGATTTTCTTCAAATTTTACGGAAATGTGAAGATTATTGACTCAAACTGTTGTGCAAAATGGCAGGTAGTATTACAGTACAGGTAGAATACAAAAATCAACATTGACAGACGTCATTAAAAGCACGATTTTAACCAAATACGATTTACGGTGAAGACCTGTTTATATCACAAGCAAAGCACAGTTAGGCGTTATTTAGAGATAAAAATATGGTGTACTTCACTGTTTGAGTTTGGGTTGGTTTTAGGTATTGATGAGTGAGAAAGTTTGTGCAATGTTTTTGTAGAGTTTATTTTTGATTATTACTAACTACTGCGATCTTCCTTTTGTGAAAACACCGTCACCAAAGACTGTGAAATGTTCACCCAACCTCCCCATGGGAGTAATTCGGAATTATTTTTAATAGCTCTGTGTGTATATATATAGTTTATAACATAGGTTTCAATCCAGGGACGGTCAAAGTATCTTTTTAACTTTAAAAGGGTGAAAGTTGAAATTTTAGAAATGTAAATTCAATACTGCCGCAAAATATGGTTTTTAGAGAGCCAACTCAAAAAGAGAAATAAAATTAAATAAGGACTATAATAGCTTTAGGGTCGGAAAAGAACAAGAATTGTTCAAGAGAGAGGAAAGATGAAAGAGAATATTAACTCAAGATTATATGAAAAAGGTGTAGATCGAACCCTCGTGATTACCAAGTCCCGTACTCATTACAGTGCCCTGGGGGGTCAAATAATTAATAATATATAACATGTTTTAAGCTCGTATATGATTAATGTGAATAATAAGCATAAATCGGATACATGTTTGAGTACGGTTTTACTAATTCGATATGCAGAATTTGTGTGTAGGACCGGAGTCTTGTAGAAGGTTATGAAAAATACGGTAATAATTGTATAGTATTTATTCAAGTACTTTCAGAAGCATTCCAACAGTAGCTATCAAAATCCTGCTGAGTATAACTCTATGTGACCTCAGAATCGTAGCTGCTTACAGATTGAAATATACTGAAACATGTAAAGATAGCCAGTGAACTAAAGGATAGACTATTGCACAATCTTGTGTAATGAATGATATGATTATGTTTTGACCATGAGAGGTGAGGATGGTCTCATGAGACAAAACCTTTGTAATGAATATCCACAAAAGGAAAGACATGGTAGAGGTCTCAACTGGATAATGCTTTACACGAATAGATCTCGTACCGCTCAATGAGTAAATCAGATCAACTCCACGTTAAGTGATTTGGAGGTTAGCACAACATTGAGGCAAGGTGTGAGCTACACTCTAATGTGCACAATTATACATTCACACGAATATAATTCGTTGTTAGTGTCACCAGATCTTTCAAGAAATACTTAAGACCCTGAGTTTGATCAGTGATAACTTGAAATACAGACAAATGGAAACAGCAGAACACATACTTTTTGAAGTGTGAAGTACTGATGCGAAGGACACTCCTGATCTTCAGGTCATCTAGAAGTCTAAAAGTAGATAACGTAGCGAAATAATTATCTAAGACACATGAAACTGATTTGAATCCACTAGGATTAGGCAGTCCACAAAGAGTTTTAATGCTGATGGGATCAGATATCACCAAACTCTCAACCCTCTGGTGTGTGGTCATAGAGGATTCGAGAGGAACAAGAACGCTAACGAATTAATAAAGAAAGGGACCCCACTTACTGGCTCAGAATCTGTTTGTTGAATAAATAAAACTACATCAAGGACTAGCCTCTAGTGGGACACTATGGGTTATTGTACCAACTCAATAAGAAACTCTTTGGGGATATAAACTTACTAAGTAGGTCTTGGAGCATTCATAAACACTTAATAACCCTGGGTTTAATCCACGGTAACTTGAAATGTAGACAAAATGAAACAGCAATACCACTTTTTAAGTTTGAAATAATAGGACCAAGGAAATTCTTGAATAGAAGAAGAATACGCCCTAACGAAGCAGCTTCTATGACTAATAAAGGGCATGGAACTAAATTGGATCGGCTAGGATTGAGGAGTCTTTTAGGTTAGGCGAGGTGCCAGGGAAGTAAACCCCATTTCTAATATTTATTTAAAAAAAGAAGTTTTACTGAAAATGGATTTGTCACCAGTGAATATTCTACCGTACCTAATATTAGATTTAGGTTATGTTGTGTTAACCGACGTCCAAACCCATAAAGACAAAAAAATAATTCTTTCACGTTCCCAGAAAGACGTTGCAAATTATTTATCAATATCCTCTCCAGGAGAAAGAAGAAGATTAGAAAGAAAATATTTCCAGGAACTCGTAACTGCTGAATACAAATCCCGCTTTAGTTTAGTGTTACAGATATAATACTCTGTGAATTTATCTTCTCTGTGATGTAGAATCTTTCAACACACATTACATGTTTAACAAGATAGTGGAGTAAAGATGTGAATAACTTTTGCAACCATTTATAGTTTCTCTCTACATAGTAGTTTAAACAATAGATGTCGAGATTATCGCAGAAAATTGTGTTTGTAAGCTATAAATTGTTTACCAACTCCAACGAGTATACCTATTTTATCTTCCTTTAATTTGTCGAAAACTTAAAATTTGGGAGTAAATATATGGTCAAAATTCTGATTTTTCTCAAAATCTAATGTTTTTGATCACATTTTGCTGAAATATAGTTTCTCAGGGCGGAAAATACTATACCTACTAAATGGTATACTCAGAATACCATGGAATGTGGTATAGAGAACTATAGTGTGCTCATACAGAACCCTTTTGAAATTCAGAAAAATGTAATTAAATTTTAACCCCTATGTTGTTATTCAATTTTTCATATACCAAATTAGATAAAAAAAATTCAGATTTCAATTCTGCAATGTAATGGTACCAACCCTGACCTTTCCCCATAGAATGTATATTCATATATTTACGATGCCGCGTTATCGAAACGAGTGAAACGAATGGAGGCTTTTTCATTGTATTGCTTCGTGGACCGCCAAGGTCGACATATTGACACGAGCGAAGCAAGTGGAAACCTCTATCATATCTACGATCTCCCTTTAGGCCTAGCTGACCGACATCAAGAAAGTAGTAATATACTCAAGTACGAAATTCGAAAAACCTGTGTACCAACTATTTAAAACAAACTTTCCCTAAGCCTCAGGGACTCAATTTTGTGAAAATGTGTTTGACAATCTTGAGGACTTATCTGGATCTACACTTTTTTAAATGTTGTCTTGGTTTAGATCTCTCTCTTTCATCTTACATATCAGGTTTCTTTTGACCAACTCATGTTCAAACGATCTGACCCTGACGCTATTCCCGAGCTAGGTGTCTTTATTTTAAGTCCTTTTACTTTATAAGGTCTGTGAAGATGGCCGAGAGGTTTTTTCCTCTTAACAACAAGGGGGAAAACTTACCCTATTGGGTAAGACTCCTTGATTGCCTTGAACCAAATTTTGTGGATTAGATTTACAGTATTTGGTTGTTTTACATGCCTGCCGCCCATCAACTTGTTTTACTTACTTTTATTCACTTTGGACATATTTATTTTAAAAAGAAATAGTTAGCGAGAGATTTAAACTCTTGTATGGTAAATAAGTACGAGTATGTCTTAACAAATATTTGTAGTAAGTTTGTTTATCAATCTCTGGGTTATTTCTCAACATACAATCAAAATAAAGAGATCATCTTGTTTAGTATTAAATATATTGTATCTGATCAATACTTAGTAAGTTCGAAGTTTTGGTATGATAATATTTTTAAGAATATTATTTTGAAACTGGTAGCCTAAGAGAAAAATTAAAGATTTTGTAGTACGTTGAAAAATAATGGTATAAAACATTCCATAAACTTTGGAATAAATATCTTAATCTATTTTTGAGTTATAGTCTATCTTATTTTTACAAACAGACACACTGAAAACAAAGGATTTTTTCTTTATATTTTGACCACACTGGGTCGTGAAAGATCTTGAATATACTTTACTGTATATATTATCCATTCATAAATACTTTGAATGTATTAAATTTTGACATCAGAATCATTTAATCTTTGCTCTTCTCTATCATATACAATATGTCTTCAGCTGAATACAAGTCTCCCATTGTCCGAACTCGGTCTAAAAGCACAACCATCATATAATGTGGTAGAGAGAGTAGAATACAATTCTTTGTCAATTTACCCCCATTATCCACACGTACCATTGTAGTCAAGTTTAGAAATGTTTTTGTTTACTTTTCTGAGGTTTAATATTGCCAGTGTTTGCAATAATTATTGTTTTAATTATTAATTAGTGCCTTACTGCTGCAAATAAAGATGGGGAATATATTGTGACACGAAATATTCGAGAGCGTACCCCGAATAAACGTTTTGTAGTCCTCATAGAGACAAGGACCCATAGTTGCAATGTGGAGAAACCAGCCTGCGAATGTGCACTTAACACAGTTAAAGTTTGGCCATCACGAGGTACCCTAGCTGTATCTATATTATTTTTAAAAGTAGTCTTAGATTAGCTCCCTCTCTTTCATTTCTCCTACAGGTATCTAATGTTCTTTTCCGACCCTAACTCTATTAGGGTATTCTAGAGCTATGGGGTGTTTATTTTATGTCATTTTTTTATAAGACGATAATGACCGAGCAGTTTTCACCTTTAAACAAGAAGGGAAAAAACAAGGTAAGAGTTAATTAATTAATTAATGCAGTGTACTGACTATTTGAATGTCTTGCTAAATGTTCTAAACGTTCTCCCCAGCTGGTTATAATCGATCTTCATTAGGTCTTCGATTTCCAGAGTCTGTTATTTTGTTTAAAACTCGGCGTGTTAATGATGTGAAAACATCACAATCGCTTTTGGGATTCCGGAGGAATTGCCGTTAGCCCAATCTACAATGAGGGAACACAAAGACGTACGAAGTAAGAATCCTCGATTTATCGCAAGGCACTTGGTCGAGCACTCCGGCGTTTATTGGAGTTTAAAATAATTTTAAAAATTTTGTGATGATTAGTGAGAAGTGGAGTTTAGGATTTTCCCGTTGGCCGTAATATAAGTTAAAATACGCGTAATTAAACCGCCCTTATTTTCGACTTAACTGAACATAAACTCCGGCTAAAACCAATCAATTCGTTTCAAAATCTTACAAAGAACTTTAACCGTCGTCTTTAAAATCTAGAAGTTTGAAACATTTTTTTAATTTTTTTTCTACTGTATTGGGTTAAAACTGAAATGTAACAAACACTTTATCTCGGAAACTATTTTACAGATCATTACGATTTCGGGATTTTTAATAGATTTTATTTCCCGAACTTTTAGGCTTAAAACACAAACAATGTAGTTTGTGTCGACTCGATGTATCAACCTATGTTAAACAATAGGTAAAAATACACAACACTCATGCGGCGCCTTCGCTGCGCTGTGCGGCCGTCGACGTGACGTGTTGTTTTCTCGCAACGTTGCTTCGTAGTCTACTTGTTGGATTCAAACAAACGAGCTGTACGACACTTGAAAGAATAGAACCAGTTAAAAAATAAATATTGAGTAATTAAATAAACATAAGTTATTCATTATTATCTTACTACAGCAATTAATTTTAGTGTTATATAAATTGTGATATATACACTGGGCATTTATTTTTATTTTGATATTGTATTATTTGTAGGTGTATAAATTATTATTTTAGTAATATCATAGATGCATAGTAATATTTATCATCTACGTATTTTAAAAAAAAAAATTCAACGGTAGAAGTTTCAGACCTTATGAAATTAAAGAATTTCAGCGTTTGAGAAGTGTCTAGGCGGCAAAGTATTGGCGGCTGCCTCGAATTTCGGTCACTTCTTGTGTACAGTTTTAAAACTTTGTTGGATCGACGGTCGAATCGACACAAACCATTTAAATGTTTTAGTCTTAAATTAATTTGTCTATTGCTCTTATTGAAAACATTATCATTTTTAAATAAGCGATTGACATTACTTATGGGTTCAATCGTTACTTTACAGTTTTGAATACAAAATAACAGGAGGACCTTCACACCAGATCCAAGCTGTAAGATAGGGCCCGATACACCCCCCCCCCATCAATAGGTCGCCGCACCTTTCAATACATAACAATGGAACTAGGAAGCATGAATGTTTCCCCTCTCGATGTAATTCCAGGCTTTGTTATAGTTTCTGCATTCCGTAATGCCTGCACAGGTTGATACCACCTGTCTTGACCACAGATTCCTCAGAAATATTCTTATTTATTATTGACCTTGATAAATGACGGTTTCTGTTAATTGTTACCTATTTATTTTCTTACTGTAAAGAGGAAATATTGGGATCGGAAACATCGATATTTTGGGTCTCATTGTGTCCAAAAAACTATCATTTATATTTTAACGCATATGTTAGCGATCTTACGGTTATCTTTAAAAAATAGAGTGGAATATATTCGTCACTCCGAGTTGTTACAAGGTCGTCTGTCAATCTCTATTCTCGTTTATCGGAAGAACGGATAACAGATTTTACACATTAAATATAATATCTGTAACTCAAAATAGTGGTGGGAGAGAGAGGAGGAGAGTAAATGCTTTAAGAAAATCACATAAATCAAAGTTAGCTCTAACAATTTTGATTAAATATACCCATTTAGTTTTCGAACTAGAGTATTGGTCGCCAATCTCCAAAAATGCCAAAATTCAGAAATTTATTATTAAAAAAGCATAATTTTAAAAATTGAAAATAGAAGAATTTGCTGGAACTGTTAGTTTCTTTCCTATAAAAAAATAATTAAGGGTTTTTCATATTATTGATTTACCTATACTATTTTTATAACCATACTAATAGTGTACAGGAAGTGATAATTCCCTTATTGAAGAGAGCTAATAATATTTATTCTGATAAAGTTAGTCTAAACCGAGATCTAGGTCATATTAGGAATGACTTATTTATCAATAGATATCCTCAATCCATAACAAAATATAATAAAACCATAAAGAAAGAGTTTAAAGAAAATAATAAACCCTTGTCGTCCTGAACGATCTCTTATCGTAAGGCTCATATCTAGGAATATTATAAGTCAATGATGATAGCCATCATAGTACTTACCAAACCCCATCATAAAATTAATACAAAGAGTTTCTCTAAATGTAATACTCAAAAGTTGTTTTCTTGGACCTTGTAGGAAATCTTAAATTGTAGTGGTAGATCAAGGGTGGTGCCCAATAGGTGAATTTGTTAACAGTTGTTACATGTTTTCTAAATCTCGTAATTATATATAGTACTATTTTCTTGACGTCCGCTAAGGCCTTAACGAGCCTCGTAGATGTCTATGTTTTTATTTTAATGACTCCACTCGCTTCGCTCATGCCGATGTCTCGTCTCTTGGATGGTCTCGAAGCTGTATATATGAACGCGGCTACGCTCGTTTCAGTGACTCAGCCCTCAGATAGGATCTTATAACTAAACGAAAATTATGTTTCCTTATGAGATCTTGGGTTCGAAATTACATTTGTCATCATAGATAGGTAGTGGTCGGCACTACTACATGTAGATTTGAAATCTGCAAATTGTATCTAATTTAGTATGTTATAAGTTGAGTAACACACGAATGATGAACAAAAAACTATTTAAACTAGCATCTTTTAGAATTAAATAGGTATCCTACATACGTACACACATTATTAATTGTGAATGTGTGCCACTACAATTACACACGCGCGCGCGCGCACACACGCGCACGCGTGCACACACACACACGCGCGCGCTATTAAGTTAAAATCATAAATTTGATTGGGAGATGCAAACATATTAAATACATAATAATAATAAACATGATATAAGTTAAAACTTATATTAACGGAAAATAATTGAATGACTGATAATCCTATAAGCATAAGGTCATTTTGACACTTTTACAGTAATTCACAACACGGGTCACAGATTTAGTTTTAGGAGAGAGGACAAAAAGGGTATTCCCCAATAAAATTGTTAGGTAAACACGCCGTTGTCATACAACCCTTCTTATTTAGTTGACTATTCTATGATTTTGGTTCACCTTGATGTTTGCCATTTTTTAAGGTTTTATAGTTTTTCCTGTTCATGTTCGCGTACAGTTTTAATTTTTTTGACCACCCAGGCCTAGATGTACTATGTTCCTTTCTTAGGTTGTTAGTTTTAGTTTCCAACATGGTTCTAGGTTTCTAGACTATGTTGCTCATGTTATAAGTAGATACATACTACTCTCTAAATGTCGTGTATTAACTTGTATGTCAAATGATCACAAGTGATGTCAAATTTCTGAACAAACTTTATCAATAATATAGTTTTTTGTTTGTTCCGAAATTCAGCAGAAACGTTTAATCAAAATTATGACAACTCCAATTCCTGTGCTTTTTACAGCATTGCCCCCCCCCCAATTTTGAATATAAGATATTAAATTTTACTTGTAAAATCAGTCTATCCGTTCACCTTCTAAAGGAATGTACAGATGACAAGCGGCCTTGCAAAAACTCAGTAGACCTCAAAACTGATATAGGCCTATCTGCAAAAATCTATAAATTGATTTATTAACCCTCTAGTTTTGCTTCTTCTTCGTTCGGCACTTCAGTCCGGGATAGATCTTGGCCTCCCTCATTATTCTATCCCATTTCTGACCGGTATTGCACGTAGATCCTTCTTCTCTTACGGGGTTTGCCTCTTCTGCTACCTCCTCCATTTAAATACTCTGTTCTCCACGTCGCTCAACCAATCGAGCATTCTCCAAATAAAATTACATTTGGGAGAGGAACCAAAAACCTCTCGGTCATCGTTGTCTTTAAGAAAAGAAGAAAATTTATTAAAAAAAGAGACTCCTACACCTCAAATACTGTAATAGCGTGGGAGTCGGATAAGAACCAAATATTGGTCAAGGGAGGCCTGATAGTAAAGATGAAAAATAGCCCAAGGCTAGATGAAGAAATTGTAGATCCAGATAAGGCTACACATTTAAAGATGGACCACTGATGATCATGAAATTAAGAACATATAATAATATTAGATAATTCTTAAGCAAACTTTTTTATGCGTTTTGTTATTAAACCCTTGAATCCTCTCATATTATACAGTGGATAGGGGAAGGGGGTTGACATAATGTTTGTATAACTTCACCTGTCTCTGACAGTTTATGTTCATAAAACTAAAATATATTTAAACGAATTTAATAGTATTACATCTTGAGACGATACAAAACCCCAGTTCCCCCTCCCCCCACAACTGATTGTATTGCCATCAGCTCTGGCAAATTATAAGCTTTAATTAAATTGCCTTGTCGTTCAACTTGATTTAAAAACTTTCACCGATTGTTTTCCAACTCTTTTCTTTCATAAATTCAACAAATGCATCCCTTTAATTAAATCCGGAGCTGAAAGTCTGTTTCTGATTGGCCAGAGCTTTGAACACGTGACTCAAATATTGTACGTATTAATTAAGGACCAATATTGTGTGTCTTTCTTACGATAGAAATTTTGTTTTATTTCGAATAACCTAAGGAAATCCGTTACAATTTAAGTAAATGAGAATAGCAATCTTCTGGATTGAAATAAATACACGGCGCACAAACTTATACATTTGAAAAAGCGCACCAATAAAACAGGTTTAGTTACTTAGTAGGCTTGAACGCTGCCGAGTTCCTAAATAAAACCTCTAATGGCTTCACTCGTGTCAACAGTTCCATACAATTTGACTAGATACTTACGTATAAATACATAATTCAACAAAATAATTTCGACAAAAACATGACATTAATGTTTTAAACGATTCATCTACAAAACCAGATCTGTACTAAAGAAATTCAAGTTGATGGGTTCCATCTGGTACTCAACACACCCCAATCATACAATGTAATACAAACAAATTTTCAAACAGATCTACTAAATGTAATATCCAAAAGTTGGTCTCTTGGGCCTTGTATGAATTGTTAAATTGTAGTCTATTGATCGATCTAGCGGATCTTATATAAAAAGTATCCAATCGCTTCGCTCGTGTCCAATGTCTGTACCTTAGCTGGCTGAAAAAACTCAAGAAAGCTTATTAAAATCATTCCACTCGTTTAGTGCAAAACTGATTATACCGAAATTTTTAAGATTGATTTTCGTCTTCCTTTCCTCGATAATTTGTAAGTAATGTCCATTTTCCTAAGATCAAGATCATAGTAATTTTCTGAAAAATCCAAACATTATCCCCTCTAAAAATCGACAATTTCAAAAGGCAATAGAGAAGCACTACACTGTATCTGGTTTACTCCAACAGATCAACGAATGCATTGCTCTGTGAGTAGAACGAAGAACGCACAGTGTTGACTTTATTCATCTTTGGTTGTTGACCATCTGTTTATGTTGTCATTGTCCTCCCACACATACTTAGATGAATCCATTGAACAGTGTAAAGCTTTGGACTTGAATTGGTTCACTCCATTATATGATGAAGTATTGCAATATAATATAGAGTTATGGTATATTGTTCGTTTGGTAAAAGTGTCGCATTAGGTGAATAATGATGGAATAAACGGTGAAATATCGTCACATATATTTTCTCATAAACAAAATTAATAAGCAGTGAAATATATTCGTTATCCTTCCTGAAACAACCGAGTCAAAAACTAAGATAAAAAAATGAAAATTATCAACGTAACTTTTTAAACACTTGTTGAAAAGACACTGTTTTATTGAATAGTACGCCTACCAATATTGCAATGATTAATTTACCATTGTAAAGCTTACATTTTAAACTTTAATATTCGTTCGAAAGACATCCATGTCTGGAATCATTTAATTGAAATCTATAAGTAAGAGTTTGTCGCCTACAGTGCTGCTTGATGAACACCAGGCGACAAAATACATAATAATCAATCATTTTTTTTTCTAGTTAATGATTTTCTTTATCTAGTCAGTGTTTATCTAGTCAGTGTTTATCTAGTCAGTGTTTATCTAGTCAGTGTTTATCTAGTCAGTGTTTATCTAGTCAGTGTTTATCTAGTCAGTGTTTATCTAGTCAGTGTTTATCTAGTCAGTGTTTATCTAGTCAGTGTTTATCTAGTCAGTGTTTATCTAGTCAGTGTTTATCTAGTCAGTGTTTATCTAGTCAGTGTTTATCTAGTCAGTGTTTATCTAGTCAGTGTTTATCTAGTCAGTGTTTATCTAGTCAGTGTTTATCTAGTCAGTGTTTATCTAGTCAGTGTTTATCTAGTCAGTGTTTATCTAGTCGGTGTTTATCTAGTCAGTGTTTATCAAGTCTGGGTTTTTTAATTTCCGTCACATCAACAATTGTGCAATTGACACCATTCTCTTGTTCACTTTCACTGATATTTCCACGAAAAACCCTACGCCAGTTATTTGACCCTTCACATTGATTTCTTTTTGTAGTACTGTGTATTTTTAAGTCGGAAACAAAATGACTCCCGCCCATGTCTCATATCGTTTGGTCTTCCCAACAATTCCTAGAATAAGTTAAACCAATAATACAGCTGTGTCCAACTTGATCTTTACTTTCTCAGTACACGAACCTGGTAATCGTCAAAAATTACGTCTTTTGTTTTTTAATTTAGTTTCATAATATCAGGAAACCGAAGGAATTATTTTCGACATCCTCGTACATAAGCACGAAGCTGCCTCAAAAATGAGAATAGGAATACTATATTTGTTATAGCGGACTATAGTCAGCTGTAAAATTCAGAAAAATCGAATTGAAAATACCAAAATGGCGGCCATTTTAAACAGGTTTTTCTTCATATCTCGTCTGTTATATAACACGTTCACTGCTGAAAAATAAATATATATCATCACCTATGGCTAAAATTTTTTGATGTCAAATCATTTCAGTTGGTCTGGCGCCGACTTTTGTCGGCGCGCGCCTCATGGCAGACTAAAGTCGGCGCTAGCGACGCCCAACGTATCACACTAAATTAGACACAATTTGCAGATTTCATTTCACGAAAGCCGTATAGTTAGGAAGGTCTAATCACCGAGACGATAGTAGTGGAGTGGATGCTGCTGCTTTACAAATACACAGCTCCAAGCCTATACAGGGCCGAGATACTGACACAAGCGACGCTAGTAAAAACGTTTTAATTTATTGAAACACTAAAAAGAGACAAATGTAAGATTTGCGGGAAACTTTAATACATCTAAGGGGGAACTAGTTTTGTGGAATCTAAGAAACCACCCACTCATTCCCATTCCCTTGCAACCACCAACTTCAAAATTTCAAATGGAAACCTACTATCTTAAAGGGTATTACAATTTTTATTCGATGTTTAAAAAAAACCGACATACATATTCACAAAGCCTCTTAGAGCCTAGCCGATGTCAATAAAGTGGTGATGGGCCTATACACCATTTCTAAGTTCAAACAACCCGTGTAACAACTGTTTGAACAAACTTATCCAATTTGGTAAGACCCCTTGGATCTAACAATACAATTTAACATTTCCTACAAGGTCCAAAAAAACAAATTTTAGGCAATACATTTAGAGGATCTACTTATATATTATTACATTGTATGATGGTGCACATCGACTTGTTTTAATATCCTGCAGTATTCATTTTCTCACTATTTTTTTAAATGTTTTATTTAACTGGTCTAAACAACTAGTCAAAGAGCTACTTTGACTAAAACAGCTGTCCTTAATTAATATTAGGTTATGTTTGCATCTCTAATTAATTAATTTTAGATTAATGTTGTAACCACTAACAGTTGCTCAGGTTATGTGAAGTAGCGCCGTACTGAATATGCAATATCAAAACTCCCAAGCACACCAAGATGCCGTAGTTGTGCAATTTGGTATAGCCTATCTTACTGCATATGTTTGGATTGAAACCCAGTAGTATCACCTCTTTGCAGTGTTTAAAACGGCTTAATATCTCTGATTCGAATTTAGATAGAGATGTAATACAAATGAAATATTGTAGAAATCAACCTCCTCAATCTATAGAGTGAGCCAAAAATTGGGTACATCATCCAAGATGTCCCAAAAATTTATACATTTTTCTTGTTGTTTAAAGGCAAAAAACCTCTCGGTCATCATCCCTTGCAAAAAAATGAAGAAAATAACATAAAGACTCCTAGCCTTCGAACACTAATAGCTTCAGGGTCGAAAGAGAACAAAAGTTGGTTAAGAGCGACCTGATAGGAAAGATAAAAGAGAGGATTAAACCTAACGCTACATGAAAAAAAGCGTAGATCCAACTTGGATTGCCAAGGCCGTACTCACTGTAAGCGAGCCCCTGAGGACATCTTGTTTTGTTTTACAATACATGATGGAGATGTTTCCATTCACCTGAGAAGGGATTTCTGACGCTTTCCCTCCAACTTGTATCCACCGTTTTGGAAAAATTGGATCCTAGAAGATTGCGTATTGAAGGGAGCGCTCCATCTTGTTGGAACGAAAAGGAATAAATTAAAGATCTATACTTTCACTTCTGAAACAAGCTATGTGATTGAAAATAGTTGTTTTTATATTTCTATGTTCAAGTAGGCTAACTTTAACAAAATTTTACTTAACTAGTATAGGACAAGTTTGGTAACCGTCCAATATTTCGACCTCCGTTTTTACTGACCTTCACATTTTATGACTTCAGAATACTTGATTTTCGATTACCGCCCATCAGTCACCGTTGTCGTCTGTACGTAAGCACGATAACGGCACAAAAACTATGATAGAAACATAAAATTTGTTTGGGGACTATAATGTGACCCAAAACTCTATTAAAATTCAGAAAAATCAGTCAATTTTTTTTAAAAGCGGCCATTTAAAAAGTTGTTTTCCATATACTTATGGTATTTATAACACTACAAATTAGATAAAAATGTAAAGAATTTAATTATAGATGTAATGGCACCAACCCGACATATCTACGGTAACAAATAACAAATCTATAGGCCTATCAGACAGAAAGAAACCTGCGCAGAACCGTCATGAGAGTGGCTCGCGCACGCATGTAGGGACGATGGCGGGGAGGGGATTGGAGCGGTGATGGGGATAAATTGTTATATTTTTGCCATAATATAAAGGAATTTAAAACCTATAATTCAATGTCTTTTTGCATCTTTTACTTTGTAAAATATTTAAATTTACTAATTGTAGTTATCAGGAACATAAACGATACACATTCACAGTTTTTTAGCGCTGTAGTAGGTTTGAAAAAGAAAATATTAAGCCCTACGCAATGAAGCAGCGGGCGGGTACGTCTGGCCTAATTCGAACTCTCCCTCTCCCACCACATTTTAAGCGGTACCCCTATAGTAACCTCCGAAGATAATGTGATTTCGTATAGTAGTTAGAAAGACCAGCGTAACCGACACGTGCGTAGCGAGCAGAGGCTCCTTCATGTTTGTGCAGCTTCGCGCCACGCCTTGAACGGGATACTGACACGAGCGAAGCGAATGAATTTTAATAGACACATAGACTTAGTAAGTAGTGATATACCCAAACCGAGGTTCAGAACATCCTTGTATCAACTGTTTAAACAAACAACATTTCCTAAAAGGCCCAAGAAAACAACTTTGGGCTTTAAATTTAGATGATCTAGTTGTATTATATTGTATGATGGAACTGGGTAAATACTATCAAGTTGTTATGTTTTCCCAAAAAATAATATAGTTTCCATTAAAATTCGTAAAAATATATCTAATGGAATGTTTTTAGTTTTTTGCTCTACTTTAAGAAAACACAATAAGATTGGAAATCATATTTTATGAATTTTTGAACATTCTATATACGGTACCTCAGTTTTGGCTCACTCTGTAGACAGGAGGTCGATTTCAATAAATTTCGTTCTGTCTAAATTAGGACCAGATATATTTTGCCGTTCTGATATTTTGTTAAACTCTCTACATGCAAAGAGGTATATTTTATTTATTGCGCCGTCCATTTATAAGTATAATGAATAGAGTGTATTCCATTAGAATCACATAGTAACGCTGTGATTTGTAGTTATGGTCTTTAAAAGCTTACTTTTAGTAATTATTAGACCACTAATTAAATATTCTCACATCTCTTTCATATAGCCTATACAATAATATGTACCGACAGCGATCAAAGTATATTTTGGTATTTTATAATTTACTCGTTACAAACTGCGCTTAGTGCTTTCATTTAAGTTATTTGAACAAATTTGAGCGAAATTATGAATGTGGATGAGTGGAGGGGGGGGGGTTAAAAAACTGATAGAAGTCGTTAGATCTTAAAAATTGTAATTTTATTATAACGACTACTTTTAAGAATATTTTATCAAAATTAGTAGGACATATTATTGTGTCACTTAAATAGACACCATTATTCGTTTTAGACTCGCTCTTAGATGGATTATTCCTGAACCGGTGTTTTTTAATTTCTATTTTTGAGGGAGGTGACAACCAATAAGTATTGTTGGAATCCTTAAGGTCAAAATTTGCTATGAATTGTTAAATATAAAAAACTTAAATTTTATTTTGTTTTCATAAAAAGGTAATCTACCTCAAATTTTTAGTTTTCAATAACCACAAATTTTTATTTTTTTTTAAACCCTGTGAGTTGGAAGGATGGGTGACGAACTTTATAAAAACTTCTTTTTTTTTTTATTTACGGAGCAAACCACAGAACGAAACAAACATTTCCGTGCTACTTCCAGTAGACTAATATTGAAATACCCTTAACTTTCACAATTTTGTTATTTGTGCGGCTAATTGAAAACTACGTTAAATTAAAACAGTCGTTGTTTTTACACGCTACTTTCCGGACTAAAAATTTTAGAAGTCCTTTTAGTCTTAGAACCTAAGTTTCGTAATTTAATCAAAATCGTTGCAGTCTGTTTTGAGAAATGTTTAAGTTATTTATTTTTTCCAGATACTCCAATATTTACACTCAGGATTTGGGTGCATAGGCAAAGCCAAAACCAACTCAGAAAATTTGAATGATGTCTGTGCCACTGCATTAAGGCGAATCACTTACAAGATAGATTACAGGTATTAAACACGTACTTGAGTAGTAATTAGAGTAACTTCAAAATAGACATTACCATAATCTTTTTAAAAAAAGAAGTTTTACTCCCACTAAATGTGTTAAACTTAAAAGTCTATACGATTACTTAAAGATGCGTACACTACCACATGGATAAAAACACGATAAGACACCCCCTGTTACAATGGCTAGATTTAAAAAGTTATTTTCCTTGTTTATAAACCTCTCTCGGCCTTGTAAAAAAAAAAAGAAGAAAAGCTATGCTTGTATCCACTGTAGTGTAGCCCTCAGAGTTACAAACCTAGAAAATCATACATCTATTGAACAAATTTTGTAAAAAACTTCAATTTATAATTCCTAAAACTTATTACGATTAGTTGTTTTCAGTCCTCCAACTTAAACTAATGTTTTATATCCTATTTCACATACAAGGTGTTCCAACTTTGAAAAGTGGATTTGGAGATCAAAATAAACAAAAAATTTCAATGAAAATGATTTCTGTCCATCTATCTGTTAATATTTTTTCAAAAACAAAATCGAACTCCTTAAATGGATTGAAATAATAAATTTTGAAACATGTTTTATACTATTGGTTTGCAGATTTGCAGTGTATAAACATAATCTTATAGTTTTAACTGAACCGTTTGAAAATGGCGACCATTTAAATATTTAGCGCTTTTAATCCTGAACAAGATAAAATATTTAGTTTTATTTTATAATTACTCGAAATATTGGTAAAAAAAAAAAAAAAATGTTAATTTACAAGAACACAGAAGACCTTTTCTAGGTTTTTCAGTATTCTTAAATAACTATTTTAAAAGCCGAGCGCCAAGTGTAGTAAAAACAATAAAAGATCGTGGGTGTTCTAGTAATTTACCAATATTGTTTTTGTAATTTTACCCTTTTACAAATATCTCGACTATCTTTCAATCACAGTAAAAATAAATATATCGTCTAATTCAGCATTAAAAGGGCTAAATAATTTGTATTTGCCAATTTGTTTGAAATCAAAGATTTTAGAGATATTAACGAAACGGTCATGTTAAAAAAATATTGAATTGTGTGTTACACTGGAAACTAATAAAATAGCACGGTATAACACATTCTGCAAACTTTGCTATCGAGATCTCAATCCGTTTTGGAGTTATCTTTTTTTTTGAAAAGAAGACAGATAGATGGAAAATTAAGAATTTGTTTACTTATGTTTATTGGACTCTTTCCTTTATTTTGATTTCCAGAATCACTTCCCAAAGTTCACCGGTCTGATCGTGGATAAATATCATTAGTTATATTGAAAATTTAAAATTTGTGATTTCTACAAATGATAATGGATGTTAAGAACAAATTCCCACAAATTACATCAGTTTATCTATCTTTACATTCCGGACGGCTGGAACATCGACCTGATATTGCGCATAAAAATTATATTCTACAAATATTTACCTGAAACATGTCCAAATGATTGCGTGAGGGCTGCGATCGAGAACCCTGACGCCATAGCGACAGAAAGAACTCCCAGAGCTGGAGATCCTGAAGGAGAGACAGCAGCAGCAGTTCCACAAACAATAAACACGTAAAAGAAAGAAGCGAGACACTCCGAAATAATAGATCTCCAGAACTCCAAAGTTCGCATTTCCGCTTGAGCTGGTAAAATACGCGGCATGTTAACGCCGTCACGTCGAATATTGTCCAACTTTTCAAACAATGTCACAATATTGTATTCCACACTTTGGTTATCTTGGGTTAAATTGCCTGTTGCCATGGTGACGCGTCGAAAATATTACCAACAGAAAAAAATATAATTTTTTAAATGATCTTCAATTTTGTACAAATCGAAACGTGTTGAACGTTATCTCAATGACAACAATGTTTTTGTATGTTGTACCGCGCAAGCTCAGCCCGCACTGTACGACTCGCGTTGTTAGAATGAAACGCAAGACTGAACTGAACTGAGATAGCTAGCGTAGTGTTTTCAACTGCAGTGTGGAGCGCTAGTGGGCGAGCAGATGTTTGGTCTTCGAATTAATCTTATGTAGGCAGTTGTGAGTTTGCTGAACTTTCTAAAATTGTTGTTTGTAGGCCTACAATAAATAAGTATTGAATATTTAATAATAAGTAACGCTAGGTTATGATTTATATTTTATTTTTTAAATAATCTGTTCGTGCTTCTATTGTAGTGATCTTTCTTTTCACGAAAATATGAAAGATATAAGATAGCCTATTGTAAACTGCACAAATCGTATAAACTTTTAAAAACAAATTCCAATCAAACAAAAAATTAAACAAGTTGCTGCAATCATCAAGGTACTGACCCGACCCCATAATACAATGCAAGACAAAATTAGTTCCTGTAAATGTAATCCTCACAAAGTTGATTCCATATTAATTTGAAGGAACCTCTATTCGCTCGTCCGTATTGGTGACTCGGGCCGTTGTAACTACGCAAATATCACATTTTTTTGGGGAATTCTTTAACTTTGCTATTTATTTGTCATCGTAGAGAGGTCAGGTTGGTACCATAACATGGATAATTGATATCTACAAATATTTATCTAATTTAGAGTGTTATGAGTTATGAACAAAAAAGGGACCGCCATTAGAACATTTTCAGTACATTTAAAAAAATTTCAATAGAGTTCTATAGGAAGACATCAAAGTTCATGTTTCTATCTTTATTTTTGTGGCCGCTATCGTGTTTACCTACGATGGACGGACGGACGGCATGTCTCGATTTCCTGAGCTCATGAAACGTGAAAATCCAGTCAAAAAACGGAGGTCGAAATGTTTTCGCGTTTACGAAACTTACGTAAAATTGTAAAGTGAAATAAAGTTAAACATTGTCTGAAGTGATTTTTATAATATTCTGTTAAAATATAGACTCTACGAGTCCAAACTAAACATATTGACATTTAACTAAAAATGCCGGTCTGGGTGTCTTTTTAAAAATAAACATTGCACTAAATTTCTCACTTAACCACCCCAAAACGAAACTTCGGTAGTTAATTGTCTCTTAAAAAGTAGAAATCGACTATGGACGCCGCTTTTAAACTTGAGCATATTTTTGATATATCTCGGATGTTTCTTAAATAACTCAAAATTAGGAAACTTCCTTAAAGAAAACATAAAATTACGATTTTCTCCAAATGTATTCTGACGATTTTGATCAAATTTGGTGTCAAGTTAAAGACCCAAACGAAACCTATTAGTCACCACCTCCCTAAAAATACATATTCTTGAGTTATCGGTAGTAAAAACACACACACAATATACAGTGGGTAAAAGTTGTAATTTCTCAGTAGGGTTCTATCGAAATCGTCAAAATTTTAGTGAAATGTGTGTAGACTAACGTCTCAAATCCGTGCGAAAAATCGCAAGTAAAAAATATTACGGTTCATGAATAATTGGCAAAAAACAAAAATTGAACATTTGACTGCCGTCAAATAAAACTTTTATTTTATTCAAACACTATTTACACGAATTTAATCTCTATTTAAACATATAGGCTAAATGGTTTTTAAATGTCGTCGTCTGTGATTCATTTTCACTTTTTGATTGACGAAGAATTGTTTTGGTTTGCGTTTTTGGTATTGAAAATGTGCGATTGAAAAAATGTGTTCAATATTTTTGTACCTTGATAACATGCTAACAATGTGCAAATTAAATGCAGCACTTCAAATTAAAGGAGAAATGAAAATCATAATTTTGTGTTTATACAAAAAATGAAAAAGTAGAAAATCAAGTAAAATATACCCACGTACCACGTTTGAGCTGTCGAGCGCTGTACATTCGACGTTCGACAGACATCATTCCAAAAACCACTTTATTGGACTCAGAATGGATATATACGCAAAAAATACTCCTCTATACTAATAATTAAAAAATCCCCTTGTATTGATTTTGAGAAGAAGTCCTAATTTAATTTTAATTTTTGACGATAACTCAAAAAAACGATGGATTCATTTTATTCATTTGTATTTTAGGAGAAAGTTAGTGCTGAATTTTTGCACAGTTTATTGCTGTGAGTCTTCTCAAAACATCTCAGTCTATTAATGGATAACTGACAGATGGCATGGGTTCGAAATTGGATACATTAATTAGGGCGTGTCCAACATTAATGGACTGAGGGCAATTTATTGGAAGACTTTTGATTACGGGCGCCGGCGAAACGCCTCTTCTATTTTCACAATAAATGCTTTGTAGTCGTTGTGTATTAGGGAAAGTTATGTTATGGATCAACAATCTATGTCACGGTTTTTGTAGATATATCCGTCGTGAGGCCCAACAGGTAAGAAGTCTGTATGTTAACTGTGCAATAATCTACAACTCAAAGCTTGGACCAATTTAAACATTTTTCGGAAATTTTTTTTTTTTCAATAACTCAAAATTTGGGGGAACTACGATAAGACGAAAAACATAAAATTAGATACGATCTAAATCGGCCACAACAATTAAAATCAAATTGTACCCAAGTGAAGCGTTTTAAAGCTTCAAACGAAACGTTAATGGTAGCCATCTCTTCAAAACTACAGGTACGTGAATTATCAGGGGAAAAATCGGTCATGGGACTGTTTAAAATCTATAATAAGTAGGCCTAATTAATGCTACAGATTTCGTCCAAATTTAAGTTAAATGTGAAGGTTAATGACCTTGACCCGTGTGAAAAAAACAAGGTACAATTACCCTTTACGGTAAAAAATGGAGCAACAATTTTAAATGGTGGGGAGAAACTGGAGTAGAACGACCTGACATGTTGCGTTATTGTTTAGTGTATTTGGTGGACCAGCGTTTAGTAAGTCCAGAAACTTATAATTATTGCCCTTTAGGAGATTGTTATTATATGTAAATATAAACTCCTAGCTATAAATTCAATGTTAGGAATGATCAATAGCTTTTATTTACGAAACGTGGAAATAAATATATAGGCTATGTTCTGATTATATAACTTTTAATGGTCTGAGACAATAACATACAAATTAGTCAAATTTTATAGCACGATTAGTTAGTTTGATAATTTCTTACTGTTACATTATGATCGTATATACCGTTTGAAATAGCAAATTTTGTGCTGCACAAAAATACGAATAGTATTAAGAGAAATCCTTATAAATACAGTAATAAGATTTTTTTTAAATTTCTAATTTGATAAATAATAAAATTATGAAGGATGAGTAATTTAAATAAAGCGTTTAACAGGTTACATAAAATAAAGAAACAAAAGTTATGCTTACGGGCTGTAATCTAAGTAATGATATTCGGTATTATAAATTCCATAAATTAGTTGATTACAACTTTACAATTACGTATTAAAGAGAGTATTATGATGTGTGGACTTGGAGATTGTTTTGTTGGCGATACTCTCGTTGTGAAATACTATAAAGAATTTAAAGAATGGTGTCTGTATGTCTAAAAACAGTGTTAGTGCGGTTGGCATCTAAAAGTTTCTCTTAGAATGATAGATTTGGACACAATCGCTGAGGTGAAAGCTGCGATGGTTGAAATCAATTCTCTATTATTTTATCAAGAAAGGTTGGTTTTTAAATGATAAATATTTGAGGTATATATCCCACTAACTGATTAGATTTATATCAAAATGATTTTTATGGTGTTAAAAGGCTCTGCAGTAGTGAAATGAAATAACCGAATTAACACCAGCGCAACATCAGGGCGAGGGAGATTTGTGAATCACTAGCAACTTTGTTCAGCGGTTTTTGCACAAAATAGTCCTACTTTCATTTCCAAGGACGGGAAAACTCGAAGTAGACATTAGGCAAAACTACTACTACGCATGCGTGTAAATCTCTGCTGCTCTTATCAGTTGACATCCTATCTTGAAAGTTCTATTTGTTTATATTTTCAATTCACTACGTATTCCGTGCTTTTGACCTTCACATTTGCTTAGTTTACACATATCCTATCTACATTAGATTAGACCACTGCTCTAAGCTTGGAGCATCTTTGCATTGTAGACTTTGTTGACTTCAAGTAACCTATATATTCAGGCTCTGAATCCCCTTTCGTGGGCCCGGAACCGGTGCTCGGAATCTCTTATGGACATGCCAGGGCAGCGGTTGATACGTGGATGCGGGAGGGGATGAACAGGGTCTGGACGAATTCAACCACTAGTAGACTTGCTAAAAGGTTAATTAGACCAAGCAAGAAACATGCGGAACAACTCATCTCTCTCAGAAGGGATAACTTGAGGTGGGTGGTTGGTCTCTTAACGAGCCACTGTCACCTCAGAAAACACCTACACAGTAACACAGGATAGGAATTGCTGCAGATAATACATGCAGGAAATGTGGTTTGGCTGAAGAGTCTGCAGAACACATTCTTTTAGAGTGTGAGGCGTTAGGACGAGCCAGGCTATACTCTCTAGGCCCTCCAGGGAAAGAGATGGAAACCATCCTAGACAACCCTATCGGTAGTATCTGTTCCTTCACAAGGATGACGGGTATTACTGAATGGGTGTAGGAAGGAAATTGGGGCGGCAAAAGACCTTTAGGTCGACGCCGGTGAGGCCTCTGATGGAGGTTAACACAGCCCAGTTAAAAAAAAAAAAAAAAAAAAACCTATATATCCGAATATCTAAAATTGACACACTATGATACATACATTTTACGGTACTGCTAAGTATTAAATTTATGAACAAGTGTAATAGAATAATAAGGTGCAAATATTGTTATTGACATTAAATATTAATAATAAATATGATATAAAAATCATTAGACAAACTTCATCTTCTCTCCTCCGTAAAACCAAATAAAAAGCAACAAAAACAAATCCTCACCAAAAATTACAGTTAGGTAGTTATCAATGAAAAAAAATGAATAAGAACTATGAACGATGGCTATGAAAAAATAGTTATATATTTCAATAAAGGACAAATCTTGCTTTGCTCGTACCATAAACATGTCTGTAAACCGTATTTGGTAAACATCGAGGGTTTAATGACGGCGGCCAATGTTAATTTAGTTTTTGGTCAATTATTCCTGAAATGTACTACTTATTTTTATTTGATAACAACACGAATTTGGGTTATTATTCTTCACATTCCAATAAAATCTGAACGAAATCTGTATATCCATGACTGATTATTGATTTTGTGATAACTCACTAAACTATATTTTTGGAGAGATGACAACCAATATGTTTTGTTTGATCTCTTAGAGGCTATACATTAGCAAAATTTTTGGAAGAAGAAAATCTTTAATGCGATTATGAAAAAATCGTAATTTTGTGTTTTTCTTATGGCAGCTACCCTTTATGTTTAAATTATGAACAAAATTTAAAAAAAAAATAATAAAAATGCTGAGATAATACCAAAATATGGTCACATAACAAATTTGATTAAATTCGGTCCACGCGTTTGATCTGTAGAACTTACGACAGACAGACAATATTCTAAAAGCCACCTTTTTGGACTCGGGGGACCTCAAAAGGGATTCGAAAACAAAACTAGACTTTGATTTTTTGACCTAACACATAACACTCATATACTACGTACATGTCAAAAAGTAGTAGCTGTATAGAAACGAGTTTCTGTTAACGACATTAGGGTTCATTTTCATATTTTTCAAAACTATGAACAGTCATTTTGAGATATGACCGGCGTTTTTTGATAATTTGTTTGTTCGTTTTTTAATTTTATCGAATAAACTGTTCTCGGCTTATCGTGGGAGGGAGTGTAGCGTTTCGTTACCCATTTAGCTAGATAAATCCAAATCACTCTACTATACGTAAGTTTTATTTGCCTATTAGCAATTTAATATCGAATTTTAAGTGGGACTTTCACACGTATTTTGCAAAACAAAAACTTTTTTTTTTTATCGGATTCTGGGTAGTCTATAATGTATAGTCTACCAAACTTCCAAAAATAAGGTAGCTAAGAAACATTACTATATTTCTACTCGACCGATTTTTAATCAAACTTATTTCTAATATCCTAATTTCTAATTTGCTAACCTCTTTTATTTAGGATTTATACTGACCCTCCACCAATTTCAACATTTTTGTTTTATAACTCATTAATCATAGGCTACTGTTTTCTATATCTTTTTGTTACGCTGATTTAAAATTTACCAAAAATATTTTATTGCAATTTTTAACTTCTGTGATTAAAATCTTGGAATATTAAACACATCAAAAAAATGGGATAACAAATATTTTTGTTTGTTTTTTTTCAACCGATTTCGTTAAAACTGATTTGCAATATGAATTTTACAATGTTGGTCTTAAATTGATAAACATATTCTACGAATATCCATCTCCAATTCTACCCGTCCCTAAATGAAATGAAATGAAATGAAATATCTTTATTAGTCAACTATATACATATACATGTTCAGATTACAAAACTTTACAAACTTAAGACTAATAAATACCACTTAAATATCAAAATAGTTTCTAAAAATTCAATCCTTTTGGGTCTAAATCTTTTTTATTACAGAGATTTTGAATACGTAATTTATGACTCAGTAGTGGAACTGCTGACTGATTTTTTTTTCCTATTTACCATTATTTCGGGTCATCAAACCAAAAGATTTTAAAACCCTCCACACTTGAAGATTCGAAGATCCGTGATTTATTTATTTTATTTTTTTTCATTTTGAGTCTTACTCCTGATTGTTTTGGAATCAAGCAGCAATAAAGAAAATGTAATTATAATTATTGAAAAGTACAATACTTAGTGTCTACACATAATAAACTATAAATGACTTTCAGTACATAATCGTGTTGGTACTATCTCTCTTATCACAATACAATTTCTGCAATATGGCACTAATACAACTTCCTCACTAGACTTGACTAAACTAAATCTTTTCCCACCCATCCCAGCCTAACTACAACACTGGAAGATCTGGCGAAGACCTCGGCAGATAATAAACTTACAACATTTAATGTTATAGATTTAAAAAATATCAATACTGTATTAGGAATAAATTTACATTTTAGTTATTAAAAATAAAAAATGGCAACTTAGAGATATTTATATATAAGACATACATTAAGAAAGACATATATATATATGATTGGCATATAGAAAGAACTAAAAACTATTTATTCTCATTTAAAAAATATATAATAATTTACATCTATATTTCCATTTACTTAGAATCTTTAAAAAATGCAACTAACACTTTTGAAAAACGAACTTGTCCAACTATTCACAAAAACGTGCAAACACACAGAAATTGGTGACACATTACATCTGTAGTAGGTAGGATCATTTGACATTTCATAGTCTCTGATGTAGGAGTTTCACAAGCAATGAATATAAAAGTCCAAACGTGTTTTGTATTCATTACCGTAAAGGAAATCGCAGTAGCTAAACAAATGTATAAGTAATGAATATTATTCGTCACAAAATGAAATGGTTTAATAATTGCAATGTGGAATTGGCTAGTAATTTTGATTAATGTGAGTAATAATGTAAAGAAATAAATTAATTAGGCTATAAATGTTTAGCAAAAATGGATTAAATTAATGGTTATATTTGACATTATGTAAAATACTACGAAATATTTTAAAAATTAACGTGTTGTTAGTTTTAGTAATATTATGAAACATAAAAAAAAAACAGGTTTAAAGCTATATTCCTCCGCGTCTGAGTATTTCTCTTTCAAACCACGCGAGAGCAGCCTTGTACGCATGGGTACGTTTTTTCATTTAATCCGCTGTACCTGCCCTACTATTTAAGTTAGACACTTCGGCATTATTTATTGTAATAGATAATAAATCACTGAGTGTTTTTTTAAAAATTTTTTGAAAATATCATTCACTGACTTACAAAAAAATAGCAAAATAGCAAATCGATTTACAAATGTACACTCCATTTGTTCAACCACTAATGATTATATCTAAATTTTTTAAAAAAGGGAAACATCCGCGTTCACGTGATCTTTAAAATGATCTTTTAACGATAATTCTGAGATGAAAATTGACATCAGTACAACTGCTCAAGTGTATGGGAGATGAATCCAATAAGGCGGAGGTGGAGCAGAGCCTTAATGAAAATTTACGTTAGTTTAATTAAGTAAATAATAATAAATTTATAATGTATATTAAGTTTCTTTCGGTTTGAGATTTTAGGGACAGACACCACGCCCACGAAAGTAACATAACTATTCTAAAGAAAATATACAGTATTGATATTATTATTATTATTATTATTATTATTATCATCTTATTTTAACAACTTAATCGTATATTAATGAATCAAGTTTACGTACAAACAACATTGTTTACACCAAATGTTTAATTGTTTAATTAAGGGACATTTCCAATTCAGAACTACCCAGCGACTCGATGTGGATTACGCAAAGTTAGCCCCTGATACGTTGACATTAAAAAAGAATGGTTTCCTGAAAGGTACTTTTTTATATAAAACTATCTAATGGTAATCGTTTAGAGACAAACTTTATAAAAGAAGTTGAAATTAGAGTGAGAAAGGGGTGAAACAGAGTGTTTTTCTGAGTACTGTAGTACTTTTTTTGGAGAAAACATAAGTGTAACCTTCGAGAGAAACTCTTTAAACAAAAGAGCAATAAAATATGAATAGGTGGGGACTTACTTTGACTTTAAAAAAGTAGTTTCTCAAGTGGTACCCTTTTAGGAATAAATGAAGGAAAGGGGGGGCGTAAAGTTAGCAGTCACACTTTGACCTTAAAAGAATGTTTCCCAAGTGGTACTTTTTTGAGAACTTTGAGGCCTATCAAACTGTCAAACTGTCTATCGTGTGTGTATCACTAGTAGACCGACTTTTATAAAATTTGATAAGTGGGAGTATTAAAAAAAGATATCTAATAGAATGTTTTTGACAACATAAAACTGCCATAAAACTAAAATTCCTATTTACTCACAATCACTAACATTTTGTCACAATGTAAACCTCTGAGGACCACTATAGTGAGTACGGGTTTAATAATCCAGAGGGATCCCAGCTGGATATACACATTTTTCACGTAGTCTTGAGTTAGATGCCTTTCATTCATTTTCCCTATCAGAACTCTCTCGACCAACTGTTGTTCTTTTCCGACCCTACGCTATTAGAGCATTTGAGGGATAAGGGTCTTCATTTTATGTTCTCTTCTTTCTTTTTTTTATAAGCCAATGATGGCCGAGTAGTTTTTCGTCTTTAAATAACAATAAAAACAACATCTATTAGAATATTACAATGTATAATCCAAGGATCCAACAAATTAAGTTCCTATTCCTACAAATATTTAAATTCTATAGTTATCGATTCAAAATTTAAATGAACCATGAGCATCGTAAAATATTTGCGTGTCTCAAAATAGCGCAAGCGATTTTATAAATTTTGTTTGGAAATGTTCTCCGTAGGGTTTGTTTTGTCAAATTGCTCACGAACATAAATATTACTTTACTTTCAGTTTAAGGTTTAAATGTTCATATTTTTATCAACAATTTACGATTATGACAGCATCTACTTGTATTTTGAGCTTTTCGTTTTTAAGTGATATGTTATTAAATGATATTTTTTGGAAATGACCAATTAATTTAATTTGATTTTAAGGCCTATTTTTTAATCAATTTTTAACAAAATTGTTCCCCTAAATTTTGAATTCTATTATTATTTGGTTTTGTGTATCAAATGTTTGTGCAAAGTTTGTGTAGCGTTTATTTTAATTAAAAAGAATTCCAGCAATAAACCACTGTAGCCAACATCATTATAAATAATATTTCAAAGTAGAAACTATTTTGTAAGATGACTCCGCAGCGAGCTTCGAGACTGTCCAGAAAAATATGAAGAAGAGTTGGCGACAGGAAAATGTCTAAAGTCACACGGTCTAACAGCAATAATGGCTTCAACTTAACCAATGGCAATTTATCTTCTAGTCAGACGTGTGATTGCGTCAAAACCGTGAGAAATAATATGAGATACGCTCGAGATTGATGTCTTCATTGTGGTCGTACTGGTGATTGCAGGAATGTGCTTCTCATTTGATGACTCGGTGGTCCCTCACGCACGCACGCACGCACGCACAGTATTGATACTTGTCAAATCATTACCAAGTCCTGCTCATATGCGTATACACCTAAGTAGTATATAATAATTTATCTCATGGAAAAACCATGAATATCAACGATCCTGGCTGATTTAGCAACAATGTACTGTATATAGTGTCAGTTTAGTGGGTAGACACTCTCTACCTTGGTATTGATTATAAAACTGCGGCGTGCGGCATTTATATTTTGAATGTGTGATACACCTATTTGACCGCTGTTATCTGGTGCTCCCCTTTCTAAAAGGGGCGAAGTGGGGGGGGTTGAAATTTTCAAATGGTAAAGGGGGTCGAGTGACACCTCATTTTAAAGATCTATTGAAAATAAGATGATTGGCGAAAGTAGAGTAAATAAATCTCATCTCGTTTAGAAATGGCGGCAAAAACGTACTAAATTAGAAACAAATGAGGTTGCACAACGGAGAGTGTTCTCAGTAATTTAAGAAAACAAATTTCCCATTTTTTATTTTAACTTCATTGAACTACACAACAAATGTGCATGAACCGTGATGTTTGATTTTGAGGGGGGGGAGAGGGGGTTGAAAAAAAAATGATTTAAAGAAAATTGGGTATAGTCACACCTCATTTTCAAAGATCTATCCAAAAGATTGGCAGCTGACTAGGCATTATTGAAAGCTTTCATGGAGCTTTCAAAAGGAAATACCTGAAATTGTTATCATTCAACCATTGTACTGCCTTATCAGTAACAATAAACTTGCGACTGTTATCTCTTTGGTTTTTCCGAGTATATGAGGAGAAAGTCCAACTATTGGAAACTACTCAGACACTAAAAATACCTTGTTGGTGTTATTACAAAGCCTTTGCAACACGTAGCTATCAATACTTTACATTCCCTAAATCACGTAAACAAAAAAAAAAAATATCGGCTGTGTTTGAATTTTGTTATTGAAAAGCTTTTTATGGCGATGAATTTTTTCTTCCGGACGTTTCACATGATGCGGTACTTGACACAATTTCCTTAAAATATTCCCCCCCTCCAAAAAACCAAAACCGTTCAAAAAGAAAAATTACTGTTCATATCTGTCGTGTAAGTGCCTGACCCAAGCAACGGCTTGAGTTGGTTTGGGCTTTGAGTGTGCATCCATATATCATACTATTGTTCTCAGAAAACATGGGAAGGACGAAATGTAACCTTTTCGGTTTCCTGTAAAACCACACGCATGTAGGGGACGGTTATTTTTATAAAGTCACTCTTAAGCTGCAGTTTAATTTGCACAGACAGACACACCTCTGAAATTATAAAGGGGCCTAGGTTTTATCTACGAACCCTAATAAAGAGAAATCAATTAAAACCAATCCATCTTTTAATGGTTATTGAATTATTAAACTTACATCTCACAAAAACTGATTTGAGAACTTATAAGCTAAGCATTTCTCATTGTGTGGTTCAATTAAGTTGTATTCGTCATACAAGAAACTATAATATATGATTTCGCGCAGCAATTTAATTTTAAATTTGTAGGTCACGCCGTGTTCAAGTTAGGGGGGGGGGGAGAATTGATATTTGACAGTTTAAATTTGGCCTAGCGTCAATATATTAATTTTTCGTCAAATAAACAAACACATTCGTAATCACAGAATAACTTCTAATTTTATTTGATACCTCACACATTATATTAAAAAAAAAAAAAAAAAAATCAACTCTATAGTTTTTGCCCTGAAGTCATTTTTTGTTACCGTTATATTTTTTCCTCTATGTGGGACAATACGAAGAATATAAATACAAATTTTCAAAAATATAGGAACTATCGTCTTGTCATTGTAGACTGGTTAAACTTTATATATAGACAGATTGACGGACAGGAGTGTGAACTTATAAGGGTCCTTGGTTTTACTGTAGTTCCATATTATAGAGGAAGGACGTACTTGAGCCTGTAATAGCTCATTTAATGTATTGGTAATCCGCATAAATCAGTACCAAGATTGAGGTCGCCGAATTATGTTATGCGTAGGAACTGGGCCTCAGTAGGCTACACCATACAGCAGGGTAGACATCAGCAGTGTGCCGACAAAGGAAGGGCAATTATTTTAAATCAAGTAGGCAGTGTTAATACGCATCGGAATCCAATGGTAGCAGTAGGCTTTCAGAAATGTTATTCTTCAAGTTGTAAATATCACACAGAGTTATAAAATATGTTTAAAGCTAGTACTTTCAACTTGTTATATCTGCTTTTTATAATGTGATGTTTGTTAGGGAATTTCTGTCTTCTGTGTAGAAAATCCTGTAAAAGTTTACGTTCAACAAAACTATAAACAAATTATAATAAATAGTTGCAGCAGTAGATAACTTTACTATTACTTGCGAAAATAAAAAATAAATTCAGTTTGAATAATAACAAAAAATTAGATATATTTTTAATTTGATCAAAATCAGCCGCTCTACAACTGTTAAATATAGTCCAATATATTCACAATTATAGTCCTGCCAAATTATAAAGTAGGTCCTGTAATGTCCAGGAGTGAATGAAATTCTAATATAACCGGGAGAATAGCTTCGTAATGACATCTAGACAAAACCCGAAAAACAAAATCTCGACGCTGGACTGTTTTAAACAATATAATGATTTACATTTTGTTTCCAAAACGAGACGAAAAAGATTTTGTTTAGATAATTTGGCTATAATAAAGGCATTTAACTATTTTAAATTGTTTTCCAAAAAACGCGTATTTTCTTAGATATTGTCTACTAAGAAATTAAAACAAAAGAAATATGTTTATCACTTGTTTGGTTAAATCAAGTACTAGGCCAATCACTCATTCAATTTCGCTCCTAAATTTGTATAATAAAAAATATTGTTTTTGTGACGTCAGTCGAAACAAGGAATTTGGAAGATTCCCCTTACTACTAAATTAAAGAAGATACATTGTTCTTACAGAAATTTTCTATAATTTTTTTTCTCAAAAATTACATAAAAGAAAGAAACTGGGGTGGGGGTAATCTATGGGTTCATTTTTATATATTTTTTTTTATATATATACAGTAGATAATAAAAAATATATAATAAAAAAAATAATAATAAAATAAAAAATTACAATGAAAAAGTAAAAAAATAGTAATAATCAAACCGAGGTTCCCTCCCTCAAATCATACATAATTATTAACATTAAAAATTTTAGTAAAGTTTTATTTTTAATTATGATTATTATTATAAACCATTGCACTTTCACTTCATTGAGGTGATTGAACAAAAAAAAATTTTAAGTTTCAAAAGACTTTTTTTTTTGTTTACGTATGTTGAAGTAAATATTTTAAATAATATTTTGTTAAATTTCATGATGACATAAAGTTCAATAAGTTCACATTACTTCTGCAATTTTGTGTTGGTACTCTTCTAGTAAATATTTACGGGAATTCTTATACCAGATTGTCTATACAAAAAACAATTCATCATTTTGCTTTGCTTAACAAGTTATAAGAAAATCACATTTCATGAAGTTCGTGATTATCACAGTTAGTATATTTTTACTAATTAAATCTCTAAGTCCAGAGACAGGAATTTTACTTCATTTTTTGTTTGTTTATAGTGTTTTCAATTAAATGTTGTGTGCAGAACCCTTTTCGTCGTGTTACAGACTCACAAAATGTGCATGTTAAGAAGTGTTTGATCAATGCAAATTAATTGGAAAACATATCTACCTGAATTAAATCAATTTGGTGGTCTACTATTTTAAATTTGACTACTTTAGTTAATTAAACCAAAACTTGTAGTTAAAGTTTACAATTTCGTGAAATTTTTTGAATCAGCTTAGGAGTTCAAGATTTTATCCTGCAATTAGCTAAACCACTTTGTTACATAGTTAAAGTTAGTTCACTTTTGGCAATGGTAGATGGCAAATTTTACATTGAGAGATTTTTTGAAAGAATATATATATTAGTTACCTTTATTAGTAGTCAGAGCAATTATTTTTTTGTAGAAACACTACAGCGCTGTTTCGCCGTTCACAGCCGGCTTCGTCAGGTGTAGGCTTAACACTTATAAAACACATAACGACACTGAACACACACGATAACACGACACAAAAAACAATATAAAATCTATCTGAGGTTAACTCTTCGTCAAATGTCATACAATTTTTATACTGGCGTGGCCGCGGCATAGTTTCTGTGTTTCTGAACGGAGAAAAAAGTAGTGTTTCTACATACTATATATATATATATATATCAGCAATTCGTAAAAAGCGAATAGACTTTATAGTTTTACATAAGATTATAAAGAATATAATATATTTATTTAACAAGATCTTTTTGATTTTCTTTAATGAGAGTGAATGTAAGTTTAGTTTATTTTAGAAACATAAAAAATGAGGTTTCTAGATTGCTGTACAATTGTATGTTAGCTAGAATTAAATAAAAACAGATGCTTTTAAATAGAAAATAATCAAAAACAAATTAACAAAGTTTTGCAATTATTTCTTAAAATTAGTTAAACTTAGTTACATAATTTATTCTTAGTAATAAATACTTGTTATCAGGAGAGTCGGACCTTGTCTCTCGGTAGTTAAGGTGACGGAATAAAAAATTTAGAACTATTATGACCTTCGTAGAGCACAGTTTATTGTACGATTGTATTTATGAAGGTTTCCAAAAAATGTTACAATAAGCAGTTAGGGAGGGGTGAGTACATAAATATTATCACAACACAAATAAAATTCGTTTTCATCCTTAAAATGTTACCAAGTTTTAAGGGGTTGTCAGAAAAATCTCGGATAATTATTTTTTGCGCAGAACAATGTTAGAGTAAACATTTTTTATTTTGTCATATTATTTAAAAAGCCTTTTCCGTATCTATTATTTTACTCTTTAATATATATATATATATATAATATATACACAAAATGAAAATAACGAGATTGTTTATGACAACGATAAAACATTCAAGTGTCGACTTTTATTCCAGTTTTGTCTCGACGTTATTACCAACCAATTTCTCGAGTTACGTATTTATTTCATTCGCTGCCGGAGATTTCCAAAGTTTGACCATACAAATTGATAATATGGATTAATACTTTAAATGAGAAACATACTTTACATTTTTACAAACTTACAGGAAAGGTTCATTTTTAATATAAATTGGCGATAAAAAACAAGTTTAAATATTGATATATTTTTTGATGATACAGCTCACTTCAAGTGTATAAACAAAGTTTCCAAATAATATGACTAATTTTTTTCTACTTTTTTGGAAGAACTTAAGTATATTTTATAAATAATTATTAAAGAAATCAAAATATCTATTTTTATAGAATGGCTACAACAGTTTAAAAGTATAGTAATGTTGACTTAATTTCTTAATATTTTGAACCATGAATATTCCAAAATTTTCCACAATGATAATCAATAATATTCCATATGTGTACATCGAATTTATAAAATATAAATAACAAACACCATTTTTGTGTATGTAGAGTTAATACATATTGTGGTTTTAAAGTTGTTTAATGGTGGATTATTTATATATCTTAGCGGACATTAAAAACAGGAGACTCCTGTAGGCTCGGATGTCAATAATTACATAAATGATATTCTATGTGTTGTGTATTTCCTTCATAATACAGTCCTAGTTTAATAAATAAAACATTTTAACTTTTTAGTATAACCACAAATTTAATGAATCTTGCCGACGATGGTTTCGAAAATTATAGCATTGTCATTCTTGTAAAATACCTTAACAATGCTGTAACTAGCGAAACCATGGTCGGCAAGTTTCGTTAAATTTGTGGTTATACCAAGAAATAAAAGTGTTTTATTTATTAAAATGGAATACCACCAAGTAACTACGGTCTTTAGCATAACTAGACCTGGTTTGTTTGACACATCAGGCCTACCTTTCTTAGATTACTAGTTTTAATTTTAGTTTCCAGAGGTAATAGAATTAGTCGCGTGGCTAATATTTGACTCTATTTTTTTCAGTTTTTATAACTTGAGATAAATATTGTAAATCAGCACTCAGTTAAAGTTAAAGAGCCAGGTGGGGGTGGAACAGCTGTTACGAGTGCACCTGGGCGCAGGATGTCCTTACAATGGATGTCCTACAAAGGAAACAACCTTAGATCTCAGTAAACACGTGTCCTTAGTCTTCACATTAGGGTCGGATCCAGGTGCAGGTACCAGCTTCCTCAGATTTTGTAACTAGTGCATTGTGATTTCATTTATAAACCAGGACACTATGGTGCGTAAACACATACACATACACACACACACACACACACACACACACACACACACGCTCCCACCCACCCACCCACCTAATATAATATACACATTACTTAGTAAGCCTGCTGTATAAAGACAATTATGTGATGAGACAAAAATTCAATGTTGAGTTTTTTGCGGATATATAAGTTTTTAGGTCTTCCGAGTCCAAAAAAGTGGTTTGGAATGATGTCTGGTCTACGTACAGTCCTGATCAGCCCAATTAAAAGGGCTAAATGATTTGTACCTTTAAATATCTCGTGAAATAAAAATACTTTTGACGTATTTGCATCAAAACTTTAGAACGCCCTTTTAACTACTGTTTAAACAAACTTACACTACAGGATAAGACCTTTTGATTTACCAAATACAATTTAACATTCCCTATGAGGTCTAGGAAACCAACAATTAGGCTTACATAATGTAGAGAATGTGCTTGTATTACATTGTGAGGATTGCACCCACCAACTTGTTTTTAACTTTTACTGCCATTTCTTATTTCTTACATATTATTTGTATTGAACGAAAAGCTATGCGAAGGGTCAAAAATCCAGTGTCGAGTTTTTGGACAGTATATTTCCCTTTTGAGCCCTTAAACGTGTTTTTGGGAATATCTGTCATATGTGGAATGCTGTACACGCCAAACAAGTTAACAGATTTTAATCAAATTTTGCATGTGTTTATATTTTAACCATATTTCGAGACTTTTTTATATTCATGTTTTAATAATTCAAAATTTTGGAATGGGTGCCATAAGAAAAAAATATAAAATTACAGATTTTTTTCAAAATTTGCTCTTTTGTCTTTTTCTTTGTCAGCTATCTCCAAATTTGAGTTATCAAAAAGTCTTGAGGTAAGGCCAAAATATGTCCATATAGCCTACCTTATTAAAATTAGTCTACAGATTTGGGCTGTAGAAATCACACATATGACAGACGACAGACATAATTCCAAAAACCACTTTTTTGAACTCAGGGGATTAAAAACTGATATAGCCTATTCGCAAAAACTCGACATCATTTTGTTGACCTATACATTAGTCTACTATCTTTATTCTATGGACACGTGGGAAAGAAAAATAGGGGTACATTGGTAAAAGGTGCCCTCCTATATTAGGCTAAACTTGCTTCTCTTGTGCCATAATCTCATCATAATCACAAATCGTATTCGAGTTTTCAATGACAGCGGCAAAGGTTTAGTTTTTTGCCAATATTAAAATTTTTGTCAATTAGTGAACGAAATTCTTTCTTTTATTTTGGTACACTACTCTGGGAATTAATCTTTACGTTTCACCAATATTTGAATAACATTGGTACAGCTGATTATTGTAACAATTCCATGGACGATTTTTTATTTATAACTTTCGAAACGTCATTTTTGGTGACACGGCTTTTGTAACCAATAGCTTTGGTGTTAAGCAAAATCTGATCAAAATTGTTAGAGCCGATTTTGAGAAAATCATAATTTTGACTTTTGGCCTTATGGCAGATCTTCTAGAATTCGAGTTAATGAAAATATAAAAACATGCTTTGGGAAATAGCCAAAATATACCCTAATATAAAATTTGATAAAAATCTGTTCAAACTATTCTAATAACCACTTTTTTAGAGTCCAGGAAAGCCCCAAAAGGATTTCCGCCAAAAGAGTACATAGTTTTTATACTTGTCTATACTTAGTATATCTGTGAATGTGTGAGAGAGTAAAAAGTTAAACAAAATCTTCACTAAGACTAAGACACAAAGGATCTCAAGAACTACTATTGCTATATCTGCAATAGTTAATAGATACAATTAACTCTTACTTTAATTGGAGAACAACTAAATCGGAAAGTATTCATATTGATTCCACTATTTGAATTTTAACAATGCTGCAGGTTTGCTTTAAGATACTGTTTCATCAGCTGTTTTGATTGTTGCTTTATCCTACCCTATGCAAACATTTTGTGTTAAATCTTGTAGGCAAGCTAAGTTCTACTCTTTCCTACCTTAATGCTATTGTTGCATAAACGACTATTTTCTTATGCATAAAATTATAATAATTACATTTTTGCCATTGTTTAAAATCCAAAAACTTCGCGGTCATCACAGTCTCGTAAAAAAAGGAAGAAAATAAGATAAAATAAGGACTACAAACCTGAATACTCCAATAGCGTCACGGTCGGAAGAGAACCCAAGACGAACAGGAAAGACGAAAGAAAGAGATTTAACCCAAGACTACAAGAAAAAATGTGTAGATCCAGCTAAGTTTCCCCGGGATTACCACGCCCCTACTTTAGTATTAGTGAATCCCTGAGAGATATGATATTTACAAAGTTAATTTTAATTTAAAAATGGCGAATTATGATAAAATGGTAACTTATATTTTTGATGATACAGATCGAATCTGGTGGTTTATTAAATAAATAGAAAATTTCAAAGAACATGTTTGGAAATGCTTCATATGGTTAGATGTTCGAATTATATCTAAGAACAAACACTCGAGATGTATATAGAGCATTTTGCATAGGTAGTCTACATATTAGTATTATAATCTTTGTTAATATCTCTAGAAAACATTCTAACTTTATATGAAACTATTTCGAAATGGCGTCCATTTAAAATATTTTATCACGAATTTTCGAAAACGGCTAATTAAAAAAAAAAAAAAATACAATTACAAGATATTTTTCTTTTTTAATAAAAAACACAACGATGTAATTATTTTTATTGTAATCAGTAGAATAACTGATTTATCTTTGAAAATATAATTTGTTCGTAAATTACCAACATCCATGTTTCCCAATGCTTCTAGTATGTGAGATTTTGGAGATAGGAGTTTTGATAAATTTTAAGCAAACAATTTCAAAACCTTAGGAACGTTGAGAAACTAAATGGTGTTGTAAGTTACTAAATTATGAAGCAAAAATTTTTATCCGTGACTCATTTATTCTATTCCTTACAAGAAAAATATCATTATATTTTTCGTTAAAAATATATATATATATTTTACATTTGAAAACTTTTGTTGTTGGCCATTTCGGAAAATTCAGAATCATATATTTAAAATTTACGTCATTTAGAAAGGGTTTTATGTAAAACTGGAATGATTTCTAGACAGGTTAAAAAAACAAGCCGGTGGGTGCCATCAATCATACAATTGGATACTCTAAGTGTAATGTTTAACAGTTAGTTTCTTGGGTTTGTATTGATAGATCGAGGGATCTACATCCAGTAGGGTAAGTTTATTTAAAACAGTTGTTACACAGGTTTTCTGAACCTCGTAATATGTATTGAACAGTATCCACTCGTTTCACTCATGTCAGCGTGTCGGGGTCTCGACAGAGTAAAGAAGTCTTTAGACGCTACGGCCTTGTTGGTAACTTGGACCTGCCGGATCTCGTTACTATATCAATATCATATTTATTTTCTTGGGATGTCAGAGTTGGAAATTATATTTTTGACAATAACTTCGCTATTTGTAATCATAAGTGGAGTTGGTACCATCATATTCAGAATTTAAATATGAAATTTTTTACATATTTAGTGTGTTGTAAGTTGAATAACAGACAACGTTTTGAGTATCCTGAGGCCATAAAACAAGAAGATCAGTCAAAAACTGCGGTCCAAATTCAAAACTTACCCTATTACCGAGAAATATAGCCTGCTAGAGAAAGTACGTACTGTACATTAATCACTGCCCCCGACAGATTTGAAGTATGTAATTGCGCGCGGCAAAGTTATTATGGTGGTATCGAGTCTATTGCAGGCGCAATACAGCAATTTATTAATTTTTATTTTCTCACATATACTTAGTGAAAGTTAAACTATGAGTAAATTCGCAATTATATCTGTTTTGAGATCCCCTGAGAATAATATTAGTCTGTCCTCTGTGCAGTGCTCTACAATCGAAACGATTTTAATTCATTTTTTCGATAACGAAAAATTTAAGGATCTGCTCACAAAACCAAAATTAGAAATTCCGATTTTCTGAATATCTATTCTAACGATTTTTATCAAATTTTACTAATATGTGACCCAAGCAAAATATATCGGGCTCCACTTCGTCAAAAATGCCGTTTCCCAATAAAAAGAAAATGGCCGATTGAATTGAAGATCTAACTTTTTCAAAATTGGCTGTACTGATTATATTCAACTTTTGGTAAACTAAATAAATCACTAGAGCACTGTGGCGATTGTATATGAACAAAGAAAAACCCCAAACCACAAAATAACACAACTACACAAAACTGTATAATGCGTTTATATTTCACAGAAGTGTACCTCTGAAGATGATAGCAGAGTTATCGAAATGTACATAAGGTACACATTATACAGTTTTGTGTAGTTGTGTTATTTTGTGGTTTTTCTTTGTTCATTTTTGTGAACTGTAAAGATTAATGACCTGAATCAGTCTGTCAAACTGTAAGTAAAAGAAAACTACTGTTCAGAAATAACTGATTAAATATGAAGACGAACCTTCACCACCATATGTAGAACTTGTTTTTAATCAAATACGATGTACACTATGAACAGGTTATTGCACAATCGAAGGAGTCTTACGCTCATTTTAAATATATAATAATGTCAGGGGTACCCACCACCCCTAGACTCTATAATGTCCTTCACAAATGGAACCCCTCTTTTATAAATGATATAATAACATTACTTCTCTAACAAAAAAATTATGAAAATGTCTCATATAATTTAAAAAATACAGTTGACAAAAAACAGCCGGTTTACATAAAATTGTAAAATGCTCTAGGAAATTTTACTCCAGTTTATAATGTACTGCTAACCATTATTAGCTTTATTGTGAGAACCAGAAAAAGTGTTTTTTAGTCATACAAGTTTTTTTCCCTTAAAAAAACTTAAAAACCTAAGTGAAATCTTCAAAGATTTTAAAACAACTAGAGATTGATGGATACAATGTTTCATAGATAATGACAATTTACAAATAAATACAGTAATATAATGAAAAGAAAACATAATAAATGTTTGTAGTTTTATGAACTAAATAAACTACTAGATATTGTAGGTAAAATTATAACTTAAACAAGATTTATTTAATACTTACTAGCAACATCTAGTTATTTACCGATACTTATAATAATTAAGGCATAGGAAGGAACCTTAGCTTGTTGAAATTAACTATAAGTTGTTTTTATAAAAACTTAAACACTCTCTACTGTTTTAGTTTGCTTGTTCCGCAGACTGTATCTATACACTGTGCGTAGGTAAACGTGCAGCAATGAGCTTTGTACTCTAGATTATTGTGTAAGAAATAAAACCATTACCGGTGGACTAGTGAAATTATAGAGAAAAATAATCTTATCTCTTTATTAGAAACTGATGCAAGTACATAACTTCCACATAATAGCACTTATGATTTTGAAATATTTTATCATTTATTACGACTATGGTCAATGTTCATTTTTCTTTTTAATTAATAAATCCTGAACCGGCATTTACGAGATGACAACCAATACATATGATCAAAATCATAAGAGCAAATTTGAGAAAATTATAATTTTTTAAGTTTATGTTCTTACATTAGCTCTCCCCCCTTTTAAATTTTGAACTTGATTGGTATTTGGTTTTATATATGTGTGTGTGTGGATTGCTTATTAAATTAACACAAACATGGAGGGTAAAAAACATTTAAATAAAATCAGAAGAATTCAAGTCTTGTATGCCAGGTATTTCTTTTTGCTCCTGGAGAACCAGATTAAACAATTATTTAAGACTATATCTGAAATCAGTAAATTGGTAATTCCATCAAGGAAACATTTTGCAATATGTAGGTGTTATAAAAAAAATTCTTTAATATATATCAATCCTATTACACTGAAAGCTATTTTGTGCTGTGCAAGACTAATTATATGTTGTGTAACCATTTTTCACCTGAGGTACAGCAAGGTATGAATGTAACAAATATTTTTTTTAACAGAGGAAACAAATATCCCCTGGAAAAATAAAAAACATTAATTCTTAACATTGTTATGAATCATAATGGGAATATTTTTAATAAAGAAGGTATCTATTTTTAAACCTACTATATTTATAAATTATCTTTTACTGTATTAGAAATCTGCTATTTTTGTTGTCAGTTTTGTAATTTTATCTTTCTACTCTCAAGACCCCCCAATTTATTTTTTTATAAAACTTTAATGGATTTTTATCTTTAAAAAAGTCTAGTTCCAAGTAACTCATTTTTTAAGAGATGAAACTAAAAAAAATTTAGGTTCATAGGTTATATATATAGACCAATCCTATGTACCAATTTGGAAAAAAAATGTATTGTTTGTTCTCTCATAACTGTTTTCACAAATAAATATAGCGGATTGAAAAACAGAATTTTTGAATAAAACAACCTATCAATAGGCAAATTCAACAAAACATTTTGTTGCTCAATGTCTATACTTTATATGGTCTATTAGACTAATAAAGACAGAGGAATAGGTAACATATGGAGAAGTTACTCTATCAATAGGGTTTTAGCTGCATAAACCTTTGACGGTTCACCAATCTAAACTGCAACAACATTAGCACAAGTTCTGTCATCTGAGTTATGGTATTTTTTGTTCTACAACATATTTTGCCGTAATATTTTTTGTAATCAAGCTTAGAATTGATGTGTAGTTTTGTGATAATTTAAAAATTACATAATTTTTTTCCATTTATAATAATCTGGCTTTCAAATGTTCCGACAATATTTCCATTTATTGTTTTAAAGTTATTTGATAATGACGGATTGTTCATATTATTAATATGGTTTAATAAGACATTTGCCATCATTAGTGTATATAAAAACTAATACATACCCATCTCAACAATTGTGCTGGTTTTGTTCTCTAGAAACTGAGATGCAAGACCAGAGTTCTACACATGCTCTAAGTCTTGAATTATAGAGTTAAGCCACTAAAATAAAATATTAAAACAACAAATTGAACAAATTAAATACATTTTATTACAAATATTGTACAAAACATTTTCAATGTCGTCGACCTTTCCTTACTTTGCTGCCAACTACCCTTTTCTGTTGTCTAGGTTGCGAGTGTTTTCCACTTCTAGGCCTTTGTTCACTTCTACCTTTAAAACCTTGTTTACTATGCTTATTACTAAAATTTTGCCGACCTTGCTTATGATTTGATTTTCGTGCTGTCATTTGTTCATTGCTTTTTTTATGATCACCTTCGGTTTTTTGTTTTTTCCTCATAGGTATAAAAGGAGTAAACTTCCGTTTTGTAGCACCACTCCGTGCTGTTGTTCCATCGAAAAGACCTGAAATCAGAATAATTTATATTTCTTAAATAACATTTCAAAAGAAGCTGATGGGTACCATTATGGTACTTTACCCAATCTCATACAATGTAATACAGGCAGATACTCTAAATGTAATGCCCAAGAGTTGGTTTCTTGGGTCTTGTACGAAATGTTAAATTGTATTGATAGATCAAGGGGTCTTATCCATTAGGTTTGTTTAAAAGAGACGATACACAAGTTTTCTGAATTTCTTTCAAAATTTTGTGTATTAGAACTTTCTTGATATTGATCAGGCCCTAATGAGCCTTTATAGATGTGTATATATTAAACAATCTCCACTTGCATTGTGTCAGCATCTCGGCTTCAAAATTAGTTGTACATATGAGAATATGTGAAGGACCTCCACTAGCTGTGCTCATTTCGGTGACTCAGACCTCCCCGATCTAATAATTATAAGAATATAACATTTTCTTGGGAGGTTAGTGTTCAAAATTAGATTTTTGACAATATCTTCGCTATTAATCATTATGGAGAGTTGAGGTTGGTAACAGTTATTATCAAATTCAGTGTGTTATAAATTCAATAACATATGAGATATGTGTAACAAACTTAATATAGCCTTCATTTTGACATTTTAAAGTCGATTTTTCTGAATTTCATTAGGGTTCTATATCAGCACACCCTTATTTTTGTAGTTGCTATCATTCTTATATACAGACAACACAATGATGGATGGATGGCATGTCAAAAATATACTGTTTACGGTAAATTAAAAAAGTCTAAATGATTATAACCTACTTTATGTAGCTCACAGTATACTGTGATTTTTCAATATGATTTTTGTGAATGTAACTGTAGAGTAAAAAAAACATAGTTTTTTACATAATGCCTGTTTATCTGCATACTCGTCACACTGTTTTCTCAGACATTTTTTGTGACTAAAGTTAATTTTTACTGAATGTAAAATTAATCATTATAACTACAAATTTAGTGAAAGCTACAAGAAAAATGAAATACCAATACCCAATTTTCTCAAAATTAGTTTTGACCTATTATGATCAAAGTTTAGGCAAATATGAAGAACAATATCTATGTACCAATTTACAAATGAAAGAAAATAATGGTTCCGAAGTAATGGAAGAAAACTAAACAAATCTTGCAATGATAAAACAAAATTTTTGTATCATCCATTTTAGTTAGATATTATTTATCCCAGCAGTATAACACTAGTCTGGAGTTAAATGTAAATGATTCCAATACTTCCAGAGTGAATTGGCTAGCTGAGAGCACATGGGTTTACCACTTCTGTATCCTCTTTTTAATCTCACATTGAAATATAGAAGGACAGAAGCCAAGATTCATAGAAAAGCCATAGTTAAATATAAATGATTCCAATACTTCCAGAGTGGATTGGCTAGCTGAGAGCACATGGGATTACCACTTCTATATCTTCTTTTTAATCTCACATTGAAATATAGAAGGACAGAAGCCAAGATTCATAGAAAAGCCATAGTTAAATATAAATGATTCCAATACTTCCAGAGTGAATTGGCTAGCTGAGAGCACATGGGTTTACCACTTCTGTATCCTCTTTTTAATCTCACATTGAAATATAGAAGGACAGAAGCCAAGATTCATAGAAAAGCCATAGTTAAATATAAATGATTCCAATACTTCCAGAGTGGATTGGCTAGCTGAGAGCACATGGGATTACCACTTCTATATCTTCTTTTTAATCTCACATTGAAATATAGAAGGACAGAAGCCAAGATTCATAGAAAAGCCATAGTTAAATGTAAATGATTCCAATACTTCCAGAGTGAATTGGCTAGCTGAGAGCACATGGGTTTACCACTTCTGTATCCTCTTTTTAATCTCACATTGAAATATAGATGGAAAGGAGCCAAAAGTCATAGATAAGCCATAGTTAAATGTAAATGATTCCAATACTTCCAGAGTGGATTGGATAGCTGAGAGCACATGGGTTTACCACTTCCATATCCTCTTTTTGAGGATCTCTCTGAAAGAGAGTTTTAAAGCTAAGACCTCAAATTGAATATAGATGAAAAGGTGCCAAGAGTCATAGATAAGCCAGAGTTAAATGTAAATATGTGGTATTAACCTGGTGATTGCAATTTAATTATAAAATTAAAAATAAGAAGTTAGAACGGGTAGAACGCATTGAGATCTTGGTATTCATATTGATTTTAGATTAATAAACAAAGATCATATAAAGTATGTCATCAACTCTGCCAACAAATTGCTGGGATTTGTTATTTAAAGTTTTTCACGGATGTTGAGATTATTAAGACATTATAATTTCTTAGTATATCTTAGTACAAAAGTCTTAGTACGTTCCAAAATAGAATATGGAATAATAATTTGATACACATATCAACAAATGTATATTATATTAAATGTAAACACATTCGATACTTGGTGAATTCCATATTAAAATTACAGTCTATTTTTAATGCAGTGTCATTAAAAACAAGGTATGAATTGTCTTCATTGGTATTTTTATACAAAATTTTAAACAGTTTAATCAGTATATCAAATGTCTTAATAAATATATACTTTCGTGTACTGTTACACAGATAAACACTTTTCATAATTTTCAATTTAAAGAACAATTTCAGTTCATCATTCCAATCCTTTTTAAATAGAACTTCACAGCTAGTCAATGAATTAAACTTAACATTTTATTAACATTAAGCGAACCAGAGAACTTAATGGCATTGAAATCGAAGAATGTCATGAATTGACCAAAATAATTCCTTATTTCATTTAATTTTAATTTGTCTTTACCTGCATCTTATATTATTTTTTTCCTGTGGCACCCTCTAGGATGCACACTTTTTTGACATCATAATCGGAAAGAGCGACCCCAAATACATAAAATAACATTGAAATCAAAAAATTATATCGATTTATGAACCCTGTCTCTTATTTCATATTACGTTTAATCGGACATCATTCTTATTGTTTATATTTAATAAATAAACAAATTATTAAGTTTCCGGAAAAAAAAAATCTGTTTACATCTTTGATCAAGACACTCTAACGAATAAAATGAATTATGACACAAGTCATTTTATGTAGTTTCACTCTGGATCAAAGTAAACACTGTTTTCCCCGTTTTTTGCCCTGACTAATGAATTCATCATACAAAGTCACTTCTTACAGTAACATGGACCCACATACTGTACTTAACATCACAATTTGTCGTTTGTCATAAGTTACATTTTTTTTTAAATGGTGTATACACTCTTTAACTTTATTATAGCCGAAATTGAAGTGACTTTTCACAAAATCCTCCCTCCTACATATGAGGACCATCTATTCAGTATGTCGAGTTTGGCTATGATATAGGTTCAGAGTCACAAATATACCATAAAAAATCTTAATACTGTATATGTCAAACAACAAATTGTAACATTTCAGTAAATGAATTTAGACAGTTTGAAAATGATCCAGTAGGAACGAAACTTCATTATATGAGTAAGAAGAAGCAATTACAAAAAATATAATTAACATATTTATAATTTAGTTTACAAATAATATATTATACAATTTATATTTATAACCCATTTACATTACCTTCTTCAGGTTCCTGACCGACTTCCTTCCTGTACCATTCAGAATCACTTTCATCTTCTTCTTCCGCTTCTCTAGACTCATCCACCGCCTTAGCCATCAGTTTGTCACTCTCTAACATTTCAGGTTTTGTATTCTTTTTTTTCATGCCTTCTAATGATTTCTGTTTCAATTCTTCCTTATTTTTTTCCTTTTGTTCTTTATTCAACTGTTGTTCACGTTTGCGCTTTTCTTTCAGTTTTCTACAAAAAAATCAAAATGATTTATTTTAACAAATGCCAAATAGTAGAAACAAAGTATTATAAATTGAAAAAAACTAGAATTACCTCATGTATTGACATTATCTTTTTGCTAATACATTAAAAAAAAAAAACTAATTACAGTATTTAGGTTTAGTTTAGATTTTGTATGGATAAGAGACACATGCTTACCTTGGATAGTGATCCTTGGTAATACCTAATAGTACACAAATAAGACAAAACGCACACAAAAACACTTTAGTTCTGAAATATTTCGTAAACACTAAAAATTACAATAAATATATGACATTTAAGTTTCAATACATGTATATTTTTAAATAATAAAATGTCGAACAATTCCTTGTATACACCCAAACTGTATCCACCTTTTTTTTTTTTTTTTTAATGAAGGCGAAACTTCTTGGCCATAGTCATATTAAAAAAAAGACATCGAACATAAAATAAAAACCCTCTTGCACTTGAATACTCTCAATAGCATCAGGGTCAGAAGAATAAAAGAAAAGTAGGTTAAAATAAACCTGAATAGAAAAGATGAAAGAGAGGGTTTTAAACCAAGACTACATGAAAAAAATATATATATCCAACTAGGACCATGCTCGTACTTGCTATAGCGAGCTCCTGGAAGTTATCCATTGTTTTCTCTCCTATTTGAAAATGGGTTATTACATACACTTTGTATTCTATTGTGATTAGTCCTTCTCTTAGCTTCATACTTACAATTTCATGATCATCTTTAAACAAAAACCCAAATAATAACAAAATATCTAAACTGTAATAAATTTTACTTCACAATTAAGGGGGGAAAAAACACATTAAGAGAATAAAAGCATAACTGACCGATTTCAAATATAGTTTTAAAAACCTGTATACCCTATAAACTTCACCCACACTAATATTATATATTAGCTCTTTTCAAGTAAATTTTAGTATACACTTATACATGTTTTATGCCTTTCCAGCCAATGTCACTTGCCAGTTTTCAAAATTATTTATATTTATTGAATATTTGGAATTGTGTTTTTATAATAAAAGGAAATCAAAATTTAGAGTAATATTTGTTTTAAACCTTCATAGTAACACAACACTAATGATTATTTTTCAGAATAATAATGACTTATGTCAAGTAATTTTTCCCTACTCTTCCCATTAATTAACAAAATGATTATAAAAAGAAAAAATAAGTTTTTTTGCTGCCATTTTGAAATGGGTAGAGATATGAGCAAAGTTTAAATACTATAAATGTTCAGCTTTGAGAGACCTTTAATTTGTTATGCCACATTATCTACTTTGTTATTTGAAAATGTTAAGATATGGGATTTTTTATGTAATTGTTTACTGTAGCGGCCTCATTTTAATATTTTTTCCTGTTATTTTTGTACTACATAGCTCTCTTTATATGAATAGTAACATTTTTTGGTGAGCAAAAATGTTTTATACAGTACTTCAAAATTTACATATTTCAATGACATATTGGTAGGTTAAGTTTAAATGGCAAACAGAATGTTTTGATCGATGACCGAAGTCAACCAACATTGAATGTGGTTATTACTTGGATGGGTGATAGTTTTTCTACCACGTGTGCATGGGATTAGTGCTGTTCAAACATTTTAAACCATTGAATAGTCAATATGGAGTGTGAGATGTGTGAATTACGTCAATGTTGGTAATTTCAATGATTTACTAATTCAACACTTTTATGTTCATCACAATAATGTAAAGAGAAAATAAGTGTTAAAAGTGTAATGCTAAGGATTTATACTGTATACATTTATTTACACGTAGGTCAAGTAAGGTGGCTATAATATATACATAATACCTTACTTGACCTTGTAAGGTAAAAACAATATCTGATCACCAAAGTTGAGCAACATAGAGCGTGGTTAGGCAATACTTGGATGCGAGACCGCTTGGGAACACCCCGTGAAAAATTTCAATTAGGATTAGTGTTGTCATATCATACGTAGGTTTATTTACGTGTAGGTCACGTATATATATAGTAACGTAAAAACAATGTGTACAAACCTATTTTAATGTATAATTCATTTAATGGACCTTAACCTAGAAAACTTAAAATTATGTTTTTTTTTTTTTGTGAAAAACATTTTTGCTCACAAAAATGTTTCTATTCTTATCAAGACAAAACTAACGGAATATATTATATATATATATATTGGGGCGCTACAGTAAACAATTACCATTTTTTATTTCCCCTTAAATTCAACATTTCTTTAATATGTTTGAAGCAGTATCTTTTCAACATTTTTTGCTATAATTTTGGTTTCTGAGAATAAAATTGTTTGGTGATAGAAAATAAAATTGTAAAAACCAAAATTTTGTACGTGTAGGTTTGCCATCAAGGTTTTTGTCAAATAGGACAAAAAAGTCAAAACTTGTTTCTTCAAAATGTTTACTTTAAAAGACCTTTAAAATGATCACTCGACCTATGCTTACATTAACATTTCTGGAAAAACTATGATTTTCCTAGGTGCAATATAGTGAGGTTTCAATTGTGGAACCAAGTTTCTAAAGTGATTAATTTCTAGCTATACATGCTGCAAGGGTGTTATACTCGTTATAGTAAAAATAATATAAAATCCTACTATAGCGAGCCTCATCTACTGGGGTGGGTCTTTGGTGGCAGGATAGTGAACGTTCCATCAGATACGATGGACACCTGCAAATAAGGCTTAGCCAATTAAACAGTCTCAGACCGAGGTGGCAGTATTACAGGATTATGGAGATATGGTGGTCTGTGGCAGGATCACATGCAACAAATTCCTACAATAACACAACGACCTGTCAAGTAAATGCCGGCATTAAGTATGTACTGGCCTGTGGTACCCTGTACTGATAGAATATGGAACTTGAAGGACTAGTAGAAGGAAAACTTTGATGTAAAACCAAGACTGGAGTCTGAAAGTTGTGGTGAAAACGACTGATCTAGGTGAAGGACCCTCCAGGTGGTAATTCATGGTTGGTCCTGGAATATCCACCCTCTTCGGAGGTTGTCCTTAAAGATTCTGGGAGGGGGAGGGGGCAAATATTTATTAGAGAAATCTAAGAAGGAGAAGACACACAAGACAACCTTTCAAGAGAAACTCGTTGATGAAAAGGACACTGCAGGGCAACTCAGATCTGGAGAATTTTGAAAAAGCGGTGGCATCTGGGGAGGTGAGCTTGGATGTCTCACTGGATAAGAGACCGATGTTTCACACACTCACAGGAGCCCTAAAGCTTCTGGTTCAAGGACTAGGAAGCTTAAAAGGAGGCTGAGGGAATGAGAGTTCCATCTCTCCAGCTGAATGGAGGAAAATAGATGGGTTAAAAAAGAAGATGAAGAGCAGCAAAACATTAGGAGTTGCAGCTGTAGGAGAGGATAAAAAGTTCGGGAACAGGAATGTCTCAAATTGTCCCTCTTTCATAAAAAACAAAATCAAAAATTTGTCATCCTTTTAATTATTTGGTAAAGAAAGCGCTCCATAACCTTATTTGAAAAATATGGGCAAACTATCCAAAAATGAATCAATTGTTAGGTTTAATTTATGACTAGCTGTGAAGTTTTATTTAAGAAGGATTGGAATGATGAACTGAAATTGAACGTTATGAAAAGTGTCTGTTTGTGTAACGATACACGAAAGTGTATATTTATTAGGACATTTGGAATATTGACTAAATTGTTTAAAATTTTGTATAAAAATACCAATGAAGACAAGTAATAGCTTGTTTTTAACGACACTGCATTAAAAAATTGACTGTAACAGATTAATATACATATACAAATTATAACTCACATGTAAATTTCACAGAAAGAAAAAGACAAGCCAACAACCAAGAGGCAGAGACATAACTTGGTGTGGGGGATCACAGACACTAATGCAAGAGGTGAGTCAGTTTTAAATTATATTACCTCTAATAATCTTATGATTGTTAATATAGGGAAGGACATTTGTCAATAGAGTCAGGAGAAAGTTCATTGACCCTACACCGTGTAGTAATTTAATGATGAATAGGATATTTAATTAGCATCCCAGAACCATTTTTATCTGATCACAGATATATTATCTTTAGGATTCGTGACTTTTAGCTCGAGACTGTGTCTTTTAGCCATCCCAGAAGAACGGAATGGATATTCTATAAAAATGGCTTTAGAATATAAAATTGAAGAGCTTACTGGTAATAGTTCGCAGAGCTTATAGATCTATAAGGTGATGTCTTGGAGGTGTACACCATCTTTGGGAGTGCAATAAACCTTAGTGGCTGACATAGAATAGAATATAAAAATCCAACAATATAAAATAATCATATAGCCACACTTACTTTTTAGCTTCTCTGAGCTTGTTGATGAGGGCTTTTTCTTCTTCAGTTTTGTGTACTAACTCGTGGAACAACACTTCTCCATCCAGAAGTCCACCTTCAACTTTGATAAGCTAAAATAAAAAAAAACTTTCATTAATAAATTAACTCATACACAAACTGAATCATTGCTTAAGCAAATATATTCTTTCAGTCTCCTCAAAAATGTTCATTAAAAAACCCCTGGCACAAAGGTTTATAGCTTGTTGTGTAGCTAATCAAAGGTAGAAATTTACCTCTTGTGATGTTAATTTGTGATATGCACATCTCGTCATCTGTCATGTCTGGTAAGAGCGAGAACTAGAAGTTTACTATTTGAAATTGACACATTGGCGCGCTAGAGAAACAACTGCTGTTTTTGGAGATACACTGAAAACGAGCCAGCAAGTCAGCTACTCTTGACATAGTCCTGGGTTAAATTAATTAATTACTGTAGTACAATAATTAATTAAGGTATTGTTAAGTGTCAATATACATGGGAACAATTTAAATTGTAATCAGAACTTCAACTCCCCCCCCGGAGTCTTGCAGCCTGAACTGACGGAAAAGATTTGGCCTAAATTTCAGTGTCTTATTTAGTTTGACTCATTAGCGCTGACTTCTTGCCCAGATTTGTGTTTGTGATGAGTTTTCCTGATCAGTTCCAGTTAATGTTGATCAGCTGGCCTCTGGGTGGTAATAATTTAGAAGCTAGACAAGTAACCACAAATCAGTATTAAAAAAAAATCACTCCAAAAATCTCCACTTATAGTAGAACCAGCATAAATTTCATCCTGTTCTATCTAAATAGCTGCAAAAACTATACAATTCATTGCAAATTCATTAAAATAAACTTTATGTGTAACCATAAGTAAAACAAAGTTAGTATGCATTATTATTTCTATACATTACCTGAAATGTAAGCCGAGGACCCAATTCATGGAGTCGTATAGCTGATTGGGATGCAGCAAGATTCCCCCGTGATGACAATTTCTGAGGTAATGTTACATGAGTATCTGGGTCATCTTCAGCTTCACTCTCCGAAACATCATCTCTAATATAACACAAACGGTTGAAATAATTTTTCATTTAACACAAAGTATAAAATTTAAACTGGTATTGTATATTATTTTCTGGTATTGTGTATTATTTGCTGGTATTGTGTATTTACTACAATGTTCTTTCCATGGGAATTCAATAGATATTTTGTATTTCTTTAGGTACCAGAATTGTATTACTAAAAACAGTGTAATTAGGTTAGTGTGATTAGGCCTAATCAATATTGTAAACGTTTTAAAAAAGTGTTTTAAGTGTGTTTCGTGATGCGTGTTTTTGTGACTTTTATTTTGTGTAACTTATAACATATTTGACGACCACATAATGATGGGATTTGTGTAATTTCTGTGATCTGAAGATGGGTATGTAGGTTACCCGAAACCGCGGTAATCACCAAGTGATTTCTGGATTGGAATAAGACAAAAAGCAGGTATTGTACCTAGTTTTATAATTGATAAAAAAAGTTTGATTTTATACTCTGTGTTATTCCTCCTAGGGTAGTTGAGATGCCGTAAGTTAACTTATCAGTAGCTATATATTTAAAGTACAATAATCCTGATGTCGTATACCGCTATACACTTTTGTGAATTACCAATCACATCTATCTAGTGAGATAATTTTCACATATGCCTCTAGGCTTTGTAATTTAGTTGGCTATGTTTTTCCTTACTGAAATTGAGACAATTTGAAATAGTAGAAAATTTTGTAGAAAATTTGGTTGTAGAAAATTTAAATCTAAAATATACATTTCAAGTAATCTTTAAAATAAACTACCGCCTGACACCTAGTGGCAGTCGTGAATATTGTACTACTAAATAATTATCCAATTTCAAATGATTCCAGGACATTCTGTCAGAAAAGCTTAAAGTAAAAATATTTCCCGACATAACATCATACTAATTCTCATATCAAATGTAATCTCACTAAATTCATCCACCTAGGAAAATTAATACTAAAACATAAAACCGTAGTGTAAAGCTAAAATCATAATTTCAAAATTAGCTTAGAAAAAATGTCTACCAAATGTACAACAGGATTTCAAAGACTACGAAATACTCAGAGAACTATAGGTAAAAAGAGTTATACTATTAGATATTGATTAATATACTTTGAAAATCAAATTTGTGATTTCAATCATGATTCACTCTTACATTTCATCCCATATTGAAGGAACAATAATTAACAATAGACACAAAGAAAAGTTATTTACTTTGGTTATTGAATTTAATTTCCTGCATCAAAAATGTCAAGTAAAAAACCATACATATCTCAGTAATTAAATAAAAGATGAAAACCAACGCTTCTTTATAGTATATCAATGGTGGTCGAGCTAGACGCCATTTCAGAATACAAGTTGCTATGCCTACCATGGCAGCAAGCCCTCCCTCCGATTGGTTGTAATAATTTCTTTAATTTAGATGTAATTATTTTGCCAAATGGGCTATGACAGTTACATAAATTAGATAATTATATAAATAAATGTTAAAGAGAAGTTATTTAACCCTGTCAAATCTTTTATAAAATTAATTTTCCATATTAAAAGTTGTATGTTCCAAAATATATCATCAATTCATTTTCATAGAAGAATAATCATTTCATAAATTCACCTCAAATCCAGAAGAACTTAAGTTCATACTTGCAACAAGAAATTCAGAAGGTGCAAGTTTTGAAGTTTCCGAAATACCGATTTGAGTGCATCCAATTTAGAATTGTTGAGGAAGGCCCACAAGTGGACAGACGTGTTTTGAAGAGGAGAAACAAAAATCCAAAAACTACCCGACTAATTCTCAACATTCAACTTACTAGTCAACTCCAAGAAACTACAAACAGTGCGGTTTCAAAAAAGTAGTAATTTTTTTAAGGTCGATATAAACACCAATGAAGATGTTTAGCAAAATTAAAATTGCTAATTTTGTTGAAATCCTATTTTGTTATATGTACTTTCTAACCATTTTATATTTGAGCATTTAGTCCTACTAAAACCCACAAGGACTAAAGGACTCATACAATTTTGCTGGGTAATTAAACTCCTAAAACCAGCTAATAACTTTGAAAATCAAATTTGTGATTTCACTCATGATTCACTCTTGCATTTCATCCCATATTGAAGAAACAATAATTAACAATTGAAAAAAAAAATTTCTTTATATAATTTAATTTATATACGTTTTGCCCATCCTACAACTTGGGAAAAGTCGACACCATCCCTAACCCTGTTTTTGAAATTCTGTGCTAATAATTTGAAATAGACAATCTTGTAACCATTCTTGAGCAGGCGCGGGCTAATATAGACAATTATTTTCCTTTATATATGTATGTATGAAGATACACCTTTAACAAATTCATTGTGAGTGTCTCCTATTGGTGACAGTCGAGTTTCTACTCGGATGCGTCCATCTCCTTTCGGCAACATTTGTTCATGAAATATAAAAGCTGTTAGTGTAAGAGCAGCGTGTGTTCGGGAAAGTTATATAGCTTTGAGCGTCGTGTATACATAGTGCCATTGTGTCATTAAACATTAGTTTCTCAGTTCGCTTAAAAAAAAAAAATATATATAGTATATTCAGTAAAATAGTGTAGTGTAATTTATTAACTATGGCAGGTCCATCAAGGAACCTAGATAATATTTTTGTAGATGAATTGTTTAATGAATCTGACACAGACAATGAGGAGATTGGTTTAGATCCAGCACAAGAAGACCCTGAGTTACACCTTGAGGGGACTGATTTGGAAGATGACATTGTCTATGATCCTCAATGGCAACACAATATGATTGGTATGCATAATATCCCAATTACAGGCAAAAATAAATTGTTAGTTGTATTGCCTGCAGAAAATCAACCTTTTGACTGGTTTCCACTTTTAACTGACGACATCCTTTGTTAAAATATTATACACACAACAAACAAATATGCCTGGGAGGTTTTTGCTGCAAAAATTTGACTCCTAAATCTAGAATCAATAAGTGGAAGAGTTAACTGTCCCGGAACTTAAAACATTCATTGGTATACATATTCACATGGGAACTGTGAGACTCAACAAGCTGAATGATTACTGGAAGTGCAGTCGATATTTTAATTTTCAATTTGTGAGGGAGCTTAGGAGCAGAGACAGATTTCTGCTTATCAAGTGTTGCCTCCACTTCAGTGAAAGGAAAGATGTTGTAGGCCAATACAATGCTAACATGAAGGGGTTATATAGGCATGATCAGATGATAGCCTAGCTCTTATGACTCCTGTGGGCATAAGAGCTTAAGATAATATAAGAAGATCTTTGTACACCTTATACAAATGTTGATGATCAACTTTTACAAGCTATACTATATATCAAACCCCGAAAAAAAACAGTCATTGTACGACTTTGCGTTAGCTGTGTTGGAGCAATTGCTTCCAAAGGAGTTTGGCTCTCGTCCTAAGCATATAAAACAAAATATACTTGTACCAAATGTACTCTCAAAAATTTAAAAAGTTAGTGCAGTCGGAAATCACATAGCCCGAAGACGATCTCAAGTATGCTAATAAGACGGAAAAGAGACCCCTAGCATTTATATGTGCGCCCAATGCACTGGAGAACCGGCTATGTATGCTCTAATCAGATTTGACAAGTGGCACTAAAGTAAAAATACAAGCAGACCATGGTTGTAGGAGAATTGTATATATTGTAAATAGTCACTAAAGGATAAGAGTGTATATATAGCAACAGTTAACTTTATTTTAAAACTTGTGTTTTTGTTTGTTTTGTAAACCGAATCTGTGCGCACGGCTGTTGCCTAAGGGCAACAGAACAATGATGTCAAAAAATCACAATCGAAAGGAACCTGTAAAATGTTTAGAACTGAAACAAACTATGGGAAATAATCGATTGCCAGCAACAGCACCCTAAGCCAAACTTACCAATACAAATATGTTCGACAAATCACTCCTTAGGAGTGAAAGGCATGATACTACTGACTTAATGCAATACTCTCTCTGGAGGAGCCTGCAATGAACGTGTTATAACGTGTGTTTTATGGACTAGGATTGATGGTTATTTCATAGTCTTGGATCTAAATAGAACATGGTAACTCCTGCAATACCAATATTCATATTCGCAAGATAGAAATTAAATAGTTTAAAAGAATAAATTAACCTTATTATAAAGAGAAAATAACTCTTTAAATACGAAGTATGAGCGATCTCTATACATATAATAAGGCCAATACAAATACAAACAGATTTAATAAAAAATGGCACAAGACAAAATCAAGGCATTTAAATTAAACGAAAAAAATCAATATTATTTTACCTCATAATAAAGTCTGAAATATCATTGTACTTGGCCAGATTAGGTATCTTACTCTGAACCAGTTTTTTAACACTGCGTGACAAACCAACTGGAGATACTCGAATGCCATAATGTCGGAAATCAATATGTTTTGTCTCCTTGTTGTAGTTGAATAAAACGCATCTTCGAACGGTGTCTAAATTAATCTAAAACAATTAATTATATGTAAACATTAATAAAAAATATGTGCCACAAAAAGAAAGGAATAGAGTTCAAACACAGTAGGGAAAATTATAAAGTGAAAACAAAATAAGAAAATAACTAAAAGTTACTATCTTAAAGTAACTTTTAGAGCAAGTGGTTTCATATGCCCAGAGAATGAAGGATTAATGAGTATCTAGAAAGAAATTACAGTCAAAGACAGGAGGCCCTGAAGGAGACCCAGATGTAGGTGAATAATGTTAAGGCTAACACAGAAAAAAGAGGCTTTTCCTGGGAAGAGTTAGAGAGAGAACAGCAGTAAGGAGACTGATGTTTTTCAGGTTTTTTTAAAACTTAGACCTAGACCAATAGAATATGACCAGCAGTGGCGGATCTACGGGGGGGGGGGGGCTTTCGGGCTGAAGCCTCCCCAAACCTCTAAAATTTTTTTTGAAAGAATGTAAATTTTATACCAATATAATTAGTTTGAAGCTCGTAAAATATATTCATTAGCAAGAATGACCTAATTCCACTACTACGTCTTCAATTGTATGATATCCGTTAACGTTTTAATACTTTGTATAATGTCTTAGTTACATTTACATTGCTTGCAATCAATCAACATAAAGTATTTTGATTTTTGTGCCCGCTCTATTTATCTAGTTTCATTGAAACGATACGCGCACTATCGTGGACGCGCATACAGTGACTCAGCGGTTAAACTAAGCGTGTTATTGTTTGTGTTGTGGAAATGTCTAAACGTAAACAGACAAATATTTCGTGCTTCTTCAAGAACCCAAAGAAGAAAAAAAGTGAAGACGTTCACATGCAAGATGGCGCCGGCGCTGGTCCATCGACAAGTCTGAAAACCTTTAATATGAAACACGCGTTTTTACTCCATAAAACAAAGTTAAACTACTGTTTTGGTCGCTTCATTATATGAAAGTCCTTTCACAAAATTTTCCCCCGTTCAGCCCCCCCGCTACTGATCCGCCACTGATGACCAGGACCCGCTAATTTTGATCAAATTTTGGTGCAGATTAATCTCCTAAACCACATATAAAATAATAGTAGAGTTCATGAATAATTATGAAAATACCAAAATGAACTTGTGATCAGACTACCAAAATTAATTATTTATTTAGTAAATTTACAGCAACAACAGCTTTCAGTCATAAACATAGCAGTCAATACATTTTACAAATACAACAAGAACAAGGAAGAAAATAATAATAAAATCGACAAGATATGTAAAAATAATAGAACTTTCATAACATGATTTTAATTTTACTCTAAACTGAAACCTGTTTACGTCCAATTAAACAATAAAGGTAAACATGCAGCGTTTTTCCTAAAAAATCATGACTACTGTTTTCTCGAATAAGATAAGCAACTTATAGATTGATTTTATGGAATATGGGATGACTATTAATCCTAACGTATACTGTAAAACCCTGCGGTAACTTAGATGATCCAAGAAAACAAAAAACATAGCTTGTTATCAAGTGGGATCACGTGTTTGCATAGCTATCGACCTCACATAACTGGTCAAACTGGAAATTATCAATAAAAAAAAACCCTGACTTGCACAAGTTAATACCACTTATTCCTCCATTTAATGAAATGACTTAGATTGCAGCATTTTGAAAATGACAAGGAACTAAAGGCTGACATTACTAACTGGTTCAAGAAATTAGCGGAGGACTTTATTAAAATGGAATAAGGAAACTGTTGGAAAAATATCAGAAATGGAAGTCAATGATGATTGTGTTAAAGAAGAAAGAAGATATGCCATTTTGTTTTGGTTATAATAAGCTGTTTTATAATTTAATAGGTTATTTTTATTTAAAAATAGACCTTCCAAAAGACATGTCTTATATTTATTTTGTATTATTATTATCCTGTTAGTTATTATACAACTAAAAGTTAGAAGCCATATTTTCTCAAATTATATGTTATGCTAGGCCTATATACAAAACTACTATATAACAATATTTACCTTATTGAGATTAATAGTTGGAAACATATTTTGAAACATGGATGTCATCAACTTCATCTGTGCTCCTTCACCAGAAAAACTATTAAGTACAACTAACGGAGAGTGTTTGAATTCTTTATCAAAAGCATATTGCTTCTTTTGTAGAGCTAAAATTTCACGAGAACTAGAATAACTATGTACACGAAATGTGAGTGTAGGACCTCGAGGAAATCTGGCAAATCGAACGTAACTTCCTTGCTCAGTACTGGTAAACATAACTAAATGTGATACATGAAGTACTCCAGCAACTGAAACGAAATCCTTGAGAACATTTTTCCTGCGGATCTGAAAATAAAACAAAACTGTTTACAAAACAGGTACATTTTATTCCTATAGATCACTTTTATTCCATTATGTTCACTCATTGTTTTTAGTAAAATGTACAACAAATTTTATTTCTTGCTCTGCTAATATTTTTAAACTGATTCTGAATTAAAACATTTAGATTGATGTTTTACACAAAAATTATTATTTTTTAAAATAAAAGAACTCATTATCTATAGCTTAATATTTGTTACTAGCCTTGAACGTTAAAAAAAAAAAAAAAAAAAAAACATTTTGGTAAGAGAGCCAGGATTCACTGTCCTGTATATGCCTCTCAGCTATACAGATTATTGTCCACCCTCATTCACAGGACCTTCCTTATCAATCCAGTCTCAAATTGATAGCTCGGGACCCACAACAGATTTACTTTGTTACTTTTGTCAGTATTTTCATTACAACATGACAGTCCCACACTATTCTAGAGCTATAATTGTGTTTTGTCAAAACCAGAAGTGATGTTCTACTGTCTGAGTTTATAATATAGATTGTCTTATCTATATTTCTTCTCGCACATTCTGTAAGGGCAATCACCTCCGGTAGAAAAACGGTTGTCAGGATTCCCATGTTTAAGCTGAGGCTCTCTCTGGATCTGACTATGTAAACATCTGTGGTTGTCAGTATTCCCAAGCTTAGGCTGAAGCTCTTTTCTGGATTTGATTATGTAAACACCTGACCTAGTACCTTTGGAGAAATTGGACCCATCTGTGTACCAAGTCAGTGCATTCCTCTTATATTTAGGTTCACCTTGAGACCATTCTTCTCTGTCAACACAGCTGGCACAACATGGTGACTCAGGTCTATCTATATAAGGACGTAGACTGTACAATTTATATAAACCTACAGGAAGCTGGGATCGGTACTCAAATACACTCACGGGGTATAACAAAACAGTAAAGAGTCAAAAACTATTGTAGAGAATTCTGTCAAGGCATTGATCAGGTATATGACTATACAAAACTCAAGAAAATTTTGGCTTTCTACCCAATAAATGTCGTGGGTACTATACTGAAGGAAGATGGTACACATATGTACAGTCCACAAGAGACGTTGCAAACTTTACTCAGCACACACTTTCCAGATTCCGATATGATACAGAGTACCGCCCAGAATGAGATCAAAGTAGAGAGCCAAGGTAAAGCCATCGAGCATTTCGAGAGTTGTGGCAAGTTTGTATTAAAATATAGTGGTATTAAATAGGCTTTAAAATCATTTCAGCCCTTTCAATCTCCAGAGGTTGATGGCATCTTTCCTGCTCTTTTGCAGGAAGGACCCAATCTGGTTATCCCAAAGCTGCTCACACATGTTGAGGTTGAGCTTAATGACTAGGGTAATTCCAACTTCCTGGAAACTTCAAAGGTGGTGCTTATTTCCAAACTGGGAAGACTATCTTACGAAGTGGCAAAGACCTCAATAGTCTTATACCTTTTCTCCTTAAGGCAATGGAGAAAATTCTAGATAGGCATATAACAGATAAAGTTCGGAAGGTTTACTGCTGCAACCAAATCAGTATGCTTATCAAAGTAGGAAAATCTTACGAATCACCCCTATATGCTTTGGTTAGCAAGACTGAACAAGCAATCTCATACAAAGAAATCGCTCTGGCAGTCATCTTGGATAAAGAGGGGGCTTTTGATAACACAAGTACTAACTTGATAGAGTGTCAAATCTTGTATCTAGAAGTACTGAGTGAACTATTGTGAGATGGATAAATAATATGCTAAGCAGCAGACAGACATAGGCTATCGGAGTTATGGGTAAGGTTGCAACACAAGGAGGATGTCCACAAGGTGACATTCTTTCTCCGGTTTTGTGGAACCTAGTGGCATAACCTTGCTCATGATTTGAAATAAGCAAAGTATGTATGCTCAGAGGTATGCTGATGATTTTGTTATACTAATCAGACGCAAACACCTGGGTTTTTCAGCTTAGATGTTATGCAGACAACACTAATCATTGTAGAAGTATGGTGTAAGAAGGTTTCGGTCAATCCTTTAACAACTGTCACGGTGCCGTTTACCAAACCTAGGACTGTGGAGTGTACTGAAGGACCAGTCCTCTTTGGTGGACAGATCTAGGTGGCCTGCCAAAGTACCTAGGATTAAGGTTGGATGATAAGTTGACCTGGAATATTCATATGACAAGTATTATTAATCTCTTGCAAATTTCACTGATGATGATGATGATGCAAGCTTTAGAGTACACTTGGAGATCAATTCCTTAGATGACAAACTGGATATACATATTGTTAGATCAATTAAGTATATATAAACCACCATTTTTAATTAAAATAACTAAAACACAAAAACAATTTTTTTCCCATACAGTAATAACTTACATTATTTTTAATTCTAATAAAATTTGAACTAAACTTTCAAAAATCAGCAAAAACATAAATAAATTTTATGGTTCTAATCCTTCAACTAATTAAAAAATGGTTAACAAAAAAATAAAACAACAAGCATTTAGATAATGCTTAAAACTTTTAGTATTATTTTGTTCACATAGGAATAAAGTTTTAGTAAAAACTAAAAAGACGGCAGATGCACCATTGTTATGAGGTAGGTTTTTGCTGCTTCATTAGGCTGTGTCACTAATTAAAAATAAATTAACAACAAGTTCGGTGGTTCAAAATAATCAATGCTGATTTATTACTGAGTACCTTTTTAATAACAAATTCTCTTTACTATTAAATTATTCTGACCTTACTATTATTCAACAGTTTCTTTTTAACGATTACCCTTATTCAATATTCTTAATATGTTCTCAACTTATTTGACATATAATAACCCTTTCAAATGGTTAACTATTCAAATCTAACATTAAACATAATCTGTTTTATTCAGACATTTAAATCTTCAGTCCAGAACAATGATGATACTTGGGAATTTAATAGCTTTTACCTTCAAAATACACGAGTCTGCTCACCTTCTTAATAGACGGTTAAGACTTCTATCTGGTATATGAGTCTTTCTCAAACGTCTCCATGTTGTGTTAATGGGCTGTAAGCTCTGCAGTTTCAACACTTTTGGCTTTCATTCCCAATGATTGTCATAAGTCTGATAATGAAGATTTAACTGGTGCTAATATTTAACTATTTAAAATAATTACTAAACATAATAATAAATACTTTTATCCTAAATCCTAACAAAGTATTATAAATTAACATAATATGTGAAGACTAGCCTAGATACTCCTTATGTTTATGCCTGACTAGGATTTACCTTACCTCTTTTTTTGTATATAAGTGAAAAAATAATTAACAACCTTCAGCACCTTAATCCATCACAAACACATCCAACACTATACTAAAGGATTGATGCCATTGTAAAACAAAATAATATCATACAATCATTAATAATAAATAATAACCTTTACAATAACTGTAAATACACATCTTATATTAATATCAACTCTCAATGATTCCTATTGAGAACAGCCATAATCAGGATTTCTAGATGTTTCACAACATGACAGAGCCTGTAATAGCACAGTTATTAACAAAAATTAAATTCTGTACTACTTACTTTTAAAGTAGAAGCTGTAAATGGCTCCATAACTTTCCTGAAGTCCTTGGTAAGTTCTAAAATAGGACGTCCCACAGAACCTCTATGAATTACAAAAGAATGAGGAGCTCGAGTTAACTCTTCTGGTTCTAACAATTGGGCTTGAACATTCTTCTTAACTGATTTCCCCTAAAACAACAAAACTGTAATGAGATCACCTAATGAGAAAAACTTGTGAAAAGTTTATAATAAATGGTTAATGAAACACTCCAACAAGATCTTGTTTCAATTTGTTTATGGTAATGAGATTATTATTATAAATAGAAGTGGGTTTTACCCCCTAGACATTTCAGCCAATGAGACTTTTTGAGTACTTCTTTAATTCCTAGTTAGCTTATTTCTATTCCCTTGGTTAGGGTCAGGATTTTCCTAGCTAGGTTACTTGTTGCTTCAAAGGTCGCATCTGGCCTGAAGATCAGTTGTCCTATACATCCTAATGCTTCACATTTTCAAAAGTATATGTTCTGGAGTTTCTAGGTGCTGATTACATAGTTTGGATTTCAAGTTTCCTTGGAATAAGATGCTTCTTTGAGTAAGTTTGCTTGGATATGAAGCTAAATATTTTTCTCTGATTTTGTTTTCTTTGTGAGTTCAGTGATCCGTAAGGTTTCCTGTGAAGTATTTTGCCCTTAATTTTTAAGTTGCACCATTGTTTTATACTCAAGAAAACATAGGTTAAAGGAACAGAGGCTATTTCGCAAAATACTTTATTCCTCATCCTTTCAAGTCCTATTGTATCTTTCCTGTTGCACGTTTTGAGTTGTTGCCAATATCCTTGGGAGATTATCTCATACCCTATCAAGCATTCTCATAGCTTTTAATACATCATGGTCAGGAATGGCTAGGAATAATGAGACTATTGGTTGGGTGGGTTTGAACCTGTATCAGAGATAAAAAGGTGAATACTGTGTAGAGGCATGTGTTCCGAAATTGTATGCTAATGTTATTAATTTTATATATTTGTGTCAATCGTTTTGGTTTTCATTGATGTAGCACTGTAACATATCGACAAGCTTCGAATTGAACCTCTCTATAATCCCTTGGCTATGCAGCCTGTATGCTGCAGTGGTCTGGTGAATTATCCTCATGGCCGTGTACAACTGTTTTAAAGTTTCTGCAACAAAATGTATTCCTTAATTTGTTTGTATCTTTACTGGCATGCCATAATGTGTCAAAATGTCCTCAAGAACAAATGTTACTATTGTCTGGACATCTGCTTGTCTGTCGCTTTAACAATAGCAAACTTGTTTGTGATGTTGTCTATAGCTACCAAAATTAATGATTTTTTATTGGATTTTGGTAGTTGTTTCAAGGACTCAGTATTAATGGTTTAATATGTAATAGTATAGGTTGTAACGATCCCGTGGGTTTTTGTCTTGAGGTTTTCATCACATAACATCTGTAGCAAACTTTTACATATTTTATAATGGCTGTCATCATAGTAGACCAGTGTTATTCTGCACATATTTTAGACAAGGTTTTGGCCACTCCGGAATGTCCACCTGCCGTTAGGGTATCGTGATAGGCCTGCTGTATGTCTATAATGAGTGACTTTGGGACGACCAACAGTAATTTCATTTTGACATGTAGAAACTGTTTGTAATGTAATATGCTATCTTCTATTATATATAACCTTGAAATTATTAATTTTGTTTTGTTAGCTTGTTCTGAGTCTAGTATCGGCTGCCTGACATTGTACAAATATTCATCCTCCAATTGTTATTTTTCCATATTCATTGTCCGAATGTATTATTATACATTAATAACAATTAACCTGGAACTCCTATTGTATGTGTGACTGCTAAATCTGCTGATTCTCCGGATACCTACTGAGACTGTCAGGCATTTTCATAGCTGATCCTGGCTCATGTTTAATTTCAAAGTCATTAAATGTGTCTTCACATTTTTATAATATTGCAAGCTTGCATGATTACTGAAAACCTTAAAATGCCGTCCATGTAGAAATGGTCTGAAATATGTTACTGTATAGAAAACGGTTAGCAATCCAATTTTCAAAACACTCCATATCCCTTTCGTATCCTTGAATGCCCTGATCTCATATGCAAATGGTCGAAGGGTCCCATCTCCTCGATACTGAGACAAAACTCCTTCAATTCACTGTCTATTGGTGTCATAATATACAATTGTCTACCTATCCTCACTAAAATTTGGCAATACCAGTGGTGTCGTTAAAGCATCTTTTAATTTGACTACCCACTGACCTGTTTATAATCTTGCGGAAGCAAGAGAAGCACCCTACAGGAGAAGTGTAGTAGTGTCTGGAGAAACTCGCATATGGGGCATGTCAGAATTCGGAAACAATAGGCCGCCCGATTCTAAGTATGAGTACCGATACTCATTTTCAAGTCGTGATGACCCATAGGGACAAAACATGAGTTCAAGGAAATACAGGAAACCTGGTATGATGCATTGATGGTTCCAAATCTAAGGAAGGTACTGATGCCGAGGGTACCTATATAGGCTGAGACTGATAGGGTACAATTAACACACTTGCAGGCACCTCAATAAAACCTAGTTTGGTATGGGAATTCCGAGAGAACCTCAATGCTTTATTCCAGGAAAACTGTACCAGGGCATAAGGGAGTTGAGGGTAACTAGAAGGCAGACAATCTAGCTAAATGCGGCTTAGCATCAGAGTTCATGGGACTTGAGCCTGCAGTAGGAATAAATAGGTGGGTTAAGCAAGGACAAAGAAGCCTTAAGGGAACTCCCTAGTAAATCATTAATTTAATTAAGGAGATCTCTTCGGGTAGTCCTGAGAGGACAATAGTGAATCGAGATAGGGAAAACTCACACTTATTACACACTGTCATCTGAGAGCACACTTGCACAGGATAGGAGCTTATCATGGCGAAACTGCGTGTAGACTGTACGGGAAGAGTGAGCCTTTCCCACACCTGTAAATGAAATGAAGGTCTGGTAAAAGGTAACTATATATACCAATTGTCCTAAAAGTCCCACCCTCCTATTATTATTTTTTATTAATGGAAATAGACAGATTTGCTTTGGGGAAAGTTTAGATAACCAAAGGTGGAGTTTTTTGAAGTATCAAAATTTTCAACCCTTACCCTCAAAATGGGGTAGTTTGGGGGTAAGTCAAGAATTTTAAATAACAACCCCTATTGAGTGATACAGTACCTCATTTTAAAGGTCTTTTAAAAATAAGAATAATGGCGCAAATTAGAGGTCTCTAAGTTAATCCTACCCAACATAGCGACCAATCGAATTGTGAATGTTAACCTACAAACTCCGATTGTTTTTATTACATTACAAACTGTTTGCTCTATGTTGGTAAAATGATGGTAAGAGCCTTAGCTTGTTTTTTTTAGCTCAGATCAAGTTCTCGAAATGGCTACCATTTAGTTCTTGGCAGAAATAGATTCTGGACTCAAAAGCATGTTGTACATTTTGTAACATTTCAGGTGTAATTATTAATGTAAAATTCACAATTCGATTGGTCGCTATGTTGGGTAGCATGAACGTAGAGACCTCTAGTTTGCGCCATTATTCTTATTTTTAAAAGACCTTTAAAATGAGGTATCACTCAATAGGGGTTGCTATTTAAAATTCTTGACTTACCCCCAAACTAGCCCATTTTGGGGGTAAGGGTTGAAAATTTTGATACTTCAAAAACTCCTCCTTTGGTTATCTAAACTTTCCCCAAAGCAAATCTGTCGGTAATTCTGCGCAATTACTTGGTCAACCCCAAACTTTTTCATATTTTACTACGGTCATAAGGATGTTCTCAGAAAGCAAGAAACATATAATTCAAGGTCCGCAAGGCCATCGTACAGGTTGCCGAGCGATAAGAAGGTTCAAAGTCCACGCGATAACAGTGGCTTGCGGGAGACGCAAGGAAGGCCTATAATGACAGTTTTGGCCAGGTAGCTATATATATAGCTACCTGGCCAAACCTGTCATTATATATAATTATATAACGGTACTGTCACAACTGGCCTTCCGCGCGTCTCCTGCAAGCCACTGTTATCGCGTAGACTTTGAACCTTCTTATCGCTCTGTATGATGGGGAGACGCGCGGAAGGTCTATAATGACAGGTTTGGCCAGGTAGCTATATATATAGGCCTATATATATAGCTACCTGGCCAAACCTGTCATTATATATAATTATATAACGGTACTGTCACAACTGGCCTTCCGCGCATCTCCCGCAAGCCACTGTTATCGCGTGGACTTTGAACCTTCTTATCGCTCAGCAGATGGCCTTGCGGGCCTTAAATTATATGTTTCTTGCTTTCTGAGAACATCCTTATGACCGTAGTAAAATATGAAAAAATTTGGGGTTGACCAAGTAATTGCGCAGAATTACCAATCTGTCTATTTCCATTAATAAAAAAAAAATAATAGGGGGGGGGGTGGGACTTTTAGGACACTTGGTATATATATAGCCACCTTACTTGACATACGCGTAAATAAACCTCCAATTTTGCTGCCGAAGTCTGACATATATCGGAATTTCTATGATTTGATTTCAAGATCAGCATAACATCTGAAGCACTTAATTTTTCTTTTTACAATATTGCGACGAATATAAAAGTCTTGAATTTGTAAATCATTGAAAATCCGACATCGAACAAACGTAATTGATACATTTCACACTCCATATAATAATGGGCAAATGTCCAATTGATACCGCATTGCAATTTAATATAGAAATATCATAAAATCATGTTTTACATACCTTATTATTAAACAATTGGATCATCCTTAAGCTGGGGAAGACCCATTTCAAGTATGAAAATCTATTATTTCTGTCTAAAACGCGCAATTTAAAAGTACGAAATCCTAGCTTTATTAGGTTAAGGTATCTGTTTACGGTTATTCATATGGCAATGAACGTGAATATATTGAGTGTCTCATCACTCGATTTTTATGTTCATCTGCGCAAAGCAAATAGGTCCGGATGGGTAATATATATAGTTACCTAACCAGACCTGGTAAAGAAACAACATAGGCCTAGGCTATATACATTTACTTCACAAGATCTAGTTCACATAATTCTGAAATTATATAGCGTAATAATACATATTTGTTGTAAGGCACTTTTAACGACACACTATTCTTGACTTTTGAAACCTAGACGCATAGGCTCATAGTCATCATGCATTCTGATCATTGAATGGAAACGTTTAAATTGCTTATTTTCGACAGAAATATTTTCATACTTGAAAATGGCCTTCCCACTTTAAAGATGATCCAATTGTTTCATAATGAGGTATGTAAACTATTAAAAGACACTTTTAACAACAAGCTATTCTATTAGCTATTCTTGACTTAGAAAACCCCCTAGAGGCATAGGCTCATCTTCATCGTGTTTCCTGATCAGAATGCACACTTTTAAATTGATTATTTTAGACAGAAATAATAGATTTTCATACTTGAAAATGGTCTTCCCAGCTTAAGGATGATCCAATTGTTTCATAACGAGGTAGGCCCCTATCTAAAACATGATTTCATAAAATTTCTATATTAAATCGCAACGGTATCAACTGGACATTTACCTAATAATGATATAATAATCTAATAATTCCCAAGTCTTTTTTTAATGTCGATACAAATAAAATATAAACTTACCCTTTTTGAACGGCGTTTCCCCATTTTAAATTTATAGGTTTAATTTAAATCAGTTGGATGCGTACACTAAAATTATTTTAATTTTATCAATAACACTATTTATTTAAGTTCTATTTGTGTACATTATTAGTATAAACTATAAACTCAACCCCACAAAACAGAACCTCAAATACACGTGCCCGTGCTTGTTATCAACGTTGTCAGATGTCACACATTGCACACACCAATATGACTCAAGATAGGTCCAAAAATCCTTCTGACAATTGATACATAGTACAATATTATTACAAGAACATGAACAATATTATTGGCATTGAGCAAAACCGATTTTTACAATGTTTAGTTTTGTTATAAAATAAATGGTTCTATATATTTCGTTTAATACATTAAATTTAATTTTAACATAAATGATGACATATTATTTATTGCCAGAAATGTTATCCTATTTATTTTCAAATTATAAAGTTTTTTAAGTGCTGGAGTAGTAGTTATTATTATTGTAGCAAAAGATTCTAAAAATTAGACCACGTTAGAAGGACTAGACTATAAATATATTATACGATTCGGCTTGAAATCGTTCCATATCTTCCTGATCTTTCATGTCTTTTTTAGCTCATGATGTTATGATATTTGCTTCAATGAGATTGTCATAATTTCGAGAGAATCTAGCTGAATCTACAACTTGTTCAAGTAGTCTCGAGTTAGATCCCTCTCACTTTTACTATTACGTTTCTCTTGACAAACTTTTATTATTTTCCGACCTTAAGGGTTGGTTTATTGGGTGGTTAGGGATCTTTATTTTATGTTATTTCTTTCCTTTTATTCATAAGGTAATGATGACCGATAGGTCTTTGGCTTTAAACAACAAGGAAAAATAATCCAAGTTAATGTACGACACATTCAGAATTGGAATCATAGTTATGTACGTTATATTGCTTTATTTAACTAGGTGTAATTTGGCGTGAATTCTGATTCTCATTATAGTTATGACTATAAATAAAACACCTAAAAAGTTTTTATTCCCTTTGGATTTTTATGATCGAGTAGGAGTATAAGATTTCAATTATCTCATTTAATTAGTTTTTGTAGGAATTGCAGGTAGATTTATTTTAATCTTTGGTTTAAACGAAAAACTGGAAACTGTGATTCAGACTTAGATGTTTAATCTATGAGCTAAATGTTATTAAATGAAATGGAAGACCAAGACAGTAGAGATGTTGTAAATATTCTCAACACGTAATTTTTATTCAATTAAATATTATTTTGTGAACAAGTGTGTTTAGTTCTTGTTTTTATCTGTAATCAGAAGCATAATACAATATAAAAATGGGGGACCAAAATTTATTAGACAAGTCCATGAGATCTGTTTTCGGTAAGATTGAATTTTGAAATAACCTAAAGGCTACTGAAGCTAGGCTTTGTAACCGGCTTTTTGTTACAACAGACATTTTTTAGTATTTGAAGTGGAGACTAACTGCTATGAATGTAAATTTTAATGTAGTGTATTGGGTAGTTATTTAGGTATTTGTTTACATAAAGGTGATTGCTAATTTTTGGGATTATTTTTTTATCTGTTAAGAATCATACGAACTAGGTCTCAGAAAGTTATATATATATATATATATATATATATATATACACACACCTTCCTTGACCTGTAGTTCTTTAACTAGGTTTAGTTAGATACATGATTGACAGTTCTTTAAACAGACCTTTTTCGGGGATGAACATAAACATCTAGGGATGATATATTAAAAAGAATCATGTCAAACATAGTAATGTAAAGAACCAAACTAACCTCAAAAGGTCTGCAAATTGTCATTTTAAATAGCTTGTTTTCAACAGAAATAATGGATTTTGGTAATTCAAAAGTGAACTGCGTGTAAAACGATGATATAATTGTTGCAAAAGGTGGGAAGAACACAAATTGCCTACTTTTAACTAGTAAATAGCATTGACAGGAATACTACATAATTACTTATTCTTAAGAAGTAAGGTATGTAGTACTTGATAAAAAAAAAAAAAATCCAATATGGCAGTTACTTTTATGTAAACAATTACCCAATATGCGTAATCTATGAAACCCAGATACATAGCGCGATTGCGTAGTTTATAATGTCAAGAAATGCTCAATTTTGATGATTTTAAAGTGAAATACGATTGGCCGCTATACATAAAAAGTGTATGGCGTAGTAAAGCATGATGTAATTGTTATAAGAGAAGGTATTTAGAATACGAATTGCATAAATTTAGCGAGAAAATAGCAAGGACAGGAACACTACATATTTACTGAATAAATGTTTTCAACGCAGATGTCACTTTTTTTTTACTGAAAAATCACCATTTAAACTACTAAATCAACGTATTTGTAGATTAGACATAATGGCAAAGTTCACATTCACATCTCATATGCTTCTAAAGAAATGTTTATTTCTGAGATCCAGATCACGTGATATGCTGTCAATCCTCCATATAAATAAATCTAATTTCAATTTATTAACTTCAATAAACCTATGAAAGGTTTAGCCAGGTGGTTATGGCCAGGTATGGTAATTATGCATTGAAGTTTACCTTAAAATTTCATTAAGAAAATCGTTGAAATTGTTTACTATCTAGCTTATTTTGAATAAAATTAGATCAAATTAGGTGTATGATCATATTAGAACATATATAGCCGCCTGGCCAAACCTGTCGTGACATAATTAATTAAAATTAAAATTAAAAATTACCTGTCGCCCTACATATTATAGTAAGCAAATGATTAACTTCAATAAATGTACTAAAGGTTTTGGCCCGGTTGTTTTATATACTGTATATATATATATATATATATATATATATATATATATATAGAGAGAGAGAGAGAGAGAGAGAGAGCCACCTGGACAAACCTGATAGACTTAATAATACAGGTGGGCCTCGTTAATCTGCACGCACAGTACTCCGAACGCCACGTTACTCCGAACGGCCTTCATTTGCCATTTCTTAGAATTCCCATGTCACAACAACGGAAACGTAAACAAAGTAGAGGATGCAGTTGAGATGAGTAACTAGTCAGGTCATTTCACTGTTAGTACAAAGTTATTTAGAGAAATGGTTTTAACATACAGTACACAGTTTATTGTGTGACACGTATTGTACAACTTTATTATGTACTGTACTGTAGTTTTTAAATTTATTGTACAGTAATAAATTTTGTTTTAGATTATTTCTGGCGTTTTTTTGCATTTCCTCAGTAATCCGAACTTTTTGATAGTCCGAACGCCTCGAGCAAACAAATATTCGGATTATCGAGTTTTGCCTGTAGTAGGTTTACCACAAATATTACTCATTTTAACCAAATCAAATAGATATAACTATTATGTTTACTATGCTAGTGTGTTTTGTTGTTAGATTTGTCAGTAGCTTCTTTTAAATTCTTTTTCTTTATTTAGAAAGTATTATGATGTAAGGGAAAAAGGGATTTGAGATATTTGTGTAAGTATTCATGTTGAGTCCCGTTCCTTTCAAAAAAGTGTTTTCCCATCTATACTAATTTATAACAAACTGAAATTCAGTGAAGAAAATCATCGAAATCGCTTACTACCTACCACAAATAGATCATATTTGATGTCGCAAGACCCATTTGAAGTACCAAAATCCATTATTTCAGTATAAAATTTAAGCAATATAAAAGTACGAAATCCAGTTCTGTTTAGGTTACTTCAAATGTCTACTACTACTTCAAATGGTCAAGTTAGTGAACGTATGACGTAGGTCAACTTAGTGAATGTGTGATCGCTTGATGTTTGTCACCTGCCCAAACCTTTTATTAGGTCTAGCTAGATGACTATGTATAGTCACCTGCACAAACCTGTTTCTCATGATTCTTAAATCATAATATTAAGCTGTCAGATGAAATGTCCTGCGCATGCATCATACCATACTCAATTTTCATCGTATTGCATTACTGATGGGACCATTTGTCTGCGCGCGCGGCTCTGACGCTACTAGCCGTTCTGTAAAAGTAGGGCTCGCTCACCCAACTATGTTTGTCTACCTTTCGCGAGACATAATTACAGTTTACAAGATTTGTAGTGCATATAGAAACATGATGTTTACAAACAACTCGAAGCTACATTGAAGACAGGTGAATAATCTACGTCCGGCGTGCCGCGCTGGACCACATGTTTTTGGAAATGAGCGATAATCACTCCCCTTTTCCCCGCCGCGCCATAGCAAGCCGCGCGCACAGACAAATGGACCCATCAGTACTTAGGCAAACCAGAGGCAGTTTGTTTTGTTAGCTTTAGAGCCGAGTTCCTACTTGTATATTTCTTATTTTATACTTAAATAATGGATTTTGGTATTTCAAAAGGGTCTTGTAACATCAAATATGATCTATTTGTTTCAAAATAGGGTAGGTAGTCAACTATTTTCTTTCACTAAATTTCAGGGCTAGGTGCAATACATAATTATCAGTCTAACTTATATTAGTTACACTTACACTTTTTTCAAAGAAAACAGATATTTTGATTGTAATCTACATTTTTATTATTAAAATTCCGCAATAAGAAAAGTTATAATTGAAACAGTCCTTATGGTAAGATTCTGGCGAGGTAAGCCTAGTTTTAAATATACCAATCATGATTCCTAGAAAACATTTGTTTTTCTTTCTGTCACATTAGCAGACCTGGAATTTATCCATGAAGCCACTTACATTTTATTTACTATACTATTGGTGATTTGGATTGTAAATTTGTAAGTGTCCAAAAATAATCATTTTTGAATTATTATGATTTCAACAAATAGATAATCTAATATTTTATTAATCTTATGATTGTTTTATTTTCAGTTGGTAACATTCCATATGAGGCTACAGAGGAGAAATTGAAAGACATTTTTAATGAAGTAGGACCGGTCTTATCATTTAAGTAAGTGTTATTTATATCTAAGCTTAAGTTGAACTTTGCCATTATAATTAAGCAATAACAGGTTAAGTTATAAATAGATTATTGTTGATATAGTTTATTCGGACATTTGAAAATGTTTATATATATACAAATTATTACCTGATATTTTGAAGAGTAGCCTATGAATCAACTCCCGTTATCAACCAATAAACCTAGAACATAAGAAATGTGAAAAAATCAACACAACCTAGGGCTATGTTGGAAACTAAAACTAATAATCTAAGAAAAGAAGCTAGAACTAAAACTAGGCTTGACTGTTGACAAAATGAAACTATATACAAACTTTATTAGGAAAAACCTCAAATTACAGAACTACACAAGACAATTAGAACTTCCTTAGATTACTAATTTTAGTTTCTAATATGGCAGCCTGTTATAAATGAGATTTCTCTGGATAAGGCCGATGTACCATTTGTTATAAATGAGATTTCTTTGGGTAAGGGTGATGCACCATTTGTTATAATTTAATGTATACACCATTTATTATTATAGAAGTTATTTATTTCAGATAGATCGATTTATGGTTAAAACGAAATACAAATAGCAAACAGTGGTTCAGTTATATTATAATTTCATGAAATACATTATTAATATCTAATCCTTTTTATTGTAAACTAAATCTATTAGTCCCAAGATAAAGCAAGCTGAATATTATAGTGAATTATTATAAAATTTAAATGAGTCTACTGTCTTTAGTTAAATTCATTTAAGAATACACTGTCAGTTTGCTTATCTCTATTTCTGTAAGTACTGGCTACCATGTTTTATGACCGTAATGTGCTGAATGCTGATTCTGATGAATCCTGTTGATTTTTCTGACCAATGATCTTGGTCATCCGACGAGCAGAGCCTTTGGCTGTTACTGTTGGTCTTTTCAATAATGACTGACCAATGCCCTTGGTCATGGTGGGTTTATATACCTTCCCAGGTTAGAGACCTCAGTATTTTGTCTAGAGTCAGATATTACAACACTTCCTGATATATTTCACAATAACAGGCTGCCTTCTATGTATTGTCTTGCGACTAAGAATAAAAATTATATTTGATAGTCTTAACTATTATTCCAACACAGTCCTATTTTTTTCTTCTTTGATTTCTTTCAGGAGGGATGTTGGAAGCTTCCAGCCAATTCTGGGGACTGGCATCCCCAGAAGTGTATGGCTCGCATTCACTAAACCACCTTCGCTACAATTTTACTTACTATGCCCGGGATGACTGAACTATTTCTTCAAGGTTTAAAATGTTTATTTTTCTGTCTTTCTATTTATCTATGGCCTACGAAACACTTATTTTCATCACATTCTCATGATGATCCATCTTCTTTTGCTTGAAGGTTCTTTAGGGTGATACATAGGTTGATACCACTATCCAATCTTCTTTCCTTAACCCTTAAATGGTCGCACGGCGTTAAAAAGACCATAGAGGTTATACATTTTGTTATTTCACCTAAAGTGTTTCCTCTATGGGATTGCCGCCCTACCATATCCCTCCCCACACTCTTTTCATTCCATTGCTAGACTTTGGTTCAGTTTGAACTATTGGAACTAGCAGACGTGTGTTTATACCTATCATATTTTTAGCACCACGCGACTAGTTGTGTATTTCTAATTGTGGTATTTTTAACACCACGCGACCATTTGTGTTATAATTATGTTCGTTATAAATATTATTTATAATCATGTTTCTCATTAATTTTTTGAAATACTGTTTTGGTCATACGGGAACAATTTGTATATACTATTTTTAATTAGTGTTTTATAATTTTGTTGATTGAATATTGTTATGGATTTACGGGAAGAAGACTTAAGATTTACTCTTAAGACTTCTTGAAAGTGTTGAAAAAGACGATAAAAATGACGATCGAGTTGTGCTTGTAAAACGTGAAATTTTAAAGAAACAGTTATTTGGCCCAGAGTTCATTGGTGAATGTGAAGAAACAGCAGATGAAGTCATCGAACATGCAAGATCAGTGACATGTATCTGAAATGAACATGATATAGTTCATGAACACTTGAGGATTTAGTTCTTGAAGAAGTTGAGCAATGGGTTGAAAGTGATCACAAAAACATTATTTTAAGTAAGGATAAAGTTACTCCATGGCTAGCACACATGAATAAAACAAATTTATATGGAACAATTCATCACTATAACATAATACGGACAGAAAGAATTGGTTTGAGACTGCCCTGTCCACGGAATGAAGCCACAGAAGTAACAGCTTCATTCCAAGCAGTCACACTTTCTTTCCTGGCACAGTAACAAACAACATTGTAGCATTTAGTAACATTTGGATTGACATAAATAGAGCAAGCTATAGTAGCGAACGAGATGCTAGGTCTACAGATGAAGCTGAAATAAATGCTGTATTAATTAGGGTTGTTGTTTCTGGCTGGTGTTTTGAAGTCATAACACACAAATTTTAATTCATTTGTAAGGAACTGTGATGGATCAGGAGTTGAGCATTTTTGGGTTATGAAGTCTTTAAAACGATTTCAGTTTTTGCTGCGTTCATTGTGCTTTGATGACACAAACTAGAAAGCAAAGGCAAGTGCTTGGCAAGCTGGCCCCAATAAGAACCTTATTTGAGGATTTTATCAATCGATGCAAGGAAAGCTATTCTCTCATTGAGTACTTGATTATAAAAGTTGTTATTTCTAAGTCAGATAGAATCTTTATTATAAAATATTTGTTAATAATTTTTAGGTGAAAGTCTTGTTGTTATCCTGTCTTTTAAATAACATTCCCTGCTTTATTTTTAGGTTAGTCTACGATAGGGAGACAGGAAAACCTAAAGGCTATGGGTTTTGTGAGTACAAGGATCAAGAAACAGCATTAAGTGCGATGCGAAATTTGAATGGCTATGAAATTGGTGGTCGTATGTTAAGAGTCGACAATGCATGTACTGAAAAATCAAGACTGGAAATGCAGAGTAAGTATAATTGGTTTCTAAATATTATGTTTGCTAAAAATCATTGTTAACTCATCGAACAGGTGTAGCAATCTTGAAATTTCCAAGCTGCTTATAAATGTTTCTTCTTCTTCTTGTCTTGGGTTAAATCACAATCCATCTTTCCTGTTGTTATGAGGTCGGTTTTTGCTACTTCATTAGCTCGAACCACAGGTTCATTGGATACACTTGGAGATACACAAAGCTTTAGAGTACACTTGGAGATTAATTCCTTAGATGGCAAACTGGAAATACACATTGTTAGACCAATTAAGTATATACAAACAACAATTTTTAATTAAAATAACTAAAACACAAAAACCAATCTCTTTTCATGTAGTAATAACTTACATTATTTTTAATTCCAATAAAATTTGAACTAAATTTTCCAAAAATCAGCAAAAACATAAATAAATTTTATGGTTCTAATCCTTCAACTAATTAAAAAATGGTTAACAAAAAAATAAAACAACAAGCATTTAGATAATGCTTAAAACTTTTAGTATTATTTTGTTCACATAGGAATAAAGTTTTAGTAAAAACTAAAAAGACGGCAGATGCACCATTGTTATGAGGTAGGTTTTTGCTACTTCATTAGGCTGTGTCACAAATTAAAAAATAAATCAATAACAAGTTCGGTGGTTCAAAATAATCAATGCTGATTTATTACTGAATACCTTTTTAATAACAAATTCTCTTTACTATTAAATTATTCTGACCTTCCTATTATTCAACAGTTACTTTTTAAGGATTATCCTTACTTAATATTCTTAATATGTTCTCAAGTTATTTGACATAACCTTTTCAAATGGTTAACTATTTAAATCAAACATTGAACATAATCTGTTATATTCGGACCTTTAAATCCTCAATCCAGAACAATATCAATACTTGGGAATTTAATAGCATTTACCTTCAAAATACACGAGTCTTTTCACCTTCTTAATAGACTGTGAAGTCTGCTGGTCGAGTCTTTCTCAAAAGTCTCTAGGTTGACTGGCATCGTCTCTTTGTCCTACCTACATTTCTCACCCAACTGACCTCATTTCTAGGTTACTAGTAGATTATGTAGAACTTTACTATCCATGTTGTGTTAATAGGCTCCAAACTATGCAGTTTCAACACTTTTTGCTTTCCTTTCGAATGATTGTCATAAGTCTGATATTGAAGATTTAACTGGTGCTAATATTTAACTATTTAAAATAATTACTAAACATAATAATAAACACTTTTATCCAAAATCTTAACACTGTTGAGACTCTTGACAAAATCTTGTTCTCTTCTTACTCTGACGCTGTTAGAGTATTTGAAGGCTAGGGATTTCTTTTTTATGTTCTTTTTCTTCTTTTTTTAAAAGAGATAATGATGTGAGGTATTTCAATTTTAAATAAAAAGAAAAATTTACAATTTGTAATTTGTAAAATATCAAAATTGAAACTTGTTGGGTCTTTTAAAATCTTAAATATGTAAACAAAACTTTCTTTTTTCCAAAAATGGGTATATATGAGCCTATGGTTTAGTTTTCTTAAATATAATGGTTATGTTTGTTAGGTCTTCTACAAGGACCTACTGTAGAAAACCAATATGGAGAAGCAGTGAGTCCAGAGAAGGCTCCAGAAGCAATCAGTAAAGCTGTGGCTTCTTTGCCTCCTGAACAGATGTTTGAACTTATGAGGCAAATGAAACTTTGTGTTCAAGTAAGATTGGAATATATTAGATTTATAATTACAGTAATTTAGCCTTTAATAAGATTAAGATGTCTGATCACCATAAGATTGGGCTGTAAACATAGGATCAATAAGTTTATTATAAACTATATAAAATCATTGGAGTTGTATACAGTCATTACGTCTTGGTGTTTTTCTGAAAAATAGTAAAGAGTGTTATCATAATACAACTAGTGAAATGTCAGCTTGGGTCTCACTTTTTTATTTCATTTCACCCCTAAGGGGCCTCTTTTATGACAAGTACCCTTTGTTGAATCATGGTGTCCAGTGACCAGGATTTTCTGGAAAAGTGGGAATTGTACAGGAAATTGATATGTACATGAAAAAAGTAGAATTGAACAGGAATTTTTGAGCTGTTATTGAAGAATCAGTTATATCTTATTCCAATTTTATACAATTATTATTTGAAACAACACTAATTTGAAAATCATTGTAATAATTTTGCCATTTTATATTATGAAATCTGTAAAAGAATCAGAAATGAAAGAATGGGAGTGTCTCAGTATCAACTATCCCAGTTTTAGTGTTCTGATCATGTCATTGTTAATATTCATAAGTAAAGACAACTACCAATGTTCTTTTCCGGTGTATAGCACCAGTGGCATCATCCTGTGTTTATTTTTGTTTCCGATTGAAAAAGGAAAATGCAACAGTTTTGGATTGGATCGTAGTCAAAAGATAACAACAGAAGGTGTATTACTGCTAGTATACTATTCTAATAGTATGTTAGTATACTGTATAAATATACAGATAAAAACATAAAGATTAAAACATACAGATCAAAAAGCATAAAAAAATAGCTATACACATATGAAGTAATTATTTTACATCTCAAAAGAGTTCTGTCGAATGTCAGATCAAGGGAAATAAAAAAAAAAAAAAAAAAAAAATCGTAATAAATTACACAATGATATACTTAAAATAAAAAGTAATTATTATCTTGGTCTTCTAGAAGACTGCAAGAGGGACTACAAAATGACATGGAATATTCTAAAACAAATAACTGGTCAAAGTGAGTCAATGAATAATAAAATAAGTTTGATGGTGGATGGTAAATGGTAAATTACAGGATGATTCCCTGACCAATTCAAAGAAGCCGTAGTGATATTCCTATTCATAAAAGGCTCTTCTAATGTATGTAGACCAATATCCCTTGTTTCAACCTTTTCAAAAATTCTCGAAAAAAATATGAAACGGAAATTGATGAGTTATTTAAACAAAATTAACTTTTTTAGTAGTAACCAATATGCATTCAGAGAAGGTACGAGTACAGAGGAAGCTCTTTCAAATTTAATGAGTTGTGTAAATGAAGGCATAGATTGTGGTAAATGTGCGAGTGGGCTTTTCTTAGACATTAAAAAGCTTTTGATACTGTTGATCATTCGATATTGATTCAAAAACTTTTAAATTGTGGCATCAGAGGAGTTGTATTGAGTTGGTTTCAAAGCTATCTTGCTGGAAGGAAACAATGTGTTAGGATAAATGGTGTTATTAGTAAAATGGGTCAAATCAAGTATGGCGTATCCCAAGGGTCTGTTTTGGGTCCTATATTGTTTCTTATATATATTAATGACCTTTGTAATTCATGACTAAATAGCATTCAATTAATTTTTTTTTGCGAAAATTGAGAAATTGGCTCTTTGAACAGGAGGAGGTTGAACACTTGTTTAATGTATGTAGTTAATAGTTATTAAATAGTATAGTGACCCTTATGTATTATTGCTCTTAAAGTTGTTTTAGAATATATGTCAAGTTTCTTATGATTTGGCTTTTTACTTTTTTTCTCTCTTATAAGAACATGTGAATGTATATTGTTAATATTTGTGCAGAATGCTCGCCGATATTTTTTGGGAAAAAGTAAAGAAAACTCTTTGTAAATTATAAATGTTCTTTTAGGAGCTATATATCGTTAGGTTAATTTTGTCATATTTTATTTCGCAAAATGTACGAGTGGCTATCCCCAAAACGGGCTATGCCTTTATGGGAGCCGGGTGTTTTTCTTTGTTTTTTTCTCTTCCAGAGTAATATGGGGTTCTCTTTGAACCATATTATATTTTCTATTCAAGTAAATTTTTTTTTTTATACTGTTAGTTTTATGTATAGGTGTGTAAGTATGATTGGTTGTAAGTGTATATATTTAAGAATATGGTACAGGTCAATGTACACTTTATGTCTATTGTAGATTTTTTGAATTTTTTTGTTTGATTTTTTTCTTTCTCTTTTTTCTCTCTCGCTGATTACTATTGTATAAAATAGCTGTAATAGATGTGTTAATATTTTGTATCTGTATTGTTTCTGGAGGGAAATAAAAAAGTTCCTAAAAAAAATTATTTCAATTTAAAAGAAAAGTTAGGTATGTATGATGAAAATAGTCGAAATATAGCAATATTTTTCATTCATACAGAACTGAAAGCATTTATGGCAAAACTCCAGGCTCTTGTATCCCCTCACTTTTTGTTTTTTCCCATTGGTGAAAAATCTCCTAGTTATCATCGCCTAATAAAGGAAGAAGAGAACATTACATAAAATCCCTAGCCCTCAAATCTCTAATTGAGTCATAGTCATAAGAGAACGAGAGTTGGTCAAGAGAGACCTGATAGGAAAGATAATAGAAATAAAATATATACAGGTTATGACGTTAAACATTTCTCTCCCACTTGATATTTTTGAAAATGTTATTTATTGCTAAACACATCATATACAATTTAACCCTATAAAAGACCATTCAAATTCCTAAAGTGGCAGATTATTTTTGCCCTTTAAATTTTTTTTGAAAATTCACACAAAATGGATGTAAAAATTTAGAATTAATATGTCAGTAACTAAAAAATATGCAGTAAAAAAATTGGAAACTCTAAAAAAGTGCTCATTACCATCATTTAACCAAAATTTTTGAATTTTTTTAAAGATATACAAAAGTTTTGGAATTTATATGTGAGTAAAAATTGTTAAAAAGATATCAGTTTTGAAAAGTTACATTTTGAAAAATAAATTTTTATAAAAAAAATGAAATGTTGGTGTAAAAGATAGGCAGATTTTGAAAAATTCACCAAAAAATAGTAATGTTACCTAAAATACAACTTGTAATGAGTCTATTATAACCATTATATAACTCTATTATATACCATTTTTTCATAGAGAGATACACACAATTCATCGGTGTAATGAAAAAAATGTTAGAAGTAAAAATTGTGGAGTCAGTATGTCAGGAATCAAAAAATATTCAGTAACTGAAGCCAAAAGTCACAAAAAAGCATATACAGTGGAACTTCTATGTAACAAACTTCTACGTAACGAAATCCTCCAAACAACGAAGTTTTTTTCCTCACCGTGAATTATAAATAATATTGCATGTTTTGACTTCCTTATAGCGAATGCTACACCTCTCCATAACGAAGTCGATACATAGCACACAGTAAAAATTGAAAGAGTTTTGGAAAGCCGAAGCTTTAGAAATAAAACCATAAATACTGTATAGTGTCATAAATGTGTCAAGATTTGTTTACCCACCGTACTACAGTAAACAGCCGTTTCGCCACACCTTCCAAGTGTCAATCACTCGTCAATTCCGGGAAATGAACTGAGCCTTACTTAAGCTATACAGTAGGCCTACTGTATTTATTGCAGTTCTCACGGTTCTCAGTTCTCTGAGAACCGTGAGAGAATCTTTACTAAAAAAAGATTTTGAGAAAAATCAACATATCGTATCAAAAATATCTTTCTTCTCCTCATAATAATTACCTACATTCAGGACATCAAAAAAATTACTGATATAGACTAAATATACATATAAACACACAAACAATATTTGCCGATAATACTGTGTCTATAGAAACTGTCTATATTTCAAAATGTATTCTGTAGTTGAAAAAGATGCATTCATTATTTCATCGATAAATTGATCAAATCCATGGTAGTCAGGGTTTGCCATTTTTATAACTAGCCTATTTTACACAAAATAACAATGTATACTATAACCTAAAATATAAATAATACGGTCTAAACAAATCAAAAATTAACAGCTATATCAGTGATAACGCTGACAAAACATTTCACAACTGACAGTCGTAGCTTACTAGAACGAGAAATCACGGTATACGCGCTGGGGCAGAGCACAAAATGGCGCCTGGTTACTATAACAACCAAATAAAGTCCTATGACAGGTGATTGAGAACAAAGTCCATAGTGGGAGTGTCACTTTACACCAATAGGACATTTCCCTGCTCTCTATTGGACTTTAAATGAATTAAAAATACCTGCAGAAGTCAAATAGCGGTGAATCGAGATATCCCGTCATACGCGTTACCAGTCAAGTTGAGGGTTACGCGAAATCCCGTCATACGCGTGCTAAGGGTTAAAATGTTTGTATCTCACTAACTATGAGAGCAACGATAATTTGAAAGAGAAAATTCAAAAGAGAAAGAAAAAAACTATAAAACAGTATAGGTTTGGAGACAGAAATGTGGACTTGTGACAAACAGACAAATATGATGTAATTTTTTTCTTTTGCTGCGACAACCGTTGTCATGTTTTTTTGCTAGCGACGAAATACAGTAACTTTAGAGATTTATTAAATTATTCTTGTTACAATTGATGAACTTTTGGTGATATGAATTTGTAAGTACAGATCATTAGTTTTACAATGGTGGTGCTTAGATTATTACGATAGGATGATTTTTATTGGGTGAATTGTTGATTTGTAGAAATCGTGATTTTATTTTGTTCATAGGCATTACAGAAATGCAAAGATGCAACAAAGATTTATTGATAGCTACTTCCAGGGTTAAAAAAATCCCATCTCTATTCCTGTTGGTCGATAAACATTTTCTTTTTAAATTAAACTGTTATCAAAAATATTTTTAAACAATCGGCAAATTATGAGATATAGTTGAAACGGTTTATTATTAAAAAATGTTAAGGCATTCTATGTTGCATAATTAATTAAAAAGAGTCCCTTAACATTGTTTCCTATTCTAAGGGCCTGTAGGAAACCACACAAAAAATTAGTGGTAAATCGAGCTTCATATTTAAACATATTATTGTTAATTCATAATTGTACATGGTTTTAAATTATTTTTTAAATTACAGAATAACTCTAAAAGATGGCCAGATTAAAGTTGTAGGTGTATATTTTTTTATGTAAGTGTAATTTTTTCATAATAGTAGAACACTTTCTGTTGATGGGGCCCCCATGAATGTGTTTATTAACCAGAAAGTGATGACTGTTAATGTAAACTTCAATTTGAACAATATGATTAGTTCTTGAATTACTCTCCTATTTTGTTATGTATTAATTTTTTGGATGGAGATTGTTTTGAAGCCAAATTGTAATGCAAAAACTAGTTGTATCATTAACTTTTGGAAAGGAACTCGAGAATCCAAAGAATATGCAGGAGTGACCTCATCTTTCTCACAAGTATGAGAAGTCAGGATAGAGGGAAGGTAGGTTATTAACAAATAGAAGACAAAACTCTAATAACACCAAATATATACAAATGATATCATTCATTTAACGATTTTACACTTATCAGATTGGAAACAATTTTTTAATAACTAAGAGGATAATTAACACGAGTTTTTTGTTACATTGCATAGTTAAATACCATATCTTTATTGAAAGTATTTATAAAATATACAGAGGAAAAGTGGAGTATTTTCTGTTAGACATTTATAACTTTAAAACATGTTTTATTTACTTAAAATTTTACAATAAATAAAAATATCACAGGGATTGCAAAATTAACCACAGATTTTCTAAACACAGCAGTAAACTCGAAATATATTTAAAAAATCTAATTATCAATATGATTATAAAATATTTATTTAAAAATGCTACCATATAAAATTAGACGTGTCTCAAGATAAAATTTTTGTCATGCTTAGTGTTACCCTTCCCCTCCTCTTTCTCAGAGGTCTATCTCTCTTACATACACAACTGTCTTACCCAGTCTGTTATGTAGGGTCTTATCTCAGTGTTTTAGTATGCGATATTCTCAGTTTTGTTCAACATACTTAAGCTTCTGTTGAGTTCTTTTTTAAATATTTATGATGTTGCTATTTATTTAACTACAGTTCCTGTCCTGAATTTTCAACACTATGCTCCTAATTTTAACTTCTCAGTAATTACATGAAAAATAAAAATTCAATTAAAAATTATATTTTTAGGAATGTTCTAGGGAATTATTTTTGCAGAGCATAAAAATTTTGTAATATTTATCATATACTATATATGTATTTTTACTACCTTATTATTATTTTTGTTTATTAAAAATCAGCCTTGTACAGGGGTATGAAAATATAATGTTCAAATTGTTGTTTTCCAGAGTTACAAGGTGAAGAAAAATGTGTAATTTTTAATCTTCAAGAACTCCATTATATTTCAATATAAAAAAAAAAGAAATTGTAGGTAATTTAATTCTCCAAAACAATGATGTCTTGCCACTTTTCGATTGATGAAATATTTTCTGATTTATCAACAGGAAACTGAAGTTTTAGACAGTCTTTTCTTCTTCAAATCTCTGTATAACGTGATGATGGCTGAAAAGTATTTTGTTTTTAAAAATCAAGAAAAAATAAAATCAAACCTTGTAAACACAGCTAATTTTTAATAAGAAAAAAAAAGAATATTCTTCTAGCTTTTCCCTAGCTCTATAGGCTCCCGGACCTTATTAATATGCTCAAAGTGTTAGTTGGGGGAAAAAAAAAAATTTAATTTTGACTTGGCATAATATAAAAAATATAAAAAAAATATATGGTCAATGTAACTAGTATATAAAAAACTCTAAGACATATATAAGGAATAATATGTATTTACAAAGGCAAAAATGTGTATGCTATTAAAAAATTTGATTTCTTGATAATTTTTAATTGTTAATTAGTTCTGATATTTTTTGCTTAATTAACAGAAAATCCAAATACTCATAAAAACAAAAATATATTTTCAGGTCAACATTGTATTTTTTTTATTAACTCTATAAATATATAAATTATCAAAAATTGCCAAGGCATCAAATTTTAAGAACAAAGTTATTTACAATTTTGTTTTAAATTATTAAACTTAAATCTTGGATTATCTTTTAAAATGAGAACACTTTGTATAATAGAAAAAATATAAGAAACAACATTTAGTAATTTAAATATAAACGTTCCCCCCTAGTTTCATGCTATGAAATTTAACTCAAACAATTATGTTTCATCATACCTACACTTATGATATTAAATAAAAAAATTGTAGTATTAAAAAATCTCAAAAATCATATACTCCTTTTCATTTCATTACACCTAGTTGTTGCTAACAGTAATTTAATTCAAATAATTTCCAGAACAATCCTGTTGAAGCCAGACAGATGTTGTTACAAAACTCACAGCTGGCTTATGCTCTTCTTCAAGCTCAGGTTGTTATGAGAATAGTAGACCCACAAGTTGCTGTTGTAAGTATAGTATTTATTATAAAATTTAATAATATAAGAGTATAACATTTCATTTAAACAATTAGCATATTCACTAAGAAATTTATGAAAGCATTTATTGTAATAAATAAAACTTTATTTATGAAAGTTAGAGATCACGAATTAAAAAATATACAATTTTCCAAAACTAAAACTCCATTTGACAAGACGATATTTCAATGACTGTCATCATTTTCAATTGTTTACACAAATACAAATTTTTACACAAGTTGGCAGTTGAAACTATAATAATGAATTAGTCATTTCAACTTTTTCTTGTTAAATAAAATATTTATTATGAAAATTATTGCATTTCTTTAATTATTAATTTAATTTTCTTCAAGTGTTGTTATTTTTATATTCAAACAAACAATGTTAAGTTTTTTAATCATATCAACTTGTAGGTATATTTATAATTTCAAATTTTTCAAGAATATTGTATGTTACAGACCATGCTACAAAAGGCAAATCCAGTAGTGTCTCCATTGATGCCTGTGGAAGGTAATCGTCCGCCACAACCATCACCTGTACCACCTCCTCCTCAAGTACCTCGACCTCCTCCACCAGAATATCCTCCTCCAGATTCTCATTGGAGTATGCCTTCCCAGCCACCCCGTTCGAATCCTCCATTACCTGTAGGACCTCCTAGAGAAATTAATCAACCACCATTGCCGCAGCAAATTCCACAACAATTGCAACCCCCTCTTCCACAACAAATGCAACCTTCGATTCCGCAGCCAAATTTTGTTGGTAAGTTTTTCTTTATGTAATAGTAAATAATTGTAATTTTTTTGAATGAGGGTTGTTTGATAAGAGGGTGACTTTTATAAGAGACTAAATCGCAAGTCTCATTTTATCTTTCACAGTCTTATTTAGATATGCACTCAAAATTTCAAGAAGATCTGTCTAATAGAAGATCTGCTCTGTCACATGGAATGGTTCAGTGTTTCACTGAATTTTGTTGTGGTCCTGCAAGCACAATAAAATTAAGATCTCCCACGATATCTGAATGAGGTCACAACTGAAGAGATGTGTGGGATGATTGTCAAGTAAAGATAGAGAAGATTGCTAGGATGCTTTACATCTTGGATGAACATGTTTTTACTATACTGGGCATGAGAAAGTTATATGCAGGATGGGTGCCATTTTTACTCACAGTTAAACAAAACGTAATCGCTTGACCATTTTGAAAGTGTTTGGACATGTTCAAGCATAATATAAGTGAGATTTTGCGGTGTTATTTAGTTTTTATGGTACATGGATCTACTACAATCCAGAATTGAAAGAGAAGAAAAATAAGTAAATTTCGCTGGTGAACATGCTCCAAAAAAGGCTTAAACGGTTTAGTAAGATCATGATCACAATTTTCTGGGATTCACATGGCGTAATCTTCATCATCTATGTGGTAAAAGGGAAAATTATCACAGCATAGCATTTATGCCTTTTTATTGGATTCATTTAATGGAGAATTGATGAAAGAGCAACCACCATTCTTTGATTCTTTTTCACCATGACAACATGTATGTACAATAATTGCCATGGTCAAAATTGTCGAATTGGACTATCAACTGCTATGAATTCTCCAGATTCGGCCACTCTGACTTCTTTCTTTTTGCAAACACGAAGAAAGGGCTTGAAGGAAACAGATTTGCATCGCTTAAGGAGGTCATTACTGAAACAAACATATATTTTGCAGAGTATGAAAAATCATATTTTTGGAAAGTTTAAGAAGTTATTAAACTCTTAAAGTGTTTCAAGTTTAAAAAGAGACTATGTCTAAAAATAAATCAAATTTTAGTACAAAAACAAATATTTTAATTTTAGAATAACTAACTCATCAAACAACCCTTGTAATATGGCTCGCAAATAACTCTTCACTTATGTTCAGGTGGAGGAGATATGGACATGAGATCTCTAGATCCTCGTATGCCTCCACGAGTCATGGCTGACCAGGACCTGAGAATGACTCCTCAAAGTTTTCCTCCTCCTGATCAGTGAGTATTTTATTATTTAGATTCATGTTATATATAGTTTTGTTAAAACATTGTAAATGGGTCGTTTAAATAGATTAGAATTAGGTAATGTTAGAGCTATCAACTGGTTCTATTGGGTTAGGACTTTAATTTGAAAATAGAACATCAATGTGGTAAAATTTTCATCCCCCAAAGGATGTATATATATTCTTACGATGCTTTATGAGCCTGGTTTGATTTTCGAGCACTGCTCGAATTGATGGAGAAAAAAGTAATAATATTCGATATAGCTAGAATTAATAAAATAAGAAAAACAGTTTTATTGGATATCAGGTATGAAATAACAGGATTTATTTATCTTTCATCATCCTTCATCTATGTGAAAAGACTATAATATTTGTAGTTCATTTTTTGTTGTTTATCATCTATATAATGAAGACAAGGGAAAAGGGTAGGTAAGATGAAGTTATTAGAAATCCTACGTATCCACTTCAAATATTACAACATGTCAACATACATAATTGAAGACATATATGTGTAGTTAAAATTTCCCACTTTAATATTTAAACAACACCTTAATAATGAAAATCCAGTTTTAGAGTTATAATTTTGAAGACAAATTAAATTTATTAAACTCAATGAAGATAGGAAAATTTAATAATTTATTTTGTAATGAATACATATGAATTACTCTTGAATATTGTTAAATTGTTACCCACAAGGCCCTATAATAATGGAAGCCCTCATCGTCAGCCCTCAGAGGCTCACTTTAGTGAGTAGTGTGTGGCAATCCCAAGAGAGCCTAGTTGAATCTCTACCTTTTTTTATGAAGTCTTGGCATAGATCTCTCTTTCTCCCTTTTATTTTTCTAACAGGTCTCTCTTTTTCCTTTCCGACCCTGGTAATATTAGAATATTTAAGGGCTAGGGGGTTTTTATTTTATCTTATCTTTGTTTTTATTTATACTGTATACGAAGTAAAAGGGGTAAATTTAGTTATCAAAAATTTTGATCTCTGTTTTTGGTAGATTTCACGTATCATGGCTTCAAAAAACCAAAAATTATTTTCGGCATGGCTTCTATTTGTTGTTATTGTTGTCATCTGTATGTAACCACGATAGTGTATTGAAAATTAAAATTAAAATATAAAATTTAGTATAGGAGACTTATAGTGTGCTCAAATAAAACCTAATTAAAATTCAGAAAATGTGAAAATAGTGGCCTAAATTAGGTAAAAATGTCTAGATTCTCCAAGTAATGATACCAAATAGAGTGACATTAGTATTTGTCTCTTTGATGAGAAATAGTGAAGTTATTGTCAAAAATATAATTTCAAAATCTACCCACCCAAGAAAATTTAATATTTCTATAGTTAAAAAGGCTACATAGTCACTGACAAGCATAGCGAGGGGAGGTTCCTTCACATGTCACATATGTGTTTTGAGGTCCGCCAGAGCTGAAACAATGACAACAGCAGGCAAGTGGGGACTTTTTAATATATACACATGTACTAGGCCCTCTAGGACCTAGCCGACAGCAAGAGAGTAGGGGGGCTCAGAAATACTGTATAACAATGTTTTAAACAAACATACCTTACTGGATAAGACCCCTTGATCTATCAATACAAATTGATATTTCCCATAAAGCCCAGGAAACCAACTTTTGACCATTACATTTAGAGGATATGCTTATATTAACATTGTATGAACAGGCTAAGTAAGGCATCAATTTGTTTTACAAAACAATGATGACCTAGAGGTGTTTTGCCTTTAAACTACAAGGAAAAACGGAAACAAATTAGAGCAAGTAGTAAAGTATTTTCCGCTGATAAAATATTCTGGCAGCAATAATTAAAAACTGACATTTTCATGTTTTTTACTGTTGTGTTTGATTAAGTAATTATAAAACTGCAGTGAAAATTATAAAACTACATTTTTTTTTAGGGAGAATACTAAATTTTAGGCAATGTCAAAAGTTAGTGCTAAGTTTATCTGTGTTAGTAGAAACACAGAGTCAGCAAAAACTAAACATTATTAACAATTTTCTGTACTATAAATTAGTCTTTGTAGAAGAAATTAGTTCTTATGGTTAGGCTCATTTCAAGGAGTGTGAGCATATCCTTGACCCTAGAGGTTTCAAACTTTTAAGAGGTTTTGAAAAACTTTACATACAATTTATGTGTATATCTATCACAATGTTTGCCTAATTATATCCAAAGTCGGTTTTAAGCACTTTCAAACTAGCATCTGTTTTAATTATCTAAAATCGTTTTGCAATAGTTAAATTAAAAATGTTTGAAAAATACACGAAATAATGCATGTCTTGATTTTGCACCTAAAGATATCAACCCCAACTTTCCATGATTAAAAATAACAGATTTGTAGCCAAAATTGAAATATACACATTTCATGAAACTAGTGCTTATTTGTAAGTGCTAAATATATTATAAAATCATGGTCAATTTCATTCTAATTGACTGAGCATTTTTTAGTTTGGTTGTTCAATTTGAGGGCTGCTCAGAAAGTAATCTCTATAAATAAAATGGAGATGTAGATATAGAAACATTATTATTACATCTTAAGATTACTGCTTTCCACTATTTTTCTACATAATTACTATTTAAATTTATACATTTATTGTAAAAATGGACCTGTTTGGAAATCACTTCTTCATAAAATTAGCTGCCTGGGATTTAAACCAGCCTGTCACACTATTTTGAAGTTCTTTGCCGTCATTAAAGCACTGGTATCAAAGCCACTTTTTCATGTGCATCAATATGTGAGAATCACTGGGAGCCAAATCTCGGCTTTACAGTGGGTGATCAAAAATATCCTATTTGAAATATTGATGCAACAGATATTTTATTTGCCAAGTGGTGTAAATGCGAGCATTGTAATGCAAAAACAGGAAATCAGAAATCAGCAAACCATGGCAATTAATCTGGATGACCCTTTTTAAAGTCACAATAGATATTAGAATTGATTATTATAAACTCCTTAAGCAATACTTCATTTACATCCCAAAACATAGTTGCTTATACTCTTCCTGCTTGACAACTCAATAACTCATTTCAATTTATAGGGATGCATTCCAAGATAATTCCAACTATTTCGTCATTATAGAATCACTAAACTTTCTTGGGTGGCTCTAATTTGTTAAAACTGTAGATAATTTACAATATATATATCTGATATATTAAAATCCTTTTAAGAATGGAATGTCCAAAAAAATGACTCAGTTTTTGCTTTTGTTATAAACTAAATTTACAGAGTTAAAGGGTTCTTAAATTTAATACTTAGAAGAGCATAGGTTCATATTGCCTTATTTATAGATAATGAAATATCTTAATTATGAAATTGTTATGAAAACTTTGTGCAAGTTTGTGTATCTACATAGAAAACCTTGGTATGCAATGAATAACCATAGATAAAACAATAATAAAAAAAAATCAAAAACAAATTATAGAACTACCTACAACTAAACCACTATATGATTTTACTTAACAGCTGTTCTAAATTTTTTATTATTGTAACGTTGAGATTGTTTTTACATATTGTATAAAATGTTGCTCAGAATATCCAGCTATACCAGTTTATATTTTAATTATGTATATTGTTTATAAGAATATACAATGTTGAATAGAAACAAAAATACAATTGTTACAGAAATATAAAATGTACATTTAGTTTAATGTATTGTTTTAACTTTTCTAATTATGTGTATTATTTCTCTTTAGACTCTTAGTGGAGAAGCCTGGAGAAAGGTTTGTAGAAAATAAAAATACAGTAGTTACATTTTATCTGAAAGAAGTCAGTTTTAATACACATAATACTGATTCGTATGTTTTCTGGATAATACAGTATTTATGATAAAAACTAAAATTATTCAAGAGGAGAAATATTTTAATAGTATTGTTGTTGTTGTTGAATTCTAATACCTAACCTACTAACAATTTAAAACATTTTAGTCTAAATCTTTCCTTGAGATGTTGACTACCACAATGTACGAGGGTCCTTTTTTAAGTAAGAACCGTTTTTGTACAAATCACAGAAAATTTTATTAATGAACACAATTTTAACTGGCAATACAATTTATAACATTTCTATATTTTTGTAAGTAATCTACACGGAGATTTATGCACTTGTTGAGATAGGGCAGAAGTTTGTTGATCCTTTCATCATAAAATATACACCTTTTCCATTTAACCAGTACATAACTAATTTGTTTAATTCATCATCATTTGCCATTCCCTTTCTTTTAAACAAATCTTTCAGCTTTGGAAAAAGATGGAAGTCCGAAGGTGCAAGATCAGGATTATAGGACAGGGAGGTGGGTGATCAAGGTTGTCCCATCTAAACTTATCCAATAATGATAATGTCTGCGAGCGTTGTCGTAAAGTAGACAGGTACCAAATCGCCAGTTTTGGATTATCTATTTGATTTAGTCAATGTTGCACAGTATATATATCCTCATTTATTATTACACCATGAGGCAAGAATTCAAATAAAACTTTTTTACCTGTCCCAGAAAACTGTAACCATGATTTTTTCAGTTGACCGAGTGTACCTGAATATGTTTGGTTTTGTCAGAGATTTGGAATGATACTATTCTTTGAATTGCAGCTTTCTTTAGGAATGTAATGAGAGATCTCAATTTCATCCCCAGTAATGATGTGGTTCAAAAATTCATCACTTGTGGGTTATAGGGCTCCCATAATGACAGAGTAGAACACATCCACTTTATTCATTTGTAAACATTCTTGGAACCCACCGGGCATAAATTTTCTTGTACTGGACCTGGAATCGTTAATGTTTTCCAAGTTGTCCGTCCGGATCGTGATTTATCTTGAATATTAATTCTTTCTTCATTAAGTAGCTTATACCATTTATACATCGTTTATAACACCTGCATATATTTTCATAAGTTGCGATGAATTTAAGCAGGAGGAATATTTTTTGCGTTTAAAAACCTAATCACAGAGCATACTTCACAGTTGCCAGGTTTGGTGATCGATAGAGTGTTTTACAATGTAACATAAAGAAATAATTAACACATCTCACAGACTTGAAATGCATTGGCGACGTTATGGCAGACGTCTTGAAACTGTGCTGGTCTGTTGGATTTACAGTGCACAAGTGGTCCTTTCTTAAAAAAAGACCCTCACATAAGGAAAACAATATGATAAATGGCATGGGATGTATCAAAACTTCTCAGGCGAACATTAAGTTATAAAAAAATTAAGAGCATTATCCATTTGCCATTACTATTTACAGAAGTATAGTCGAGGTAACTAAGTGAATTATTTAGATTGAACAACTCTATAAAATTTCTGCAATACATATATTTCAATAAAAACAAATTTTAATTAAATAAAATTTTGATAATTGTTATTTTATTTCAAATGATTGGAGATAAATGTTAACTTTAGGGATAAAGTTTTTATAGCAATTGTAGAGTGGTTCATTTCACATGACTGAACTATAACCACCATCTTTTCAAAATGCTTATTGCTTAAGTGACCTCAGGGGCTCACTTATAGTGCATATTGAGAATATACACCTTCTTCATATAGTTTTGGATTAGATCTCTTTCTTTCATCTTTCCTATTAGGTCTCTTTTGATCAATTCTTCTTCTATTCTGACCACGACATTGTTAGAGTATTCGAGAGCTAGAAGTCTGTATATTGTACACTTCTAAAATGTTTTTGCCTTTAAACAACAACAAATAAAAATAACAAAAATTTGTATGGTCTTTTCTTTTTTTAAAGGCAATGATCAAGAGGTTTTTCTGCATGAATATATATATAAAATCTGTTGTCAATATCCTTCAATTAGCTCCACATTTTACATTTTATGACCTTTTATTTTCCCTTTAAGTTAAAAAAAGTGACTTCAATCATAAGACAATATGTGAACTGTAATAAAACCCAAATACAGTAATTTTACAAACAAATTGAGATAAAAACTATAAGAAAAAAAAAGTAAATTACTTGAATATAAGCTCAGTCACCAGTTTCAAATATACAGTTCAGTATTGTATCCCCAGCCCTCAGATTAACCAGTTACATAGTCCACATGTAAGTAAGTATCACACTGTTCCGCTTGCTTTTCAATCATTCATCAGTTCCAGTTTTTTTGTCATCAAAAGTTTATAAATTGACCACTTCTGTACATAAATTGCAGTAAAAACTAATAGTAAGTTTTTTCATGTAAAATGATTAATTAGTGTCTAAAATGTTTAATTAAACTATTAATTTAAATTTAAAAGTTTGAAACCATTTGGCAATAATTTTGAGTTACAGTAATTATGTCTTAATTACTTTTTAATAGTAAAAATCTGATATAATTTATTGTAAAGAACAAAAAACAAAATAAATCGTGTCACCAGTACTGTAAATAGTTAGCTCTAGAATATTCCCTGTAGGTCATTTAAAAACTAAACAGCGTTATCAGCTAGGCATTAATAAAGTAAGTATACTTATGACTTGTGATTGAGGATACACATGATCGAAGTGTAAAGTTAATCTGGAGAATACTGACACATCTCATAGAATTTAACATAATGTTTTCTATACATTGGACGACCATGTCACATTAACTTGAGTGGTGCCAACACATCTAATAAAACAACTTATTAATTAAGTTTACAAATTACATTTTTTATCATCACATTATTATTTGAAAATAATAGCACTAATATAAAACAAAATTTGATTTTTTTTTAAAGCATGTTTATGTTTTATGTTCGATGTTGTAATTGTTTAACTGTTGTGACTAATTTGTTTGTGTTGTTGTGCTGGAATTATATTTGTTTAGAATTTTAGATTCAGTTTTTGGAGCTATTTAAATAGCATAGCAAATCATTTGTAAAAAATATCTAGCCAGAGTATGTGGCATCCCTTTAAGTAATTAAAATGGAGATCATATGTTAAAAAAAAAAAAAAAAAATTTCTATAAATATCGAGTAATTTTTATAGGGAAATAGTTATGGAGAGATTTGACTATGCTACTCAATTGTAGACTGATCCAGATTACAAAACAATATTAATTTTATTTTTACATAACACTTATATATCTTTAGATTAATGAAGATTGGGGGAGGGGAGGAGGGTCGCGGATCACATGAAATATGCAATGCTATCAGTGGGGCTGAAACCTGCATAACCTTTAAACTGCAGAAAAAAAACAATCACTTCTGCCAACTTGGATAAACCCCTCCCAAAAGCAATATTATTGTACTGTTTATTTACCAACTTGGGCGAAGTAAGTCATAACCCTAAATATGAACAAATTCAAAGACTGTTATGTTTAGTGACCAACAAGAAAAGAACTAAACAAGTGGAAGTGTTTAATAAATTATGTCAATATGAAATCTTGATATAGCTGACTTCTGTCACAAACACAGAAATTAAAATTCTGTTCAAATGTGAACATCTGCAGGAACATGAAATTTGGAGTAGGGGACTATTGTGTGCTCATATATAGAACCCTATTTAAATTCAGATAAATTGAATTGAAAATATCAATATTACTGCCTATATTAAAGAGTTGTTTGTTCATATTTCTTGTTATCAACTTTTAACACAATAAATTATATACAAATTTTAAAATTTCACTTTTATTCTAAAAATTTGCATCTATATAACCAAGTTATTGTCAATAATGTTATTTAGAACTCTGACCTTCTAAGAAAATGTGATATTTGCATGAGATCTACAGGGCTGAATCACTACCATGAACTTTAAAGTGGAACCTGCTTATAATATGTGTAGTCTTAAGACTGTCATAACCATGAAACTGACTCAAGCGAAGTGAGATTTTAATTCCAATCTAGTATTTTATCTATCTAAAAAATTATGGAAATTGTACTAAACTTAAATCTGTGATTCTTGAATTAAATATGTTGAACTTGTTAAATATATAATTATCGTTTTGTATATAAGTTTGAATATACAGTATTCTGTTACTTTTTGTTCAGTTGTCAATATATTAGAAACTAATTAATTTAATTTTTTCCTCTCAGTTTTGTCCGTGAACCCAGAGTTGACCCTAGAGCTGCTGCTTTCCAGAGAGATCCTAGAGGTTTGTGTGCATGATTATATGCATGTGTATATATGTTAGATCTGTGTGGATGTCTGAATATTCAGATTAAATTAGTAAATAATATTTTTATTTAATTTAAGCGGAAGTATTAGGTTTTAGAAAGAGCATAACTAAAAGTTTTTGTTTTTTGTTTACTTGTAATTTTTTAAATAAAATTTTTGCCTTGTTTTTGTCTTATTCTTTGTCTATCTAAGCACATTACTTAGTACCGTTTTACTGATTTTGATAAAAATTGATATCTAGTGAGACATTAATGTCCAATTGTTTCTACATATAAGTATGGATGTAAATATATCAGTGTTGAAATTCAAAATTTTGAGATAAGATGGTCTATATATCCAAAATATCAGGTAAGGCTCTTTATTCTTTGTTGTAGTTGTTATTGTAGCTTGTGGTTTGTCCCAAAAGTGTACTGATGTTTTATTTAAATGTATATTAGATTCACCTGAAATTGTAAGTTATCTCCTTAAAAGTACAATCCTTGGGAAGTTACACAGTGGATCTTCCTATTGATCATACTATTTTCTGTGAGAGTTCCTAGTTTTTCAACAGACCGAAAATGTTAACCTTTTAATTTCAATTTTAACTTAGGAAAGATGTAGAAGTAGAGTTCTTTCTTCATTGAGCTAGATCTGGGCTGTATAGAAGATGTAGAAGGATAGTAATGTTTTCTTTCCTTGAAATTCTTTAATTGAACACACTGTATGAGATTGCACATTATCGTGATTTAGCACCCAATAGCCTACAATGGTCCTTATAGAAGTTTACTTATGTTTCGAAGTTGTTTCTAGACATTTTTTATAGAAGGCATGATTAATTGTCTGTCTTGAAGGTAAAAATTTAAAAGAATATAATGACTGTTGAAGAAAAAAAATTGTAATCATTTACACCCTGTATCTGTTCATATGTGCTTTCTTTGGACGAGAAGAATTTTTGTGTGCCGTTCCTCACATTGTTACCATTTGTCTCTGGATTGTACTTGAACACCCATGATTCGTCTCATGTTTATTACTTTGTCCAAGAAATTTAGTTTAAATTCAAGTCTTTTCAGCAAATCCTGACAAATTTCCTTTTGCTTTTTGCTCTAAAGTCAAGTGTTTGGACACTAGTTTTACATACAAATCTGCGATCTTTCACCACCACAGCTTGCACCGTTTTCACATTTTTACCATTTGTTGATGAGACTTGTCTTCCAGAACAAGGTTTTTCTACAACATTTTCTCGACCCTCTTTGAAAGTTTTGTGCCTATTGAAAACAATACTTCTTAATAGAGTGTGGAATCTCCATACTTTGGTTACAGATTCAAATGTTTTGGTGTTTCACACAAAATTTGATAGCATATTCTTGTTGGATATTTTATTTGCATCACAAGCATTACAAATTTATAAAACACCAATTGCACACACACACAGCAATAGCTCATAACCGAATCTTTCATCCAGCTAAAACAAGTGTGTACAGTGCCTGTAGCCATGGTCACTACCAACACTCCCAATATATATCCTTCAGGTGCTGCATTACTAATATATATATATATATATATATATATATATATATATATATATACACACACACACACACATAGGAAACTCAGTGTACTTACTTTTGAGACAAACCTTGTAAGTCTATAATAGTTTATTTTATGAAGCTTGGTAATCATACAATTATATTCTATACAATTAAAAGGTTGAATCATTAAAAGATTGCCTTCTTCATAACAGATAAAAAGAAATTACAATATACAAATTAAAATTAAACTTTTAACCTTTTGAACTAGAAAACAAATCAATAAAAATAGGTTGAGTTTTGAAAACGTTAGTTGGATTTCAGTTAAATTAGTAAGAATGCAAGATGTTACTATTTCATAAAAGATATGGACCAGTAATAGACATGGTGACCGTTTAGTCAGTTTTTTTTCTTAGTTCTTTCTTTAAATAGTTTTTACTAGTTATTTCTTATTTATACATTTTCAAGTTAAAGGATATCAAACAAGCCTCTTTTAAAAATTCAAGAAAAGAAATTATAGCAGTATATTTGATGTTTGCGTAGCATTGTTGTTTGGTTTTGACACTTTGGTTCTTTTTTGTTTATTCCTTTATAATCATGTACAATTTGAAATTTTTTCTATATAGAGATGTTTTAATTCCGTGACTCATTTAGTAAAAGATATTGATTGTTTAGGTAATATGATAGGTGCTCCAACTGGTGTACCTCCGATGCCAGTGGGTGTTCCTCGTCCTGTAGGACCACCTGTAGTACCTCCTCAACCAGTTGCACCACCTAACAATGTACCAGCTCGAGTTCCACAACCAAATCTTGCTCCCAATGTTGGAGGTGGAAGCGCTTCTGACCAAGAAAAGGTATTCAGTTTGTATTGATAAATTAATTTATCTTTTTATTTAATATTATTTAACATAATATATAATAATTTGAAACTATGTAGTAAGTATGTGGCATTAGGCTGATACAAAAAGAGTTAGTTATTTTATGAATACAAATATATTTGACTTTCTAAGAACAAACAGCTTTCTCAGAACCAGTCCAATTGTCTGTAATTAATCACCGGTTTTTGATTCTTAACTCTGGATAAAAATATATAGTTTCATGTTTTTTGGTATTCAATTCATTCATATATTTTGAAAATATGATATAGGAAAGTAAAGAATTTCTATATGTTACCTGTTTTTATCTGTCGTGTGGCTTCATATTTATCATATGTTACTGTGCATTTCAGGACTGTATTCCCATCATCTTCAAGTTGTCACTCTGTTGGAGGTTGTCGTTTATACATTAAAAAAATAAAAACAATAATTGTTCATATACACAAATACATATCAATACACATGAATCAATCTATATTGGTGTGCACCATCTTGTATTTTATGAGACACTTGTAACTGTTATGTTTGCGGATTTTGTACATGGCTTTATCTTATTGAACTAAGAGCTGTATTGTACAGGGCGTTGGTCTAATAAATAAAATTGTGTACTTTATTTCATTAAATTGACATTGCTATGGTATGGATCCCTTATCCAACTCTTTGCAAGTTCTGTAGTTGTCTTAAAATATATGTGTAGAGCTGTTATAAAAAGCCTAATATATAAAACACACCATCTCTCTCTCTCTCTGTGTAAACCAATGTGAAGCTGTAAGTAATGTGGTTCTGTCAAATATAAAGGTATCTAAGAAAATTAATTTTTTTGAGTAAAAGTTTAGGCACCATTTATTGTAAATATCTTGCAGAAATGTATTTATTATTGAGTTACAATTATATTTAATTATCAAATCTTCATTACAAAAATCCTATGTCTTATATTATAGCTAGTAATTGTAACTTGTTTAACTTGTTCCCTTTTGACTTGTTATAAAAGAATATAAAATTGTTAAATGCAATAGAAATAAATAAATAATAATACAAAAATATAAATAAATAAAATTTCATTGAAATCTGTTATAGGCTGCATTGATTATGCAAGTTCTTCAACTCTCAGATGACCAGATTGCCAAGTTACCTCCAGAACAAAGGCAAAGCATTCTTGTACTTAAGGAGCAAATTGCTAAAAGTACTCAGCGTTAATTATTGTGTATTTTTTATAAATATGTCAAAATATAGAGAATAAACTGAAGTACTTTTTATTTTAGAATGTATTTTATTTGTTGGTTTAATCGACAGGTCTGCCGTAACATGTTCATTCGATGTCCATTGACAGAGTTCACTGGTTCACCTAGCATTTATTGGTGTTGTATTATCTCGGTTTACTTTTTTGGAAGTTTGAAGAACTATTTGCACCAAATAAACACTTTGATGGGCACTCTATCATAGTACTTACTCAGCTCCATCATATAATGCAATACAAGCAGATCCTCTAAATGTTCGTTTTTTGGGGCTTGTAGAAAATGTTAAATTTTATTGGTTGATCAAGGAGTTTTACCTAGTAGGATAAAGTTTGTTGAAAATAGTTGTTACACAGGTTTTCTAAACTTTGTAATTGGGGGTATCATTATTTTCTTGACATCAGCTAGGCCCTCAGGAGCCTCATAGATGTGTATGTATTAAACAGTCTTCATTCGCTTTGCTTGTGTCAGAGTCGTGCTCCTGGTGGGCCTCGAAGCTGTACATATGCGAAGAAGTCTCCCACGAGCTATACTCAGATCAGTGAATTAGCTATGCAGGATTTCATAACTATACTGATATTGCATTTTGTATTTTAGAAATATTATAACATATTGCATTTGATTATTGTAGCAAACTATAAGGTATTAAAGTGCAGCAAAACATCTTAGTTACAAATCAAGTAACTATTCATACCTTATCAGTTTCGTAGCAAGCTAAACAAAATTTGCTTTCCTTCCCCTCACCATAACTCGATTATCCAATTATGAAAAGTTACCTGATCTGAGTTTTAAACCTGTAACTTTCTTGCCAGGAAAAATAAATTTGTATAATTGAATTGTCTTACTCTGTTCAAATAAGAAGTCTTTTATTTCATTCACACCAATTGTTGATTAAAATAAGACAAAAGATATAATTTTATTTCTTTAAGTTATACACAAAATTTGTTCCTATTTGGAGTAGAGTATAATTTGGTATTTACAACGTAAATTGTAATTACTGTAGCTTCTACAAGAAACTAGCTTGAACAAAACACTGAAATTTCTCTTTTTGTTCGTTTTGTTGTATCTTGTCAAACATGTACCTATCTAAACTGTTGATTGGACAGTCTGTGAGTAAGAAGTAAACAATATACATTTTAGTTCTGATATTATAGTTTTTTCTTTGAATTGTATATGTGTTTTAGTTCCTGTGTTACTTTTTCCCTTAATTATTATTGATATATTTTTATTTAGAAATGTGGGTTGTAAGCATTTGCGATTAGAGAACCTGGATCAGTTTGTATAGTGGCAATAAAACTACTGATTATAAGTGTGTTGCTGGAATAAATATAAATTTACTGTAAATGGTCATTCTCTTTTTAATAAAAAAATTTAAAAAATGTTACATTTTTTTTCTTAAACCTACGAGTTTTTGAGAGGGAGTGGGTCATTACAAATGTGTGTAAATTTTTTGTTCTGAGTCTAAAATGGCCAGTACAGAGCTGTTTATTGTCAGCCCAGACTCCAAAGTGTTAAGAAAATGTATATTAGTTTGCTTACTAAGCCTAGTTTCACCCCGGCTTATTGTAATGTGACTTTTCTGCTGTAGAATTATTGTTAATTGTAGTTGAAAAATTTATAGTGTGAAGTGAAGAAGTGGGCTTATAAAGCTGGTTGCATACGTGCTGCAAGATTTTGTCTTTAAGTAAAATGTTGCTATGTCCCAATTGCTTTAAAATTAAAGTGAATGCTACAAACTGGTTGCAACATTGACTTGAGGTATGTGAAACACTTCAAGGCAAAAAGGTGATACAACAAGAAAGTTTCAACTTTTAGTTTTTGCACCGTTTCAAACTACATGCACATTAACACCAATACTAACAGGGATGCAGTATCATGTTTTGAGTTGGTTTTCATTCTGTGTTTCATCAGGGTTTGGAATTTATGAGTGGAAATGGCTACAAATCAAGTGTAAGCTGAAGCTATTGGTGCTTGTTGAAGGAAGGTCAATTATTTATGATGATGATAGACAATGAAGGCAATACTTAATGTCTAAATCAAATGTTACAATATTTAATCTGTAGTAATTAACTTCTACAATGAAACTACCAATTTTCCCTTTCTGATTTATTGTGTAAACCAAACAACTTTTCTCAGGTTTGTCATCCAATTATAATTAAATGAACTGACACATAAGGAACACCACCTCACTTCACAAAAATATACAAAAAATAAAATACAATAAAACCCACAAGACAAACTGGGATTAAGTTTGAGATCTCCCTTTAAAATGGTTAGAAATTACAAAAAATCAATAAAACAGTCACATCTGGGCAGATTTTAAAAATTTATTTTATGCTCTTTTCTTCCTTTGTTTTATAAAGCCATGATGACCAAGAGGTATTTGGCCTTTAAACAAAAAGAAAAACTAAATTATTATTGAAACATTTTGTCTCGAAACAAAACGTTACATGAGAAAATTGATGCATTTTGCGTGTGGTCAGCTAACAATGCAATCCTGTTGAGGAAATCAATATATCACAACACTTAACTATGTAGAAATAAGTCAGAAGTTAATTAGTAATGTTTAAATTGACAGTTGATATATTTCACAGTTGCTCATTATTTTAAAAACAAAATAACACACATTTTAAATTTAGTATTTTTTCATTTGTAATGTAATGGTTTAATTATTTTTCCACTTCTATTTATTTGAATGTGAAGATTCCTTTCAATAAAAGCCTTTTTTAAGAAATTCATTTAAGTACACATTGAGTTAGAGACCTCTAATTAACTCTATACTTTTTAATTAGCCTTTTGTATCTCTGGGATATAATAAAAATAGAAGGGACTAAGCTGATGTGCAAAACGAATGTACATTTTCTTAAACCTGTATTGGGTCATTCAATTAGCTTAAAAAAATATGAGGCTGATTAGAAAAGTAAATAACTTTTCAATTTAAACGGCTTTACTGTAAAATGAAACATAAATTTATCGATTTCCTTGCAATAAGTCGGATTTTTCAATTTGCCTATAACATATACATATTGAAAACTACTCTTAACCCAAAATGGAAAACATTAACTGGATGTTAAAATGTTCATATATAAATAAATATATATATATATATATATTTAAAATATGGAGACACATCTAAAAAATTAAATAATCACAAGTAAAAAATATTATAGTTCAGGAATAATTAGAAAAATCAAAATTGAACTTTGACTGCCATCAGTAAAAGGATTGATTTATATGTTTAAATATATAATTTTGAGCACTGGGTCATTTTCGAATAGCTTATATTATAAAAATTTGAAATAAAAATAATTATATTGTTGGTAAATTGAATTAGACGAGTTAAATATTTTTGAAATGAAGTTTTGTAAAGATCTTTCTGTTTTTTGTACATTTATTTTGAGATATTATATATTTAATAAAGTTCTTAATTTGCTAAATACTACTGAATAATGAAACATGTTACAAAGTTAGCATTGATTCTAAGAACAAAAGAAGCGGTTTAAATGAAACAGTACTGTTTAGCCAATACAAACATGATTGATAGCCAACATCCCTGAGATTATAACTGTTTGCTGTTCTCTCTTAGTGAAAACAGCTACAAGTTAGGCTTCAGTTCTAATTATTGAAAAGTTATTGTTTATTGTTTCCCTTTGTACCAGGTGGTGTGTAAGTCACTCTGCGTAGATAAATAACTAAGTTGAATCTGATATTTAATGAAAGAAAGAAATTGCTTTACCATTCACCGCCAAAACACAACATAAAGGGACATAATATATACACACACACACACACACACACACACACACACATATATATATATATATATATATATATATATATATATATATATATTGGGATGCTAAATATTTTTTAACTTATCATTCAATGAACTCATTTTTGCACTCGTTTTGAATAACAAATTTCCACTTTCGTTATAGTATAACGTTTAAGACCCTAAGAGGACCTGAGGACCTGAGTAACTTACTGACATCGGCACCCAAGTTACAGCATAATAGTCACTTATGTTCAACACCATGTACACATGTATTCTCAGGGACTCATTTATAATTGGCAATCCTGAAGTATCATAGCTGGATCTACACCTCTTCATTTAATCTGGGGTTAGTTCCCTCTCTTATATATTTTTATATCAGTGGCATAACTGTTTTTTGTGGGCCCATGCACAGAATTCCCCCGCCTATGTTACCTATCATGTAGTCTTACTCTGTCCTCAACACTTTGACAGCATTAACTCTTTCTGCTCAATGCTCTTTATTATTACTTCCTCTAATCCTGGCTAAATTTCCTCTTTAAATCCTAAAAACCTTTCCTTTATTTCCAAACTAATCGGACTTCCCGCTTCATCTTCGGAAATTGAGACATGTCTGATTATTATTATTATTTTTTTGGGTCATATTTCGAGTAGTGTCCATTAGAATAGAGAAAAATTAAGCAGATTTAATTTGATTTAAAATAGTATTTTCAACTTTTCTTGATAAAAGTTGGATGAGTTCATTCTGGGTTTTAGGGCTCATATACTTTTCACTGTATTTAGGGCCATTAACTATTTCCTTTAATATTGTATCATATTTACTCAAAAGTTCAACTATTACCAAATAATTTCCATTGTTAAGCTGTACAAAATTTTCTGTATGGCCTCTATAAGCTAAATTAGAAGCTGCTAAAGTGAACATGACATTTACAATCAACACCCACTTGTTTTTTTCTTTTCTAAGATTCTACTCCATACTAATGTCAACAGATTTTTTCTCTATAACTTAACTACAACACTAGCATTCAAATGTTTAATGCTTGTTTCATGTTTAGCAATTTTTTTTTGGTAGGTCTTGCCAGTCTCATACACCATCAGCCCATGGTATTAATGTTAGCAGTTCACAGTAAACAGGGTCTTTTTTTTGTGAATAACAAAGCCACTCTCATGGTATTTTCAATCCCGTTTTTGTAGTTTTTATATAATAGTGTTCAGAAAAAGATTTGTTGTTTTGTTTTGGATCTTTTGCGAAAGGAAAGTGAGGTATGCAAAAACCATTCTAATAATAAACTGCTTTATTTCATCATCTAGTTCATTAAGAAAGTTTTCACAATCTGTAGAATAATCATTAATTATATTAAGATTGTTGTTACATATGATTTCCTCTGGTTCATTATTGTAACAAAAATCATTAAGGACATGGTCTATTTCTTCACATTTTTCTTGCGAGGCCTCTTAGATTGAATTTACACATCATACAATTATATGACTGTTGTTTTCTTCAATAAGAGAATTTACGTCAATTTCGTTATTTTCTTGCTAATGTGAATGTGGTGAAGACGAAGTTGAAGGTACAAAATGATTAAGAAAAGAGTTTATTTTCGGAAGATTTGCCACGAATTATTTTTGCAGAGTTTTTAACTTCCTTTTATGAGCACCGCTTAGTCTGGGTTCCATGGTCCGTTTTTCCAGGTCCTGGTATTCGGGATCCGGGCCTTTAATGGCGTGAACACATTGTTTTAAATCAGCGTGTTCAGACAGAGCCGGGCGACGCACATCCCCCATTCAATAGGGAAGCATGCTGCCATTACCCGGGGGGGGGGGGGGGAACCGGCGACAACTGGTTTCATAATACAAAACATGTGCATTTTCAGCTTACGTTCATACAGTCCCAACCAGTTTGTTATGGCGAGTAGGCTTTCAGTGAGTCCTATTGTGAAGTACCCAAAATGTTTGACACTGACAAATTTCATAGAAAAAGTTCATACCAAACCTGCACTATGGGATAAAAGTTCAGCTGTTTATAGTGATAAAAACATTTGTGAAAAGTGTTGTGTGGACATTGGAAGTGAAATGTATGAAGATTGGAATGATGCAACATTAAAGGAGAAAGACGAAATAGGTAAGAGTATGTACAGTATATGTAAAATTATATGTATTATATTCAGCTAATCTGTGCGGAATATATAAAAAACTTAATTGAAATATCTTAACATAACTAAAAAGATATCCGTCTTGGGATAATAATCATAATAACATTCTATTGCAAGTTCAGTTCAATTCATTGAATTGAAATAAATAATTAATTAAGTGGTGAAACTAATTTTTCAACTAGTTATTAATGTTTTACTACATTGTTTTTCAAAAAAATCTTTATATTTGAAAATTAAGTGTAATATAAAAAAAAGTTTACATTTTTTTTAGATGTTACTATATCAATTTGTTACTATATTTTATGTTTATTTCATCAATAGAGACCAATTTGAAAATGTTCATTTGAAAAATGATGATACTATAATAAAAAAAAAAAAAAAAAACAAGTTTTTTTATCTTAAATAATTAATTTAAAAAATAACTAGTACTGTTGAAATCTGAATTATATTTTATGGTTGAAAGGTCAAATTAACGAAGTGGATATTTTAAATGTCATTTAATACAGCTTCATAATAAATGATAAATATTGATTGGCACAAAGGTTTTAAGTACAATTGCAACATATAGTTTCTTTGGAAAGATTCGGCTCCATTCCCAACAGTCAGCACACGAACACTTGACCCGTCTCTGCGTTTCTGAAATCTCGGAATGGATGCGTTTCTGTGTCTTCATAGTTGATACCATCCATTTTTCTTACGAAATTATGTAAGATGCTTTTACGATTTAATCAATAAAATCTGGACTTAATTGAATGGGTGTATGAAAAATTCTCCACTTGTTAGCCAAAACACCAAATGCACTCTCTATTGTTCTTCGGCTTCTAGCACATCTGTACTCATATACCCCCTTCTTTGCTGTTAACTGCCGAGATGGAAAAGAAGTCATTATAAAGACATTGATAGATTAAAAGCTTTATTGGCAACTATAACATGATGTTGGGGATTTACATTTGTGTTGGGTAATGGAGAGGTGGAGGTAGGTTTAAAGAATCAGAATAAACTTTTTTAGTCTCTCTGAAAACTGTTGAGTCTCCTCCCTTACCATAAGCACCAACGTTAATAAAAACAAACCTTAAATTACCATCAACCAATGCCATTAAGACCATGTATTTTTTTTTTATAATTAAAAAAGTTTGAACTACCAGCTACTGGATTTATGCATTTTATGTGTTTACTAACAAGGCTTCCAACACAATTTGGAAAGTTATTTTGTAAAACTCTTCGGCAATGGTCTGCCACATTTCCCCTGTTGGTTCAGGCATTTCTTCTGCTTTGAGGTAAATCCAAATGTTTTCACACGTTTCTCGCACTATTGCTGAAATGGTGGATTTTCCTCTGTAGAACTCATATTGCATAGAACTTGTAAATGTCATTTCAGTAGATAAAAAAAATAATAAAATAAAATAAAAATATTCACTACTCATAAATTAATATTTTGAAAGGAAGGACAATATTCCTTTATAAAATATTAATGGAATAAAATGAAATAAAACTGTATGTAAATGCATGTATTTTCGTGTTTCAGTGAAGTAGATGAAGAACAAATGGAGCCACATCAGAGATAATTTCTTTATACAAATCAACAAGAGAAAGAGTGGTGACGCTGCACAATAAAAAAAACCTACAAAAGAATATGTGTATGTCGACTCTTAAAATTTTTTGTTGAATTATGAAACAAAGAGGCAAACATGGACACACCTCAAGAAACAGAAGAACAAGAAAATGAAGATAACTTCAATACTACTGAGATTCAACAAGAAACTGGCGAAGTGGCGGAAACAATATTCAGGCCAATTAAAAAACAAATAAATGTAATGTCCGAGAAAAATTTATCTCTATTTCAGGCACAACTCATTAAAAAACTAGATTCCAGCACTGTAGCTGAAGAAGATGTAGACCGTATGTTTCTCTTATTAATGCTTAAAGAATACAAGGGCTTAAATGAATTGTGTCAAATAATATCTAAAAACAATCACAATCTACTTAATAAAACCCTAAAATAAATTATTAACTTCTTATCTTTCAGAAAAATGTATTGCAATGTGATCAACGATAAGCATAACAACATAAATGAAAATAAAAGCAAATAAGAAGTCTAAACAAAACATTTCAGATATTAATGGAAGTAATGTTTTAATGGAAACAGCTTCGAACTGCTAAGCTTTATTGGATATCGTACTTTGATTTAAGACAATTTGACACGATTTATGCAGTGTATCATAACAATTGGAGTTGTAACATAAAAAATAGCTTAAGTTTTTGTTTTTTTTAAAATAAATTAAAATTTTCTCTGAACCTGCGCCCCCCCTGCTTTCTTGGGGCTCTGCTAGAGAAAAAACCGACAAACTTGGGGCTCTGATAGAGAAAAACAACACTCTTGTGGCTCTGCTAGAGAAAAACGACAATCTTGGGGCTCTGATAGAGAAAAACGACAATCATGGGGTTCTGCTAGAGGAAAACGACAATCTTGGGGCTCTGCTAAAGAAAAACGACAATCTTGAGGCTCTGCTAGAGAAAAACGACAATCTTGTGGCTCTGCTAGAGAAAAACGACAATCTTGTGGCTCTGCTAGAGAAAAACGACAATCATGGGGCTCTGCTAGATAAAAACGACAATCTTGGGGCTCTGCTAGAGAAAAACGACAATCAGAGGGTTCTGCTAGAGAAAAACTACAATAATGGGGCTCTGCTAGATAAAAACGGCAATTTTGGGGCTCTGTTGGAGGAAAACGACAATCTTGGTGATCTGCTAGATAAAACCTAAATCTTGGGGCTCTTTTAGAGGAAAATGACAATCTTAGCGTTCTGTTAGAGAAAAACAACAATAGGGTATTTGTGTTCTGCTAGAGAAAAACGATAATCTTGGGGATTCTGTTATAGCAAAACTTCAATCTTGGGGTTCTGCTAGAGAAAAACTACAATCCTGGGGTTCTGCTAGAGAAAAACGACAATCTAGGGGCTCTGCTAGAGAAAAACGACAATCATGGGGTTCTGCTAGAGGAAAACGACAATCTTGGGGATTCTGTTATAGCAAAACTTCAATCTTGGGGTTCTGCTAGAGAAAAACTACAATCCTGGGGTTCTGCTAGAGAAAAACGACAATCTAGGGGCTCTGCTAGAGAAAAACGACAATCATGGGGTTCTGCTAGAGGAAAACGACAATCTTGGGGCTCTGCTAGAGAAAAACGACAATTATGGGGGTTCTGCTAGATAAAAACGACAATCTTGTAGCTCTGCTAGAGAAAAACGACAATCTTGGGGCTCTGCTAGAGAAAAACTACAATCCTGGGGTTCTGCTAGAGAAAAACGACAATCTAGGGGCTCTGCTAAAGAAAAACGACAATCTTGGGGCTCTGCTAGAGAAAAACGACAATCAGAGGGTTCTGCTAGAGAAAAACGACAATAATGGGGTTCTGCTAGATAAAAACGACAATTTTGGGGCTCTGTTGGAGGAAAACGACAATCTTGGTGATCTGCTAGATAAAACCGAAATCTTGGGGCTCTGTTAGAGGAAAATGACAATCTTAGCGTTCTGTTAGAGAAAAACAACAATAGGGTATTTGTGTTCTGCTAGAGAAAAACGATAATCTTGGGGATTCTGTTATAGCAAAACTTCAATCTTGGGGTTCTGCTAGAGAAAAACTACAATCCTGGGGTTCTGCTAGAGAAAAACGACAATCTAGGGGCTCTGCTAGAGAAAAACGACAATCATGGGGTTCTGCTAGAGGAAAACTACAATCTTGGGGCTCTGCTAGAGAAAAACGACAATCTTGGGGCTCTGCTAGAGAAAAACTACAATCCTGGGGTTCTGCTAGAGAAAAACGACAATCTAGGGGCTCTGCTAGAGAAAAACGACAATCATGGGGTTCTGCTAGAGGAAAACGACAATCTTGGGGCTCTGCTAGAGAAAAACGACAATTATGGGGGTTCTTCTAGATAAAAACGACAATCTTGGGGCTCTGCTAGAGAATAACGACAATTATGGGGGTTCTTCTAGATAAAAACGACAATCTTGGGGCTCTTGTCAGAGAAAAATATTGATGTAAAGTAATCTAGAATGAGGTAACTGGAACTTCCATAAGGTTGAGTAAGACTGTCTGCATTACTAGAAACTCCTATTGAGAAAAACGCAATACCTTAAACACATACAAATGAGTGAAATGCAGAATCTTAAGCTGTACAAATAATAAAGGCCAGAAATACTCTGCTATATGTGGTGACTTCATATGACACGTACTTTTGGATCGATTATAGAAGAAACCATTGTTAAAATAGGCTACATTGATTGTTCTTATGTGGTCACAGCAACGTTGTAATGTGGCAGCATAAGAATAATGGATGGATTTTAATCACGAGTTCTACTTAGAATATTTTTATAGTGTTATATGCAATTTAAGTGTTTGTGTAAATATGTAACAATTAACGTTTAAGTGTTTTAAATCTGAGAAGCTGACAGTAAGAGGGAAACAGTGCTGTATTATTAATTGATAAAAAATAAAGTATTTCAAAGACTTTCGACAAATGAATGTAATTATATTTTTATCACTACAAATATCCCTATGATCATTGTAAGTTATTTGAATCTACAGCCGTTGTTTGTGTTTACGCCATGTTGTTGTAGGTTTCATAATGAAATATTGCACATATGTTTATATTGGAGCTAATCCAATAATGCAGTTGTTTTGCGTGGGAATGTTAAAATGCAACCTTAAAATAAACATTTCGAATTGTAGATTCATTTAGGCTAATATTTACGTATTGTTAAAGACATGAGCTTATTCATTTTTCACAGTTATGTAGCATGAAAAGGGAAAAGACAAAATATTTTGAATATGTTTTTAATTTCAGCTTACCGTAGGCTTCGGTACTAATCTCAGCCTCCGACACAATCCGTCTCCTTTCCCTCCGTTCTGTCACGAGTCCTCAGCAATTCCTGACACTCCACTGCCTCAGGCCCTCCTCAACATCTTGCATCTACAGTTGCCTTGGTCCACCTCTTCTCTTAACTGCTTGTATTGGGTATCCAGCACGCTCTTCTGTTACATGTCATAACAAACCTAACATCTTTGACTTTACTATCTCTTCGCCATTTATTAGTTCATCAAATTTATTGTTATTTGATATAAGCCATCCTTCTTCTACAATAACAGGGCCAAAGATTCTTCTCATAAATCTTATTTGAAATATTCGTAAACCATTTACATCGCGGGAGTCTATGTTTTTGCGCCGGAAGTAACTTTAAGCCTGATACAACTTAACTTAATCTCTCAGTTCCGTTTCGCTGAACATAATATTACCTATTCCTGTACTACTCATTATGCGGCTCTGTATTTTATTAATAATTTTGTATTCATTATTTCAGTGTAACCGATGTTATTCAGATTTGGTAAGTAGAGATATTTTACTTAAGGGAGAATATCCCTAAAATATGATTATGATAACTGAATATGATTATGGCATCTATCGTAGATATTCATCCAAAACAAATATATATAAGGACAACTCGAACACAAGATCTCACAAAAGTTACGTTTACTTTATCAAACGCGTTTCAACGACAAAGTTGCCATCCTCAGTGATACAATAACTAAATTATAACTATTTGTCGTTGAAACGCGTTTGATAAAGTAAACGTAATTTTAGTGAGATCTTGTGTTCGAGTTTTTATTATCTAATATTATTTCACAAGCCAAGCTCAATATTTATTTATAGGTAAGAAAACCAATAAAAGGAGTCTTAGTGAACCTTGGACGCTGTGTTAAAACGCCTGTTTACAAATCGGACCTACATTGCTTACATATGAAGGTTTATGACAAAGGCCCAATTTATGAAAATCCATCTTTATCATCAGGTTATCTTTGAAACTATACGGACAATCGGGTGCAGGTTTTTACATTGAAATAAAGATCAAGTTGAGAGATGCTATTACTGTATAGAACTTATTCAGCCCTATCTGACCATGTAACTCCTATAAATATAATGTACAAAAGTTGGTTTCTTGGGCTTTACAGGAAATGTTAAATTGTATTGGTAGATAAAGTAGAGCAAGTTTTACAAAAACAAATTAGTCCGGTGTTCTGAACCTCGTAATTGTCTATATTGGCGTTGACTAGGCCCAGATGTGTATATATTAAAAATATTCCTCTCGCTTTGCTCTTGTCAGTGTCTCAGCTGTATCTCGTAACTATACCAATATTACATTTTGTTGGGGGGGGGGGGGGTCACGTTTAGAAAGTACATTTTTGACAATAACTTCGGTGGAGAGATGGTTGCCACCATTACAGGAAGAATTATTTTAATCACAAATTTATAAGTTGGATAACGCACGAGATATAAAAACATGTTGACATTTCCAATTCGACTTTTATGTATTTCAAAAGTGTACTTTACAGTGGCTTTTGTAATTTTATTTGGGGGGGGGGGGGGTAAAAGTGTACTTATAGTCTAGAATTTTATTTGGGGGGGGGGGCTGAACGGAAAATTTTGTGAAAGGACTTTCATATAATGAAGCGACCAAAACAGTAGTTTAACGTTGTTTTATGGAGTAAAAACGCGTGTTTCATATTAAAGGTTTTCAGACTTGTCGATCTACCAGCGCCGGCGCCATCTTGCATGTGAACGTCTTCACTTTTATTCTTCTTCGGGTTCTTGAAGAAGCACGAAATATTTGTCTGTTTACGTTTAGACATTTCCACAACACAAACAATAACACGCTTAGTTTAACTGCTGAGTCACTGTATGCGCGTCCTCGATAGTGCGCGTATCGTTTCAATGAAACTAGATAAACGGAGCGGGCACAAAAATCAAAATATTTTATGTTGATTGATTGCAGGCAATGTAAATGTAACTAAGACATTATACAAAGTATTAAAATGTTAACGGATATCATACAATTGAAGACGTAGTAGTGGAATTAGGTCATTCTTGCTAATGAATATATTTTACGAGCTTCAAACTAATTATATTGGTATAAAATTTACATTCTTTCAAAAATTTTTTTAGAGGTTTGGGGGGCTTCAGCCCGAAAGCCCCCCCGTAGATCCGCCACTGGTACTTTATAGACTCTTTATGAACCAAATTTCGTGTTCCGATCCTAATTTTTGTGACCACTACCGTGTTTACGGTGACAGACCGACGCTATGTCGAAAATCAATTAGTATATGAAACGTGAGGATCAGTCAAAAATGGAGGTAGATTTTACCAACCTCACCCTATATTTCGTATACAGTGTAAGTAACCTTCTTACGTATGACCTATGTCTGCATCTTTCATGCAGTCCAAGATCTGCAAATAGGTTACATCAAGGTAGATGTCTACAAACCAGATGATAAATGCACGTGTCATCATGTCACCGGATCAGCTGCGTGCCAGACTGGCGTCTACGTAAACATAAAATTAAGATTTTATCTTCCTGTATAACAAAACACGTCACTCAGTTTCATTGGCATGGTATTTCTTCTATAGACAGTAATGTTTGTATTGGCATTATTGAATAACATGCGGAAGTTATCTAGATTAGGATATATGAGGGAGCTGAGGTGGAAGGGACAGATTGTAGCCCGTTACTCCAGTAGTTATAAAACAGGAACAGTGGGAATAACAAGGAATAATAAGTGTTGTGTTCAAGTACAGTAACAATCTAGAAATATGGTGAGTTCAATGAAAAACTTATTTAAAGAAATTAATGCTTACGTTGTTTAAATTCAAAAAGGACTGGAAATTAAGAATTACTAGTGGGGGTTGTATTTTCCATTTGAAAATTTAATAATCTAGAAAGTTTATGCTAAATATATGTTCAGAGTTTTATAATCATGGGAAATTTATATAAGTTTATAATCAATAGAAGGTTATAATTATATATTTGATATTTTCAGTTTTCTTTGTGGATTTATTAGGGTTGATATTAAAATCTATTTATTTTTATTATTATTTATTTCATAAAACTACATGCAGTATGATAGTATAATTTAACATAAAAATACAAATTTTTAAAATAATTAACTTAAAATACTAAGTAACTAACAGATAGTCTAAACATTCAGGGGCGATGATGACTGAGAGTTTTTTCACTATAAAAAGAACTAACAGCTAAATTAACAAAATAAATAAATAAAAGAAAAATATACTTGACTGAAACACTGTCCAGCAAATATTTTTATGTCCTGCAAAATTAGGTACGCCACAGGTAATACCCATTTGGGAGAGTTATCTTTACTAAATTAACATGGTTAATATCACATGGTTAAATATATATATATATATTTTTTTGTTAATTATAGAAAAGGAATTGTAAAAATGTCAGACTAACATTTGCCCTTATATTTTCTTTATTTCATTCACACAGACCCTGAACTAAAACTCATTCTAAACATTCTACAACTTTAACAAGCAAACATATAATTTTACAAACATTTAATTTTGTATCAAATAAGATATTTCTCTGACGTTATTTACTGAAAGTTATTCTCTAAAATTTTAAATGGTCCATTAGAGTTAAAAAAAATTACTAAGTCAAAATAGTCGTTCCCAATTTATTGTCAAATATTTTGATAGTTCTTTTGAATTCTTGTAAGGTTTAAGAATAAAAATGAAAGAATAGGACAGTGTAGTGTACAACTACACCAATGAAAGAAGGATGACTAAAATAGGCATGAAATTAAGTTCAGCTGTTTGGGCTCTTGAGAAAATATATCCGGATGTCTATCTTTTTTTAAATAACTTTTTTCGTAAAAAAGCCCGAGAAACCTAGCTGGATATAATAAGTCTCGGATTAAATCCCTCTAAGTCATCTTTCCTATTCTCTCTTTACCAACTTTTGTTCTTTTCCGACCCTGATGCTATTCGAGCATTCGAAGGCTAGAAGTTTTATTTTATGCCTTACTTTTTTATAAGGTGACCGAAAGATTATTCAGCTTTAAATATAAGAAAAGAAATGCAAATACCACATTTAAATATAATAATATAAGTTAACTTGGCAGAAGGAATTACATAAAATAAATCAAATCCTCAATACAAATGAATGTAAAGACAAAACAAAGAACACCGTACAAATAATAATCATAATAAAAGAAACCTATAAGGAAAATTGTATTATAAATTTAAACTCTACAAATAGATCTAACTGTAAAATACACCACACCATTGACAATACCCGGGATGTTACATTTATGAAATAAGTAACCCTAGAACACAGCTAGGCTGATTAAATATGATTGAAATATCTGGATATCAAACAAAATAGATAGTTTAATTCACAACACTTATTCCAACTATTTTAATAAATTAATACTCTAAAAAATGTTTACTGAGTTTAACAAATGACCGATTTATGTTAACTGCTAAGTAAATAGAATATATTCAAGGGGTAAACAAAAAGGGTCCTGGTTAAAATATTCTGGTTTTACTATTCAGTTAAATGTTATACAGGTGATTCAAAGTTCCACGTAAAATATTTTGTTTCTTGTAAATATTTTGTAATATTAATGGTTTTCGAGATATTATACTTTAAACATTTTAATCGTCCACCATTTTGAAATTGTACAAAACAAAGCCTTGGTTTTCTGGTATACTGGTAAAAGTTTACATCCATAATGCGTATATCAAATCTTCAATAAATATCTTATCTACTTCCAAAGATATAGTGTCTTTTTTGGTTGCAAAAACACAAAATGGTCAACTGACAGAAAACGAACTATTTCCGTACCTATAAACTTTTTATCTTATTTTAGTTCTAAAATCAGCTCCAGAAATGACGAAAATGTTCACAATTTCGCAAACTACCCAAGGCCAATCAAATGCTGCTTTTGTTCTACAGAATGTGTCAATAAATTTGCTATTTTAAAATTAAAGTTATTTTTTGACAATATATTAATATGTTGTTTCTTTTCAGGAGGCAGAAGATAAAATGAGAGGTAAGTTTAATTTTGGAATATTATTTAATAAATAAACTTAGTAAAGATAAGTGCGTATAGAGTGTTTTACAAATCATTCTTACATCAAAACGTTTTGCAACAAATGTATTAAATTATTGAACATTTGTAATGTTTTTTTGGGAAGGTTTGGTATAAAAATATGATTAAAACATGAGCCACCGCCCAAGGCGAGGGAGAGGTTCAAATTGAACAGGGAAAGACTTGTAATGTGTGATCCATAAATTTATAAAATATTCTATGCAAATTCAAATGTGAATTCGAAATTACAATATCGATTTTGTTTTTCAAAATGGCCAAGAGTTGCTTATTTTTATACAGTTTAAAAACGGTTTAACATTATAATTGTTAAATATTCCTCCTTTTTTCCTCTGAGAAAACTTCATATGGTAAATCCCATCTTTAGTATCTAATATCAGTATAAATATATATTTTTGTAGAATAGTAGGCTGTACCACAACAGTGATATGACGAAACTAAGGAATACAGATATTCGCAAACATTGGTTTCATATTTGTTTAAAGATGTTCCTAAATTTTATTTATCAATAAAAATTCAGCATTTTGAGATTTTTTTGGTCAAAATAAGAGGAATAATCTCGGCATGCAGTTACACAATAAGGTGAATTTTCCTAGTTAGATGATTGAATGGTATCCAAATTGAAAATTCCAGTCAAACAGAAGGTGTGACTTTAGCACATATTGTCTTGGTTAAAACATCGTGGTCGAGTTTATATCCGTTTTAAGCGAACCTGAGTGGTTTTTGGAATAATGTCTGTCTGTCATATGTGGAGTGCTCTACAGTTCAAACCCGTAAACCTATTTTAGTCAAATTTTTTGTTGTGGGAATATTTGGCTATAGCTCGAGACTTTTTCATATTTTTTGATAATGCATAATTTGGGAGTAATTGCTACAAGAAAAAAACTCAAGATTACGATTTACTATGACGATTTTGCTCAAATGTAGCTTGAAAGGACCCAAATAAAACGTATTGTTCGCCATCTCTCCAAAAAATACCGGTAAAAAGACTGAAAATCGGTCATGAGGCTGTTATTAAAGACGTAATTTTTCAAAATGGGTTATACCGATTTCGTTTCAATTATAGTGAAATGTGAAGATTAATGATTTAAATCCGTCTGTTAAATTGCAGTCGAAAAGTCATTAAAGTTCAAGGAAAAAAAATATGAACCTTGATCCCCGTCATTAAAAGCTCAAGTTGAATCAAATACGACTTACGCTAAGGACAATGAAGATTTATGGTACAAGCGAAGTACCTTAGACAGTTATTTAAATAATTGAATCAATTTCAAAAACTGTGTTTATGCTTCTTTATTGATGACTTAGTTTTTATTTGGTTTTGGGGATAAGTATGTGGAAAAGTTTGTGCAATATTTTTGTACCGTTTATATCATGACCATCCTTTAGCATTTACTCTCAAATATTATTTCAGGATTTGTGTCTATTTTCCATCCATCGTTTTTAGTTCAAGGTCAAAAATTAAAATTAAAAATATAATTTGGTTTTTTATCATGGAATAAAGTCGAGGGTGATATCGATAAGTACAGAATAGCGATTTTCTTATTTAACACAATAAAGATATTTTAACACTATATTTCTAAGCAATGGGCACATTATATTTTAAACCACCATTTTGAAACAGTTTTGCTGTTTAACTAAATTGATCAAAATGATGTTCATATTCATAGACTAAACCTTCATATTCATTTTGAACAAACAACATTATTTGTGTTGTGTTTTTCTGTGTGTTAACTACTCTCCCGTCTTTATTAGTTTCTTAACACGTTAAGTTTCTAAAAAACATTTATACGAAAGCCTTCGTTTCCCTTATCTTTGTGTTTTTGAATAAAAAAATGTATAACAACGAAAATAGTCGAGATATTGGATCTATATTTGTTAAACGTATTTATTTTTGTAACCCTTAACCAGTATATTAATAATCAAGACTTCATTTTGTGTTTTAAAAATGGCGTTTGTTTTTAGTTTTTAATATTGACTACCTCTAAAACAGTTCACTTTTCACAAATGTACAAGAGATATAATAGTTTCGTCTTAGAAGGACAAACGCAATACATTTTTTACTTTTTCCTGTAGGTCAAAGAATAACAAAAACAAAAAATTCTTCGTAAATTACTACAATAACAAAAAGTTTATGATAGTAGTTTTTCAATAGATGTATTACATGTTAAAGGTTAAAGGTAATCCAATTAATTACCTTGTTTTGATTGCTGTCCCGTAATAGTAAAACAATTGTTTTTATAATACTAAGTTGTAACCAGAAAACTATTTTACAATTATATATAATAAAGTGTTATCAAACAATTTGTGGAAAATATTTTCTTCATATTTTTATATCAAAACCCCCTAAAATTAACAATTTTAGAAAATGTTGTATATTTTGAGGTTAATTTTTGTGTGAAAATATTTGGTAAGAAGGAATATTAAAAAGAAGTATTTAATTTAGAAATATTTTGCAAAAGATTAATTATATACTATTTAAAACATTTTCAAAACGTAGTTTCATAGATACGCATTAGGTTTACTAGATAAGCACAAATATTCCACAAATATTAATTTCCTGTTAAATATGAATTTTATTAATTTTAATATCGTAGAAAAAGAGGTTATATTTTTAGGTAATGTATGATTACAGGAAGTTATCATGTAACTGGTGATTTTCTCTTTAAAGATAAGTTTTCTAGAAACAGAAACGAAAACTTAATATAAAAAACTAATGTTTTCAATTCAGATTACTTTCAGATTATAGTTTCGTGATATGGCTAATAAAATATACCCACCACATACTAAATTCGATCAAATTCGATCTGTACATACACAGTACGTGGTTATAAATATATATTGAGCTTGATTTGTAAGACGATATCAAATTAAAATAAAACTTGAACAAAATTCTCATAAATACTATGTTTATTATATAAATGCGTTTCAAAGACACGAAATCTTCAGTGATATATGAGTTACAATAATCAAACCATGGTTTTGATATAGTTACAGTTGATTAGTGTAGCTTACGCATCACTGAAGATGGCGACATTGTCGTTGAAACGCGTTAAATAATTAAACGTATTATTTGTGAGAAATAGTATTCAAGTTTTGTTATAATTGTGCAGTACATGTAATATATACGAAGATTTTTTACATGTTTCTGTTTTACTTTATTACAATAAACAATGGTGATTTATTCTTAGATTAAACAAGTTAAATAGTAGGCCTACTGGTAGCAGTTTGTTTTAAGAAAATCATGGATATTAAAGACGTTAAAAATACGACCATTAAAAGGGTTTTTTCTCCTTTTTATATTACGTATATTTCTCGTCATTATTTTTCTTTTATAACAATACTTTCTGATTTTGATAACAATGCTACCAACATTCTTTGAGTTTTCAAATTTTATTGCGCACACGTTAATAAACAAATACAAGTAGGCCTACTTTAAATATTTCTTTCTATTTTTATCTATAGCTCACCCGGTCTATTTTTATCCTCTCTCTGGTTTTTAATGCTTTGTAATTAGTCACGTCATTCAAAACAATTTACAGTTTTGTTCACTCCAAGGCTCACTTATAGATCAGTAAGGGTGTTACAATCGCAAGGTAACCGAGCTGGATTTACACTTAAGGGTTAGCACCCTGTCTTTCATTTTCCTATGGGGTATCTATTGACCAACTCTTGTTCGCTTCCGACCCTGATGTTATTAGAGTATTCGAAAACTAGGGATCTATATTTTATGTTGTTTCCTTTAAGGAAGATGAAGACCATAAAGTTTTTCGCTTTAAAAAAATTAAGTTTTCATTTTTTATTCTATTAAAAACATATCTTTAACGGAGAGTTGCACACCAATTTTTTAATATTAGCACTGCAATTAGTTTAAATAACAGATAAACCTTGTCACGTTTAGTTAGAAATTACAAAATCAAATTCTCATAAGTTCAAAACATTTTATACAATTTACTAAAAAGTAAATAGTTGTAAGCAATGAATATTTTTGTCGAACGAGTACCAAGAGCTTGGAAACTTCTCAGTTGATCAATGCACACTACAGCGAATGAAACTCACCATCTAACTTTGTTAACAACTACTCAAAAAGTTTCAGCCACACAAACTACCAGCAAGAAACTGAAATTTAAATCACGTGCCTCTGATGCTGTCACAGCGGTAGTGAAGAAAAGACGTTCAACCTACCCCGGTAGCTCTGGCATCAGAGGATGGGGTAAATAATTTTAATTAAATTAAACGGTGCTTTTATTTTTAACCCTCACCAGTACACACAATAAACTTCCTCATACACCTATCCGCAGAACCAATACTAACCAAAAAATAATATTCGTCATTTCCACAAAAAAATGTTTTTAATACTGCTTAAAGAAAGGATAGTTAGGCTATATATTTAAATAGGGTTTTACTAAGACGTGCCCTCAGGGGCTCACCTATAACGAGTACGGGATTGGAAATTCCGAGGGACCTAGCTGGATCTACACCTTTTTCATGTAATATTGGGTTGGATATTCCCTATTAGGTATCTATTGATTAAATCTTGTTCTTTCTGATCTGACGATATTAAAGTATTCGAATCTTTATATTATGTTTTTTACCTTTTGTTGGAGGCGATAATACTTAAGGATCCCCCCCCTTTAAACAACAGTGGGAAAAAACATCTGTTAAGAAGTACATAATTAATTTGAGTATTTCTATCACTTCTAATGGTTAAACTATTGATGATGTAATTCTAATAAATTATATTTTTACAAACCATTTACGTAATATTGATTTAAGAAATGGATAAAAACGACATACATTGTTTACAGACCACAGAGGGACATATTGCAAAACAATTTTTTGGATACAGAAAACTAAATCAATGTTTCGTCCAACCTGATAATTGATTTATTTTACTTTCATATAATTTTATTTGTAATATAGAGAATATATGTGTGAAAGTAAAAATATTAAATTTGTTCAATTTAATTCAATTTTGATTAGTCTTTTTATGACAATTGAATTGACTTGTCATACAAATACAGACAATAACATAGAAATCATGAGCATTCGATAAAACGTAAAACAATACTACAAATAATGTGAAACATAATTTTTAAAACACATGTGACAACAACAATAATCTTTGAAATATAAACACTTATAAATAACTTAAATCTATAATTAATAATTAAATCCCAAATACACTCAAAATCTGCAGGAATATATAGTTGCAAAATTATAAATATGAATTAAATTTAGTGAATTTATGAAAACTGAGATCACATCTACTCCGAAACGTCAAGGTGATGGTGCACCGGGTTGAATGTTCCAGACAATGGAAATTATCTAAGAATAGTCTTTAATTACACATTTTTAATACTGGAATCTTGTTCATAAATGACACAGGATTGGGAAGCAAGTTTTCCAGATACATTTAACCTGTCTTGTCAGGTAAGGTAGTAACAAGCATGCCTGTTGTTGTAATTCTGTTGTTCATATTTTGGACATTTAAAGTAGAACAGCACTTCAACACTCTGAGCCCCTTGTTAGTACTTTTACAACTTTGTGTTTTTAGATCTACAATAAACCTAATAGGTTGCTTTTGCAAGACAAACACTGCATATCCTGAACTGATGAGATTCCCAAAACATAATTCTACATATCAGATAATGATACAATAGTCCATAATAGGTTGTTAAAATTATTGAACTACCACACAGTTCAATTTCAAAATTCTTAGTACAAATATACTTGAGCTAATTGTAGCACTCATGTGTTCATTCCAGTTCAAACTATTGTCAATTTGAAGAGTCTGAAACTTTGTTGAAAGCACAGTAGTATAACACTTGGTGTCCGATTTGAACTATTATTGTCAATATATTGTTCAATCAAAACTCAAGGATGTGTATGCCATTTTTTTCGAAATGGCTACTAAAAACACTACTAAAAAATGTCGTTCTCAAGCTGTCATTAAATAACATAAATAAATCAATAATTAAATTTGAAGGCATAAACCTATTAAAACATCGATATTTTTAATTATAAAAATAGCTTAATATAAAATGTTTTGGGTATACTAGGTAAATCGAACTAAAGTTAATTCAAATTTTATTTTTCCAAAATTCTTTTATCAAAATTTCACCATTAAGTTTTGCTCATTGTGAGGCGTATGGCAATAATGAGGTAAGATGTTTGTTTACTTTGTTTATTTAAATGACTAACTTGTTCATAACAAAATTGTATTTATTTTGATTTCAATTTTGTTTTAGGACCAGATACGTATAAAATGTAGGTTTAAAACAAAATTTGAATGTTACACTTTTTTCAAAATCTTTTTTTTTATTTTTGATTGGGAAAATTCACAAAATCAAAGCAGCCATTAAAAATTTTATTAATATTGGGGCAATTAAAAAAAAGGCGAAATATTTAATGTTTATATTTGAGACATTTATATGTGTATACATTTACAGATGGTAAAGGTGGGGTGGAGGTGGGGTCTATATAAGATCTCTTAGTGGCTCAGTTATAGCGAGCACTGACGTGGCCCTCCCAAGGGATCCCTAGCTGAGGATCCATACATTTTTCATGTACTTTTAGGTTAGATCCCCTCTCTTTTATTTTTCTTATTAGGTCTCTCTCGACCAGGTCTTGTTAATTTCCTCCCCTGACGCTATTATAGTATTAGAAAGCTTTATTTTATGATTTTTACTTCCTATTTTTATAAGGCGATGATGACCGAGAGGTTTTCACCCTTAAACAACAAGAAAACAAATAAATCTTTTTAAGAGTATAATGGTTGTAATAAGTATACATTGTATGAACTTTTAAGAGACAATAACCAAGAAATATAATAAAATATAGCATCTTTAAGAGTGATCATAAAGGTTTTGTGTTTCAGCCATGCGCAGGGCTTTCCTCATGCACGATGTCTCCAAATCTGGGTTCATTGAAACCAACAAAATCGCAGGCATCCTCAGTGACATGGGACATATGTACGATGAGGAGAAGCTGGATGGCCTCATCGATGAGATTGATGTAGAAGGTGAACCATTTTGTCCACTATCATGATCAATTTTAAATGTTTTTTTATTAGTCATAAATTAGAAAGCAAAATTTGCTTCTTGTTTCAGAATCTGGAAAAGTAACTTTGGATGACTTTTGCAGCATTGTTTCACATTTCTTGGAAGAGGAAGATGCTGAAGCAATGCAACAAGAACTGAAGGAAGCGTTCAGGATGTATGACAAAGAGGGTACGTTATTATAAAAGAAGAGCCTATTATTGATTAGTTTCTAGTGAATGTCTTTCTCTTCTCCCACCAACAGTTAGGCAAACCGATCACTTTCAAAATTTTGCTTGACTAATTTTTTATAGTATCTGGAAGACCGACCATCTCTCGGGAAAGGAGGTAGGGGGGGGATTTATGACAAACAAATTTATATTTTGGTATGTTATTTTCAAAGATTAAATACTAAATCAAAATCTTAATTAGGTAATGATGTAAGACGAATCAGAGGCAAATTCATTAAGAATCAATATGAAAACAAAGATGTTCGGCCAGTGTTCGTTTGATTGATTGTACTAAGAACTGTTTAAACAACATTTGATTATTTCCTAAATATAAAACAAAACCTAAAACGATGGGGTTCTTCTTTGGGTTCTCTTCTGTAGCTATTGAGTAGTGATATTGAAGTTATCCATATTCTTTTGGTAACTGCAAATCCACAGAAGTAGTCCAACATAGGCTAATGGTTCCACGCTTTTGTTGATTTCTCTTAAATAACAATTTTTGCACCACAATTTCATTGTTGGGAAAGCTTTGATGAATGTTAAGGGCATTCACACACGACCGATTATCGGGAATCCGATTAAATGCCGATAGAGTGGAAAAGGATGTGATCTGATACTTTTAGGGTTATCTCACACACATCTTAAGAGTGGGTTTTGTATTATATCTATTTTGTTATCTCTGAAATAGAGATTTGTCAAAGTTATTGGAAAATTTGAGAAAAAATATCTTTGCGTAGTACCATTATAAAATATTAAAAAGAAACTGAGTTGATTTGTGCCAAGAAATAATCTCAAATCGGGATTCTCAATTCTCTTAGTAATTTGTGAAACTGCCTTTTTTAAATGGTTAAATGGTAATAGAAGGTACTAAAGTTTCTTATATTTATTCACGTGAAATTGAATTTCCATGATACGTACAGAAACTGAGCAAAGTCGGAGGAGAGTGTTTTGTGTCGGAAACGGTTGAAATACAGCTGACTCTCTCCAATAAACGTCGATCGCGTGTTTCAGCCTTAAGCATGAGGTTATCACATATTTCATTAAATCTTATTCAGCCGAAAGTTGTACCTTCTTCAGTCCAACATCTTTTGGAATTGTGAACAAGGTTCGAACTTGTGGAGGCGCAATTCATTCTGTAGCGGTTCACGTATTCTTCAAATTTTCTTATAGAAGGTTTAGTAAAATAGTTCTCCAATCCAATAATTTACTCCAGTAAACCCATTAGTGTTTGACTGGTTCCTTGGTTGAGATTATGTTAAAGTCTTTTGGCAATAGCATCAGCTGAGTTCATGAAGTATATTTGACCATATTACGGTCGATAGAATTCACCTTTGGGTGTTTTGCATCGGACGAGATGTCATTTATTTTTACTAGTGTTACTGAGGACTACTTAGAAGGGGGTAGGGAGTAAGGAGGATTCTATACAGTCACCGCAATATACTTAACAATAGTTACAGTGCAGAAGTTTGTACTCAGTAATACAGTAAGGGTAAGTTTGGTAATCATCAACAATTTCGACCAACGTTTATGATGCTTCCAGTTTCATGGCATCAGGAACCCGAAAAAGTGATTTTCGTATGCGTCCGTCCGTCGTCGCGGCTGTTGTCGTTGTCGGCTGCACCTACAAGAGAGCATCCACAAAAATAAGATAGGAACTTTAAATTTGGTCTAGGGGACGAGAGTGTGCTTTTATAGAACCCTATTGAAATTCAGAAAAATCGAATTATAAATGTCATACTGGCGACAAATTTTAACAGTGTTTTTTGTTCATATATAGTGTGTCTTATGACACAATAAATCATATAAAAACTTGAAGATTTCAATTCTACACGTAATTGTTCAACTTCTACGATGACAAACATTGAAGTTATTGTTAAAAATGTAATTTTGAACATTGAACTCCCCAAGAAAATATGATATTCGTATAATTTTGAAATAGGATAGGGTCGAGTTACCGACATTAGCGTAGCTCCTACACAGCCTTGATACCTGTAAGGACATAGCCACGACCGGAGCGAGTGAAAACTATTTAACACATCTACAAGGCTCGTTAGGACTTACCCAACTTCAATACAGTAATGATACACTTTATAACCTGGGTAACTGTATTTAGTAAACTTAGCCTACCAAGTAAGACCCTACAAATACAACTTCACATTTCCTAAAGCCCCAAGAAACCAACTTTAGGATATTACATTTAGAAGTTATTACATTTTGTGATGGGGATGGGTAAAATTCATGAGGTCGCACTTTAACCTATATATAATTAATTATAACCATTAACTGCATGTGACATTCTATCAGTTCTATCAGTTTTGAACTTATTTAACCTAAAAAACTATCAAATATAAAACTAATTACAATATCTGGTGTGATCCTACAGGGAACGGTTATATCACCACCAAAGTACTCCGGGAGATCTTGGCAGCTCTAGATGATAAGTTGACCAGTGATGATTTGGATGGTATGATTGATGAAATAGATTCGGATGGCTCAGGCACAGTGGACTTTGAAGGTGAGGTTATATTGTTGTACAGGTGTCTCATTTAAGTTGACACGAGAACATATCTTGAGAATACTGAATGCCTCAAGCAAAGACATGTTTTTTGTCGATTTTTAATCTTCTCAAAATATGTTTTTTGTGAGACAATTTTAATCCGACAATAATTTTCAGGATATTCAACAAAATGTTTAGATATCTCCTGATATTAAAGAATTTCTTTATCTGAAAATCAGTTTTAGAGCGAAAATAAAAGAGAAAAAACTTAAATATCAAAGTGAAAATAAAACATTCTAAAATATATTTCCGAAGTTTTGTCAGGTTAAAATATTCCAATTTTGCCACTTAAAAATTTAATGAAAAACAAACACAATATTTAGTAAATTCTACAATTTATTTGAGTCTTGCCGACCATGGTTTCGCCAACAACGGCATTTACAAGGCAGCTTAACAAAGACTAAGGAAAAATATAGAAACTAACATATTATTACTACAAAAGGAAGAACAGTTACTTAGCTAGGGTAGGGGAGGGGGGGAGGTAAGAGCAAGGGAAACATGTGGTCGTACGGAAGACAATGGTTTTAACAACGGTGAATTTGACAAAAATTCCACCTGATCATTAAGTACTAGTTTGGAGTCTTTACAAAATATTCTCTTAATCTCTAACATTTCTAATAAATTTAATTTCTTACTTTTAACATTAACATGGAGAATCTCAAACTTAACATTATTCAAAAAATCAGACACTACATGAGTTTTTAAATGATTAGAAAAACTAGATTCATTATGACCCAACCGCCAATTTCTTTCGTGTTCCATTAACCTGCATTTAAAACTACGGCCTGTTTGGCCTACATAAACTGCATTACAGATATTACAAGTTAATTTATAAACACCACTTTTTTGCATGTTATCTATTTTATCTTTACAATTTAGTAACATTTTTCCTAAATTGTTTTTGCAATAAAAAGCTGGTTTACAATGATTTTCGTTTTCTAATACATTCCCAACCGCATAGCTAACCTTCCCAAGCATAATGAACAGAAATAACACACTAGAAGATTTAAAAGAATTAAAAATTCCAAGAACAAAGTATCTTAGATAGTAATAACATACAAAACATTTTGAAAAAATGAAAAACTAAAATTGCAAGATAAATTACCGACAAAAAGAGGTATTAAGATGTCCTAAGAAACTAAAATTGTTGCCCCCATTATAATGAAAGAATATTGGAGGAAGAGGAAAGAACAAAGACACAAAGAAATAACTTGATTTAACGAACCCCTAAGTAATATTTCTATAATAATATTATACAGAATCATACAATTTACTGAAAATTTACAATAGCAACAATTTACTGAAAATAAGCATAAATTTAAATTGGCTGCCATTTTGAGCTTTTCAATCAATTTTTTCTTTGAATTTCTGTAGAGTCCTATATGAACACATTATAGTTCGTTATACTAAATTTCGTCCCTTTCTTTATTTTTGTGGGTGCTGTCATGCTTACGTATAGACTGCAACGACGACGACGACGACGACTACAGATGGTCGATTTGTTAAAATCAGTTAAAAAAACGAAGATCGAAATTTGTTATCCATTTTACGATGCCACATATACGTAGTATAGAGAAAGTTATGTAATGACTCAACAGACCTGTGTCGGTTTTCAAGTCCTCTGAGTCCAAAAATGTGTTTTTGTTAATGATGTCTTTCTGTCATCTGAACAGAACACACAGAAATATTTTAATTACATTTGGTATGTTGGCAAATGAATATCTTGTAACGGGTTTTCTCTTTTTTTAAGGACTTAAATTTTTTGATAGCTACCACAAGAACAATTTTCTAAAATTGACACTAATGATTTTTATCAAATTTTTCTTAAATGCAGTCTCTAAGGATAAAAATAAAACATTGTCGCCATCTCTCCACAAATGCTGGTTGTGAGTTATGAGTAAAAAAAAAATTGTTCAATGTTTTTCTACCATTTATTTATCGAGGTGTCGTTTCCACTTCACATACGTTCTACTTGTTCAAACGCTTTTTATATTTGTTAAATGCATTATTTAGATAAAACACATTTTAAAAGAGAGCACATTTGAACTAGTATTTAATACTTCTAAAGCAACTAAACCGACATTATATTTTTATCGAAAATTGAAAAGATAAATCAAAGCGAAATTCATCTATTTGTTGAACGTGACCGAAAATTGAAATAACATTAGAGATAAATTTAAAGGATTTATCACCCTCTCGTCCACTATAAGAGTTGTCTCCCATTCCACAACCAACCCTCGACTGTTTCCAAATGACAAACCACAATATGTATCATATTAACATTGACATTAAGTCATACATCTATATTTAAACAATCCATTAGCATTATGTTTTGTTTTGTAAACAACTGTACACAGAATGTATGTCAGGAAAGATCTAGTCCGTTGACAAGGTATGATATAAAAAGGTGTGCACAGTGGTGTACGAGTACAGTAATAAAGGTGTACTGTCACACTTGGTTTAAACACATAGCTAACCTTCCCAAGCGGTTGGGAATGTATTAGAAAACGAAAATCATTGTAAACCAGCTTTTTATTGCAAAAACAATTTAGGAAAAATGTTACTAAATTGTAAAGATAAAATAGATAACATGCAAAAAAGTGGTGTTTATAAATTAACTTGTAATATCTGTAATGCAGTTTATGTAGGCCAAACAGGCCGTAGTTTTAAATGCAGGTTAATGGAACACGAAAGAAATTGGCGGTTGGGTCATAATGAATCTAGTTTTTCTAATCATTTAAAAACTCATGTAGTGTCTGATTTTTTGAATAATGTTAAGTTTGAGATTCTCCATGTTAATGTTAAAAGTAAGAAATTAAATTTATTAGAAATGTTAGAGATTAAGAGAATATTTTGTAAAGACTCCAAACTAGTACTTAATGATCAGGTGGAATTTTTGTCAAATTCACCGTTGTTAAAACCATTGTCTTCCGTACGACCACATGTTTCCCTTGCTCTTACCTTCCCCCCTCCCCTACCCTAGCTAAGTAACTGTTCTTCCTTTTGTAGTAATAATATGTTAGTTTCTATATTTTTCCTTAGTCTTTGTTAAGCTGCCTTGTAAATGCCGTTGTTGGCGAAACCATGGTCGGCAAGACTCAAATAAATTGTAGAATTTACTAAATATTGTGTTTGTTTTTCATTAAAAATGGAGTTCTACCAAGTACCATCGGTCAATAGTGTAAATCGTACTTAAAAATTTCGCTGTAATACTTGTGTTTTTCGAGAAATAAATTTTTGAAGGTCGCGATATCTTGAATACGGTTTCGGTGGTTATTGATAAAAAAAATCAAAAAAAATCCTAGATTCGACCTAAAAACTGCAATAAAAGACATAATTTCTCAAAATCAACTCCACTGATTTCGTTATAATTTTCATAAAATTGACGATTAATGATACAAACCCATGTGGAAAACCACAAGTAAAAACTATACGGTTACGGTCAAATTGGCAAAAAAAAACAACAACTAAAATTAACCTTGATTTTAATTAAATACGATTGACGCTGAAAATGAGTTTATGACATAAGTGAAGCAGTTTAGGTTCTATTTAAATATATTATCACACGCGGTTTATAATTTACTTTTTGTGTATGTGAGGAAGTGTGTGGTGTAATGTTCTTGCACCTGTTATTTATCGCTAATCATCCCGATCTTATAATTTCTCGGTAAAAGTACATCACTCTATAATTCGAAGTTGCATGTCCTTATTTTACAAACTATATTCCATTTTAAAATGTTGTGATTGTAACACTACTAACTCCATTATTTTTGTTGCAGAGTTCATGGAAATGATGGCTGGAGAATAAACTAAACCACTTACAGTATAATCTTCTGCACACACTAAATCTATGTCCTGAAAGACATTTGTATTTTTATGAGTATTATATACTTAATCCATAGTTATTCTTGTTATCTCTTACAATTCTGTTTTTGTACTAATTAATTATGCAGTGATATTAAAACAAATAAAAGTAATTAATTACCTTAGATCTCTGATTACTTTAGTTAGTGGAGAATGTTAAATGTGATGGGTGCTATTATGGTACTTAACCAGCCTCAATATAATACAATAAGATCCTGGGATTCTAAACTTACCCCCTCTCTCCCTCTCTCTCATCTTTCCTGTTACGTCTCTCTTAACCAACACTTGTTCTCTTCTGATCTTGATGCTATTGGAGTATTCAAGGGCGAGATGTCTTTATTTTAAGGGTTTTACTTCTTTTTTTTTATAAGTATATCTTTTGCATGCATAAACAATATTTATTTTTCAGAGAAAAACAGCTGATAAGTCGTAAAGAACTTTTTTCACAAAGTTTTGAAGAGACTTCAATGTTCTGAAGTCAAAATAAAGGTCTTGTTTTCTGATTTGTAGAAAACGTTTATTACATTTGTGTTAACCAGTTTTGCAGATTTTTATTTAGGGAAATCTCATTTTTTTCCTCAAAAAGTCATGAACGAGATAAATTCTCTTAATCTTTGATTTTACACTTTCTTAAATTTTTCTCGACAACCTTTTGATTTCCCTCCCCCTTTTTTAGTCTATATCGCAAATAAATTTTTTTCGAATAAATGGCAAGAGTGTGTACATTCATCTGAAAGATCACCTGCATCAAAATCAAGATTGTTAATATCAAATGATCGTGGAATTTAAAAATAATGCCCAATTCTGAGGTTCATGTTGCTATCAAAATGTTGAACCCGTTGGTTTACTTCAGATTCAATTTCCTTCGATTTCTGTCATTGGTATTTTCTCGTTCGCCGGTTTTCCATGCTGTCTTCCTGTAGCCGGCATTTTGTTTTATACTTTCTAAAACTTGGAATATATAACCTTCCACGTAGTGTCACACATTAACACTAAGCCATATAAACCGTTAACTTATGTGAGATATAATCAGAAATAGAGTAAGCGCTATACAATATGTACAGTTAAAACGTTATATAAAATATCCAATATGTACAGATATATAAAATTCAGACCTAATTGTAACACATTAAGAAAAAGTCATATAAACTGTTTAGTTTAACGAAATTTAAACAATCAATCACAAACAATGTGAATCTCCACAAATAAAGTAAGTATTATATAAGTTTAATTAAAATTTAATTTAAAAGTTCTGTTATAAATCCTGAAATAAAACAACGTAATAAAATGTATTTTTGAGAATTTAAATCGTTTAATTTGCGAGATGTAAGCAATCACAACGTGAATCCGCACAAATAAAGTAATCACCATATAAGTTAACCTATTAAATCAGCTGTAATACATTCTCAAACAAAACTACAAAATTAAACATATTATTCAAGACTTTATAGCAGCTTTTTAAAATTATTTTTGTTGAAAAAAATATTATTTACCCGTAACTGTATGTTATTAAAATGATATATTTAAGTCCTAAAAATAATTAAAACTGCCGTTATAAATTCTTTGATAAATCAATAAAATAAAATGTATTTTAAAATTTATAACAGCTCTTTCAAATTAATTTTGTTGCGAAACATGTTATTTACCCGTAACAGGTTATTTAAATGATAAATTTATTAAAAAATAATTGTTTTCAAGGAAAATGAATAATTTTCAAAAAATCTGCAGTAACACTGTTTAATTTGACACCTCAAATGGCCCTATAGTAAAGAAATACGCGATTACCGCAAACATTCCTTAGCGAATTAAATATAAAATTATCTAACCAAAATAGGCTCACATACAAAATTTAATTAAAATCGGTTTATGCTTTTAGACAAACATCATCCCCAAAATACTTTTTTGAATTCAGGGTAGCTCAAAACAAATATATCTGCAGAAACCCCAATACAACACTTTGTCTATGCAACGTAAATGTGAAAGTAATGTACAATATTATTAGACTATTATAGCTGTAACAGTCCGATTTAATACAAGCGTCAAGGTCAAAAACGGTAATCTATAAGTATCAATAAAAGAACTTACCTTCCACCACGGCAGTTGCGTGGGGAGTATTGTTATTATTTGTACAGTACTTAGATTATGCCACAAACTCAAACAAAAATCATTCGGAGTTGTTATTAAAACAAGGTCGATGAAGTTAAAACAAACAGAATAGAGAAATAATTGCAGGTATTAAAAGTAAAGTAAACCCAAAAATATGTAATTAAATCGAATTCACTAACAACTAATAATATCCTGCACGCGATTGATATGCTGCTGAGATACGACTCGAATTTCTGTTATTTGTGGATTTGGTAGTTTACTGATTTGGGCATTGAAACACGATGCACAGTGCACTGCTGATGGTTTTCATTAAAGGGGAGTGCTTCCTACTCAGATTAATTACCCCCCTCTCCTACTAAAGATGTTATTGTTAATAAGTTAAATAACAATGAATAAAGTAAGAAAATCAGTGCCGGTAATATATTATAAAAAGGTGAGCCTCTCTTCTTAATTTCGCTCTTTAGAAAGTTATTTCAGAATGGAAAAAATATTAAATTTTAAAAGTACAGTAGAATCAAACTGTGAACAAAAAATCTTAGATGTGTTTGCTTGGCTTTCGTAGATAATGTTACTCTTTTAACTAAACAATGGGAAAAGCAGAATTATAAATTGAATCGTCTGAAATTGGATTCTAAATCTCTCTCTCTCTCTCACTCGAAAAAACTCAAATATTAATTACAATAATATCACAACTATAACAAACTACCTTTAAGTAGATAATCACAAAAACGATAAAGTCAATAATTTCAAGTACCTCGGATACTAACTAAACAAAGTCGTTTACGCACAAAACCTTATTAAGACGCCCATCTTATTAAGATGGAACTCGCTTATTAACTGACAAAGAAAACATTTCTCTCTTGGAATGATAAATTGAGGCACTACTAAACAGTGATAAGGCGAGAAACTAGGTACGCATCCGGAACCGAGACCTTAACAAAGGACTCATCTCAAAATTAGAAAAGAAAGAAAGAAAAATCATCAGAACATTCTTGGTACAAACTTCTAGAGTAACGAAAGAAAATTAATCTCAAACAAATTACTGTACAAGAAAATAGAATAATTATCCGACTTCATAAGAAAATGGAGAATCAGTTTCTGCTGCCACATTAAAAGAATGAATGAAAAGAAATTTACTAAACAGAATTTCGACTTCTTTCATGAATAGAACTACTAAAACATAATGAACAGAAATAACACACTAGAAGATTTAAAAGAATTAAAAATTCCAAGAACAAAGTATCTTAGATAGTAATAACATACAAAACATTTTGAAAAAATGAAAAACTAAAATTGCAAGATAAATTACCGACAAAAAGAGGTATTAAGATGTCCTAAGAAACTAAAATTGTTGCCCCCATTATAATGAAAGAATATTGGAGGAAGAGGAAAGAACAAAGACACAAAGAAATAACTTGATTTAACGAACCCCTAAGTAATATTTCTATAATAATATTATACAGAATCATACAATTTACTGAAAATTTACAATAGCAACAATTTACTGAAAATAAGCATAAATTTAAATTGGCTGCCATTTTGAGCTTTTCAATCAATTTTTTCTTTGAATTTCTGTAGAGTCCTATATGAACACATTATAGTTCGATACTAAATTTCGTCCCTTTCTTTATTTTTGTGGGTGCTGTCATGCTTACGTATAGACTGCAACGACGACGACGACGACGACTACAGATGGTCGATTTGTTAAAATCAGTTAAAAAAACGAAGATCGAAATTTGTTATCCATTTTACGATGCCACATATACGTAGTATAGAGAAAGTTATGTAATGACTCAACAGACCTGTGTCGGTTTTCAAGTCCTCTGAGTCCAAAAATGTGTTTTTGTTAATGATGTCTTTCTGTCATCTGAACAGAACACACAGAAATATTTTAATTACATTTGGTATGTTGGCAAATGAATATCTTGTAACGGGTTTTCTCTTTTTTTAAGGACTTAAATTTTTTGATAGCTACCACAAGAACAATTTTCTAAAATTGACACTAATGATTTTTATCAAATTTTTCTTAAATGCAGTCTCTAAGGATAAAAATAAAACATTGTCGCCATCTCTCCACAAATGCTGGTTGTGAGTTATGAGTAAAAAAAAAATTGTTCAATGTTTTTCTACCATTTATTTATCGAGGTGTCGTTTCCACTTCACATACGTTCTACTTGTTCAAACGCTTTTTATATTTGTTAAATGCATTATTTAGATAAAACACATTTTAAAAGAGAGCACATTTGAACTAGTATTTAATACTTCTAAAGCAACTAAACCGACATTATATTTTTATCGAAAATTGAAAAGATAAATCAAAGCGAAATTCATCTATTTGTTGAACGTGACCGAAAATTGAAATAACATTAGAGATAAATTTAAAGGATTTATCACCCTCTCGTCCACTATAAGAGTTGTCTCCCATTCCACAACCAACCCTCGACTGTTTCCAAATGACAAACCACAATATGTATCATATTAACATTGACATTAAGTCATACATCTATATTTAAACAATCCATTAGCATTATGTTTTGTTTTGTAAACAACTGTACACAGAATGTATGTCAGGAAAGATCTAGTCCGTTGACAAGGTATGATATAAAAAGGTGTGCACAGTGGTGTACGAGTACAGTAATAAAGGTGTACTGTCACACTTGGTTTAAACGCACACACTACTACAACAATGGTAAGATTTATTTTATGTTTTGTTAGGTTGGTAGTTATTATATAATGAATTGTAATAACTTTACTTATTTGATTTTAATTGGTATTATATTTCTCACATATACGTCGGTTGAATTTTTAGCAAAAATGTATGTTTTGAGGTCCTCTGAACACAAATAACTTTTATCTTTCCTCCTTTTTTTTGTTAATAACGTCTGTCTCTTTTATTTTGTATGTAGGTATGTCTTGAGGATTTTCTTAATAATTTTTAATTTATTACTTATTATTAAACAATTTTTTTTCTAAAATACTCTTTGTATTAATAAATTTAGGAAATCATCCCCACAAGGGCATAAACCCGTGGGTGGAAATAATTCCATTTGAATACATGCAAAAGTTTGTATTATGCATCATCATAAATTTATCTATATGTAAATAGTATATGCAATACTTTAATAAAAAATACGCAGATTTCACAAAAACCTAATCAAATAAACAGACTTGGCTCAACACTTATGTCAAAGATCTGATTCTCCAAAAACGTCGAAAAAATAATGAGATTTCTACCTATAAGTAAATAATTCCAATTTTCTAATCATAAGAAAAATACTGTTTTTTTTTAATATTCTCAATCTTATTATGATAAAATACTCTTAAATGTATTTTTCCCTTCTCCAAAAATGGTGGTTCGTGAGTTATGTGTAAAAAACATCTACTTTATAAATTAAACATCTAATTTTTTAAAATCATTTCACCGATTTCTTTCAAATTTTGGGATATTTTGTTGAAGATTATAGACCCAAACCAGTTTACAAAATAATAAATTACGGTTCTGGGATAAATGCCTAAAAACTAAAGAATCTTATTTGAATTATATAAGTTTAAAACGAGTATGTGTCACAATAGAAGCAAGTTAAATACATTTAAAAATTTATAAATAAAAAAAAATTGTTTAAGGATTATACAGAGTGTTTCGAAAATATATATCCTAACTTCCACAACTGATTTATGGCACCAAAATAAAGAAATTTTTTTCTATAAACATGGGTCCGAAAGCACCACGTTATCCGTCATCCCACATTTCGTGTTTTTCGAATAATCATGATAACTTAAGATTATTAAAATTTAGAAACCCCATATTTTGAAAATTATTAAGATGTGGTTTTGATTCTTGGTATACTGATAAAGCCTATCACAAAAAGTTCATCTTTTCCCTAAGTTATCATCATTTTCCTAAAAACACAAAATGACCGATAGACTAATAACGAAGCGTTTTCGGACATATGTTTATAAAACTTCTTTTTTTCCTTTTTTTTTTTTTTAAATTTTGATACCTTGAATTTCACCCCCAAGTTAGGACACATTTTTGATACACGCTGTATATCAATTTATCTCACGGAGGGAGGGGAGGACTCACTAATGAAGTTGTTTTTCTTTTTCAAATATAAGTTGTATATAGATATTCTTGAACGGATGACAATGAAAAATATATTTTGCTTATTATTTTGGTGTTGGAGAACGTTTAACAGAATTTTTGTTGAAGCTGTGTCGTATAGGTTTTGTATCTTCCAATTTGTTATAGCTTTAAAGTTATTGAACAAAAGTGGTTTGTTTATATATTGAACAACTTATATAGATTATTCGTATATTCCGGTTAATTCTCCGTAAGGCATTAATACAAGGCAATACGTTGAAATCTTTGCGAGAGAGATCAAAATGTTGATTACCCCGATAAATTTCCAATGGTATTGAACCCTCTTTTGTTATGTTTTGTTGTTGTTGTTTAAAGGCAATAAACCTTTCAGTTATCATCATCTTATAAAAAAGGAATAAAATAAAGCCTCTTTACTCTTTGAATACTCTAATAGCGTTAGGGTCGAAAAGAACAAAAGTTGTTCAAGAGAGATTTGATGGGAAAGATGAAAGAGAGGGTTCTAACACAAGATGAAAAAAGGTGTAGATTCAGTTAGTACCTCTCGGGATTACCAAGCCCGTACTCCCTATAAGTAAGCCCCTGAGAATCACTTGTGTTGAGTTGTTCCTTGGATGACCTTGGATCAACTTTATGTCTGTAATGTCTTATGTTAGTGACTATGATCACTTTTGTACTATAGTCTTAAGTATGTTGACTGCTTAGGCGTAGTGTTTCTCTCCCAGGTTATTTACTTTTAGTTTTAGTTTTCAATATATCTTCTTGATTACTAGGATAGGTTAGTTTAGGTTAGGTTAGGTTAGGCTAGGCTAGGTTGGATATTTTCTTGTTTCTTAACTCTCGAAAAGTCTTACTCACCATTTGATTTTGTTGTGTGCGTGAAAGAAAATTAATTTCGTACGTTTTTACCGTCTGAAATATATCCCGTAACATGGATATATTCTGTTTGATTTTAACCAGAATGCAGTTACTTGTCAATCATATTTATTTATTTCTAAATATCACGGCAGACTGTGAGTTCTTAGTAAAACAAATACTGTTGTATTTATCTTGAAGTTTGCTACTTGAATGAAATGTTTAGAGGTTCGTATTTTAAAGCCAGCAAATATTTAGAATATCTGTTTATTTGCAACACGATCATTGGCTGTCAAATATATGCATTGATCATTCTGAAATAGAATCTCATATAGGGAATATTAATTAATTGCACTTTTTATAAATAATTTCACTTGAAATTCATTTCTTTTCTCAATTATGTTTTGTTTTTGAGTAACTATTATAACTAGTTTAAATACCATATTGGATTGAACTCCAAATAAAATTAAATTTACTAATGCATTATTTATTTTGTTTCAAATTTTGAAGCCCTTAGAAGGTCACTTCAGTGAGTACGGGTTTTTTTAAAAATATATAAAAGGTTGATGTCTGAGAGAATTTTTGCCTGGCAACAAAACAAATATTTAAAAATATGGTTTCTAATAGTTTTGTCACTTGAGATGTGAGGTAATGAAATTTTGAAGTTGTGCTGATACATTAAAAAAATGTATCATTAAAATAAATAGTATATAAACTGTATATCAACTTTATTCATATTGGAGGATTTAAAAGTGATAAAGTATTCCTGAACAAAATAATTTGTATAGTTTGAAAATCACAATTATTTTGAAATATACAAATGGATTTTTTGGTTAGAGCCTGCCGTTTTTCTTTTCAGTCCGGTAATATGTGGTCAGCACATTGAGTTTCCGTCACAGGAATATTAGCTTTTGTAACCATTTCCGTTGTTGGTAACTTTTCGGGCATTTACATGGAACCTTTTACACACCAATCGAGATCTCTAACCGTTAGACCGACCATTATTATGTTTTAAGAGACATTTCGAAGATAAAGAGCATACATCGAGTGAAACAATATTTATATCATAACCAAGATGTTTACTATTTATTATTTTAATACTATAGTGAATACGAGAATGTAGCTGGATCTACACCTTTATTCATGTAGTCTTAGGTTAGATCCCTATCAGGTCTTTCTTGTTTTTCCCGACCCTAAAGCTATTAGGTCCAACCCTATTCGATTGCTAGGGTTCTTCATTTTATATTCTCCCCTTACTTTTTATCCCAGTATAAAGGTATTATATATAAATAATTTATTATTTAATATGTATACCTACTTTATATGTTTTATGTTTCATAATTTGAGTTCCAAACACAAAGAAGTTTAATATTAGGTTATTTTTATTTCAGGAAGAAAATGAGGATAAGATGCGAGGTAAGTCATTAATAAATAATTTGAATTTAAATTTATACAATATATATATTATATGAAATAAAATTATTATATTATAAAAGGTATAATGCACTATTATTTGTAAAATAATCTGTAACATTGGGATATAGATTAAGAGTAAAACAAAATTACAGTTTCAATTATAAAATAAGTTACACCTTCATAGCAGATTGTTTAATCTATATTTTTATGAAAATAAACCAAAATTAACGTTTTCAATTTTGAAAAGTTTTATAATGAGCATGTATCATGAAACATTCTGTATCAGAACTATCCTAACATTGATTTCTCCGTAACAAAAAAAGTTTACTCAATTATCGAAGTGCAGAAGATTTCCCCAGAGCGTAATGTAGTTACTTTAAGCCAAATATATTGCTTATTTGTTAAGCAAAGTCTGTTTTTCTATGCATTAGTGTACTCGTACTGGCAATAACTAAATAGTGTTAAAGCAATTCTTAAATGTAAAACTTGATTAAACTTACTGTAGTTTGTATCGTGAATTCTTTCTGTGGGTCGGTGTGTGAAATGATACAAACATAACCTCAAAGTTGAGTTAATAAAACATTTAGAAAAGCTGTTAAGGAAAATCATATGGTGGTTTAATTTTTAGGCTAAATATCAATCTTATATGACAAAGCTGATCAAGATATAAACTTTTAAAATGTGTTATTTTTATAGTTTCTATCGGTATTTTACGGAGAGTTATGGATTTTATTTTCCCTCGTATTTTTTGTTGTTGTTGTTGTTTAATGGCAAACCAATGTTTTTCACCATTACGTTTGAAAGAAATATCCCCCAGAGTTACAGTCATTACCTTCTGCACAATTCACTTCATATATGTGTGTCAGGAGACTTCATTATTCGTCTTTACACTATCCCTCAATCTTGTTACTCCTAGTATTCAATTTATATCTAAGAGAGGAAGGCGTATAGTATGGTATGGCTTCACTATTAAAGTTCAGATATTGCAGTTTTGTGGGTTCAGTTCAGAATGCGCTAGTATGGGAACATGCAATACGGTACGCTGTCCTTAAAGTTACAGAAATTGATGGCAGCACTAGAGCTTCTAATACTGAGCTTCAAAGCATATCATGGAGATGGCTTATATATAATGTAAAATTAAAACCATTCCCAGATCCATCTCCACATCTTCCCTCTATCTCTTTCTCGGCTGCCTCTCTACTTTTTCATCGAAATAGCTTGCAACGGTCTTAAAATATTATTTCCTGTATGACTGAAGCCATAGTTAACTTTCTCTTTTTAATAGATAACTTTGAACTGACGTTTTTGAGAAGATGAGAAATCAATATGTTTTGTTTTGGTGTTTAGAGACTACAATTCTAAATTTTTTTTTATCTTTATCATAATGGAAATTTTTTAGAAAATCGAAATTTTGAGAATAAACAGTGTAAAACTATTGCACTAACTATCTCACCCACCCAACCCCTAAATCAAATAAGAACCAAATAAAACTAATCGTTACAAAAAATGTCAGTTAAATAGTTGTCAATCAAAAAGTGAAACAAATGGACGCCTTTTTTTAAATCAAACATTGAAATCTTTAAATATATATATACCGGGTGTTTCAGACCACATGGACACTATCTGTAGCGCCTAAACTAAACCAGATTAAAATTTCCTTCCAATTAGAACCCCCCTTTTTCGACCCCAAAGAATTCAGGAAAATTATTTTCGACGCTCCTCAATGACCCCAAAACGGCACTTTTGGGGGGCAGGGTGGTGTTTATGGAAAATTTTCAAATTGAAACAGGTCGTGTGATACCTCATTTTAAAGGTCTCTCTTTTCTGAACATTTTGTAGCAAAAATAATAATACTGATTATTATTAAGATTCGAGGCAACTGTATATATATATATATATATATATATATATATATATTACTTCTGATTTTGCACACGAGTTTTGATCAATGTACTTCATATTTCACTAAAATTGTAACGAAATCGGTAGTATCGATCTTGTGAAATGACGTATTTATAACAGTCCCGTGGCCAAGTTTTTATTGTTTTTTTATCGATAACTTAAACGAGAGGTTTAGAGAGATGGCTACCAATACGTTTGGTTTTGTCCTTAGAGCTTAAACTTGATTAAAATCGTTGATTCAAATTGTGAGTAATTAAAATAATAAATTGAAGTCTCGAGATGTGATTAAAATATGCTCAAATTTGGTTAATATAGATCCATTAGGACTGTACAAACGACCAGAAGACATCGTCGGATATACTCGTGAAAAACTTAAAATCTGATTGTTAATCCATTATATAACTTTCTCTATACGTTACATATATGTGAAAGTAAACATTAAAAAGCTAATGAGTATGAAACATAATAAAGAAAGAAAGGTTGATTAGTAGAAGAATAAAAACACGACAATTGTTAAATGAAATATTAAAATTAAATCAGATGTGGGTTAGACACAATAACCTTGGAGTTAGGCCAATGTAAACCAGTATGAAGACACTCACCTGGATAGGCAGAAGGATACAAATAGACAATAGTTATGAGTACATCAAAATGTTTATCTTTTTTACTGTCGTTTGTTAAAGTCTATATTTAATTTCCTAATTGTTATTTTTAAACGGCCTAGAAAAAAGTTTTCAATTTGAACCGTATGTATGTTCGAGTACAACTTTTTAACAAATTTTAGAGCTTTTACTCTCTCACATATACGTAGTACATAGAAAGTGGCTAAAAAAAAATTAAAGACAATTTTTATAATATATCCGTTTTGAGGTCACATGATGATGAAAAAGAGGTTGGAATGATGTCTGGTGTCTCTTATCTGTGCAGTGCTCTACTCTTGGACAGATTTTAATTAAATTTGAAATTTAGGCGGTTTGGAGATATATCGTGATCTCTATTTTTCTTTGATAACTCAAAATTTTAGGATAGTGTTCATAAGAAAAACATAAAACTAGAATTTTAAAAATTCGATTCTAAAGGTTTTGATCAAGCGTAGCTTCTGAAGAACAAAACAAAACGCATTGATAGCCATCTTTCAATAAATTTAAGTTCGTGAGTTATCGATGAAGAGAAAATAATTGGTCATGGAGCATAAAAGATGATGACAAAATGTGATGTTTGTGAATTTTAGTAACTTGTGAAGATCTAAACTAGTGTGCAAAATCAAAATTAAGAAAAATATATTACAGTTTAGGAATAATTCGGAAAATACAAAAATGAACCTTCACAATTGTCACATTCCACTAATCACTATTTTTTTAAATAGTAATTTTTTTCCTCCTAACTTTTTATAAATAGTTATTTACGCTAAACAAAACAACTGATTTTTATTTAGATTCAAGGCATTAAAAATTTTTTTTATATAAGTTGTCCTATAAATGTACTAAAATAAAATTGATTCTATTTCAGCTCTGCGCAGGGCCTTCCTGATGACAGACACATCAAAAACAGGTTTCATCGATGCCGAGAGGATCGCTGGAATTCTGTCTGACTGTGGACATTCCTATGATGAGAAGAGGTTGAAGCGTTTACTTCGCGATGTTGATATCGATAGTAAGTATTTATCATCCCAGTTAGTGTAGTTGATATCGATAGTAAGTATTATGAGTCCAGTTAGTGTAGTTGATATCGATAGTAAGTATTATGATCCCAGTTAGTGTAAAATTAGGGGAGCGATGTAGCTCAGTTAGCAGAGGTGTTTATCTCACCGTAGTTCGAACTAGTGAACCATCACAAGGTTATGCTGAAGTTGACGTTGTTGATTTTTCCCTTGTGTTATCTTCAACGTCCTCATTAGTCTTACAAAAAAGTCTATAAAAAGACAAGAGTTAATTTATTTCTTTTGTTGTGACAACAGAACTGTCACGTCATAACAGAGCATTCGTATTAGACTTCTCCGCGTTAGTTCTCAATTAAAAAACTTAAGCTAATGTATTTTATTTAATAATACACAAATACGTAGAATTTGCATAAGTACAGAAAAAAATAATATTTAATACGTTAATTAGTTTGAGTATAATCTTTTGACAATCTCAGCATTGTGTTATTATTTATTTTGTCTACGCGTTTCGGAGTTTCTCCATCTTCGGACTTTCTTTAGTACTGGATTCGTCCGTTAAGGATTCGCCTTTGCCACGCCCCCTACCACCAGGCTCCACCTCCCGTGTTATTTGCTTTGGTGGATTTACTAACATGTTTATTTTTCTTTAGAATGTTTATGTTTTGAACATTACTTCTGATTTGTTTATTAATTGGTTCGTTAATATTTTCTCCGTTCATCTTTAATTAATTTTTACATTTTCCAATATATTTAGACGTCGTTTTTTGTTCCACTGATGTAATAACTTAATAGAATCTTTACTGTCATACGGGATATGACCCTCTTTTCGTAAATGAGTAGCGTTTTTTGAATCTCTCTTTTCTTTTATGTCTGACCTAATATGTTCTTTAAATCTTTTTAACTTTTGTCCTGTTCGGCCTATATGCGTTCCATTGTACTTAAATTTTATTTTTAGGCTCTATTTTTATTTTTAAAACTCATTGTGTTTGTATCCAAGTCACTCTTTTTTATATAATAAAAGAACAATAATGTCCGTCTATGTGACTTTTTTAATAATAAAGTAGTTACTTACTTTATAATCATATGACGCGTTTCGGAACTCGTTCCATCTTCAGAAAATCGAATACGTTTAATACGTTTGAGTGTATTAAACGTATTCGATGGTGTGCACACGCGTTGATATTTTCTGTGTTAATGTGCGCGTGTATGTGTATATGTATTGCGATATATGTGTTGTGTAATAATTTATTTTAATGTTTTAACGACCTCAGCAGAGCGATTTTCTGAAGATGGAACAAGTTCCGAAACGCGTCATATGATTATAAAGTAATTAACTACTTTATTATTAAAAAAGTCACATAGACGGACATTATTGTTCTTCTATTTTTATGTTTCTTAACCAATAAAAGTAAATGCAACTCCTATTTTTCGTATTAATTTCTCCATCAGTCTCTTTTCATATTTATTGTTTTCAGTTATCTAAAATGCATCACTATTTAGACAAGGTATTTTGGTAAAGTTTTGCGTTTGTAAATATTAGGAATAAATTTAATAATTATTTAACGGGTCTAAATTTATTCACATCATTTAAAATTTACATATTTTCCAACCTACAAATATTAAAACTCAATTGCAGATACTGTTTTGATTAGAGTAGAGAAATAATGACCATGGAAACTGAGAAGCTGAGAACGAAGTGTTCTGTTGAAATTATAAATCAATCTTAAGAATCAATGTAGTAGGAAAAAAATAATAATACGGGAATAATCTAATGTTACTGTTAACTCAACATATTATCAAGATATGTAGCAAGTTGAAACTAATTCACTTACAGATACAAGTCACATGACGTAGCACGTCATCACTTTCAAACTACAACACAGCTATGAGTTAGGTTTGGTTCCTATACTCCTGACACTAACGTATTAAAAATATAACATGTGTTTTTAAATATTACAGAAACTGGTAAAGTATCTTTGGATGACTTTAGTGAAATCGTCAGCGTCTTCGTTGAGGAAGAGAGTATTGAAGCCATGCAACAGGAACTCAAGGAAGCCTTCCGTCTTTATGACAAAGAAGGTAATATATATATTTTAAAGATTAATTTACAATCATACAAATCTTAAGTATTTAAAGTTAAATCAATAATGTATTTTCTCATTTTGTCGAATAATTCTTCGAAAGAAGCTCAAATAGAAGTAAATAGAAATAGAAATATTACCAGTATGTAACAACAATGAGATATTGATAATTTAATTTAGGGACGAGTTAAAACCATCGGCCGTTTTCTTGTGAAGTTTAAAGTAATTTTAGATATAGAAATGTCTTTCTGGCTTTTTTATTATTTGAAAAGAAATTCTAAACGAAGAAGCAACTATTTTATAAAGTCTAAACGTAGGGGGGGGGGGGAGAATCTGAATTAGGAAATTTAAATAGGGAAACAGAAATGTAAAAGAAGCTTTTTCGTACATATGCCAAGGGTTTACTTATAGTTGAGTACGAGCTTGGCAATCTTGCTGGAACCTAGAATCTGGATCTACACATTTTTAGGTTAGGTTAAATCCCCTTTTTCATCATTCCTATCAAGTCTCTCTTAACCAACTCTTGTTCTTTTCCGACTCTAACGCTATCTAACAGCTAAGGGTCTTTATTTTATGTTCTTTTCTTCCTTTTTTCATAAGACTTTGTAAGCAGCTATAGTTCGCCTTTAAACAACGAGAGAGAGAAAAAAAAAGAATTTTTAATTTTTGTGTCAGGAATTCACTCCCAAATTTCCTCCGTGTATTTTAGAGACACTCTGTATATAAATTTAGACTTTAGACTTTTATTTATATACGTTTGTTTTTATTTGATTGTTTTTGAAAATAATATCATATCATGATTCCTGTTCTCCAATAATATATTCTATTACTAGGGACTCCGACACCAGCTTCTGTTTTGCATTTAAACAGTTCTATTTATGCAAATCAAGAAATGCAATATTGATAAACCGTTTTAACACTAAAATCACAAACCTAGAACGCTATACAAAGTATAATGTCCCAAATATCTAAATTTCTATTGAAGAAGCTAAAAGGAGTAAACGTTGAAAATATCTTTTGTAAAGAAAAGAAAATAACGAAGTTAAATGTATTGCTACAATTTCGTGTTCTTAAATAATAAATAATTTGAGTTGTAATATTTTATATCTATTTGAAAATAAGCAACAAAAACTCGTATTGTCCATAGCTATAATTTGTTGAGGGATGTCTTATGTAAATAAATACTACATTTTGGAGGTGTTGGAAAGTTTATACATATTTTTCCATGGGTCGCCATAGAGTGTGAGCAGCACTGCTATGTAATACAGTTTTTAGCCTATGGAGTGAGAAGTTGAAAACTTGATAGTGTTGACTCAGTATCGTTGGTATTGAGACGTTGGTAGCGAGCTCTGGCTGAGAATGATAAAACAACACTGTTGGAAATTTCGATGTGTTATACATTACTTGAGTAAAATTCGTTTAGCAGACCTAAGCTTTTCAGGGCTGTTGAACCATGGAGTAGTTAGTTAAGGATCTCTAGGTTGGCAGGATAGGAAAAGAACAATAGTCGGTCAAGAGATACCTGATAGGAAAAATGAAGAGAAGGATCTAACCCAAAATTACGTGAAAAAGATGTAGATCCAGGTAGGTTCCCTCGGGATTGACAAACTCATACTCACTATATTTAGCCCCTGAGGGTTAAGTTTTCACATTTAGTAATTTTTACGATATGATCAGTCAATCTTGACGTTCAAAATCTGATTTGTTCAAATTTTAAACACAATTTATATTATTACGTTGGCAATATGTTGTAAACACTAGCTTTAACAACTATAACAGTGATAACAACTACTAGGTGATAATTATAATCTAATTTTAAAATAGGTTTTTATGTTTTCTTAAAATTTACACAATTCAAATATTTGCTTTTCAAATCTATGTAACTCTTTGTTAGCTATTTTTTCAAATTGAAAATGGATCTACAGTTTCTCCCCCCCCCTCTTCGTTGTGCCGGAAAGATAAATTTGTATATTGCGGAACTTACATGAACCGACTAGAATTTTTACTCGAATATTTCTAGTCACGAGGACTTTGAGATCAGCACTCCTACAGACTTCAGGCTCTATAAAGGTCCTTATTCCTCTTCACAGTAACACAGATATTCTGGTGTTTCCGTTTAAAAGGAGTGGAATCGACGTAAATCTAGTTCTACCAACTTGATTACTTTTAGGTTATATTTCACTAATTGTTGACCAGTTAGCAACAGACATGTAAGTTCTGCTAGATCACTACGAAATGAGAAGCGTAGTAATTTTATCTGAAAAAAGACATTGTTTTCCTGTCTCCAGGTAACGGTTACATCACAACCAAAGTCCTGAGGGAGATACTGGCAGCTCTGGATGATAAACTGACATCAGATGATCTGGATGGCATGATTGAGGAAATAGACTCGGATGATTCCGGTACCGTGGATTTCAAAGGTTGGTATTTTAAATCAAGTTTGACTTTTGTTAACAATTGAAATATAAAATGTAATTTACTTATGTATGAAAATTAACGGTGATAAATATGTATAAATTGTTTGTGTTTTTAACTATTGTTCCTTAATCTGTGTTAAGCTGTCTTGTAAATGCCGTGACTGGCAAAACCATGGTCAGCATGACTCAAGAAATTGTAGTGTTTTAATAAATATGTTGTTCGTGTTTCAAATATGTAATTTTCTGTTCGCTTACCCATTGCAGGAAACCTCAAGAAAACTAAAATCTTGTTTTGTAGTATTCCACGATATTAATAATTAAAGGAATATAGTTTAAAATTTTTAATTTTTTTTTTACTACTATTTAAATTACCGTAATTTTGTAAACTTAAAAAGAATTAGAAACTTTATATACAATAGCGAGGATTCAGTAACATTAATTGCCTCCAAATGTTTTTAGAAGTTTAGGTAATAAAAATAACCCCCAAGAAATCTATTTATTTTTACATAGTTTTCTAAAAAAAACAGTACCGGTACTGTTAATACTACTTTTGCGTAATATTACTACATAATTATTTTTGTATTTTTAGGGTAAGAAAACTGTAATTCGATTTTTGAAAGATTTTAAGCAACCGCCATTTTATAGCCGTTAAACGAAAATTATTGGTTATTTGTGTGAAAATTAGAACTTTTTCCAGAAATAAATATGTATATTGTCCTATGACACTCTATAGACGCTTGTACATGTCATCACTTTCTATGGCAATAAATAACGACGCAATATCTTACCTTGAAATTTCAAATTTTGAATTCACAAATTTTAAATAGAATATGAAATAACTACCACCCATAAAACAATTATTACTGGTTAGTAAATGATAAATGATGGTAAATATTAAATGGCCGAGTTTGTAGTTTGGTAATTTTATACAACTTCCAAACATTCGTTTTTTAAAATTAAAAATTTTCTTATTTTACATAGAATTTATTTTTAAGTAGTTTTTGTTTTTTGTTGTTTTTTTTTTTTTTTTTTTTTTTTCCATTATTGTCCTGAAAATAATTGATTCTTTAAAGTATTTGTCATTGCCCTATATGTCAAATATTAAAGCTATGATATCCGATTGTTTCAGAGTTTATGGAGATGATGACAGGAGAAGAAGACTGATTAAGACAACAACTTCCAAAATCCCAACAACTTTGGAATGTAACATAAGATTAAAATTCATTCTAAAACACTGTATTTTTGAATAAACACTTCATGATTTTAATCAGTTGCAATGTTGCTATCTTCACTGTTGCTTCAACAACTGATAATTTACATTGTTTGACATAAATCAACTAAAGTTATATGTGATTTTTAAAATTGTAAATAAATATTATATTTTATTGAAATAAATAATAAAACACTTTTTATTTTTATACTGCCTTCATTCATTTTCAAAATAATTGTTTTTTGTAGGATTTCATTACCAGAAACTAGGCAGGACATTAAGTGAAACGTATGTATACACACTACCATAAAGATAAAGCAGCAAAACGAAGTGAGGCTTCATGTTACATTGTCTAGAAAATTGTTTGCAAAGACTTAAGATCTTATTTCTGGCAACCTTACTTTTCATTTTAGACACATGTTTACAAAGGTAAGATAACCACATATACATAGGAGAAAACAGGAAATCATTACAACAATTAACTGTTTTCATAATATATACTTCAGCTTAAAGTAATGTTTTCCCTTCTGTACATGTGTAAATGTTATCAGATAATATTAAAACATTGGTTATGTATAACTGAAGCAATGAGTAGTTGTCCTGCTACAGCTATGGGTGTTATTATGGACTTCACACTTACTCCATATAGTAGCAAACCAAAAACTATTACATGTATAATAGTTATAGTTAGTTATCGTTTATAGTTTTGTTATTGTAGCTTATGTATCACTGAGGATGACGACCTTGTAGTTGAAACGCGTTTGATTAAATAAACCTAATTTTTTTGAGATCTTGTGTTAATTTCTTTGTTTTTTATCTAATATTATTTCCAAGTCAAGCTCAATATTTATTTATGAAACGTGAAGATCAGTCACAAAATGAAGGTAGAAATATTTTGTGATGATCAAATTTACCTTATACATTGTATAAAAGTAAGTATTGCTCTATACTTTTTATAGTGGGTAAGTAATGCCCTATACTTTTTATAATTATAATTATAGTGGGTAGGTAAAGCCCTATATTTCGTATACTGGGAAAGTGAAATAAAATGGTAAGCCCAATGTTAGGTAATTACCACATATTCTGGAGCTTTCTCGCTATAGTCTATAAAGTATTTTTAAAATATATTAAACGATGAACAATGCGTTAAGTTTAAATTTATTTAGAAGAGATAATAATATATTTTGCAATGCAGAACTTTTTTTTTATAAATACATCTATTTATTACGTAGTGCAGTCATTTTTGTGATAATATCTATAATGTATTAAAATTACCTGTCATTGTTGTATTCTTTTGTCTCTGCCAAATTATATCTACTTTATAATTACACAGTTTTAATTCATAATTAGGTGTCGACCATATTGAAGCGGTTTTACAATCAATTCAGACCTCCTTTATTGTTACTAGTAAAATATACAATTAATTCATAGTTGCACGGCAATATTTGGTGAGTTAACATTCAATGATGTCCAACTTTATCTTTTACGATACAACACAAGGGGTTTATTACTAAAAACAAAATGGTGTAAACATAATTTCCAAATTTTTTACCTGAAATTCTATGACGTCCTAAAGTGTGCAACACCAAAATATACATCCATAGATGTTTAAGCGTGTTTTGTACTATAACAAAATAAAATTAATTTTACAATAAAACAAAACTGTTAAAAACATAACCCTAAAATACGAAATCATCTGTAATAATAGATTTTTTGTCAAATTAAAAATGTAAACTGGGTTTAATAATTGTTGAATATGAAATAAAATAAATTAAAAATATTACAATAGCAAAATTTTAAGATGACGGCTATTAGATGACCTTCTTATCTATTACCTACGTAATTTTATAATAGGTTATTTTGTAGAACTCACGATCTGTATATATATATATATATATATATATATATTACATATATATATACATTATAACGAAATAGAGGGCTCTCAAAAGGTCAGTGCTAGGCAGGCCATAAATTGTAAAGAGTTGAAAGGGTTGACAGCTAGAAAAACTATTTTAACTATAGTCACAGACATCAAGAAGTCAAATAAACCATTCCAAAAGTCAATGCCTTCAACCGAAATGTTTGAAATGGACCAATGAAATAAATTGCATCAGTCTCGAAGTAACGTACAAGATTTAAAATAAGCCAATGAAGGAAGAGGATCGGAAGAAAGCGTTTGAAATTAGAACCTATAAATATGGGTGGAAAGGAAGCACACGAGGTTCATTCTTTCGTTCATTCTTTTTGGTTGTTACTGTTTGAAGGAGGGAGTTCCGGAGCAAGTGTTTCTTTAGAAGATCGATTGTGAAAGATTTAGCCGAGATCAAAAGTAAAAATGAAGAGTATCTGCGTCGTTTTTATTATAAGTACTAATAGTAATCTCCGAAGAAAAGTTTAAAAGATAATCGTCGTTATAAGTTTAAAAGATATTCGTCGTTATAAGTTTAAAAGTAATCGTCGTCATAGAAGTGTGTGAAATCGTCGTCACGAAAGTGAGTGAGAAATAAGTGAAAGAAGAAAAGAAGTTCGTCGAAAAGATCAAGGAAAATCGATTCATCTACTGGCAGTCTACACGGGAACCACGTGCACGGGAACCAGGAACAACGGAACCAGGAACATCGGAGCAGCGATAAAACTTCCAAGCGATAAGTAAAAATTAATGGACAATCTGAATTAAATAAACTACCACCAAATTATATTTTATTTGTAAATTATAGTCACCAAAGAACCTCACGAACCCGTAAAGAGAAATTAAATTAAATTAAATTAATAGTACATTTCAGTTAGCCGGAGCAATTTTTTAATAATAAATTAAAAGTAATAAATTTAAAAGTAAAATTCTGATGCACTCTTATTTCTTTATTTAGGTTAAGACATGGTAGAATTAGAATTTTATTTAACTATGTGCATCAGATTGGACAATAATTGATTTTGTTATTGTAAATGTTAAAAAAAAATTAATTTATAATGAATAATTAAAGAACAACTTAAAGTTCTAATTGTGTAAAGTGTAAATTTGTTATACTATATATCTATACCAGGATCGAGGTCGCAAAACAAACGAGTACACAAATGAAATTCTCGGCCTATCATGTTCGCATATTCACTATTGAGTAATTTTTATTAGAAAAAATACTATACAAAAGTGAAAATACCATGTACATCTTCTTTGAAACAAATATTTATATATTTAAATAAAAGACTATACTTGTTTGACTTGTAGCATAAACACATTCTCAATGTAAGTTGTTGTATAGCATTAAAATCGAGCTTTTAATGACGGTGTTCAAGATTCAATTTTGATTTTTGTCAGTTATTCCTCAACTGTAATATTTATAATACTTGCGATTTTGCACACAGGTTTTGGGTTATTAATTTTCACATTTCGTTGAAATTTGAACGAAATCATAAGGCCGATTTTGAAAACTTAAGTACTTTGTAACACCATCATGCCCTATTTTGAGTTTTTTACCGATAAGAACCAGCATTTTTGAAGAGATGCTGGTCAATACGTTTTGTTTGATTTTTTAGAGGATACACTTGATCAAAATCGTTATAGCCGATTTTAGAATCTAGATTTTTTCCCATAAACTCATTTCTCGTAAACTGCCCTTAAATTTTGAATTAACAAAAAAATGAAAAACATTTTACGAGACATGGATGAAATATACCCACATATCAAATTTCATTAAAGTCTGTTCACAATTTTGGACTGTGCAGCACAGACAGACATAATTTCAAAACTATATTTTTTTTTAGCTTTAGAGGATCAAAAAACTTTACATCAATTTTGACCAATCACAAAACATTGCCTATACTATGTGTTTGTGAGAAAGTAAAAATCGGTAGCAATTACCAACATGGAGACAAGAATGTAGACGAAGGTCAGAGCTAGAAACTAATTAAGTTAGGTCGAGAAGTAATTAGAAATGTAAATATTTGTTATATTATACTTTGCATAGTGTTATAGGTTTGTGATTTTAGTGTTAAAATGGATTATCAATATTGTATTTCTCGATTTGCATAAATAGACCAGTTTAAATGCAAAACAGAGGCTGGTGTCGGAGTCCCTAAGTAATAGAATATATTATTGGAGACCAGAAACCTTGCTATGGAAGTGATATTCAAAAACAATAAAATTAAAACATGCATATAAAAAAGTCTAAACTCGCAGCTTGTGTACTGAGTGTCTCTGAAATACACAAATAAATTTGGGAATGAATTCCTTTCATAAATATGATAAAACAAGTTAATTCCTATAAACATATGTTCGAAAACTTTTCGGTCTTTGCATATTAAAAAAAAATAATTTATACTTTCAGATATGGTTATATGTCGAGTCCAGATTTCTTTTAACAGTATACCAAAATCTAAGTAAGACTTCATTTTGTATATTTTTAAAATGTCGCCCGTTAAAAAATGATAAACAGCTGACGATTACAAAACAAATGCACAATATAGTTTGCCACTTTCAACAACAAAGTCGTTGAATATCGTAGATTAGAGGATAGTTGGGTAATCGGTAAACTAATATTTTAAATTTATTGGTAATTGACTATAGGACTCGGAGGCTGTTCCTAATTATTATTGCATAAACACCGACTTCACTTCGAACTAAAATCGATTTATTAAAACTTCTGAATGTTATACGTAATTAGCAAGGAATTATTATTATTTTTATATCGATAACTCGGTTATTCTTTAACTTAAAATGCAAATTAACATAGTATTGTTTTTACAGTTAAAATTGCAAAATATTTTGTCTTTTGTGTAACATTTTATAATGTTAATAGTTTTCTAGATATTCAACGTTAACAATTTGGTCTACATTTGGGTCTTTTACCGTTAACTTCAAAACGCACATTTCAGAGAGATAACAACTGATATGTTTTATTTGTGTTTTCAGAGGCAACACTTAACACAATTTTATAAAAATCGTAATTTTGCGTCTTTATTTCTATATAAAAAAAAAAAATGTTAAAAAACTTCCTTTTATTGATATAACTGTGCCAGCTTAATACTTCTAAGCAAACACTTTATATACGGATGTATTTCTAAATGAACACTTTAAATATAGAAGTATTTTAAGCGAACACGTTAAATACGGAAGTATTTCTAAGCTAATACTTTAAACATGGAAGTATTTCTAACCGAACACTTTAAATTAAATACGGAAGTATTTCTAAGCTAACACTTGAAATATAGAACTAAACGAACACTTTAAATATAGAAGTATTTCTAACAGAACACTTAATTAAATACGGAAGTATTTCTAAGCTAACACTTTAAATATAGAAGTATTTCTAAAAGAACACTTTATATATAGAAGTATTTCTAACTGAACACTTTAATTAAATATGGAAGTATATCTAAGCTAACACTTTAAATATAGAAGTATTTCTAAACGAACACTTTAAATATAGAAGTATTTCTAACCGAACAATTTAATTAAATACAGAAGTATGTCTAAGCTAACAAATTAAATGTAGAAGTATTTCTAAGCGAACACTTTAAATGCGGAAGTATTTCTAAGCGAACACTTTAAATACTGAAAGTACTTCTAAGCGAAGACTTTAAATATAGAAGTATTTCTAAACGAACTCTTTAAATATAGAAGTATTTCTAAACGAACTCTTTAAATACAGAAGGTACTTCTAAGCGAACACTTTAAATATAGAAGTATTTCTAAATGAACTCTTTAAATACAGAAGGTACTTCTAAGCGAACACTTTAAATATAGAAGTATTTCTAACCGAACAATTTAATTAAATACGGAAGTATTTCTAAGCGAACACTTTAAATATAGGAGTATTTCTAAACAAACACTTTAAATACGGAAATATTTTAAAACAAATACTAAATATGAAAGTGTTTGATACATTAACCTCGCTAGTGCCGGAGGGAATTGCAAACGGACGATTGATATATTACCGTTAAACAAATTACCTTTGAAGCAAGAAAAATGTTAAAAGAAAATAAAGACATTTAAATATTCATGTTCCTCGAGAGACTTAAAGTTTCACTTGTAAAACTATACATTGACTTTAGGAAAACTTGCAAATAAAACTTCACCTAACAAGAACTTTGCGGAGTAATATTCATTTAATATGTACAATTTAAATTTATGAAAGTTCCCATTTAAGAGGTTATTATTAATAACGAGGGCTGGCGATGTAAGTGATATTTAAAATTCTATCCACATGTAGTGGACAGAGTTTATTTAATGCAGTAAGGCTGTGTGCTATTACGGTGTAAAAACATTGCGCAAGCTTATTTACTCATCCATCCCCAAAACCAAATACAAAACAATTCGTCACCAAAAACGTCAGTTCGGAAGTTTTCAATCATAACGTGAAAAATGTACAATAAACCCTATTTTTGAATATATTTATATATTTTAATTGTACCTCAGCTTACTTCGCTTGTGTCATAGTATTTGGTTAAAATATAACTTTTTATCATAGCGGTGAAGGGAACACTTTTATTTGTTTTGGTTCACCTATTATTTCTGAACCGTAATTCCTATACTTGATGTTTTACACATAGGTGTGGATATCTTCACATTTCACTAAAATTTAATTAATTGTAACTACGTCTTTTAGACAGCCGCATGGAAAATAAAAAATGTTCTCTCCCACCTCCCGATAATTTACGATTCGTAATTTTTGGAGGTATGGGAGCAACACGTTTTGTTTAGGTCTTTAGGAGCTACATTTCAGCAAATTCGATTAAAATAGATTTTGGTAAAATTGTAATTTTATGTTTTTTCTTACGGCAGCACAAATCTTGAGATCTTAAAAATTAAAAAAAAATATCGCGTAATAGATTCAAAAATACCAAATGTTATTAAAATGAATCCACTGATTTTGGTTGTAAAGACGACAGGTTGACATCTGTCATCGATTATTATCGATCAGATAACGTTCCCTATACTACGTAAGCTATATATGGAAAAGTAAAGAGTTAAATTAAAATTTTGAATATTTTATAAAACGTTTGTACGAAAAGTATTTTATGACCAAAAAAAAAATCTTCCTCTCGCATTTCTTTTTGATATTTATATTATTATAAATTAAAAACCTTTTAGATTGTCAAATAAACAGTTTCATTACTTACTTGAAATTTCCTCTAAAGTTTGATATAGCTTATCACCCAAATTCATCGTATTTTTGACGGGTTAAAACAAATCCGAAGGTGGAATTCAGGAAAGTTCGTCAACAGGGATTAAACTATGTATCGGTTCCAGTTGGAACTGACACACTGTGACTGATAACGACACCGGTTCTTCTTCACTCTAATTAATAACTCCTCGTGTTGTCATGGAATTCGGTTTGTAATACCAAAAGTGGAAATCTGCCCTTCAATATCCGCTCAAAGTCCAAGCAGTAAGGCTAAGAGGCAGCCCATCGAAGAGGATGGTTTAGTAACATCTCAATAATGCTTCCCAGTGAATTTATTCTAAACTCACTCGCATCTAATCGAGACTCTCAACCCATTGAGGCTTTCACATTATCAGTCATGGTTATATTTATCAATCCTCAATCTACTTCTGTGTCACATCTAAAATCATATTATAAGAGCCTGTACAACTGATTCGTTATGAATAATATATTTGAGTGAAAGTTTCAGCACACACTGGTTTGGTGTTTAAAGGAAAATCAACCACACTCCCTTGTGAATTACGTTTTTACGTCTAGCTTAGGTTTAACTACTATTGAATTTTGCTATTGTTATCTTATAATTATTCAAGATTTAAATAGAGCACAAGGCGATTTAAGACGAAACGTAGAATCTTTTAAGACTACTAGTGAAATTTAGATACACAGCACTCGTAAGGTTGTCATTAAAAATGAACGGCCCCAAGAGTTTGTCACAAATAATTCAACTACAAACATCAACATGAAATCTGTGTTGGAATGAAGTTTCGATTGTGAAATTTGAATTTTCTTCACTGCACACATGAGAATTTCTGGAGTTAAACAATCTAATTCTTATACACATTCCACAGAAAATAAAATTAATTTTACCTTATCATCGTTGTCTTCTTCCCAACGGCAAAAAATTAATCGTATCGGTAAATCACTTGGTAATAGGTTTAGCACCTTCTGATGGTGGAAAGGGTACAGTTGTTCTTTTCTAAGTATTCGCCGCACTTTACTTTACGTCAATCCAGTGCGAAAAGAAATTCTCCTTGTACTGAGACTTGGGTTACGTTGTATGTGTTGAATTACGTTTTCTTCTAAATTAACATGGTGACGTTGTGGCCGTTCAACTGTATATTAGAAGATTGGAATTACACATTGGTACGTAAACACCGAAAACTGAAACAAAGGTTTTGGTATTTGGAATTCGTTTATTTAGAAATCACTCCAGATATTAGCGTTTTACCTGTTCTGTTGTTACAAAACCAGTACACAAAAACAATATCAGCTATTCTCCATTGTAAACTTGAATGGCACATTTTAGTTCACGATTAACATGCACTGTTTCAGTTACTAAGCTGAAAGCAAACATTTCATTGTTGATCAGCTGTTAGTACTGAGAACCTAGGAAATTAAATTTCCCATTTTTTAAAAATTTAAAAAAATACTTTTAAAAGAATTTTCGAAGTAACTTAAAATTTTGTTTACAGTTCTGTTTTGTTTTGGTGTTATAAAAACCTTTTTTCGTAAGTGTGTAATAATTTATTATGGACTTCATTTAAATGATTTTTCTCTTAATTTGGTTCTGGAGTAATTTTAGATATTATTTACAACTACCAAGATGCACAAATTTTAGTTTTTAGCCAGTAGCTCGGTATGAAGTAGCCGGCAAAGTAGCTCATTTTCTTCTTATTTTTACTTTGGTCCATGACGAAAATGCTTTTATCGTTTTCTTCTATGACACTCAGTTTTTTAATTATCGCATTTCAAAGTTCATTGTTTTTCTATCTTCACTTGTTTATTTTTTACCATGCATTTAGCTATCTTACATAATACACATTTACTTTATTATTATTGGTTTTTCATTATTACTTTTATTTACTATTATTGGTACTACTTTTATTGAGCAAAAAATAATCAAGAATAACTTTATTAGCTTTTTACATCTTAGATTACTTTTAATTACGTTATTTTTGTAATTGATTTTTGGTTACCACTAAAGCTTCTGTCACTATATTTAAAATTTTTATAGTTTAGATTATAGTTCTTTCTTACTCGAATTTTTTGTGTATAAATTCTGTTTTCCATCTAATTTTAAATTTATTTTTATCCATTCTTACTCAGTAACTATTACTTAATAAAGTTTAATTTAAAAAAATTACAATTTTTAATAAATTAAGAAAACTCTATATTCTTTTAAACTATAACCTAGCCTAACCTAACCTAGCCTACCCTAACCTGTTCTAACAGAATTCTAGCTATTCCATTGTTGGACCACCTGCTTCTTTTAACCCTTGCTATGGAAAATGCGTATGAAACTAAACTAGTCTGAACCAGTAATGCCTGTCTGTACATGAATTCATTTTGAATATATTTCTAAATCATTTCTTCTTGTATTGACTTGGTCAAAATCTAATCCGTTATAACACTTAATCTTGCGTACTACTAGTGACATTATATTTTAAGTTTCTCCATCTTTCATTTTCGTCATTTCTTTTGTAACCTTGTGTTTACTTCTGTAATTTATGTGGCCCAAGTGATATTCTGTTCCTACGAAAGCCGCTCCGTTGATCTAGTATAAGGGGGTACTTGTCATAATACTTACTTTACCCCTGAACCTATCTCAGGATGAACAAGGTTGGGGATGGTCTCGGTGCTTACAATGTCTTATTTGTTACAATGTGCAGGTTGCTGTCACTTGAGATGCCAAGTTGGTCAGTAATTTTATTTTATCCTTTAGTTCCAAAAGGTCGCCTTTTTATCCTTAAGTTCCAAAAGTTAAAGCGATATGTTGAGATCAATAAGAAATGGTGAGACTAAACAAGTAAAAATATAATTCTGAACATCTTTGTTCCTTCCGGCATATGAACTTTGATATATCTCAAATATAAATAGGAAAAAAATGTACACTGTTCAAATTTTACTCGAAAAGACAGTAAACATTACTTTTAATTTCAATTACGTATAGTTCGATATGTCGTAACTCCGCTATACCGGTCCCAAGCCCAGAGCCCATCTTTTATGGGAAGGAGGAGGGATAGAGGAGTAACACCTCCTAAAAAACCTTGGTCCATCTGGCACCGGATGGTAGTACCATGTAAGGGCCCCTTGCCAGGGTTACGGTGAAGTCCTCAACGGTGAATATCGCGGGAGAAGATGTGCTTCTGTACGACGAATCAGCGGAGACAACCCCAACCCTAAGGTGTGATGGCAGTTGTCGTTCCGTGCCTACCCCACCAAAAATGTCATTTTGGTAAAAAAAGTGAAAATGAGCCATGAACGCTGTCTTTAATAAAACACACATATATTTAAAAAAATAGCCTAAATATTATTCGTTAATGTATAAGTCTCATTTCATGAAAATCGAACTTTTAATTCCGTTAAGAACCTTAAGTTAGAAATGTTCATTTTTAATCATTCCTGAACAGTAATATTTATCAATTTGGAATTTTACACACGAATTTGGGTCATTGTCTTCACATTTTAATAACATTTTAAACGAAATTAGTAGAGCCTATTTTAAGAAACTAAGTAGCAAGCCACATGAGAGATTTTTGTTTGCTTTTACCCATAACTCTTGAACTGAATAGCAACACCTCTGGAGTCCTTAGAGGCTACACTTGAGTAAAATATTTATCAATATCGTTAGAGCCATTTTTGAAGAAAATCGCAATTTTAAGGTTTTTATTTTATGGCAGCTCCAACAACATTTTGAGTTATAAAAAAAATGAAAAAACCTAATGAGATATGAGCAAAATGTGTCCACATATCAAGGCATATTAAAATCGATCCACACGTTTGGGCTAAAGAGCACTCACTGCACAGACTACGGCGGTAGACAGGTGACGGACGAACATCACACCTCTTTGGACTTTGGGAAACTCAAAACTGATATATTCGTATAAACTCGACATAGATTTTCAACTGAACACAACATTCTCTTGGGTGTTACGTGAAAACATAAAATAAAAATGTACCCTTATTAACCTCATTTAAAACCACATTTCAGTCAAATACGAGGAACTATTAGGTGAAGTTTTTAATCAAGTGGCTTTTCTATTGAAATCTAAATAACTTAAAGGCTCAGGAGTAAAGGGAATCAAGTTGCTCTGGAGAACTCGGTAGCGTTCTACCTTCTCAAGTATTCAAACACATCAAGTATAAACTCTCAAGTATAAACAATTGAGAAACTCATAAAGGCCGATTTAGAATTCAATAAGGAAAATTTCAAAGAAGACGTACCCCTTCTAATTAGTGACGGCATTTTCAATACGTGGCTGTAAAAAATATTATCTACTATAATTTTTGAAGGCGTTAATATAGTTACAGTAATGTTCAAGTGCTCACCCAAACTTAATTTTGTTGTGTACTCTTTGATATGTACTTTTGTCTAAGGTAACCCAAAAGTTTGTTGTCTTATAAAAAGTGCCCATTTTTTGGGATTAATTTTTTTTTCAATTTTTATTTTTTTGGTTTTTTTTATGTATATTGTATTATTAATGGTTATTTTTTTTTTAGAAAATGTTTTTTATTTACAGAGGGGGGACAAATTATTAGACTAAAGTGCATTTTTCTAAAATAATTAAGCATTAATAATACAATATAGAGTACATAAAAAAAATCAAAAAAATCAAAAATGAAAAAAAAATTTAATCCTTAAAAATGGGCACTTTTTATAAACAGCAAACCTTTGGGTTACCGTAGACAAAAGTACATATAAAACTATATATTTTGAGATGATGAATTTTTTTTTACCATACTTTTACCAAAAATGGCGGGCACTTCAATTTTTGCCGAAAAATGCCTATTGCGAGTTGAAAAATAATAAAAAAAAAAAATTATATCATGAGTTACCGACATAAAAATACATGTTTTCCCAATTTTTGAAAAAATTTCAACTATTTTTCCTTTAAATATCGCTAATTAGGTAAAAAAAAGTGCGGGAAATGGTTTTTTGGGGTTAGGATGAATTTTTTAAGTAATCCTACCTTATGGATCGATAGTCTATTTCATCGTGGTCATTTTCCATTTTTTAAAAAAATATTCACGACCCCTGGTGCCGGAGATATTAAATAAATAGTGAAGCGATGCACTCGAAAAACGTCAACAATGCGTTTTTTACCACTTTTCTCGCGAAGCCATGCACAAAAAACTCACAAAATTAATTACCGTCTCATCTTTATGCATAAAATCGAAAAAAAAAATGCACTTAATTGATACAACACTTTAAAATTATAATTTCACTGTACTATAAATGTAATGTACAAAGTTGGTTTCCTGCACCATACACGAAATGTTAATTTGTATCAGTAGATCAAGGGCTTTTATCCAATAAATTACTTTCCAAAAAATGGTGAAAATTAATTTTTAAATTTCATGGGGCCAGATCAGTTTTCTGAACCTCGTATTTATGTATTTCGCTACTTTCTTGACCTCTTAGATGTGAGTAGTATAGAGAATGAGGGTTCTGGCGCAGTACCTCGTCCTCGTACTCACTCTTATTCTCTTCCTCGCACTGAGGTTAGGATCTATTTCCCTATCTCTCATCCTCGCACTTATTCTCTTCCTTTTTATTAAACATAAATTTTATTACACACATTTATGAAATCTCAATTTCATAATAATATTTACATGGTTGCGAGAACAACTTTATATAACTTTACAAAATCTCGAACTCAATTTCGCTAAATTTATTATCATAGATCCAAGTTTTAAAATAATGATTTTCCAATTTGTTCATTTTTAGAATCAGATCGTCACTTACTTTAAAATATCATGTTGGAAGAAAACATTGAAATTAGCTTATTTACGAATGTATTTCTAATCTTTTTGATTTTGTTTACTTTGTACGTTTGACCTTCGTCGAGTTCTATTATTTTCATCGTAGGTAGAAATTCTTTGATTTGACCGAATTCGTTTATTTCGTTTACGAATTCAAGTTTCTTACTCTCCATTGCCTTATATAAAGCTGGAATCTCATCAAAACGAGACATACTTAACTTACAAGAATCGTATGCTCTTTCCTTATGTATACTTGGATTCACTCTCTGATGCGTAGAAGTGCTTGTCACGATATCCCATACTATCGTGACATTCCGGAACTGTGATCAGTTTTTGCGTGTAGACCTTGTCTCTCAATCTTCCTCTTATGTAGCTTTTTATTTTCCATATGTAGTTGATATGGGTTCTCTTTCCGAAGTAGTATTTTGAACGCTTGAACTTTCCATCTCCTTTGGATTCACTTTATGATGCTTAGTAATAATATACACAATTAAGTGAGTCAGAAAACGGGCGTAACAACTTTTTTAACAAATCTACTGGTATGACTCCTTGATCTACCAATATAATTTAACATTTTCTTCAAAGCCTAAGAATCCAACATCAAATATTTTATTTAAAGATCTGCTTGTATTACATTGTCCTCTCAGGAGTTCACTCATGTACTCGAGGAACTCCAGCTGGATCTATAACTTTTTCATGTAGTCTTAAGTTAGATCGCTCTCTTTCATAATTCCTATTAGGTTTCTCTTGGCCATCATTTATTTTATATCATTTTCTTTTTTATTTTTATAATAAAATGTTGACTGATTGAATTTTCGCCTTTAAACAATAACAAATATATATATATATATATATATATATATATATATATATACTTATGTTATATTGCATGATAATGTTGAAGTACTATAATAGCTCAATCAACTTAATTTTCTTATAAAATGACCTGTTGTTATGAAAGTGTCAAGTGGAAATTCTTGTCAGATTAGAAATTAAACTAACAAGTTACTGAAGACAGTTTAAGTGTAAAACAATTTATTCAATTGTCTTGTTTGTCAATAAAATAGTCGACTAATCAATGAACTTGAAATTAGTTAATGATAACTGATTATTGATTATTAATATTTACATTTCAAAATACATTTGTCATTGGTTCTTCTGATAGGTCACGTGTTACATCACTTTGTGTTAAATTATTTTATTTTCTTAACGAAGTTATAACAAAATGAACATAGTTTATGTGATAGTGGTCGCTTGTCTTTGTGGTAAGTTGGTGTAGAAGTGTTTTTGCTATAAACAGAAACAACATTTTATAGAGGGTGTTCCAATAAATAGATCGTACACTAGTTTTAAATTATTCCTTCATTAAAATTCATTCAATAATTTCTGTAAATATGAGGTTGTGAGAGTTTGACGTAGACAGCAATCACAAATATCATACGGATTACATTAGTATGTAGTCTGCTTTATAATATGTTTGGTCTATTTTATGACACTATAACTTACCTAGTTTACGAAATATAAGATAGCAAATATCGTACAACTAGTTTTAAGTTATTTCTTCTTTGTAATTCATACAATAACTTATGTAAAGATGTGGTAGAGAGAGTTTGACGTAGAAAGCATTTACAAATATCATATGATTTACATTAGTAGTTTGCTTTATAATCTGTTTAGTCCATTTTTTGACACTATAACTTACCTAGTTTACGAAATATAGGATAGCAAATAGATCGTACAACTAGTTTTAAGTTATTCCTTCTTTGTAATTCATACAATAACTTCTGCCTTCTTTGACCACCACTGCACACGGAGAGATCGACTTTAGTACATTTAATTTTGAATGTATCTTTCGAATTAATTGCTTCCTCATGGGTCTGAATAATGCCACTGAAAATATCTCAAATAATATCCCCTTGCACCTGACTACTGGTCTGAAAGCCATATACCATGGTTCCTTATTTTTTTAAATTTAGACTAGTTGGTGTAAATCCCAACTGGTCATTAGCTGAGGATTCAGCTTTAATTTTTTCAAACAAACTTGCAAAACCAAATTTGAGTCGAGCAATTTACGAAAAGCTTTTAGGTATAGGGTTAAATTTGAAAGTGGTCATACAATCTAGAGAGTTTAACATACGACTCATGTATCTGTACTTACTACATGTACAGGATCCATATTTAATAGCGCACAGTATTGTACAAAATAGTTAACAAACTCTGCCGAAAGCCGTTATAACTGTTATCTCCGTACAAATAAACTGTCTTCGTTAGACTGAATGAATACTTGCCGAGTAAGCTATAAGGTACTACTGTTAAGAACCTTACAGAGAAATCACATAAGACGTAAACCAAATTTATGATTTCATCATAATCGGCTATAACGAAAAGTGTAGTCTCAAAGTGTAGTCTCAAAGTGTAGTCTCAAGTTTGCTTTAAAAAGATACTATATATTTGGATACTTAATTTGGGGTAATCACTTTTTCATATTATTAAAAAAAAAAGAATTAAAATTAATTAGCACAATGTGTGTTATTTTTAATTTATATTTTTAAAGTAATAAAAATTTTAAATTCCATTAGTATTAAATTAAATGGTGATAAATTCTAAAAAGAATGATACCAAACACAAATAATAAAGGAATTAAAATAAGTCTGGTATAATGTAATATAGAGAAAGAAAATAAATTTATAACTAAGAATTTGGTGATAATTTTAGTTTATCATTTTAAAACGAATAAAAATTTGAAGCTCCAATATTATTACATTTAAGTTGGATAAATTATTAGAAGAATGATACCCAAACACATATATAATATGTGGAATTTTAAATAAACACGGTACAGTGCGTTCCACGAAAACATCACACAAAAACGTGCCTCATTTGTGTTAATGTTTCTATATAGGTCCTCGTATTTTGAGTAGATTAAAATTTACGTTTCAGTTAGGAATTATAATTGTTGTTTCTCTTGCAAACTTTTTATTTATTAAGTGCAGAATTTTTTTCATTCTTCTGAAATATTCTGGAATAAATAAATGTTATTATTATTTTTTAATTTTGTTTAATTTATTTTAAATCTCTGTAAAATTTCTATTATTTTGAAATGTTTAACAATTTATATTTGAGGCAAATAAATGAAGAAATTCAGTTTTGAAGAATTATATTGCTTGTTCTTCATTATCGTCATTTATTGGTCTACACTGAAGCGTGTTTTAACGTTTGGAACTTTCTGTATATCCTTGGGGAGAAATAAGTTATTGAACCACTTCGAAACTACAGTGATAGAGATCTGCACGATGACCCGCCTCTATACGCCAAGCAAATCCTGGGTTTTATTCAATTTCAGTAGGGTTTAATTTCCTTACTTTACTATATGTACAAAACAAATTGATAGGCCCTCATGGTACTTATATCCACCATACAATGAAATACAATCCTGTAAATGTAAATGTAGAGCGAAGGGTCAGTTATCCAGTAGGGTAAATTTGTTTTACACAGTTGTTACACCTGGTTTTCTGAACCTAGTAATTGTTCTCTATCCGTACTTTCTTGACGTCGGGATCGGCTAGGCGAACGGGCTAGGAATTTTCTTGGAAGGTCGGGGTTAGAAATTACATTTTTGATAATGACTTCGCTATTTGACACCGTAGTGAGGTGAGACTGGTAGCATTACATGGAGAATTGAAATCTGCAATTTATTATCTATTTTCGTATCACAACACGAGATATGAACAAAAACCGGTTTATAATAGCGGCCAATTATTAGTTTTTCAATGTAATTTTTCTGAACTTCAATACGGATCTATCTACATGAGCACACCATAGTACCAAATTTCTTGTTCCTATCTTTATTTCCCCTATCGTGTTACATACAATGACAACATGATCGTAAAACGTGAAGCTCAGTCAACAAAATGGATTTCGAAAATGTACCGATCACCAAACTTACCCTATACTTCTTATACTGGGTAAGTAATAAGTAATAGAAAGTCGATGATTGAAGTTACCACAAGTGTGTTGCATATTTCTGCTGAACAATTATTGGAGTTTAACAATATTCACATAAACAAAAATTCAATATAGTGGAGTAGATCCATAAGAAATGAACATAGATTACACAAACATAGATGGGAGAGCCATAGCTTTGTTCCTTACTGTACCTCTTTTGTTCGTAGCTACAACACATCTGTGCTCAAAGTCCGTGTTGGCAGTGATGATTACTCTACTGGCGGGAAAGTTCTGCTCATTGATAGCATCATAGTGCACCAGAAGTTTAAGCCTTACAGTTACGATGCGGCACTGTTAAAACTGAGGTCAAGGATTAAGTTTAATAAATCAGTAAAGTCCATCAAGCTTGCTACTACGGGAGGTAGGAATGGAACTTCAGCTGTTCTTACTGGTTGGGGTGTTACCAGTTATCTGTCAACTCAGGAGAATAAGGTAGGTGTAGTTATGTTGTTTGTTCTTGTTGTGGAAGTGTATTTATTTTACTCAATTATTTAATTTATTCGTCCCACCTTAAAACTGTTGTATCTATTATACCTGGTGTGTATTTATTAGGCCTGAAATTAAATGTAGTTTGAATGAGACCAATGCAATTAACATAATTTAATGAAATAAAATTCTACACATTCCAATAGTCTGATGGTCGTAATGCTGATAGGAATTATATTTTTACCCTCAATGGGTTTTTATGATGAAACTGCTGAAATTGGTGGGTTATGTGATAGAGCCCACTGACTTGTTTTGGTCGCCATAACAATCTTTTGAACGCAATATATATGAAAGGAAATAATTGTTTTTGTCAATATTTATGCTGTTGCAAAGATAATACAATGTCAAGAAGTAAAACATTTCTATAACAACTCACAACTACTGCAATCCTTGACCACTGTCGGTTCTACGTTCACCTTTCACTACAGGACGTCCATAAGTAATGGGGGTTTCAGCGCTACTAGCCATCTTGAAAATATCATCACGACGCGCTCTGAAACATAGTTTCACCCGATTATATTTCTCTGTTTTTCTTAGTTTTTATTAAAGTTGTGACTACTTATGATTCGAATATTTTAATTATTTTAAATTTAAAATAAAATAATGTTAATTCATCTACAAACTTATACTTTCACAGTTAAGAGAGTTTTACTTAAAGTAGATTATTTGTGTATAATTTAATTTTATATGTTTCAAACATAAAAGCTATTAGAATTTACTGAAATTATTTTCTTTTTCCAGTCGGAGATAAATTCACGTGATTTTAAATTTGATGTGTTCACTGTCACACCGAAAAATCCAATGTTTATTAGTGTAAACTATTTTTAAAATAAAAATAATTGAAAAGCTAAGCACAAAAACGGATATGGTTTACAGTTTTAAAATTTAAGGCTTAAAAAAAAAATACCTTTTTTATTCATTATAACTTTAGTAGTATTTTTATTTAATCTTGCAAATACATTTAGTAAATTTAAATTGATTACAATTTATTTACGTCCAACCAAGTAAAAAGATCAAATAGTTGAGGATACTATAAACTAAAAATGGCAATGCTTTCTCTTTAACCTACTACTCATTCTATACTATAAAAGTATTTTATTTCAAATTTTTAGTAAATTATTTTGATGTTTTGTAAAAGATTAAATAAAAAAAATTGTCTGCGTTTTTACGTGAATCATATAGTACATCTATTTAGGTATAATAGAGAAAATATTTTCTTACACACCTGTTGTCCGCCTTGCTCTGGGTGCCGAAAGATCTAGTTACGCTACTGGCTGTGCTGGCGTCTTCAATCTGTGAAACACCCGCTTGATAACGTAACGTTTGCAGGTTCCTTAATAGTTCGGAAGTATGACACTTACTGTTAGGTGAACATGAACCGAAAGAAAATACTGTACTTAAACATTTTTAGGTTCAATATTTTGTTATTTAAAAAACAGTTTTGTCTATTATTGTCTCTGAAAAAGAACACAAAAAGATTATTTTGATATTATTGATCGTTATATCTTTTTTAATTACTACTAAAGTTTTAAGGGAAAAAAAATTACATTTGAATAAGATTCGACGAAAAACAATGGAAAATTCTAGCATTTACACATGAGCCACGTATTTACTTTAAATGGTTTTATATTATTTTTTCATCAAAATAGTTGTGAAAGATTCTTCCTCCAGGGGGAATGGGGTAAAAAAATGTTTATTAGAAAAGCAATTAATTGGTGTATCCTTAATTTTTTACAGATTTTTATTTGAAATCATTGGTAATGTTGAAAATTTGACTACAAATCTAAAATATTCCTGTAAATGCAAGGTATAATTCCTGTCTGTTTATTAAAATGGTATAATACATATACATACAAAATGTACAAATAAATTCGTACATAACTTTTCCACGATTACTAGATAATTATAGAAAACAACAAGGACAAATAACAAATGTCTGTTTATAAACTACAAAAATTAACTTTTACATACAATTTGGATATATCAACTTCAAAAACTAAAGTCGTGGCATGTTGGAAGTCATCCAATCAAATACAAAATCATTCTTGAAAGAGTTAATTTGAATCATTTATCACACTTGGAATACCTAGGCTGAAACATATGAAAATGAAAGGGTCATACATAATATGTTAGGTGGATATCAAAGATAAGTGGATATCAAAGTTAGGTGGATATAAAAGTTATGTGAATATCAGTTAGGATAAAGTTAGGTAGTAAAGCCCTCAAAGGGAAAATATTGTAAGAAATGTAGCTGAAATTTTATAAGGTCAGGTTCTTCTGTATGAATCTGAATGTTGAGGTCCACGAAGAACAATTAGAGACTTTTGAAATAAAATTTCTAATATCAGAAAAAGATTGTAGAATTAGAGACAGAATAAGGAATGAGGTCATTCGAGAAGAACTACAAAATCTTTGGCGGAAAAATTGGTATTTTATAAAGATAGATGGTGGGATTGAGTAAGAAAAATACTTGAAGAGAGAATTAAAATTTATAGGTCTTCTTCCTTTGAAATATAGGTCTCGATGAAGACGGACTTTGGGCAGAGTGAGGACGAGTTGTTGAAGCCGGAAATGGAAATACGCCAAATCTTTGAAAGGGATTGTATAAATACTGCATTTGAAAGCTGTGTGTGTATATGTACCTGTGCTCACACGCATGTGTGGTGATAGAAGAATACATTAAAAAAGTTAAAATATTACCAACGTGTAAAAGAATTGTTTTTTTTACCTCTTCTTATTTTATTATGTTTGCTTATGCTATAGTAGAATGATTATTCAAGTGTTTAGGGTTTTCTTCGATAATATTCCAACTATTGTGATATTACATAATTTTTTAATGTAACTGCTCCCCTATAAAGAGTTATCTACTTCTATTTTCTTTTATAATATACCAATTATTGTGATATTATATTGTTTTAATGTAACTTATCCGTTTTGTAATCCTTTCTACTCCTTTTACTTTTATTCTCCATTGAAGTTAGAAAAGTTCATTCCTTTGAATGTAAGCCTTGTGTTTTAATGGTGTTTTGTCACACTGTAACGTAAGTATGTACGTATATAGGCTACGTTTATGTAAGTATTTTGTAAAATATGAAACTTATTTTTTCTTTTAAACTATTTATTCTATTTGTATTTTCTTTTCATATAAAGCGTTGCATTATATTATTATTTCCACCTCAGCGTTTTTGATTGATCTTTGTGTTTCATACACTTTTTGTAAATTTCATGACATCAGGAAAACGAAAAAGTGAATTTTGACACGAGATCTGTCCGTCGTCTTTGTGGTCTGTGCATAAGCAAGATAGCGCCCACAAAATAGATATGAATAAGGAATTTGCAATAGGGGACGATAGTGTACTTAAACAGAACCTTATTGAAATTCAAAAAATCGACTTGATGTCGAAATGACTACCATTTTGAAAAATATTATTTTCATCACGATTGGATATTTTCTGCAGATGTAATTCATAGATACTTTGACGATTATACTTTAAGTTTATTTGTTATATTATGAACAATTAACAATGCTTCCCTTGCATTATTTCAGAAAAATCTTTCTGGTACTTTGTCTAACAAGCTCATGAAAGGAACTCTGAAGATGGTCGATAGAAAAACGTGTCAGAGACCATACACGATACCAATCCTGGATCAAACTAATTCTTGTGCTTTCAATCCTCAGGTCTGTGCTTGCTATGTAAGTATTATATATATAATGGACAGATGACAAAATGTTAGTTATGTACTTTAGAATAAATCTGATTGACTTATGTGTCATTCTGATTGTTATTATTCTTTGTAAAAAATAAAAACTATAAGTCATTATGTTACCCAGCCCTATCATACAATGTAATAGAAGCAGATTCTGTAAATGTAATGCCCATAGTTGGTTTCTTGGACCTTTGTATTGGTAGATTAAGCGTAGCTTTGCTCGTGCCAGTGTCTCAACCCTAACAGGTCTCGAAGCTGTACATTATGTGAAGGAGCCTCTATTACAGATCGGCCAAAATTTCTGTGCGCGCGACCAGAACTGCTCGGGTCTAGGCGAGGGGGTTGGCGGGGGTACTTTTGTGAAAACATCCGTGTCTTGCTACTCAGAGTGGCTCACTCACCCCTACCCCCAGCACTGCCAATAACCGGCAAATTATTTATCTTGGGTCAAAAAAAAAAAAAAAAGTATATATAAACATATGTCTTATCTTGCTTCGTTTAGCGTCTGTCTCTCTGTATTTTTTTATTTATTTTTTTTTTTCATAGATCAACATAACTTTTGAACCATAAAGGTATCAACTACAAACTCGGTACATTTATGTTGACTAATATAACCTAATTTTATACCGAGTAACAAGTTTCTACTTTGTACCAATTTATAATGGTGGGCATTTTTATTTTTTAAAGCTTAAGCTTTAAAGCTTTAAGCTTAAATAAGCTAGGGGTTGTAAAACAAGTATTTTTTATGAATAGTAACAATGATAATAATATAAATAATACTTTATAACATCGTTTGCAATGGTTCTTTCTTTTAAATAAAGCTGAATTTAAAAAAAAATCGTAATTATAATGATCGTAATTATTTGTTTTTTTTTCCTTGCAGAGGGAACACAAGAAACCATTTTTGAGAAGAGTGATCAAGCGAACCGATCAGAAGAAATTTAAAGCCGCGAAAAGTTTAATAGCCAAGAAACATATTGTATTGCATTTGTTTTGTATTGAATGGGATTTATATTGTATAATTTTATATTACATTGTGTATCGAACTTTTCCTCCAATTATCTTTTTTTATTTAAATATATCACTTTTCCTAAAAACTTTAAAAAAAATATATATAATAAGCTATATTCGAGTTGACGTAATGCAAGTTACGTAAATCCGCGGAAAGATTAATAATAATGAAACATATTGTATAGTATTACATTTGTTTGGTATTCAGTGGGATTTCTATTATATAGTTTTATATAAAGTAAAAGCTGTGTTCAAGTTGACCTAATGTAAGTAGAAGTAGTCTACATGCAAGAGGCGATATAGGTCAAGGCAATATTATAGATTTAAAATCTAACAATAGCTCACATTTTCATCATCGTATTACATGTTCTAATATATAAAACTAGTTTGGTATCATTTTTAATAAATTTTTCAGTAGATTTCAAATACACATCTAAAAACGTTAATTTTTATTCTGTTAAGAAAGTAAATAAAAATAGAATATAGGCTTTATAAAAAGCGGAGAGCAACAGGCTCTGTTTTTAGTGCGGCTAGTAGCGAACCGTCCGCGCGCACAGAAGTTTTGGCCCATCTGTACCTACGCTCATGTAGTTGGCTCAACCCTGGATATCGTAACTTATACGAATATCATATTTTCTTGGATTCAGAATTACATTTTTGACCATAACTTCTCTATTTGTCATTTAAGGTTGATACGTGTGAAATTGAAATATGTAAATTTTAACTAATTTAGTATGTTATAAATTGAAAACTGTACAAAACTGTTATGTATAAAGAAAGAACTGTGTAAAATGGCCGCCATTTGATATTTTGATTTCGATTTTTCTAAATTTTATTATAATTCTATATGAGCATACTATAGTCTACTAGACTTGGATTACGTTTATGTAACCTGTTATCAGTATGCCAGAATACCAAGACATTATTTAGTAGATTGTTAAAGTCGAATGTCTCTAAAAATCATTAAAATTAGAAAAGAATTGCAATAGACAAATGATTTTTCTCATGTGCTTTATTATTTTTCGTGTAGGTCAAAAGATAAATGAGTTAACTACAAAAAATTAAAAATATAATTTCCTATTAAAAAAAAGATAAGCCTAAATCAAAATATTATGGAATTATGATAATTGATAATAATTTATTATAATGTTATAATAATATATTTATAATAATAATTTATAATAATTTATAACTTTATAAATTTAACTTTATAACTATATAATAATTTATTGCTCAGAAACGTACCAACATTTTATTTGTTTACTTAATAGTTTCAAATTCCATTTTAATAAATCCAAATTAGAAACTAAATTTAAAAAAATTAAATTCTGATAAAATTGATGTAGAAAATTAAAAAACCAAATGTTTTCACTTAGAGGGAAAACTTTAAAAATATTTAAATGACTATTAAAACATCATTGGCTATTTTGAAACTATTAAGAAGAACATTTTTATTTTTGATTCATTTCTGGGCAATTGATTAAAATATTATATTATTGTTGTACACAAAAACCAAACATTATGTTTTTTGTCTAAAACTCGGTTTTCCTTTGACCTACAGAAAAAAAGAAAGTGACTTGTTTTTCGTTGAAAATAATATTTTTTTTGTTTTGTCTTTTTTAAATTTTTCATAATGGTTTTTGAGATATTCGGCATTAAAACTGTTCGCCATTTTGAAAATATAAAATAAAGTTTTGGTTTTCTGATATACTGGTTAGATAAATAATTCATGCATTAAATCTTCACATTTTACCTTCCCTACTTCCAAACGTATTTTACCTAAAACACAAAATAGCCAACAATGGATAAATGAAGCGTTTCCAGAGTTATGTCTACATAACCATTATTCTTATTATTAGCTCTTGAATTAACCTTGCAATTTGAATTACTTTGTATAGTTACTAGCTTGTTAAACATAATAGGTTACTAAAGTCAGATGTGTAGAAGATACATGTATGCTTGGGTCGCTTGAGATTTACGTGTCTTTTTAAGACGTTTTGGTTTTGGTATAAACTTAGGTTCTTCACATTTTATAAACTGAGGAACACTTCCAAGTTGCATTTGAAACTGTATTTAATATTAACAGCTCATTTTAAAGTGATTTTAGGTATGAGGAACTTATTTCGGATACAATTAGTTTTATTACAAACATACAAATATACAGAGTTTTACAAAGTCGCGTCCCAATGTCCCAAGTTTTAACATTTTGTTTATTTTCAGGTGGATTATGGAGATCCTTTGGTGCAGAGAAACAAACTCGTTGGTTACTTCATTGGAGGCGATCTCTGTTGCTTGGGTGGTTATCCACAAATCTTCTGTAACGTACCGAGCATACAGAAGTGGGTGAAGAGACAGATGAGAAATCACAAAGATTAAAGTTAAACACGGAACTACTAAAAGGACAGGAACGAAAATTACTTTTGATACTTGATATTATAACGAAAAAATAACAATAAATAAAACAAAACAAAAATAAATCCAAATTCCAACCAGGTAAAAGAGTAGAGCCACTGTAGATAGATTGTATTTGTTTGAAATCGTAATTTTTATTAATGGTGGTTAAGATTCGTGTTTGTTTTATAAATCATTGGTGAAGGGAACATAGAACCCTTGTACTTGAATTTGACAAACTGGTTTGGTTCATTAATATTCACAATTCACCAAAATTTGAACGTCTTTTATAATTTTGAAAAAATGGTATTTCATAACAAACTTGATTTGAGATTTTTCCACCGATAATACCTGAAGAGGAGATAACGATAAATATGTTTTGTTTGGACTATTAATTAGAGGCTACATTTTATTTGCAATATTCCTGAAGATACTTTTTGGAGGGTAATCGACTATATTGTGCCACGGGGCCCATACCTAACAGTGTCACCTTGAGGAGAGCGTGGTCTAAAGGGGCGTAGTCTAAAATCAAATAACCAAATGGTGGCTTCTGATTGGCCTTGTCCTAAAGTGCCGCAACCTCTACTCGTTTTTCAAATAGTTGTTTCACAGGTTTTCTGTATCTCGTAATTGTATGTATCATACTTGAAGTCAGTTAGACCGTAGCTTATTTCTTAGATATGTGAATGTTACAAAATCTTCAATTAGTGAGTCTCTCGACACTAGCGCACCTAGTAGTAGCTTTACATATGTTTAGGAGTGTCCACTCGCTACGCTCGAGTTGGTGATTCGGCTCTGCTGGATCTTGTAACTACACCAATATCAAATATTTTTAGGATATTATTTTTGATAATAACTTCTCTAGTCATCGTAGAGGTGTGGCGTTGGTACCATTATCTGCATAATTAAAAATGCAAATTTGTATATATTTTAGTGTGTGGTAAATTGAATAACATAAAAGATATGATCCAAAACCTGTTTAATATGGCCGTCATTTTGACATTCTTAATTAGATTTCTCTGAATTTCCATAGGGCTATATAAGAGCACACTATAGTCCCCTATACAAATTTCATGGTTTTTGCAGCCGCTCTATCGTACAGACGACAACGGTGACGGACATACGTCATATCAAAAATCACTTGGTTTCCTGGGACTATAAACGTGAAGATCAGAAAAAAAGCGAAGGTAGAAATTTTTAACGGTTAACAAACTTATCTTATATTTCTTAAGCTGTTAAAAAAAATTAACTGCAGACGGAACTACAGATATAAAGATATTATGTAAGATTAAATTTTTTTTTTAAATTTTATTTTTTTATATTAGGGGTCCAAAATCTCAGTTTCGATTTCTTCTACAACATATTGTTTTCTCTCTATTTAGAGTGAGAAAGTGCGATGTCAGTAAAATGGTAGTTATAACAGTGTGACGTCATTAAAACCAAAAAAGTCAGTCAATATAGATAACATAAAATATTATATACGTGACAAAGTAAAGTGAATTTAATACCATCAAAATAGTTTCCTTATGAAATAATTTTAAAGTATTACAATATAATTTATGTATATTTTTTATAGTCTAATTCAAACACCTATTTTCCAAATGATGACTTTCCGATAAAAATTCTTTATTTTCCACTGGCTGACACTCAATCTCTCAGTTTATTATATTTCCCTAATTGCTTCAACATATTTATGGACTCGGTGAGATCGATAGAAAACAGTGACGTAATTTGATCTCAAATCTTATTAAAAAGAGAACTTTTCATTGGTTGAGGTTCCTGAATAGAATGTGAAAAATGAAAACTTGAAATTTCTGGAATAATTGTCGTATAAAAATAAATTTTAAATATAGATAATATTAATTGTGCAGTGCCAGGACGAAACTGATCCTAGCAGGCGTTTAAAATCTTATTATTATACATAAAGATATATTGTAAGATATATATTGTTATATAAGATAAACTGATGTAAAGGGGGGGGGGGTATTCATTTGTAAAAATTCAAACTATCATTTATGGAAAACATAAATTATAAGTTGTCAATATTATCTAGTGATATTTATATATGACTAGGAAGGAAAACACTACTTAAAGCTGAAGTAGTTGAATACGTTAAATACTTGTTTTGTGTTTTAAGAAATATAAGTTGAAGTTTTATTCAAAGTTTTCCGTTTATTAGAGACATGTTTGTATGGTTATCAGAAATGAGATGTTAAGTGCATGATAACAATGAAACGTCTTAAATGGTAAGGAATTAATTGGAGGCCTTAAAAGAGTTTTGAAAATAGAACATTATAGATATATAAAATTATGTTTTCTTCATACCTGTATGAAGTATAGGGTAAGTTTTGGTAATCGCAAAAAATGTCGACGTCCATTTCTTGACTGATCTCCTATCAAGCGAACCGTTCAATCTCCTATCAAGCAATGGTTCTTTCAATTAAATAAAGCTGAATTAAAAAAAAACGTAATTATAATGATCGTAATTATTTGTTTTTTTTTCCCTTGCCAAGAAACCATTTTTTACCATGGTTTCAAAACCATCATTGTAAAGCATGACCTCGAAAACAGAAAAACCGTCCGTCGTCGTTGTCGTTTATACGATTGTACGATAATGGCCCCAAAAAATAAGATAGAATTATGAAGCTGTAGTATTGTCATATAGAGCCTTATTCAAATTCAGAAAAATCTAATTGAAAATGTCAACATAGCGGCCATTTTAAGTAACCTACAACACACTAAAATATATACAAATTTGCAAATTTCAATTCTTCAGGTAATGGTATCAGCCTAACATTTTAACGGTTATAAATGGCAAAGTTTCGTTCATAGTCGTTCGTTCATAGTCGTTAGATCGATTTTGATAAAACTTAAATTTTGAGTTTTGGTTGTTCTTAAAAAAAGTGTCGAGATAATGTCAAAATATTCTGACACCCAATTTGTATCAAATCCGGATTTATTCCTTCAGGTTTTATAACGCACATCATTCCAAAAGTGTAGGCTACTTTCTTTGTGCTCAGAAGAGTTCAAAACGGTTATATTCATGAAAAACTGAACTTCCATTTTTTAAGTCATCAGATTATTTCCCCTACTACGTATATGTGTGTAATAAAACAGCTGAGGTAATTATTATTATTTTTTTTGTGCTCGGTAGAAGCTACATTTTTTGGAAAATTTTATCAAAATATTTGAAGGGATTTTGAAAAATCCTAGTCTTGTGTTTCTTTTTATGGTAGCAACCCCGGAATATTGAATTTTCGAAAAAGTGAAAGAGTTATGGTTAAAATATTTCGACATACCAAATTTGATCAAAATTGTTCAGTTTGGGTGGAACAATCTCAGGTCGATAGAGAGACTGGTAGACAGACAGGCGTCATTTCAAAAAAAAAAAACTTTTTTGGTTCAGTGGATCCAAAAAACACATAAGTTTGGTTTTGGTAACTCAAATGCATTTCAAACTAAACGTAACATTCGCGAGAAAATTTAAACATCCATTTTTTGCCCCAACACATTGTTTTCTATACCAACTGTATGGGTGACAGTAAAGATAGTGACTAAAATTTACATTATATAATTTAATAACACATTAAGTTTATAATATATTAGAGAAAATATATAACATATTATGTTTTAAGATTATGTGAATTCAGATGGTAAAATGGAGAGAAAACTATATTATTTGTACACTTGAATATTGTAGTGTTTTGTTTTGTGGAGAACGCTGAGGCATGGAAAACTGTTATTTTGTTTGTTATGCGTTACCTCTTAAACATATCGAGTTTCTTAAGAGTAATAAAGTATTGTATTTTCTTTAGATTTTGCAAATTAAATTTTGTAGAATAACAGCCAAACAAAAGATTAAAATGATTTCTTCCTAATCTTAAAAAAAAGCGGAGAAAGTTTAAATATAAAATAATAAATAAATGGAGATTAGTGGAAATGAATAAAAAAAATAATATTTTTTTGTAATGTCAAAGTGAATAAAAGCTGTAATTAAAAAGGAGAAATATTTATTTAAAAGAGACATTTTTTGTGTTCCCTTTGATTTTATTATTTTAGTTTTAATGTTAATTTGAGTGTAAAGGAAGGTTCAATAAGACTTACTTTGTAAATCCAAACCTTGTATTGGAGTTAAGTGACTTATTTAAAGTGAATTTAAAGAAAAGTTAGTTAATAAAAAAAGATTTAAATACATTTTAGAGCAGTTGATTAAATCTGAAAATATGAAAAGGTAAAATAAATTATTTATGAAAAGTTGCGTTTAGTATATCCTTAAAAATCAATGCCTCCGTGCAGAGATAAATTCACTTAATAAAATGAAATGAAATATACTTTGTGAATTATTAATAATTTATTTAAAGTCAGTACAAGACCTCTTTATTTTTAACGGTTTTAGATACGACAATTAAATTCATAGAATTTTTTGGGATAAAGATAGCTAAATTTGGAAGTAGAAATTTCCCTTTTTAACAAATTAAGGACGGAGGGGTGTGATGAGGAGGGGAGGTCATCGTTTGTATATGTTTGATTTAAACAATTTGATTTCTTTATGATCATCGATAACAAAATGGTGACGGGTCAGTTTTATGTACATAAAGGAAGAAATTGAGTGAGAGTAATACAAATTTATCCAATTATTAACGCTTGTAGCCTCAATTTGATAATTTTTGAAAAATAAATCTAACAGTAGAGATTATAGTTTCTGTTCTTGTCTAAAGGTAATTTACTTTGCTACATAATGGAGATTTCCCAATTTAATTCATTATTTTCGTTAAAGTTATGGCCGAAAACCGTTTTGCTATTGATGTATATTGAACTCAAACTAGCATAAATTCATTTGGCCTAAAATTATGTACCCTAAACCTTATATTAAAAAAAAAAAACTTGACCACCTCCCTCCCCTAGTAATTTTTAAAGGAGGCATTTTTTTACTTCCAAATGTAACCATTGTTAAACCCACAAGGTTCTTATAAGTTTAAATGTTGTATCTAAAATCGCCAAAGGATAAATGGGTTTAAACTTATTTTTTATCACTCTATATATTGAAAAATTATAATATTTGTTCTTCAATGTTTTGTGTATATATATTTGTAAAATGTAAATATGAACAATCAATAATTACTGTTTATGTAAAATAAGAAATAAAATTACAATATACTATTAACAGATGCATAACTATTGGAGGAATAAAATAGCAGAACGATGAGTCATCACCATGTTACAGTTCCAAGGAAATCTCTTACAAATATTTAAGAACTTCGAACAACCGGACATTTAGTAAAAAAATAATTGTAATTTACAGTTCGTACATATGGAAAAATCATTATGACTAACGATGGTTTTATAGTTAATGTTTTCCTCATGTTCATGTATAAATCTTACCTTACCTTCCGGTTAAACTTTTAATGTTTGGCCTCCATATCTGTTGGTGATATTCGATATGATCAGCAGATTTCAATCCAAACTTTTCCTCTATATCATCTAGATCTATATATTTATTTTCACCATCTGTACATTAAACATTGGCACCGATATTTTCTCCCATGTGATTAACATGGACTACCCATCTACTTCGCGTAGATTTAACAAACCATCACGCAGGTCTTCTATTTCCTTACATGTATTTATTCACTTCTCTGTACCCATGTCAATCGATCTAAACATTCGTCCTATTTTTGAACACTTTCCTTGACTTAATGTCGCAGTTTAGGAGAAGCCAATGTTCTGTGACAACTGAGATAAATTAGTGGTTTTTACATCCTTACTAAGTACAAGAAGTATGAAGTCAATAAGAACTGCTGAGTATTAGAGTTTACATGTGAGCAGCTTCTGGCGAGCATAGATGTCGTTACTGTTCATAAATCTATAGGGAATTTCATCATATATCTTTTCTTCATTGGTTAGGTCAATGTGCTAACAAGCCAAATTGTTTTATTAATTTATATTTCATTTGGTAATAACGAAAATTGACCTTAAAACGTTGGTAACTAAACAATATCAGCAAAAATAATTCTCGAGTCACCATCTTGACGTGTTAAATTTATTTTGTTTTTATCGTCTATGTTATACTTTAACACAAATCTTGATATAACTTTGCTTCTATGATTCTACTTGACACATGTTGCAATAAAAACATAACAGAGAGAATATTGTTACATTTTCTCTTGTGAGTTTCATGTTTTATATATCTACATTCGTTTTGTTGGGAAGTGTTTGGAAATGTCGCTATAAACAATGTCAATATCCTTGTGAGATGGAGACAGAAATGTTATCTGTTACGTAAACAAAGCTGTTTTGTTCGTTATATATATTTTATTGTTTATAAGTATCTAATAGATATTTAAACAAGTTTTAATTGTAGTTATTAGGTAACTTTTGTAAAAATTTTGTTATTGCCCGTAAGAATTTTTTTGATTTAAATTTACAATGACTGTATGAAATGTACGTTCTTGTGTATATTATACAGAGTGATTCACATAAGGTTCCGAGCACTTTCTGAACTGATTCCACTAGCAATATAAATAAAAGCAATAGTAATAAAAGTTCATATAAATATAGGTCCGGAAGTGCTTTGTTTTCTAGTTATACGTCATTTTTGTTTTTTACAAAATACCTAATATTTTTTAAAGTAAAAAGATATTGAACTGAAATTTGGCAAAAAAACCTCAACTCCGATTTTTGACTAATCACAAAACTTTTCCTATACCTCGTATATGTAATCTAGAATGAAGAAGCTCATTATCATTATCATTACATGTTATTAGTCACACCCTGAACTTTATTTAACTACCTATACTATGTGTCCCAAAAGTCCCACCCCCCTATTATTTTTTTTATTAACAGAAATAGACAGATTTGCTTTGGGGAAAGTTTAGATAACCAAAGGAGGAGTTTTTGAAGTATCAAAACTTTCAACCCTTACCCCCAAAATGGGGTAGTTTGGGGGTAAGTCAAGAATTTTAAATAGCAACCCCTATTGAGTGATACCTCATTTTAAAGTTCTTTTAAAAATAAGAATAATGGCGCAAACTAGAGATCTCTAAGTTTTGTGAATGTTAACCTAAAAACTAGGGTTGTTTTATTACATTATAAATTGCTCTATGTTGGTAAAATGATGGTAAGAGTCTTACCTTGTTTTTTTTTAACTCAGATTAAGTTCTCGAAATGGCTACAATTTACTTCTTGGCATAATAGATTCTGGACTCAAAAGCTTGTGGCACATACATTTCCTAACATTTCCGGTGTAATTATTAACGTAAAATTCACAATTTCATTGGTCGCTATGTTGGGTAGGATGAACTTAGAGACCTATAATTTGCGCCATTATTCTTATTTTTAAAAGACCTTTAAAATGAGGTATCACTCAATAGGGGTTGCTAATTAAAATTCTTGACTTACCCCCAAACTAACCCATTTTGGGGGTAAGGGTTGATAATTTTAATACTTCAAAAAACCCCTCCTTTGGTTATCTAAACTTTCCCCAAAGCAAATCTGTCTATTTCCATTAATAAAAAAATAATACGGGGGTGGGACTTTTGGGACACATGGTATATATAAGCAAACGCTGATGGGGACTTAATTTCCATTATTTTCAACCCTGGTTAAATAAACTTTAAAGAGGTAATTCTTTTCTCAATTTAAATTGAACATATTAAATGGATATTCCGTGTATAGAGCTTGTCATAGGCTAGTTTTATTTCCAAGGTTTCTAAAAGTTAAGTGATAGTTTTAAATTATTACTCGAGCTACATAGATATATGAACTCTTTATTTCCTTTTAACATATTTCTTGCTTCAAAGGTAAATTCCTTGACGGTGAAATACAAACCACCTATCTTTATGTTACTAAGGGATGGGTGAGGTTTAGGTGTATCAATTCATTTATTGTTTAGTGTTGGCTTAGAAATACTTCAGCTGTAAGTTCTTATGAAACTTAGTTGTTTGTTTTCAAATAGAAAAAGTTTTAAAATTATATCTTTCCCTTGAAAGTCAGAATGGATCCATATTTTGATGTAAGTTAATTTATAATTAACTTTTATTTATTAAAAATATATTATAAATTCATACAATGACATCGATAAAGTATTAGTATTTGTATTAAATATTGGAAACCACCAAAACTAGGCTATGGGTATATCTTCAATATTTTATATTGAAAATTAATTGGACTGACAACGAAGATAAAATAGGCGCGTAATTAGGAGGTGGCTGGGGAGGAGATACATCCTTACTATTTAGTTTAATTTACCCTAAATAAAATTGGTTTTCAATAATTTTTTGGCAGTCGTTAGAAGCATACATAGAGACAGTTAGAATAATAATTTATAAAATGGTTTACTGTTTTAAAGTTAAAAAATAACATAAACTAATTTTTTGTTAGACACGGCCACAAATAGAAATGTTTTTCTCTTTTTTGTTTATCGCAGAATGTTTGATTCATCTTCCAAACGTAGCTTCTATATCGCAGCATTTATTAAACATGAAGTCCACACATAACTTGTAAATTTATAGTTAGTAACTGCATAAGTTATGGAGAAAATATCAAAATCACTTGAAAGACTTTATCCTTAATTACATTGTTGAAACATTATTAGCTATCTTTCTGATTACCATGGGTATAACTGAAAGGAGTTGAGACGTCCTGAATCACTTCAGCAAAGTTTATTGATGTTACAATATATAGTAACTTTGTAACAATTATCAGAGTATAAAATGTGATTTTATCTTTCTATCTATGCACAACGGAATTAATTATTCATTGAATACAATATGCAACCATTTCAAGTTACGTATTTCACCTTTTCATGTTTCAAATTAATCAATTGCTCTGAAAAAGCTTTTAAAAACTTCTATTAATTAACTCAAGAGAAATGTCTGTTCACTTAAATTCAATTGAAATATGTCACTTAATTTGCAGTATAAGGTGCGCATTTAAAAAGCAACTCTTATTCAATCTTTCCTTATATTCAAGTTGACATTAAAATTTTAAAAAATAACGAAGTCCAAGGCAACACAAGACATGTATCTTCTTTTAAAATAAATATTTTTCTCTTTTAATTACAGCTTTTATACACTTTTACACTACGAAAGTCTTTCATTATTTGTTTTGGTTTATGCATTTACACTAATCTCAATTTATTTATGATTTTATATTTTAATTTTGCTTACACTGTTAACCTCTGTATTGTCACATACAAATCGCTGATGGATTAAAACGTGCTATTTGTTTTATTGTAGAACTACAGAAAATTTTTTTGAAAACAAAATTCTATAATTAAAAAAAAATAATTTTTTACGAATAATAAAATATCAATTAATATAGATTTATTATCGTTGATTAAAGGGGTAAAACCCCTAGGTCGTCATAGCTTAAAAAAAAGGGAATGTAAAATATGATACCCCTAGCCCTTGAATACTTAAATAGCTATAGGATAGGAAAAGAAGAAGAGTTGGTCAAGCTGACAGGAAATGAAAGAGAGGGATCTAATCCAAGACTAAATCCAAAAATATGAAGAAACACCTCTAGGTTACCCTATGATTCCAACACTCGTGGAAAATAACTAATAATTTCTTTGGTTTACGAACGAGTTCAATGATTGATTTCTCATAGTCTTCTTTCCGAAAATGTCAATTTAGTAGGCTATTCATCAAAAACAAAGACAGAAAGATCCACTATCTCAAAATGAGCCCAAACGTTTCGATTATAATATGTAGATATCAATGTCTTAAATCAATAGATTTATACACGAAATAAGCAAGTCGGCGTAACTCTATTAAAATATGAACAAATACAAGTAATTCTAGTTCACATTGACAAAAAATTGAAGGTCTCAAGTAGCATTATGATAGCTTTCTGCTCTGCTGCCTAAGAAATAAGTTTAGATTTAAACTACTTAAGTTTCATAAATTACTTCCATTACAAATTCAAAATGGTGTTTTTAAATGTAAACTGTTTTAATAAGTACAAATTTAAGGTGAAACTTAGTTTATCGATCGATGTATTGGGAGAATATACACACGGTTTCGTCACTAGTTTTGGTGTTACTCGAGTGAAAATTGAATTATAATTGCGACAGTCAATTTAAACTTTCTGAATTGAACAAAATAGTAATAATTCTTGAATCACTCCAGTCTTGATAAATCTATTTTGTTTTTATCGATTATGTTATAATTTATCATAAATCTTGACGTAACGTTTCTTCTATGATTTTACACTCGACACATGGCGCAATAGAAACATAGTAGAGAGAATATTGTTACATTTTCTCTTGTGAGTTTCATGTTTTATGTATTTACATTCGTTTAGTTGCGAAGTGTTTGGAAATGTTGCTATAAACAATATTTGTAGGACAGTTGAATACAGGCATGAATGTCGCAACGCTTTTTCATTCTTTAATGATATCCAACAAATTATTTAAAGAAATTAATTTTTCCATATTAGATAACTGTTTATAGGCTATTTATTTGTTATTGTACTTGAGGGGGAGGATATAAATATTTTTCATATCAAAGTTTACAACATATTGTGCGTTGGAAAAATCTGTTATATTTAACAACCGAAATTTATTTAGAGGTTATTTAACTAAAACTTCATTATGTCATGTCCAGTTACGAACCTTTCTTTGGTTGCACCTAATTAATGAAGTTTCATATCTTTGGTTTTGTTGGTGTTACTATGTTACTTATTGATGTTATTTATAATAGTTCTCTCAAGGGTTAAGGATTTTAAATTTAATTCTTTTTATTCTTAAATTTTTTTTTATTGGGTGCATATTGTTTTTCGTGGTTTAGGTGTGAATACGTTCTGTATATGGCTTACATGTATCTAAGAACACGTTTAAATCACTGTATAGTGTCTTCGGAGGGCGGTATTTTAGTCGCTTGGAGAGTACCTGAGTTATCCCTTTGACTGCGATTCTTGTTATAAAGGCCTTGTTTTTCTTTTCAACTGGCCTAGAGTCCCCTCTTTTGATATCCTCTCACCCGCTTTGTGTAGAGAGGGTTTCCACCTTTCCACCTGGGTTTCTCCAATTACTTTCTTTTGAGGTCCCAGGACTGAAGAAAGTCCCAAGACTTTATCCCAGGTCTTTTCGACGACCTTTCTTTCATGTATTTCCTTTAGGTCCTTCTTTCTGGTCTTTCTCTCATGTTGTCCTTAGATACGTCCGTGATAATTTTACACAAGGGTTTTCTGCCAGGCCTTAATAATACGAAATTTTCTGGGTTTAGTGTAATAAAGTATATTTTATGAAAATACTGCTTAAGTTGGTTTCTCTGAAATAGTGAGAGGGAGCCAAACTGAGAGTTAAGAAATAAAACGGAGATCTCTATGGTAAGTATTGTAAATGCCAAGGTTAACTCTAATCGAAGGAAGCTTGAACCCGTCGATATCTAAAATGAGGGACAGATTGTGAGTTTATATGTGGAACATGAAAGTCTAATAATGGGTCACAGTTGAAGTGTTGATCATGCGTCTACGGAAACTATCATAAAGATTGGATTTAAGTTCGGAAATGTCCCAGTTAAAGCAATAGAAATATCTTTTTAACGGCAATACTTACTGTGGAAATAATAGGTGTGCTACTGGGCACTATTGGTACACTTGCAACTCACAGAATGTGCGAAAATAAACGGTACAAAAAATGTACAAACTGTATTACATTCTCATTTACAATCGAAACACTACTGAAACAAAACTATTTGAAGCCGAAAAAGCCAGTCAGTAGTTGTCAGTAAAAAGTAAAATCAATCATGGACGTCGACTTATATTTTGTAAATTATTCTAAAAAATATTTAAACCTGCTTTACTTGTGTAATAAGCATAAATATTTTACGTCAAAGTAAAATATTAATGACTTTCAAAGGAAGTTTTTGTTTTTGGAAATAATTCCTTAACAGTAAATTTCTATATTTGAAATTCAATATTATTCACATTTCACTAAAATTTGAATGTAATATTTGGAGAAATTAAAATTGCTTCGCTTAATTTCACTTAAAATACTTTTCACTAATTTAAATTGTACATATTAAATGAATATTCCCTTCATAGTTCTAGTTAAAGGACTTTTTTTTTTATTTACAAGTTTTCTAAAAGTCAAATGATACTTTTACAAGTGAAACTTTATGTTACCCGAGGTACATGAATATTTAAACACTTTTATAATTATTCTGTTTTCAGAGCTAAATTGTTTTACGGTAAAATGTAAACCATCTTTAACTAGCTCAGGAATCGATGAAGTTAGGTGTATCAATTCATTTCATATTTATTGTTCGCTTAGAAACACTTAGGGTGTAATTTCTTTTCAGACTTCGGATATTTTGCTTTTAAATCCAAACAATTTAAAAATGCTTTATTATCTTTTAAAGTTGGAATGGTTCATTATTTGATGTTAGTAAATAGATAATTAAGTTTTGTTTGGGGGTATGTATTATAAACTCAGGTAATTGTAAGAAATTACAACGACAAAGTATTTAAAAATTAAATATTAAAAATTATCACCAGGTTTTTAGCCACCATCTTCGTCTAGCGGCTAGGTATTACGTCTTTTATGGAAGAGTATCAGCGTTCAATTTCTGTGGAGGTGGGAGGGGGAGAGCTTAAAAAATGTTAGTGTTCACCCAGCATTGCGAGGTTAAGTATGGAGCTATGATTAGTAATGAATCCTAGATACAAAACCTAGAATTACGGCAATTGGAACTGGATATGTTGACCCCCTTACCCCAATGAAAAGCTGTCTATTATGCTTAGGCTACACCTACACTAGGTTGTTGCGCTAAGAACTTATTAATTATTATTATTGATATTGAAAACCACTATGAAGTTTTATATTTTATGGATTATTTTAGAGTCTAACTTGCTTTACTTCCGTAATAAACTCAAATATTTTAACTTTAAAATATGCATGATTGTTAATCTTCATAATACGTGTTTTTATAAAGTTTCATTAAAATTAATTAATAGTTTCCATACTTAATGCACATTGTTTAGAATAGACATGTGTAAACACTGAACCCATCTTATGTTCTTTGTAATTTAATAATGACAAATTTGTTGATCTTCGCAAGAACTGTAGAAATATGGATATTAAAAAAAATAATAAATTACCACGAGATCAAACTTTTTTTTTAATGTACGATTAAAATATTTTGACTCTAAATTTAGAACTGGGAACTTGCTTATTACAAGAAGGTTCATTAAAATTCTTTCTTGAAGTTCATTAAAATCATTCAATAATTTGTATACTTATATGTAATTGACTGAAATAGATATGTGTAAAATTTGAGGTTATGTAAAACTTTATGAATACACTTCAAACCCATTAAATTAAATTTTTAATGTAATAATGAGTAAATTTGTTCATAACTTACTATTTCGCCGAAAATGTAGACAAGGGTATTTAATACTAAAAAATACCATTTTATTAATTAAACTGTTTATACGCGTATCTAATTTATCTTACCTTCAATAAGGGGCAAATTTTATGTCTAACTTTGAATGTCCCTAAGAATCGTTTAACAATAGAATTTCATCCCCAGGAAGAAATCGTTTTAAGTAAGATTTTACTCGTCTTTTCTTCCTGGACTCGCCATAGTAAGTACGGGTTTTGAAAATTATCTTTCCTAAGGTCTCTTGATCAACCCTTGTTCATTTCCGAATCTGACGCTATACAGGGTTTGTGGTATTTATTTATCCTTTTTTCACCTTTTTATACAGTCGTTTCAAAATTTAGTCTTCGATGGTTTTTAAATAAACATTGTCTTTAATTCTTTGTAACATGAAAGGTATTTAAATATATCCTTCTCAGGATTAAATATCTTTATAAGGCCTCTTTGACTTAGCAGCTATTGCATGTAGGCCTATCGACAATCTTACAAAGTATATTGCTTTTAAAAGTACATCGTATAATAGGACCAGGGTTTATTAAAACACGGATTTCTAATAAAAAATTCTCTTTCCTTATTGATTCCTTTTTCTTAATGAAAGCGTTGGAATAAGAAGGAAGACATTCGTGATGTAATCATTCTGTACGTAGACAAATCACAGATAAAAACATTTGGCGTCTGTCAATCTTTCTGACCGTTTATTTATTCTAGAAACTGCTGACTTTATTCCAATGAAACACTACACTTATATTATTAATTCAACAGTAGAAATAGTCGTATATTAAAAAAAAAAGTTAAAGTGTAAGAGGTAAAATATGTAAAACTTTATGTAAAGTTTTAAACTTTATGTAAATATGTAAACTTTTAAAATATGTAAAAGTTTAGAATAAAACATGTGTGTTGTGATACAAACTCTAGCAAAGCCAGGTCATGTTTTATTTCGACTGAGTATTCAGTATTAATTCTATTTGTATCGTTTATATGTTTGTGTCACTGATACGGCCAAACACGTCTGTCAATCGTTATGATATTTTGTGGTTTAAAAACAATTGTATCTCAATATGAAAATAACAGGCTTTAGGGAAACTAATATTTATTACTAAAAATATTTATAATGTAAAATTTAGAAGTTTATATATTGTGTACAGTTAGATACCAACTCAATTTATACTGTCTTAAACATCGTTTATTTAAAGTGGGCCCTCCCTCCACCAAACCACAGGAAACTGGACAAAATAAACCTTTGATGATGGTTGAGATTCGAATCCATTCTCTTTCAATGACTAATCTACCAAAACAATTAGGAATAGTTACTTTTTTTTTTTAACAATATTTGAATAATAAATTGCTATTCTAGTTTTTTAGGAAGGATAAAATGCATTAATGTAGATATAATAAAATAAAATAGATGTTTCATAAATTATAGTAAATATGAGTTAGAGATTGTTCAATTTATTTCGTAAGTTTTCATTATCGGTTTCGGGAAGAGCATAGTTTCAACATTTTAAGGTAGACAATTCCATTTGTAGCACTTTTAAAAAATATGGTTGTTGTAATGAGATCTCGAGCAAAAATATTTTGAGACTTTTGAGTAGTCACGTTCATGTTCAATGAAAACTTCATTTACCCACTTTGGAACATAATGTCGATTTACATGTCCTGAAGTAAATAGACATTACAAAAAGGTAAAAATTTGAACTTTTTCCTTAAACTTGTCTAATACAATTTTTGCTTAACGAAAGAATAAAAATGATATTCATTCGGTATATTTTTGATCTTTTCATTTATATATATATATATATATATATATATATATTTTTTTTTTCGAGTTTCATAGAGTTAGAAAATATGATATAAATCATTATACACATAATAGTTACACAGAGATTACATCTAAAATTTTAGTTATGTAAATGTGCACAATATAAGTGTACAAACAGAAGTGTTTCAATATTACAGAAGTGTAAAAAGAATTTTACACTTGAAAAGGTAGAAAGCTGAAGATTGTAAGTGGTTTTGTTGTAAAAAACTATTTTTCACATTATTAGGTAAATTCACCCACACCCAAAAGGTTTTTAGCTGCAAAACAAACCTTTAACATGTAAAGCCCCATCAAGGAATACCTTGTTTAATAGAAAACAACTGCGGAAATTAGGGGTCGTTATTTAATTTCGATCTAAAATGGCGGCCGGTCAAATATAAAAAAAATCCATTATTAAAGCAACAGCTGTTATTTTCTAAACTTTGACTAGGGACTTTCAACCATTGATTATTAACATATACAGCATTCAACCAATCTTAATAAAACTAATTTTAAACGTTTAAATATTATATGGTTTTGATTTTTTCATTAAAATTTTAGCTCTGAAATAATAAGTAAAAGTAAAGTTCATGTTGTAATAGTTTTATCTCAATATTTTCTAAGACAATTGGAATATCTTGAATATTTGACCAGCCGCCATTTTAGATAGTGTAAGATAGCGACTATGGTGTTATTTTTTATTAAACCAGATCTTTAAGATGAGGTCGTCTTGGTTTTATATTTGATAATTTTGAGTTGTTTCTAGAAACACAATTTTAGGGTAGGGTTGGTTGTGTTAAAAATAAATTAATACTAAAAAAAAACAGTCTAGTTTAAAAGTTAATTAACCGTCCCGGGACATTTTCACATCCTGTATATTAACTTATTGAGAAGTAACAGAGTATAAAATGTGAATTAATGTTAGTATTTGTGCGGAGGCATTAATTTATATTAAAAATAAAACATAACCTTTCACAAGTAATTTATTTCACCTTCTCATGTTTTCAGATTTATGTTTTCATTTTATTAATTACATCAAGAGAAATGTCTCTTCACTTAAATTCACTTGAAATAAGTCACGTAATTCCAATACAAAGCTCGCTTTTAAAAAGCAACTCTCATCAACCTCCGGTTGTAATTAAGTAAACATTAAAACGCAAAGAATAAAATCAAAGTCACAAGAAACGTCTCTCCTTTTTAATTTAATATTTTTAATGATAGCTTTTATTCACTTTAACACTACAAAAGTCTTTCATTATTTGTTTTGGTTTATTCATTTACACTAATATCATATTATTTATGTTTTTATATATTAACTTCGTTTAATTTTAAAAATAAGATCTTGAATTACTCTGCACTCCCCCCTATTTTATTTACCCTGCTATTTACAGAGCGAGACCTTTGGATCAATACATACAGATTACCGAGCTATTTGTTTTATTATATAACCCTACAGAAAAAAACTACTACTTCAGTTACTACTTCAAATAGAACTACTAATTCAAAATTTTTAATTTTAGTTTTCACTAATAAAAACCTAAGTTTCGTAATAAATTTGTATACATTTCGAATTACTAGACTTAATATTTTTTATTTTTCCCTTTGTTGTTTAATGGGGAAAAATATTTTGTTTATCACCGCCTTATAAATAAAGGAAGAACATAACACGAAAAAAGACCCTCCTAGCACTCGAATTCCCTAGTACAATAGCGACAGGGCATGAAAAAAGCAATAGTTGATCAAGAGAGACCTGATAGGAAACATGAAAGGGAGGGATTTAGTAAAAAATTACATGAAGAAATGTATAGATCCACCTAAGTTCCCTCTGAACTGCACGCCCGTACTTACTAAAGTAAGCCCTTGAGGGGTTGTTGACTTTTGAATAATTTTGTAAAATTATTCAAAAGTACAAAACAAATGTAAAATTATCCACGTAGGATCGATGGAGATTAGTATTATTAGAAACAATTAATGGTTAACTTTCATTTGGTTGTTACAAATATTAATTTCTACAAAATTAAAAAAGCGACGTTTTTAAGAATACAATATACAGTATTTTAATGCCCTTAAAGACTTACTGCAACACACATTATTTAAAATCACATTTTTTTATATTAGTGTACCTGCGCTAAGTTTCACGTTTGTTCCCAATAAAAGAAAACACAAACACAGTTTATAAAAACTCCATTTCTTTTTTATTAATTTTATTTTGATACCTTACTCTCTAAAACTTCAAGTATACTAAACTACAACAATTTATACTAAACTTATGTACATTTCGATGCCATAGACATCATCGTCAGAGGGGTGCAACTAAACTGAAACAGACTAAAAATAATCATAAATGTAAGTGCTATGTACTATACTCCTCCCACTGTAAGCAGGCCAATCACACAGTCATGCCTTGCCTCAGGATGTGGAAGGCTGAGATGCTCTCTGCATACTTATGGACTGCCACTACAACTAAAAAACTCAAATAAAAATATAAGTTAAAACCAACAAATAAACTTGGCCAAAATATCCAACACCTCGACATTTTTATGTGATTTTTTACTGAACCAGGTATAACACTATTATGTAAATAGTGTTATAAAAGAAATAACACAACGATTATATAAAAATCAAATGTAGTGGCCAGAACTTTAGTTGAGTTTAAGTCATATTTGGTAAATATGTAACTTTTGATAATTTTAAAATTTGATTTAAAAAAAATCAAAATGAATTATGGAAATTTTAAAATAGCGGTCTTTAATTATAGTTTTTCCTTAATGTTTCTCTTTTTACCTACATCCTACACCAGGCTGTGTATGGTGTGTATTTATTTATATTAAGGTCAAAGTTGGCAAAAGAATGGATACATAAAAAAAACACAACAAACGAAATTCGCTTCTATTTATTCAGTGTTTCAATTGTAAGAGGATATGATAATGAAACACACATTATTCAGTATTGCAGTAAATTTTTGCGACGTTGGTATTAAATTGGAACGCTTTACATTGTTCATATCTAATCATGCCATTTACTGTCAACAATGATATATGCTGACATTATATTATGCACTATATTGTTGCCACCCTTGCTTTGTGCATTTGTAAGTAGAAACGTTGATTTATGCAAATTGTTAACAGAAACGAATACATGAATAAGGTACAGGAGAAAAAAGGACTTAATTATTCGAAACGGAAATATATTGCGGAATATTTTTACTTCCATTTATCAGCTGTTGATTTATTCAACGATTCTGGCAAGATATGAGTTAAAATCGAATTGTTACTATGAGAAACAGTATTAAATGAGTGATTTACTTTTACAAGATTTTTACGTTCTTTGGGAACGTAATGATAAATTCTCGAAGCCTTTTGAACCACTTAACTGTATAGAGAGGTTCTCCTTCCAGATTGTATGTACAGATAAAAGGAAGCTGTTCCCCTTAGAGCTACCGTGACAAGTAATTAGAACTGTACATTGTTGAGACCACCAGCACCTGGAAAAATAAATATGTGTCTCAAGAAAACTTTATAAGAAAATTAAAGTAAGAATTCAAAAACACAAATCTTCTACATTATTATATTAAACATTTTCTTAGAAAACTTTTGACCAAATTTGTTCAAAATTTGACTAGTTTTTAGTTCCTATTTATTCATATTAAATGTTGAGCTTGACTTATGAGAAAAATTATACAGTATAACAATCACACAGAACACAATTCTCACAAAATAATAATAATATTTTTTGTGAGAGTCCTATTTTTTATTCATTTATTATTTCATCGACGTAATAAAAATTTCTTGTACCTGATAAAAATCATATAAATTAGATTTTCTTAAAATTAGTTTTTATGGATTTCATTAAAACATTTCTCATGGGAATTTTTGGGAGTTTTCGATAAAAACCAAAACATCATCAGTTACATCACCAAAACTATTAGAAACAAGATAATTACTCAAAAACGGATCTACCCATTTCGATGAACCTTTAGTGAAACTTGAATATGTATATCTAAAGCAGTGTGTCAAATAGCAAGGAAATAAAGATGGTGGAAAAAAAACTCCATTTCAATTAAACCAATCTGAGTTTTTGTACATAAACGAAGCGAGTGAAGGTTTAATTTAAGAACCCGGCAATATTCCCCTCAACAAACTATAAAAAATATTTTGGATTTCGTTGTGTTTTTATGAGAAAGTTTATTTAATGTTTTGCATCATTTATTTATAATTAAGAGAGAATAGTGTGTTGTAAGAAGACTTTGAATTATTAATCACGTTTGAGGGATATAAATGGTACTCGTATACTCATGGGAAAAGCTGTAAAAATTTAATAAAAAATCAAGGAAGAAAATAATTTTGACTAAAAGTAGATGTTCACACAAATTTAACCAGTGATTATTATAAATTTCATAGACAGATCAAACAAGATTTAAAGTTTTGTACAGAATAAAAAACAATTTCTTTTATTTGTTCTTGTGGGATAAAAACTTCATTCATAAAACACGAGGTCTTAGAATCGCTTTAAAAAATTAAGAAAAGATCATAAATAAAATAGATTGCCTACGACCTCGAATACTCTAAAATGTCAGGGTCGAAAGAGAACAAGAGAGGCCTGGTAGGATGATTAAAGAGAGGGATCTAACTCAAGACAAGAAGAGAAGTGTGTAGGTTCAGTCTAGACATCTTGGAATTACCCCGATGAGCGGCTGATTGAGCGATCATACACTTTCATTTATACTGCAAAGACGTCTTTAAAAATAGTCGGAGATAACTAAAGAATACAAAATTGGCTTATTTTTTGTTTGCCTATTTTAATGAATTTCAATTCTTATATGTTTATGGATACCCTGAAGAAATATTTTACATTAACGGTCTCGTTTATTCTGGGAATGTCGCATCAGTATTTCTAAAATTACAATTATGACAATTTTAAATTAAAATTATATTTTTTTTGTGACTTTAGAATTATAAAATTGGAAAGCTAGACAAAAGATTTCTTCCTTACAATCATGTTATAAAGAACATTAACCTCTCTATGGACATATTTGTATTGCAATGAAATGTAATTCAAAACCACACCTTTTGCAAAGTGTATTTACCATGGTAAGTGCAAGTTAATTTTACCATAATTTATCCAATAAAATACTTGTCGTTAATGAGAAAACTGCGATAAACTGGACCTGTTTAACAGCGTGAATAATTTATACGTTTTCCAAAGCTTACATAATTAAAGGTTACATTTACTTCCTCACCATTACGTCGGGACAGATAATGCTGTAGTAGATATTTACTGAAATATTGAGTAAACATTTGAATTTAACATTAGGTGGGAAAGTTTCCAGTGTTTAGATTTTAAGTTGTTCCAAGTTCTATTAATTTCTCTTTCATAATCCTGAGAGTAAGTAACGCATCCTTAAGGATGAGAAGTAATAGGTTCAAATTTATTTATGCAGCCGTCTGCAATGAAATCACTTTATCATCGATATATTCCTTCAGGGGATAGGTTATAAGATGGCAATCTTGAGTACTTTGTTTGATCTACACGTTTATTCATCTAGACGTTTTAACTATTATAGATTATTATCTAAATAAAATAGATTAAAACGTCTAGATGAAGACGTAATAACGTAATAACGTTAGGGGCTATACTATGATGCCCTTTACATTAATTTATCTTTATATTTTTTAAGACGAATACAATGAGATTTTATACTTTTAAAATAAAAGAGCAGTTTCAAGAAAAATATATGTAACAGCCGAGAATTCCTAAATAAACATACAAATTATCATTTATTTCAAACGCAAATTTTAAATTGTTAATTTTATCTAAAGATATTTACATATAAATAGGAAGCAACACACTATTTTAAGGTGAAGGACAATCATTAAAATGTTTTCTTTGATGTATACGAATTATAAATTTAAGTTTACTTTTAAACTTGTTGTTGTTTATATGTGAGTCTCTAAAATTAAAAGTATGGTTGTCAGAAGTAGTGTTTGCAAGGAATTTTCTAGAACACAAATATAAAGCACTGCCAACATTGTACTGATTTATGCTTGTAGTAGTGCGTAACCTTAATTTCGTCTTTCGTGTACAATCACTCATTCCTTATTGTTTTGTGTTTTTTCTATCTTATTCCGTCTTTTTAGACTTATTCCAGCCATTTCCTATCTTCTTAGACTTATTTCTAACTGTTCCCTCTAAATTGTTTAACACAAAAAGACCATTTTGGTTGAGATACGATCATGCAACTCGACTTCTAGGCCTACCTTAGTTACAATCAAGATAAATCATGGGAAAGAAAGAATTGTTGCACCATCTTTACAGCGCAAACCAGTAAACGATGCGTTCACATCTTCCTACCGTAGTAGTTAGGCACTAAAAAGGGCAGTTTTTATTTCAGTGTTTGAGAAAACTCTGTAGAAAAAAAAGCTAATTTATAAAATTTTGATAATATTCAGTATTTGCATGATTTTAGATTACATGAAAAAAGTTTTAACATCAACTGTCTCGTTAACAAATGTACTAAGAATATGACTAGGCCATTACTTTAACATTTTAAAATTTACGTTATTTTCTCCACTATTGATTGACTTTCCTTGGAAAGGTTTATTTGTTTATACCGGAGAGTATTCGTTTTAAAAATTACATTTCAGACATCTTTTAAATGATATTTACTAGGTTAACTTTAGAGTTACAAAACTGGAAATTAAACAAAAGGTTTTCATCCTTACAATCAAGCAAGTTGTAAAGATAATTTTACTTCACTAAGTTCATATTTGTATTCCAGTTCAAGACCACATCTTTTGTAAAGTAAATTTACCATACTAATTGGAGTGAAAGTAAATGACTTGTCATTAATGAGAAGACTGTGAAGAACTGTGCAGTTTATGTGGTTCTCTATAAAATTTCTAAATATTCTTTATATTTGGGATATTAAAGTTGTTAAAATTTATATAAATAATTCAAGAAAAAGCTTAAATTTAACTTTTAATTTACTGTGGTTGCTTTTATTACAGTATAAGTCACTGTTTATTTAAAATAACTTCCTGCGAATGATCACGAAGGTTATTAGCACATCCATTCAGTTATATAAAAGTATACAGTTATACATATCACTACAATTGATCCCATGGTCTCGTTTTCTTGAGTATCCGCTATATGTAACTATCTGTTTGTAATACAGGGGTGTCAGACCGGTTACACACTAAAAGGCTAAGATAGTTATCAAACGATCCTTGCGATACGCGAATTTTTTCTTAAGATAATTTAACTGTACACCAAAGCGATACGATCTATGGGGAAGGAGATATTTTTTCGAGTCAGTTTATCAGTTTTAATCACTATCTCTTTCAGGGAAAATAATGTTTTCATGATTTTAGCAAATAAAAGACGATTTGAACGTGCACTAGTGATACTTATCTCATAATATTTTTATCTTTATCGCTTACGATATTAATAGCGATGCCTTCTTTATTAGCGATGCCAATAATGATGACCTGTTTAATTGCGATGACTTTATAGCGATGGCAATAGTAATGCCTTCTTTAACAGCGATGGTAATAGTGATGCCTTCTACAATAGCGATGCCAATAATGTAGACCTCTTGAATAGCAATGGCAATAGTGATGCCTTCCTTAATAGCGATGCCTTCTTCTTAATATCTTGATGCCTTCTTTAATAGTGATGCCAATAATTCTGACCTATTTAATAGCGATGGCAATAGTGATGCCTTCCCTAATAGCGATGGCAATAGTGATGCCTTCTTTAATAGTGATGCCAATAATTCTGACCTATTTAATAGCGATGGCAATAGTGATGCAAATAATGTAGACCTCTTGAATAGCAATGGCAATAGTGATGCCTTCCTTAATAGCGATGGCAATAGTGATGCCTTCTTTAATAGTGATGCCAATAATTCTGACCTATTTAATAGCGATGGCAATAGTGATGCAAATAATGTAGACCTCTTGAATAGCAATGGCAATAGTGATGCCTTCCTTAATAGCGATGGCAATAGTGATGCCTTCTTTAATAGTGATGCCAATAGTTCTGACCTCTTTAATAGCAATGGCAATAGTGATGCCTTCTATAATAGCGATACCAATAATGTAGACCTCTTGAATAGCAATGGCAATAGTGATGCCTTCCTTAATAGCGATGGCAATAGTGATGCCTTCCCTAATAGCGATGGCAATAGTGATGCCTTCTTTAATAGTGATGCCAATAATTCTGACCTATTTAATAGCGATGGCAATAGTGATGCAAATAATGTAGACCTCTTGAATAGCAATGGCAATAGTGATGCCTTCCTTAATAGCGATGGCAATAGTGATGCCTTCTTTAATAGTGATGCCAATAGCTCTGACCTCTTTAATAGCAATGGCAATAGTGATGCCTTCTATAATAGCGATACCAATAATGTAGACCTCTTGAATAGCAATGGCAATAGTGATGCCTTCCTTAATAGCGATGGCAATAGTGATGCCAATAATTCTGACCTCTTTAATAGCGACGGCAATAGTGATGCCTTATTTAAGATAAGAACGTGCAGCCGGTCCTAATCTGATTGTGAAGCCTACGTTCACGAGTTGTAGATTTTATCACTTCATTGATTGTATCCATCTTAAATTTTTTATGAATACTATCTACTAATTGATATTATCATAACTTTCATTGTAGATATTGTCATGGTGGTTTGACAATTTCTTGCAGTACCTTATTTAAATAAGGTTAAATATACTTATATTGTTGGTCTTTTAGGTGCATACTCAAAGTTGAAACCCTCACATCAATATGCTGAATAAGAGTTACTTGTCGACATATCTAGATTTTGACTGGTGTCCTAGAATCTATACCATTTTTATATAATTCAAATTTAACTAGTGTATTATTTTATTTTAACAAGTGCCTTCCAATTCAAATAGCATCAAGTGTTATTCAAAGTACATCGCTTCCAATTTAGATGGACATACTTGAGGAATTTTCAAACTGGGTTTCAAATTATCCATGGCCGAACTTTATTATCTTCTAAGTTGAATTAATTTGCAGTTCGTATTACTAAAATAGAGAGCAACAGCGTGAGCAGTAACAGACGAAACTGATCCATACAGCAAGCAGTCTCTAATATAACCACTTGCTATTCGAAATGAAATGTAAATATAAACTGATTTAATAGATGAGGATTGTTCTTAAGTATAAACACTATCATTTATGAAAAAAAAAATTGTTAATATTTAAAACAATTAAGATCAGGTGGCGTCAAGTAATTAACATTGGTATAAACGTCAAATGTTAATTGTGCCAATCTACATAAATTGTTTAGATAAATTGTGCAATATTTATTATGCACAGATTCTTGAAAACGGCATTTGAAGAAAATATAATGAGATTTTAAAATTAATTTAGATTGTTATTACTTTCAAACAATATTACAATTATATTTCGCATCCTCTATCAAAGATAATCCTGTGAATCTACGAAGGCACTAATACTTGAACTGTACATTGATGACGAAGAGAGCATATTATATTGAATGCTCCGCAACGTACTAATGGGTTAATTTCATTTAAATTCCAGCTAAGCGAAGCATTCATTTAGCAGTTGCCATGACAACATGACGTTGTGTCACTTTTATGTTTAAATTAATACCGTTGCTTTGTGTGACAGATAGTTTGTGTTAAAATAATCAATGCTTCTATTGTAATGAAATATGTTGCAATCAAGTCATATATCACAGATGTGGTCGAAATACGAGGTCGAAACTAATCCGTTTTACGTTTGTAATCTTACCACTCTTTTATTACCATCTGAGTTGGCGTAACCATTGCTAAGTGGACATCCACTACACACAGTTTCTTTAGATCCCTGCTCTACATATTGTTGTGAGGCTTTTTCTGTTGTTTCCCAAGAAAGCGGATAAGACAGGGCTAGAACGATCTCAGAATGTTGGTAGAAGAAACATTCCACTTATCTCAGGACAAGTCACCAGTGGAAGCCAGACCAAAAGCATTGGGAAAAAACGAAGCACAATGACAACACAAGTTTTCTATAGGGGCATTGTAGATTCAGGGTAATTTTAGAAGGATCGGAGTAGAAAATGGTGGGACTTGTTAAAAGGGGAAGAAACACCATACCATGTATTATTCCAATACCGTGCAGTAATGCACAAAAGCGGTAGAAGTCTGAAAGTTTACCAGATTGAACAAAATGAGATACTTACCTTTGATTATCCCCTCCATGTGATGTACTTCCTAAAGAAGTTGGAGATGTAGTTTCCAGTCTTAGTAGAATTACCCTTAATAAGGGTTGGATGATACAAAATATATATCTAGAGCTCACATGGTACTTTACTCCACTATCACTACTAATAGCAGCCAATATAGATACACTTATAGGCGGAAAATTGTTTATAAACATCCAAACTATCTTTTGTCATTATCTAATAATATTTAAGACCATGAGGGAAAACACAACTTTGAAGTGACTTAAAAATCTTCGAAAATATTGTTCGTTTTATAAGAATTATAATTTGGAATTTATTTCAAAATTTATCGTAGTATAGATGTTTCTAAAATTAAGTATAATTTTGCTAGATGTAGAATTTGAAGTGCTACATGGAGCGTCAAGTCCCTCTACTATTTTATCATTGTGGTAGTCTGTTCTATTAAAAGGGTAATTTAATGTTAGGATATTGAGCCATATTTGTATTTGTTTGAATATACGATTCTGTGATTGGCAAGGAATACAAATATGTTGGCAGTTTATTTAAAAAAAAAACAATTTGTCTTCACTAATTGTGAGACTATTAGTATAACTGTTTTTTCACACATTCGAAGTATAGTAAAATTTATGACATTGGTAAAAAAACCATTGTAAATAATGTTTTGTAGATATACCAATTTTGACAATCCTTTAATTAAAAAAAAGTGGTTTTTTTAATTATTCCTGTTGTCCTACACGGCCCAAACCTTTAGAGTTTTGGTGTGTGGGCAAATTTCGACCATATCTGGAGACATGTTTTTCATAACTCAAAATTTAGGGGTAGTTCTAAAATCATCTCTAACAATTTTGATCAAATGTTGTTCATGGGTTGCCACGTTTAAGAATAACATTGTTTCACATTTAGTAATGTTAAAACATTGGTGACGTGACAAATGATTTCCATCAGTAATAAATATAGAAAACCAACAACTACATTTAACATTGACCGTATATCACATACACCTAAATATTTTCCTCTCAAATACTTAAAACACTCCTTAAACTGAACTTTAAATTATTCAGACGAAATTATAAATATTCTCTCGACTTAACCGCTACTTTATCATCTCCTTAATCAATTTATACAAAAGACACAAATAAAAACCCAGGAAGTTGGCAACTCTGGTGCCGTTGTAATTGGAAGGTGACTTCACGTCTCTCTGTTATAACAGCATTTTTAGTGGTATATTTGTTTAGTTTAAAGTTAAAAAAGTCTATAGGATGTAAACACAAATTGAATTCTAAATAAAAACGCATATTATCTTGGAAAGCGAGAGGTTTGACGCTAAAATAAGGTCCGTTTTTGTGCCTCTACAACCAGGTGATGACTTCGATGCTAGGAAGCTCCTGAGCCGCGTTGAAAGCACAGGTAACGGTTTGTGTTGGTAGTAGGTCCTTGGGGGTGTACAATAAGTTTAGGTTTATTTACTAGGATCTTGAGTCCTCATACACCAATAATCTAATATAATCTTTGTTGGAGTTTTGGGAAACTCAGTAAATTGATTCAGCAGTAGTATAAATTAGTTTTTTTTTGTATGTAGTGAATGGTTTTGAAGTGTTAAGTTACTCTGGGTTGAATCATGGTCAATAAGTTTAAGTCTTAAAGTCTGTAGGCTTGTAGTTAGCGGGAGGAGTGGGGAGGCCGTTTGGACTATGTCACCTAAGTTTTGGTGGGCGAGTTTGATAATATTTACTACCGCAAATAAATATGAACAAGGAGTTTTGGATGTTTATTGTATCTGATGATAATAAAAAAATGTAGACAAAGTAATCACTTGCATTATGAGAAAAGTGTACTTTAAACCGAATTTCTAAAAGCAGTAATGTTAATAAGAACTGAATCAGTTGTTTGATTGGGAGTGTGTACAAAACAATGAGGCGTGTATTTAAATTGTGAAATTTATTTCGGAAATTTAATTAAGCAATTGTAGATTCACAGCTGTTTGTTTCAGTCTTTTTCCACCAGAGAACGGTTTTTCATTTATCAACGAGGGTTATTTCATATGCATTAGAAGTTTTTAAATTACAAAATTTCATGCATAAAGGACACTTGCACAGAAAATGGACGTGGAGACTAAGAGGCAGATCAAGAAAAACATGGGAGGTGGAAATCGCAGAGAATGCAAGAGAGTTGGAAATAATAAATGGAGAAGAGCAGCGACCGACACAGATGAATAGCTGTAGAAATTAAAGTGGGCCAAGGCCCGACATTGAGTAGTCGTTTTACTTGTACAAATTATTTCTTTATTTCCAGCACAAACCAAGTTGTAGGTTTAATGAGCTATACAATTAGCGAACTTGCTCATTACAGCTTCAACTTAATATTGATCTTGTTTTAATGGACGTTCTTTACAATTTAATGAACAAAACGTTATTATAAATTCTGATACTTATGCACATTTTATTTCTGGTAGTAGATGAACATTTTAAAGACAATATTTCCCAAAAATATTTGTGTATATAAATCTATGTTTATGAATTTTATGAATTGTTTTTATTTATTAGTATGGCTTACGAGTTTCTGTTTAGATAAAAATGTCTAATTTTTTTTTACTTTAGAAAAACAACAAATAAAAATTAATCCATAATAATTAAAAAATAGAGTTGAACTCCAAAAGACTTTGAACACAGACCGAACAGAAAATTATTATTGATATATTATTTCCCTGTCGATACCAAATAATTTTTTTTTTATAATAGGCCTATATACTGGGTGTTCAAAAAGTCTGGAAACCCCTTAATATTAATTGTATTAATAAACGCAGAACAATGAAACTCTAGGATTACGTCCTCACTGTAGTTACCGACTTTTTGCTCATTTTAACTGTCTTTTTTCGCTTTGGGGAGACGTCCTGTGGAGGAAGTCTAAAAAATCTTAAATGTAAGCATAGGTCGAATTATACCTCATTTTAAAGGTCTTTGTTAGAGTAACACATTGCCGCAATCCCGACTTAAAAACGATCATTCGTTTGGAAATGGCAGCCTTTTAAAGTTTGATTGATTTTAATGCTAATTCAATGGCAAATTTTTAGTAAGCTTTAGTTTAGATTACAATGTCACTTAGTGAGACAGAGCAAATAACCATTCTGATGATGAGGGGTTATGGGGATAGAACTCGTTCATACGAGGAGGTAAGCCGCTTGTTCAATAAAACTTGCCCCAATTGAGCACCTATTCGAAAATCAACAGTGTTGAAGACCGTACAGCGCGGTTCTGTAACAGATCGGTCAAGATCCGGACGGCCAAAATCAGCAACCAATGCGACCAATCAGCTACACAAGGACACCACTTCGAGCACCTTCTGTAATACCTTCCAAGGTTTGTTTATTTTTTTATAATTATTGTCTTGCAAAGTAAGTATTTTAAACATAAACAACTGACATACTGTCTGTTCAATTTTATTAATAATGATAATTGTCCCCAATTACATCTGTGCACTCCTAACGTTTTTAAACAATTAAATCGATCATTACTGATATTTCCTATCCCTCCACACTCCAGCTGTGAAATTCTCATAGCTAAAACACTAACAAAACCAACACGGTTGAGTATTCACTTCTGCCTCCTAATCTTCGCAACGTAAAGTTAACAAATTGTAAAAGGCTACCATTTTCAAACGAATGGTCCTTTTCAGTCGGGATTGCGGCAATGTGTTTCTCTAACAAAGACCTTTAAAATGAGGTATAATTCGACCTATGCTTACATTTAAGATTTTTTAGACTTCCTCCACAGGACGTCCCCCCAAAGCGAAAAAAGACAGTTAAAATGAGCAAAAAGTCAGTAACTACAGTGAGGACGTAATCCTAGAGTTTCATTGCTCTGTGTTTATTAATAAAATAAATATTAAAGGGTTTCCAGACTTTGAGAACACCCGGTATATGTATTTATTTATTTATATCCTTTTGAGATATAAAAATCAATAAAAGTTTTTTAAAGAAAAGCGCAATTTTGTGTTTTCTGCTCATGAATTTTATCTCTAAATATTTAAAAATTATTAACAAACTCAACATCGAGTTTTCCCCCATTATATGCCCCAACGCATTCCATTTTCCTCAAACCTAATACAACAGGACCACATATCAGTTCTCCTGGTGTAGCATCAGAAGACCGATATCATTTTAAAAATAAACTATTACTCTGTCACATATACCTACTACATAAAATTTTAATGGTGGGTCATAAAGTCATTATCGTAATTATTTTTTTTTTCACAATCAACCCAAACAATTCATATTGGTAGTCATCTCTTCGTGAGTTATCGGTATAAACACAACAAAATATCGACCATAGGGCTGTTATAAATTAAGTAACTTACCAAAATCTAATCTATATATTATATTTATTTCAAAATTTAGTGAAATAGAAAAAAACACGTGTACAACATTGGAAATAAAAAATTATTATGTTTGATTAATATTTGGCAAAGACCTCGACAAGCTTGATTTTTAATCAAATCCGATAACGGTGAGGGGTTCTTTATTGCACAAGTGAAACACGTTTGACCCTATTTAAATATATATATATATATATATGAATTACGTTAAATATATGAAAAACGTTTTGTAATAACATACTATTATTTTATTTTTTTGTTTTTTTTAGATGGTTTGGAAATGCTTCGTTTTCCGTCTGTCTGCCATTTTTGTTTTTATAAAAACATCATATCTTTGTAATTGAATGAGATATTGCGGGAAGGTTTGGTATTCGCATTATTTATGTAACATTTTACTAGTAAAAAAGAAGACTTTATTTTGCACATTTTCAAAATGGCGAACTTTTAAAATGTTTAATGTCGAAAATCTGTAAAACCAAAATATTTACAAGAAACAAATGATTTTTCCCTTTTCATGAAAAACAAATTGATTTTTTCTGTTTGTCAATGAATAACCGAGTTTATTTACATAATTTCTTGGTGATTGTCTGCAACACCCAAGATTAACCTAAACTAAAATATTATTATTACTTACAATAACATAAGCCATTGACCCGAAAGGTACCAACAGTGAAAATATAATTATCTTTTAACAATATCAAAATATCAACTTCTACTTATTACAAATTACATTTTTTTCACATAATTTTGTAAAATTATATATTAACACAAATTAAAAAAAAAAAAAATATTATGTAAAAATTTAATTTTCTACAAATTTAGTTTGAAATTTGTATTTTTTTAATAGTCTATGTAATTTTACAAAGTAAATAAAATTATAAAATATTTAAATAATATAAACAACAGTCACCATTTTAAAACATTAAAATTAAGGGATTAAAATATTTATTTGGAGGTTCAATTGAGGAAACAAACATAACACTTAGGAAATTAAATATAGAATTTAAAAAATATATAAATAATTAATTGTATACTCACGTTCTTATAAGGTAAGCTGAAGTCAAAATCCATTTTTTACTAATAATAGACCCTGAACCCAGGTAATAATAGGTCTGATCATTTAAACTGATCCCAAAAGCCTGAAAAATAGAACAATTCAATGTACAAATAAATATAATATTATTGACGGCGTCTATGATTCGTTTTCATTTTATGACTAAGAAATACTGAACCAAAATATGTATATAGTTTTGGTTGGTTTTTATTTGGTTTTGAGAATGAATGAGTAAGAACGTTTTTGCAAGGAATTTTGCACACTGTACTTCCAATTATGTCTGAAAACGAATATTTCCACGAGGAACTCAATACTGATTTTTTGGCGATCCTAAAATGTTTCTTTTACTTTACCAGTATAAGGTAAGTTTAATCATCGCAAAAAATTTCGATCAATGTTTTTCGACTGATCTTAACCATGGTGTGGCGTGAAACCATGAAACCAAATCTTAACACCATGAAACCATGGCGTGAAAAAAGCAAAAATGTGATTTTCGACATCCCGTCCGTAATTGTAAGCACGAGAGTGATTCAAAATTTATAGGAATTTTAAATTTAGTACAGGAGGCTACAGTGTGCTCATATAGAAAACTATTGAAATTCAGAAAAATCTAATAAAAAATGTCTAAATGACGGCCTTTTGAAACTGTGTCTTGTTCATATCTCTTGTATTATTCAATTTCAGACACATGCAATTATAAGAATATTTAAGATTTTATTATGTTTGTAGTGGTACCAACATACCGAGTTTTGCTACGACGACAAATCGTAGTGCGAATTATTGTTAAAAACGAAAACATTTTAATATTTCCTACAAGGTCCAAATCTCAACTATTGAGCATAAAATTGAGAGAGTCTACATGTATTTTATTATATGATGTAACTGGGTAAGTACCATGATGATACCCATCACCATTTTTATTTACTTAAGTAATATATAGAATATAAAACCTTGATGTGACTCACTAAAACAAGTATAATAAAACATAATATCTTTAAAATGACGTCAAAATGTTTAATGTAATGGAACTGTTTGCACAAATTACCGTCTTTGTATTCTCCATTAAATTTCAGCTCAAAGTACAAATAATGGTTCCATTAGATAGCTTTTAAAATATTAAGTAAAGTAAATGGTGTTATGGACAGAAAAGTGTTTACAAACACATTGTAAGCCATTACATTATATTTAGTACTTAATTTATACGTAGTAAATTAAATTAAAATCGTTTTAAAGGAACCTAGTGTTTCTTCATCTAAAAACAAAACAAAAAATATTATCTTTTTTTGTATGTTATGGATGGATCTTCATGAACATATTGGAATTAGACAATAAACGACTTTTTCATAATTTTAATATTTGTGACTGAATGGAAAGCTCTCCGGGTGATAAATAAGTAGGTGTCAGGAAAAAGGGCCTATGTTACATTTCGTACATTTTACAGGAGAGCATTTTCAAATTTCAGGAAATGAAAATAGTAGTTATTCAACATAGACTCTTTTTTCATGTCACAAGCAATAAAACCTTGGTTGTATGCTCATAGATGAAAACCTTTTATTTGAAATGTATTCTTTATTAATTTTTTTACTTTAGATATGATGTAGTAATATATTTTATTTCACAGTTTCATTTTTAAATCTGTATATTAATATAAAAAGTTTATGTTCTGGATCGTCTAAGAATGTATCATTGTTAGCAGATCTTTTTCTTCTCCTTCTCAATTGGAATTGGACTTGTGTACAGCTGTGGCAAGGCAGATTCCGTAGTTACCTCTAAACAGTCTTGAAAATATTGAAAACTTTCCATCGTCTTAATGTATTATGCAATTCTCTAGCGTAGATGGAACTAACATCAACGTTACAGATTTTAAACTAAACATATTTTGTTATTTTAATTTAGTGCTGTCAGTAATACCGCATTTGTAATAATATTAAAATTTTAAAAATCATCATGATCCATATCTGATAAGAAAAACGGAGACTTAAGATTTGATCCTCCGATTAAATGCTTCAAATTTTTTAGGACCTTTGTTTTCTTTATTTGAAGCTCGATTACAGTAAAATCATTATCACAAGGGAGAAAGCTGCGGCCAGTGATACATTTCTGAAGTACCTCCGTAAAGTAGGCAGGTCTTACTAAAAAAATGTGTAGGCCTAAACAGAGAATAGTTTTATTGTTATTTTGCCCGACACATCTGTCTAACTATGAGCTTTCGCTCCTCTGTAGGTCACTATCTTTAGATATTTGAAATAACGTAATTGAGTATAGATGAACTTTTGAATTTTCTTTTACAAGTTTTTGCCGAAGAGACAAGTCGCTTGATTGCAGGTCATGTTATGTATTGTGAAATTATAGTTGGAGTACTGTCTTTGGTAATACATATCAGAATGATTTTACATAGGGGTGAAGAGCACTTGCTGCAAGTCAACACAAAGCGTTATGAAGTTTGGATTTGATCCTTCTTCTGCCAGCTGCTTATAAGCTGTATCATAATACATCACACAAAAGTACAGGTTTTTTTACATATACATGATGGCAACAAAACGTAAAATGTGCACTTTGGTAACTGTCTACTGACTGTGGGTTATCTTACATTCAGTTCCCATAGCCATATTATATGGAGTATTTGTTTTGAAGTTTAACTAGCCATTCGTAGAAGTTTTTGTTGTTGAAATGCCTCGATGGAGTATAGTTCTGTAACGCGTCATTTATGTGAAGGAAGTCACAGGATGTATAATATTAAGTTATTATTAAACCTATTATTCTAAAATAATTATTGTGACCTCGATACTATTCAACAACATTTAAATTCATTTAGCAGTTGCCATGACTACGTGTCGTTCTGTTACGTTTATGTTTAAATTAATAACATTGCATTGTGTGTCACTTATTTTGTATTAATTTATTCGTTCTAGTTTGATGAAACACGTTGCAATCACATCAAACATATAAAAATTATCGTTACGCAATACCAGTAGGAAGCTGATCCATACAGTGTTATCACTTACTTAGCGAAATGTAAAGATAAACATACGCAAGAGCAGGAAGTGTTCATATACAGTAAAACCATTATTTGACAAAAATACTAATTTAAAATAGTCATTATTAGCAGTTGATATTATATTAGCAGTACTATATAAAAGGACAATATCACCATGGTTAGAGTTTAAAGTTGATTCTCTTTAACACTTGAGTTGTGCTCGGAATACTGATGATGTAAACCTAAAAACCCTTAAAAGACTATTTGCTTCACCGATGATTAGAAATTTAGATTTATTTACTATATTTAAAAATGCGAACTTTGTAAGATTCCCTCTCAGTTTACATTACGGGCAATAAATTCCAATTCAAACTGTGTATTATTTGTTCCATCCATTGACAAGCAGCTTTAATGGCAATAATTTGCAATGCTCATCAGCACGCTATAATTTCCTCGTCAAGAATTTTGTTTAGCGGATTTAAAATGTAGGATGTCCAGCTCTATTGATTTGAAGGAAAAATAGAGTACCAAGAATGTGAAAGTTTTACTTATGTAGAATATTTGGGAGTATTTCCTTCTCACTGCACAATTATGGAATGGTATAAAAAACAAAACAAATATGTTTTGAATTTACTACAGAGACCACTTCTAGCTCTTGAGAGTAACGATTGAAACCTTTACACGAGTTAACACTTTCCTAGTTCTGAGGGTGTCTCCTACCCAATAATTCCACTCTGACTAGTCTTCTTTAGCAGAGGACATCTACTTATTTCCCTCCATATGATTTCCCCTCTTTTACTCATGAAGTCAATCTGACCAAAAAGTTAATTGATTTCATCTTCCAATTGCTCTCTTTCTATTTTCCAGCAATGTTATCTATACGTTCAGTTTTAAAGAGACCCCACTCACGGAATTTTCCTTATCGACACACCATTTGATGTACAATGAATACATAACACAAACACAACAATATTTTAACAAAGAAAACCTGTTATAACAGCAGGAATTTTCCTGTTTGTTATATTTCTAAAATTTCTGAGAGTATTGCTGTTATAAGTCCATGCATACCAAATACAAGTTTGTGTTATAGTTCTTGCAACAGTATTTCCTTAAATACTAGTTCTTTTTATACCAGTTGTTTCCGTATTAGTTCTATCCATAACAACCCTTTCAATAAATAACATACATTTAACAAAACGTCCAATTATATGTTCTTTAACTTTAGCTGAGCTTTCAGTTTTATCGAAAGGCTGTACAGAATATTTGACGAAATGCTTTTCAGAAGTTTAATGAACTGTGCTCAGCAGTAAATTGTGCCATTACTACTTGACTCACACAATGATCCATCAACTCAATGCATTTTTATTAGAGTGTAATATAAAGGAAAGCTTTACCCGGGAAGAGTACCTTATTGTATTTATTTTGAGTAGTTATTACTTTACATCTTTATTTTCATAATATTTTCTGACTACACTTTCATAACATTCATTTAAAAAATAAAATATTAATGCCATGTACTAGTTTTTCTGCTTCGTATGTTAGCCTTAGATGAAAACGAGAATTCGAATTAAATATTGTCTTCACAAATTACTAACAATATTCAAGTTAAAAAAAAAAAAAAAAAAAAGTTTGTTAGTTTAAATATTACAGTTGATTAAAAAATATTTGTATATTTTTTCTTAGTAACATTTATAATGTTCAATTAACAACAATGACACTTACACATATAAATCTAGTATTTCTCCTGAATTTCTGTAAATAAAAAAAATCTTCTTTGCCTAAATTTTGATAATTGTTATTAAAAGAAAAAATAACAAAGGAAATAATGTGATGTTACTGCAGATTACAGGTCCACTTGCTTATATGATTGTTAATTACTGAAAATATTACAGATTCTGTTGAACTTCTGATTAAAAATTTAATTTCACGATTTTATCTGTAGATTGCTTGTATATAGAGCTGTAGTTTAAACTCATGTAGTTTTGCTTTTTATTGATATACAAATATATTTTATTAAATCCTCGCAAGTAACAAAACTTAACTAGTAGTTTACATTGCTATAGGGTCACTTTTATTGGCAAACACTCTTTTGAATGACTCCGACTAAGATGCTATTACTTGCTAATTTACGGGTATATTAATGTTTTCGTGGTAAATTTACACGACTAAATTTTTTCGGGGTTTAAAAGGGTTATTGTTTGTTTATTTCGCTCAGTATTTTTACTTTTTATTATAATTATAATATGTAAAAGTTTATGTTTATTCTACTTCAAGTCGCCATAGGAAGCCAAGCCAAAAGCATTGTAGCGAAGGTAGCACCATGAAAACACAAATGTTTCTATAGCGGCTTTGAAGATAGATTGGTTAACCTTCGAATGATTGAAGTAGAAAATGATGGGACTTGCAGATTCTGCTAAGATCGTAAGACACACCACACGATGTATTAGTCGAATGCTGTACAGTAATGCACAAAGAAGTCTGTGAGGAAACCAGATTAAACTATAGGAAATACTTTAGGATTTGATGATCCTCTTTATCTGCTACACTTCCTAAAGTAGTTGGTACTTGGGATCTTCTATACAATATATCTCTAGAGATAGCATGGTATTTCACCATCACATCGACACCACCACTACTACCCAGTCAATAAATATAAACTTATAGGCGGAAATTTGTTCATAAACAACCAAACTATCATTTGTGGAAAAATAACTCTAAATTGTCACTATCTCATATATTATAGACATGAAGGAAAACACTACTTTGAAGTGAAGTAGTTTGAAATAACGAAATTATTTTCTGATTTAAAAGAATTATAGTTTGTTTCTAAAATGTTTGTAAAATTTAAAATCTTTCTGAAATTAAAAGTAAGCTTGCTATATGTAGGATTTGAAGTCCTAGTTTTCAAGCACTGTGACATAAGAGAGTCATATCCCTCTAATTTTCATTGTGATAGTTCTCTTAAAAGGTAACTTAATAGTAGGGTTATATTTGTATTTGTTTGATTTAGTTTTTGTTCGAATATACGATTATGTGATCGGATGGAAATACAAATATTATGTTGCAGTTTATTCTTTAACAACAATTTGTCCTTACTAATTATGAGACTATTAATACAACTGTTTTATTTTATTTTATTTTTTTTTTACTTTCATACATATTCGAATTATTGTGAAATCTATGCCATGAGTTAAAAATAGTAGTTGATTTTGATTACTGATATATCAATTTTGGGAACCCTTTAATTAAAGAAAATGGTTTGGAAATGGTGCCTGTCTTTCGTAGGTGTAGTGATCTACACAGCCCAAATCTTTAGATAGATTTTGGTACGTAGACATATTCCGATCATAACTAAAGACCCGTTTTTCGTAACTCAAAATGTAGGAATAGCTCTAAAATGTTTAAATTTTCGGCTGAATCAATTTTAATAAAATGTTGCCTATTTTAAGAAGATCATTTTTCACATCTAGTAATGTTAAAATCAAAACATGATCAGCCAGCTTTGACGAGACAATTGATTTCCAACAGTAATAAATGACTAATACCAACAACTCTATTTAACAATATGTTGACCATATATATCTCAAATCCTAATCATTTCCTCTCAAATGCTTAAAATTAACAAAAATCGTATTTAACTATAAATTATGGAGAAAATGTATGGAATCATTAAGAGGGCGGTCAAGAAAAACCTCCCTCTGGAGGTGGTAATCAATTAAAAGGTGGTAATTGCAGAGAATTGGAAATATGGAACTGGCCAAGAGCAGCGGCCAACGCAGTTGAATAGATGTAGAAATAAAAGAAGGCCAACGCCCTTCATTGAGTAATCGTTTTACTTATAAACATTATAATCCTTATTTTCAGCACAAACCAAGTTGTACATTTAATGAGCTATACTGAATTTGCTCATGACAGCTCAAACTTTGTGACTCGGTTTTTATGTACGCTATTTACAATTTAATGAACGTAACGTTTTTACAAATTCTGATGCTTAAGAAGATTATATTTCTACTGGTAGCCGTGTACTTAAAGTCAATATTTTCTAGAGTTTTTGTAATGGTATTTTAATGTATGTTTATGCATTATATGAATGATTTTTATTTATCCTATTTATTATTCTTATATCCCTTGTTTTATTTAATTTATAACAGACACAATTAGAACCAAATAAGATTTTCATCATGCATATAAGATGAGAAATATTAATACAAAGTTATTGTACAAAAATGTAATTTCGAACCTCGATTTCCCAAGAAAATATGATAATCTTGTAATTACGAAATACAGTAGAGGTGAGTTAGCGACACGAAGGTAACTAGTGGAGACTCCTTCACATATGTACATATTGTCACGATGACAGTCATCTAGCTAGGTAAGTAACATGTTAACATTTAAAATAATTTTAATTGAATTTACCACCCTTAGATTTAATTGGAGAATGAGTTATAATGTGTTTGCAAACACTTTTCAGTCCATATACTAAGTATACTTTACTTAATATTTTAAAAGATATCTAAATGTATGTGTGTTCTAACCTAAGATCTCTTTGCACTTTATGCTTAAATGTAATGAAGATTACAAAGACGGTAATATGTGAGAACAATTCCATTATAATTTCTGACATCATTTTAAAACTATTCTCGTTTAAGTGAGTCACACTTAGATTTTATACTTTATATGTTACTTTCTTATATCAACGTAAATAAACCATGTTGGTGGACGTCATTATGCTACTTACTCAGCAGGATGTGTATCCTACTTGCTTTGCTCGTATCAGTGTCTCGGCCGTCGTCGAGACAACGCTGTACAAATGTGAAGGAGTCTCCACTCCCTACCCTCGGGTCGGTGACTCTGTCCTACTGGATGTTGTAACTATAATATTATCATATTTTCTTTGGAGGTCGAAGTTCGAAATTACATTTTTGATAATAACTTTTCACTACGATTTGTCATCATTAGTATCATTACAAGCATGATGAAATCTTAAATTAGTTTCCAATTTCGTATGTTATAAATTGAATGAAACAAGAGATAAAAATGGGATTAATAAATAGCATAAATAACTTATATTCCTAAAGTACATTAACATTTAAATACAATTCACAAAAATGTCTGGAAAATATTTCCTTTAAAGTGTACATCTACTACTAGAAATTAATGTGCATAACGACCAGGATTTGTAAAAAGTTTTATTCATTAAATTGTAAAGAGCGTCTATTAAAACAGGATCAATATAAAGTTGGAATTGTAAGGAGCAAGTTCAGTAATTAGTATATCTCAATAAACCTATTACATGGTTTGAGCTGGAGATAAATGAATATTATTTTTTAAATACACTAATCTTTTTAATTCAATCGATTGACACGAGGAAAGAATAATATCTTAATATTAAAATATATCCTGCAAACTGTTTGCAATGTCTTAAAATAATGATGTGAAATAATAACGACATAAGTTAAATAATATAAGGTACACCCTTTGGTAAAACTTTCCTTTATATCACCCCTTCATTACATTCAAATAAAAATGCAATGAGTTGGACGGATCATTACGTGAGTCAAGTAGTAATGGCGCAATTTACTGTTGAGCACAGTTCATTAAACGTCTGAAAAGCATTTCGTCAAATATTCTGTGTAAGCTTTTTTATAAAACTGAAAGCTCAGTTAAAGTTAGAGAAGGCATAATTATACGTTTTGTAAAATGTACAGTTCTTTTATTGAATGAGTTATTATGGATGAAAGTAGTATGAAATGATCAATTATTGAAGAAGAATTTTATCACCATTTCTTAACCTTGAGTGAAGCGTATACCAACACATGCCACTGTTATGTTTAAAAATCATTACAATGGCGACATTTAGGCTTTGTAGCTCATTACCGAAAAATATAAAAAACCTAATACTCTTGAGCAGGATCGTGCTCAATTAATGGTTGGGTGTATGGTTGTTCATTTTTTAATTTAAATTATAGCTAATTTAGCAGTTTTTATACTTTTTACTTGATTTGATAAGTAGAAAATGTTTTATTTTATATTTTGAAATTATGTTATGTTTGATTTGATAAGTATTGTTTTAAATGATAATTTATTTTGTAATCATTGAGGTTAGGTGGAAGAGAAGTGACCTTTGCTCCTCACCTTTCCTCAGAAAAAAGTTTTATTCTTTTCTATTTTCTTTTTTTTTGGACATTATTATACTACCCATAAAAGTGCACTAAATTAGAAGACTAGTTTAAAATAATTAATAGCTTCAGTATTAAAGATTACATTACTATTGATATAGGTTATTCGACCATTTACCATAATGTGTTATATATATATATATATAAAATATATGAATAATAATGCAAATACAACATTTCGCGTATATGGATCAGGTTTTTCCTGATCACATTTGTATAAAGTCTTAATTATTTTGAAAGCACATCCCTAATTTTAGCTCTGGGATCCTTTCTTAGGTTACTACTTTATTTTTTAGTTTCTAGAATTATGTTTAGGCTGTGTTTTCTTGTCTTTCATGTTTTAGGTTTTTAACTTGATAACAAAAGTTGAACCTTGCTTTCGAAACGTCATGTATTAATTTGTACAATTTATGTATTAGTCATTCTCGTGTAGTTTGGTGTTTTTTTTTTTTACACACAGGTGATATATACTCTAATATAAAATAACAAGATTTACTAAAATACATGTAATATTAAATTTAATTGAAAATAATGTTACTAAGTTGAAAAATTTAGATATATCCTACTATGGACCATGTAAACATAACCTCACTACTCCTTCCGCCAGAACTCCTTTATCCTTTGGCATCTTCTCTACCTTTCCTCTTTAGATATTCGGTAGTTTTCTTTAGATTTCCTTTGCTACCAGATCCTTCAACTCTGCTAATTTTCCCCTGGACTAGTTTCTGTCGTTTCCATTTCTCCTACTCCAACTTCTTCTATATCTAGGTCACGTTTTTACTACAGTATCTGCATCTTTCTATCTTCCTACTAGTTGAGTACTATTTTGCTAGCCTGTTTTTGACAAGCATTGAGTTTTGTTTAAGTCCTTAGACGGTACAATTGAGTGTAATTTAATGAAACTCTTTGGGCTATAGCCGGATAAAAAAAATTGTCATTTCTTGTTTTTTCTTCAGTTAATCCCAAATTTCAAGTTATAAAAAAAGAAAACAAAATATCCAGACACAAAGAAAAAAAAATTCCACATACTAAATTTGATTGAAATCAGTCTACCTGTTTAGCCTATAGAGGACTGCACATAATTTAGATAGACAGACCCCGGGCATAAAATCACTATATCAGCATCACGGGACATGTAAACGGATATATCCACAAAATCCCAACAACCATTTTTACCCGTCACATAAGTTTCTCAACAATACTTATATGTCACAATTAAAAAATAATTGGATATCCTGGACCAGAAGCTTATGGCTTCAAATGCATCTGCTGCCACACCTATTTAACGGCAATTTAAAAAGTTTTTTTTTCTTTTTCACATATCATTTGATATCAGTTGATGTTATTTAACTTATAACAAAAAAATATAAATTATATCACACAGTAATTATTACATGGTAATATGTAGATTTCAATTCTAGATGTAATCGTACCAACCATACGATAACAAATAGTAAAGTTATTGTGAAACACAAATTCACTATTATCCAAACCTTCCAAAAGCATGTAAGATTCGTATAGTTATAAGATCTGACTGAGGAAAGTCACCGACACTAAAATACCGAGTGGAGAGTTCTTCACTAGGTCCTACACCAGCGAAGCGAGTGGAAAACTTTTTAATATTACGCTCCAAGAGCCTAGTCGAGGCCAATAAAGTAATGATATATATTCAATTACTAGGTTCAGAAAATTGTGTAACAAATTTTGTATGGAAACATATTCTATTCGGTAAGACCCTTGATGCATCAAACAATTTAACATTTCTTACAAACCCAAGAAACCAAATTTTGTACATTACATTTACAGGATCTGGTTGGGTTGCATTTTATGATTGTGCTGGGTAAGTATTATGATGTGACCCATCAAGTTGTTTATATTTATTTATGGCTTCGAGTGAGTCTGCTGATGCAACTATTTAAATCATCCCCCATTGAACATATTTTATGAACATTCAGTTGTTCCTGTTATTGTTCGCAATGACGTCTAAATGTCATTACATCATTACTTGTATGGCGTTACACAAAAAGAATGTTTCATTTATCTGTTACCATGGCAACAGGAATATCACATTAACAGGGTTCACGATCAGAGAGTTCAATTCGTCACGTTTTTTAGAAAGGCACGAAAAATACTAAGACATTATTGGCATTTAGTTACACTTATTGGACTAGCTGTCAGAGCTCATTTGATCTAATTTCCGTTGTAAGGAAATTGCTATTAGATTTGCCTGAACTGTGCAACCCAGAACCGAGAATATAAAATGTTAATCGATCATTATCTATAGAACAATTTCAAAAGTTTTTTCATTTCATACGGATAAAAACAGGTAAAAAAGCAGTACAAATTGGTAAACGTTTGTTCTCAAATTCCAAATCATTCTTCAAATTAAAAAAAAAATTGTAGTAAGTAGTAGAAAAATTATTCCCTGGAAATTTTCAAGTGAAGTTTTCAAACTTACTTTTTGGGTGTATCTTAAAAATTATAACAAGTAAATATGTTTGCGATGGTTTTTTGCCTTGAATTAAAATTGAAAAAGAAAAGAAAGTTATAAATTTATTTTCACGTCAGTCTGCTATTGTTCTACTTACCCAGTATACGAAGGGTAATTTCGTTAATCCTAATAAATCTCGATCTCAGTTTTTTTATTAATCTTTGCGTTTAATAAACGGCTCAGAGAGCCGAAAAAAGTGATTTTCGTCTTGCCGTCAGTCTTTCGTAGTGAGGTAAACATACTGTCAGGAAAGCACTCCACAAATAAATGAATTACGTTATTTAACTACGATCACATTTCTACCTTTTCTTTAGTAAAAACATTCCTCTTCTACAAATAGTTCTCTGTACATCTTTCAGATTCCCTTATACTGATATGAAAATAAAATCAATTGAAAACAAATAAAATGTATTTTATTACAACATTGTGTTATAGAATATGACAGCTGTAGATAAGTAGTAATAGCGGCCGCAAAAATGAAAATAGGATCATGCAATTTGGTATAAGGAATTGGTATATCCATCCCTCTTCGTTTGTGTTAGTATATCGCCCCTGCCTGTCCTCGAAGCTGTAGGTATGATGGAGTCTCTACTCGTTACGCTTGAGTCGGTGATTCGGCACTGCCGGATGTGTTAGCTATGGGAATATCACAGTTTCTTGGGAGATTACAGTTTGAAATTATATTTTTGATAATAGCTTCTTAGAGGTTTGGTATCATTACATGCATGCAGAATTAAAATCTGCAAATGTTTATATAATTTACAGTGTTATAAGTTGAATAACACACGAGATATGAACAAAAAACTGTTTGACCTTGCCTTCATTTTGACATTTTAATTCCTTTTTTTGAATTACAATAGTGTTTTATATGAGCACACTGTTGTCTCCTGTACCATGTTGCTATCTTTATTTTTGTGACCGCTATCTTGCATATGTACAGACGATAACCATGACAACGGTGACAATGACAATGAGACGGACGGACATGTAGAAAATCACTTGAGGTAGTGAAGTGAACCACAAATTGTTTTACTGAGAATGATGACATAGTTACTGAAACGTCGTCATGTTTCTTATGAAGAGTTTGTTGTGTCTTTTATTTCGTTTTCAAAATATTTCGTTTTATTAAAAAATAAAATAAAACAATACAAATTTATTAATTATTTATAACCAATGTTATAATTAATTTACTAACAGCTGTTTAGTGTTATAACTTATTACTCTATTTTCTCTGGCCAAGGTACACACTAGACTGGACGGTCGACTCAACATATTAAACAGTGAGTATAAACACATACAAAAGCAACCGTCGGCGCGTCATGTCTTTTTCTCGCGGTCCTATTTCTGTCGAATGCGTCCTATCAATCCATTCTTTGTAATTGATGCATTTAGACGTGTATATTGAGATTTAAAAACGAGCTGTGAGATGGTCGAAAAAAATAATAATGTTGGACATGTTAAGTTAAAAATAAAATTTTAGTAATTATATAAACATAATTTATTAATTCTAACTTTACTATTTAGTTTCAGTATGTATACAGGGTGAGTGATATAATATTGTACCAGCTGTTTGACTTGGAAAGTATTTGATATACTTAAAAAAGTCGAATAGCAGTTCCTCTAAACTTTGTATACAGTTTTATTTGGAGGATTTAAAATTTGGATACTATCAACCATTTTAGCAATAACTTTAAAATTTCTTAAAGAAATACTTATGTACTGTACTTAAAACAGTAGAAACTAGGTTAAAATTGGAATGTAGATAGATTATAATGTAATGAAAACTACAAGAAATTTGAAAATCAACAAAGTAAAGTTATTCTTATTCACGTGGCAAGTTTAACAAGTGGAGATATTTAGTGAACAATTAATATATAATTAAAGTAAATGTAATTTTTACTGTTTCTTTTATTCACCTATGTCTATTATGTTTTTGTTTTCCTATTATAATATAATAATAATACTTGTAAAATAAACAGTTTCTCAATAACGTTATAATTTTTGTAGTGTAAATAGAAAAAAAAAATGTTTCAAAGTAATTTATAATTTAGTTTTACTCAAAGTACGCCATTACTTTTCCTACAAGAAATTTTACTTTAAAGGCTGCATTAAATTATTGAGAATATTCTAAAAGAATCCTTAGGGTGATCTTCAAATTTCTAGTAGTTATTGTTACATCAACTTTAATGTAATAGCAGATATTTCTTGTTGAAACTCCATATTCAAGGATAAAAATAAAGCAAAAGCTTAAAGTTTCAAGTATTTAATAATATAAATAAGCTACAATTGTTTCGCCTTGCGGCATCATCGGGCAACTGATAATTTACAGGTATAGAATATTTGAACTATTTGAACATAAGTAACAGGAAACTGAAATACAATAGAGAAATCGAGAAAGGTAGAGGGATGACCTAGCAGGTAGCTAAAGGTTAATGAACTATGTTACGGATGGGTTTTAGAAGAGGTGACGAATTTAATACAATTTGGTCATTTAAGTTGAGAATAGGCCTAAGTGAAATAGATCTATTTATTTGTAAACATTCTAAATTATTTAATCTATTGCTTTTATTTTCTATATGTAAGAGTTTAACATTAAATTTCGGATCAAAACAGAACTATGACCCGAGTCCAAAAGGTGGTTAGCAAAGTTAGAGTTTCTATAGCCATGTTTCCAGCTATTTACATGTTCTTTAATTCTCATTTTTATAGGTCTACCTAATTGACCTATGTACTCAGAGTCACAATCTTGACAATATATTTTATAAACTCCACTATTTTCTAACGTTTCTTTTTTTATCTTTATTATTGACCAACATTTTCCATAGATTTTTAGTACAATAAAAGGGTTATTACGATTACATTTAGTTGAAATAAGGTTACTGATTTTATAACTAGTTCTGTTAATATAAGATAATTTACAATATCTAACTATTTCAATGCTCTCGTTATGGGAAGAGTAGACTAAATTTTCAGCTCTTTAACTTTTTTCTTAAAATATTATCTATTAAACTAACATCATACTTATTATTAACAGCAATTTGTTTAACGACATTCAGTTCATCTTAAAAGTCATTGGGTGAAAGGTACACTAATAAGTCTATGTACCATACTGTGAAAGGCAGCATTTTTATGGTTGATAGGATGGTTAGAATCAGCAGGTATTACTGTATCTGTATAAGTAGGTTTTCTAAAAATTTTAAATTTATGATAACTATCACTGATATTAATGTTAAGATCCAAGAAATTAATGCTGTTATTTATACCCACTTCCATAGTGAACTGAATGTTGCTATTTACAGAATTTATAGTTTTAAGGAGAGTCTAACTGTCTATTAGTGCCCTAAACAAACACAAAACATCGTCAAAATAACGGTACCAATAAATTATATTTTTAAATAAAGGATTGTCTTTACCAAATAAATTATTTTCGAAATCAGCCATGAAAATAATTTTGACTAATGCAAATTTCTTTTTTTTTATTTTGTTTTTAATATTTGAAACTTTAAGCTTTTGCTTTATTTTTATCCTTGATTGTTACATTATTCTGAATCTACGTTCCAATTTTAATACCGGTTCAACTATTTTAAGTACATAAAATGGACCTCTGAAAACGTCTAAAATCTTTTTTCAGAACGTTGAGCCTCTAAAGTTCCTAAACAGTTGCATGTATCACTAGAATAAACAAGAATATAAAAGTCTTAAAATTATGTGTAGAGACTAAAACCATCACAAAAAAGGCGTTTCTATAAGAAATTTTAAAGTTGCCGTCATATTGGAATATAATTAAAAAATTTGAAAATAAAACAACATAAAAAATAAAGGGAGTAGCTATTTAAATTTTTTAAATGTATCAAATACATTCCAACTAAAACAGCTGGCACAGTTATATCAAATCACCCTGTATGTTATGTAATATATACACTGGATTTTTTATTTTGAAATTTTGTTATTTGTGGCCTCTAAATTATTATTTTAGTAATCCCATTTAGGCCTAGTAATATATTTTAGTAACACCTCTCATCGACGTACTGAATTTTGCTTAAAACCTCTGATCGTATTAAATAATTCAATGAAAGGGGTATCAGACATCCTTGTGAAATTAAAGAATTTCTTATTGGAAAATGAAGCGTTTGAAAGTTGAGTCAAGGTCACAATATAGCGGCGGCGCAACGTTGAGTCGACCAGGTGGTGCCGAGTGCCACGACTATGACCACTTCTTGTGACCAGTGTAGTATTGAAAATTTATTCCGTCGATAGTCAACCGCTTTGTGTGTTTTGACTTATTACAACGTATTTTATACCTCATTGAACAAAAAAACATAATAATCGAATCAGTAAAATATAAAGATATAATAAGGTACAACGTTCGCCTCAGAGTTTAGTCCAATGATAATTACATATGGATTTTTATAACAGCTGCTTTCAATTTAATATTAACTACAGTTGAGGTTATATTTTACTTTATTACTCAAAACGAATGCGCAGAATCATTCCACAGTGCCAGTTAATATTATATTTTTCGTTCTTAAAGTGATCCTTCAATATGTCAGTCAGTACGTTTTTAATTACATATATATTATAACTTTCACATCGCAAAGTTATGTGAAGTGATAAATCAAATTCAATGTATAGTTTTTTGCTGATATATCCGTTTTGAGTTCCCCCCACTATAAATATATAATTCTTATAATTATATAGGCCTACCAGTCTGTCTGTCATATTAATCAAATTTGGTATGTGGGAACATTTTGGCCATGTAACAGGACTTTTTTAAATTTTTTTGATAGTTTAAAATTAAAAGCTGCTATAGGATAAAAACTCACAATTGCTTTTTCTTAAAACGACTCTAACGATTGTGATAAAATTTTGTTCAAATGTAGTTTTCTAACTAAACATATTGGTCTCCATCCTTATCAGAATTATCAGTAAAACACACACAAAATCAGTCATACGAGTGTTATAAAACACTTAAATTCTCAAAATTTTCTCTATCGATTTCGTTTAAATTTTACTGAAATAAAAGAAATAGAGACCTAAAAACATGTGCAAAACGCAAGTAAAAAAAATATATTACGGTTCAGTAATAATGACGAAAAATAAAAATTAATTGAATGTCTTTATTTAAAGCTCGGTTTTAATCAAAATAATATTTACGCCTATGTCGCATTTATGGTATAGGCGACCAAGTTTAAGCCCTTATTAAATAATTTTTCAAAGACAGCGTCCATGGTTCATTTTAAGTTTATGATTTCCTGCACTGAAAATCATTCCTTGGAGCTCTTTAAAGTTACAATACGAACTCAGTTCATTAGCATTTTAAGTTTTTGATTTGCTGCACTGAAAATCTTTCCCTGGAGCTCTTCAAAGTTACAATACGAACTCAGTTCTTTAGCATTTTAGGTTTATGATTTGCTGCACTGAAAATCTTTCCTTGGAGCTCTTCAAAGTTACAATACGAACTCAGTTCATTAGCATTTTAAGTTTTTGATTTGCTGCACTGAAAAGCTTTCGCAGGAGCTCTTCAAAGTTACAATACGAACTCAGTTCATTAGCTTTTTAAGTTTTTAATTTTCTGCACTGAAAATCATTCCTTGGAGCTCTTCAAAGTTACAATACGAACTCAGTTCTTTAGCATTTTAGGTTTATGATTTGCTGCACTGAAAATCTTTCCTTGGAGCTCTTCAAAGTTACAATACGAACTCAGTTCTTTAGAATTTTAAGTTTTTGATTTGCTTCACTGAAAATCTTTCCTTGGAACTCTTCAAAGTTACAATACGAACTCAGTTCTTTAGCATTTTAAGTTTTTAATTTGCTGCACTGAAAATCATTCCTTGGAGCTCTTCAAAGTTACAATACGAACTCAGTTGATTAGCATAAGTTTTTGATTTGCTGTATTGAAAATCTTTCCTTGGAGCTTGATTCAAATCCTAACTAAAGCTTTTTAATTAAATGATTTTTGGGGTCATTTTCATTCTTTTAAATACAAAAAACTTTTCAATTAAAAAGTTCTGTGTAGTTTTCCGAGTGTCATGGAAGATTGACGCTTGCCTCAAGGACTTACTTTAGAAGTACGGTTGTTGGAAACCCGAAGTCTCCTATTTTAATCTTACAAACGTCACATCATCATATGATAAAAAATACATTATTTTCTCGAATAAAATACTTTAGTTTGAAATACAACGGAAGACGATATTACAATGGTTAAGTCATCATAAGTTTGTTTAAAACAGTTACATTGGTTCCGTGAACTTGATAAATGTACATATTCATACTTTCTTGATATCGATTAGGTTTTGACTGGCCTTGTAATTGTGTATGTAATAAAAAGTCTTCTCTAGCTTCGCTATAGACAGTGTCAAAACCTTGTCTGCCATCAAAGCTGTGTAAGCCTCCACTCCCTACGTTTGTGCCCGTAGCTACATAAATATCACATTTTCTTGGAAAGTCAGGGTTTCAAAAATACATTTTTGGCAATAGCTTTGCTATATGTCATAGTAGAGATGTGGTATTGATACATATAGAATTGAAATCTGTAAATAATTATCTAATTATTGTATTATAAGTTGAATAAACTTGGTTTTGGAGTTAAACTTGACCAATATTCTATTTAGTTTTGTGACCGTTACTCGACCAAATAGAATTATTTATTTAGGCTTTCATGGAACTACGTCAATTGCACCGACTTGTGACCAAACAATCCGCCATATTGATCACAAAAACGTAAACTGCACTGACTTCTAACCCAGCAGCCAGCACGAAGGACGTAAAATTCACAAACTTGCGCCATTTTGTTTCGCAAGCGTAGACTGCACCGACTTCCGACACCGCTTCCGTCTTTAGTTACCCTTCGTGCTATCAAACTTTCTGTCTGTCGTCTCTTGACCTAATATTTTGTCAGTGAGAACAAAAATATTTAGACTACAGTCAAATTCTAATAAATGAAATATGTTTTTGAAATCAGAGACTGTACTAACTGAACTATTCTGCAAGACTGTTTAGGAGGATTTAGTTAGTACACAGGGTAGGTCATCGTCTACCTAATCTACGATTTGACTATCCTAATCCACTGGAGTTACTAAAATTCTTTATTATTGGCCTATTTTAACGAATATACAATCCGGCTTATTGCAGCGTGAACACGTGTTTCCATAGTTCAAGTCAGGGTGTAGATAAAATATTTACTATGTCAAGAGGAGAATCAGGAGTTTCAACACATACATGGGAATCTATTAAACTGACATTGGGAGTGCGGTGAGATACAGACTCCTATCGTCCCCCTTATGATTCTCTTTGGAAACTTCGACTCTGATTTTCGGGAGAGTGGTGGGAGTATAATGTATTTTTGACAACTTTTTGAGTACAGGACTGTATTGCTTAGTGAGTATTTTTCCCTGAATGTCTCTTTTGATGGGATATTTCCATCGATAGATGCTCCTCGCTTAAGACACATTTCAAAATGAATTGATTTGCGTCTACAACCCTACAAGTTTCATTGATATAAAAAGAAGCTGGAAACTTTTTAGACTAGAAAAAATAGTTCGACATTACATTTTTAACAATAACTTTGCTATTGGTCATCGTAGAGAGGTACCATTATATTGAAAATTAAATTTGCGCATTTTTATCTAATGTACTATGTTATAAGTACACACGAGATGAACAAAAATCTCCCTGTTTAAAGAGGCTGCCATTTTGACATTAACATTACCAAGAGTTCTAAGGCTATATGAGCAGATTACAGTCCCTTATCACGTTTCTATCTTACTATTTGTGGCTGCTATCGTGTGATTAAGCACATCAACAACCACGGTGGACGGACGGCATAGGCCATGAAACGTAAAGAACAAACAAAAAAACAAAGGTAGACATTTTTAACTATATTACCAAACTTACCCTAAACTTAGTATACGGCTACATAATGCCCTATACTGGGGAAGTAAAATAAAATATTAGGCCTAAACCTTAGCCTGAATTCTAGGAAACTGCCACATATTCAGGAGGTTTCTAGTTATGGTCTAAACTAATTTTAAAATACATCAAACGAAGGACAATGTGTTACGTTTAATTTTAAAAACAAATTCATTTTTACTGCTAACAATAGAATTTTCGGTTATAAACAAAGCATATAAAGTGAGGTTAGGTTATTACATTTAGAAAAGATGATACATTATTTTGTAGTGCAGGATATTTTGTATATAAATACCTCTATGCAGTACCTAATGCAGTATTTTTTTGTGATAATATCTATAATTTATTAAATTACTTGACAGAGAATTATTCTTTTTGTCTCTACCAAATTACTTCTACTTTTTAATTACAAAGGTTTAATTCATAATTAGCAGCGGTTGAACGATGTTTTACTCTTAACGAGTTCAAAAATACTTTATTGTTACTAGTAAAATAAACTATTGATATTTCGGGAGATGAGTTTAGAGCTAAAACTAAAAAACACATTTACACAGAATACCATAAAGTGTCTTAATCCCCTATGTTTTTCCCCAATTTGAGTCATAATGTTATCGGTCTGAAGTTTGTGTATATCTTATATTACGTTTTATGGTTTATTAAAATATTTGGCCGCCATCACGAATCTGCCATATTGGATTTGAGCAATGTTTTAAAATAGGTATGATTTAACATCGTTTTTCAAAACTGAGTTCAGTTGCATTTATTTATTTTTTTTTATTTATTTTTTTTATTTTTATTTTTATTTATTTTTTTTTACTTTCACCTATCTTTAGTTATTCAAGAAAAACCTTTGGAAATGTATGAAGTTTGATTTTTTTTAGAACAATTCACTGTAAAACGAAATTTTTCCTGACCTATGCTTATATACATTAAAAAAAAACCAAAAACTCTAGAATCAGATTGCAGTGTAATTTTAAATCACCCTGCATATTGATGGTTTTTTAATTTTCTAATATATATATATATATATATATATATATATATATATATATATATATATATATATATATATTCTAACTTTTGCGACCTCCATCTTGAAAGTACTGACACTAGAGTCCATGAATTGTAAACTAAACCTACTCATTAGAGTAATTCGACAAGTAGTTTGGTGTAAATGCTCTAGAGGTCGCCTTTTAATAAGATTTTGATTAAATTTGCTATGTAGGTTCAGTTTTACAAACCATAACTTAACGATATTGTGCGTGGACCATTGTTTTTAATATCGTTGCAGAATCAATTAGATAATTTCAGATTGCCTTCCCAGGTGTTGATCTACCAACTACTCCTCAATAATTAAGTGGAACAATTTGTTGTTGGACACGGGAAGCGTAGTGAATAGTACACCCGATCTCATTCTAAGGGAAGAGAAGAACTGGTATGCACTTCATTACTCCGTTCTAAGGTAAACCAAAACATAGAAAAGTGAAGCTTGAAACTGGTGCCTGAATCTTCAGTACAGAGAATTGTAAAAAAAAACTAAATTAAATTTTACAAAAACCACCTAGACCATAACATACTTAAAGATGATCCGGACAAAAGAGAAACATTAACACTAGAATGCACCGTAAAACTATTGCCTATTAAAACACACGAGGGTTGTTGTAGCACCTCAGGTTAAATAATTTAGAATCTTTTTGTAAATATTATTTTATGTCACTGAAAAAAAAAATCACCAAATACGCCTCCTATGAGGTTTGACGTAAATTACTTGTTCGGTTTCTTGAAACCATGAAAAGTGGTCAACATTTTTCTGATTATCAAACTTACCACTTTATCACTTATTAAAAAAAAAATAATCTGTGAGCTTAACCGGGTGATTGTAAAACATTTTGGTATCTTGTTATTCGTCTATACATTTAATGTCTTCTGAAATAAATTCACGAAGGTCAATATCTTCAAATATTAAAAATAATTGTAAAATAAAGATATGTTTAAAAATGTTTTTCAATTTTTAGTGTAGAAGAAAAGTGTAAAAATAAAAAAATTAAAAATTAAAACAAAGTAAAACAATTAAATATATATTGCTAATAAAGAAAATAAGATAATCATCAAATGTTCTTTAAACATAGAGTAAAAAAATCTTTAATAATTCCATCATATTTCCACCTAAATACCAAAAAGTTATGTCTAAAACATTTGTCTTCGAAGTTTGCTATTCTGAAATAGTGAAATATTCATAAAAAAAACAAAAAAAAACAATAACACATCCTGTATATAGATAAGGATATTAACTAAATATATTCCCCACTCAAATAGAGTTAGATTTACAGATGCAATACCAAGAACTATTTAAAATTTTCCTTCACTCCGTGTATATGGAGGAAGGCGTTACTTAATGCAGCAAGGCGCCGTTGTTCTCGGCGCGACGTCAGAACACGTAATATCTGTGTCAAATTCCTTGCAGCTGTTTGTGTTTACATTCTGTTTAATTGAAGGAAATATTCAACTTTATGTTAACGAAGAAAATACCTTAGACGTTCCATCTGTGGTTGTGCCTATTGTCAAAATTCAAATGTTTTAATTTTTTTATTTCATAAAGCGAGTTTTATTTTATCCCGCCTACTTATTTTTTACGTTGTTGTTATTTCGATTCAAACTAATACCATATGTATTTTGCTTATATATACTACAGTTTAAAGTAGGAATAAGTTTTTATTGCCATCTTGAAACTGAAATACAAATTTTAAAAGATACAAGTTTTTCGTCTTTAAATTCATTGCAATGCTGGATTATGTTTGTTCGGTAATATAATAGGTAATACGATTATTAACTACCCAGTATATGAAGTTTAGGGTAAGATTTGTGAAATAATTAATTAAAACCTCATTTATTTGACTGATCTTCACGTTTCATGGCCTCTGGAATCCGAAAAAGTGATTTTTAGCATGCCGTCCGTCCGTCTATACCTAACAAAGGACGATAGTGTCTACTAAATTTAGATAGGAAAATAAATTTAGACATGGAATGGAGGATTATAATATGGTGTACTTATATGGATCACTATTGAAATTCAGAAAAATCATAATTAACATGTCAAAAAGTGTTTAAACTGTTTGTTGTTCATATATTTTGTAATATTCAACTTTAATACAATAAATTAAGCTATATAAGAATTTGCAGATTCCAATTCTACATATAATGGTACCAACCTCACTTCTCTACGATGACAAATACAGAAATTATTGTAAAACATGTAATTTAAAACTCTGATCTCGCAAGGAAATTTGATATTCTTATAGGTTTTTTCTTGTTGTTTAAAGGCAAACATAATTCGGTTTTCCTCGCTCTATAAAAAAAGAGGAAAAGATCACGAAACGGACTCTTCAAGCCCTGAAATGCTGTAATAACTTCAGGGTTGTAAAAAAGAGAGGTTTTATAGGAAAGATGAGAGGGATCTAACCCAAGATTGAGCAGTCACGAGATTCGGCAATACGACTGGAGCCTACTTTACATATGTACATTTCGAACCCTAGGGTCAGGACACTGACACGAGCAAAGCGCATCTATGAGACCTGTTAAGACCTAGCTGCTGTTAAGAAAGTAGTGAATACAATTAATTACGAGGTTCTAAAAACCAGTGTAACAATTGTTTTAAGGGGGCTTACCACGCCTATGTTACTACATGTTAACTATATGTAGATTTTATCAAGAACCATAAGACTTAAGGCAATACTTTTAAAATGTATTTTTAACACATATTTTTCTAGTGCGCTACAGTAGTATTTTGTAAAATTTTATTTCTAATTATTTTTTTCTTTCATATCAAAAATGGTTTGTAATTTAACTGTTCAAATTTTCATAATTTTTTTTCTAGCAAAGTAAGAGGAGTTTTGAGAGATTCTCAGGTAGCGCACTAGAAAGAACACAAAAATTGGCAGCATTATCTTTATTAGATGCTGAGAAAAATTATATCAAATTCCAAAAAAACCAAACTTTCGGAAAACGGAGAATAACTGAAAATTTGAATGATTTCATGATTGTTCTTACAGTTTGTATACCATTATGACACTTAGATTATGACAGTAGATTATATGTTTATACACAAAAACAGTAAATTTATCAGCAAGATATGAGCACTTGACTGCAACTGCAATAGTTTCAGGCCTATGCTTAGCCTAAATGTAGTCTATATACAGATGTGCAAAGTCTGTACAACCAAGGTTAGTGTCCACATAGTTGATGGCCTAAATTTGTTTGCAGCTAAGCAACACAATTTCATCACACATGTTTACAATTTACAAAGCAATGTTCTAATAATGCTCAAAAATTGGTTACTTGGATCTTGTAGGAAATATTAAATTGTATTGGTATATAAAAGGGTTTCGCTCATGATGGTATCTCGGTCGGAGCAGGCCTCAAAGTTGTAAATACGTGCAGAAACCTCAACTCGCTACGCTTGTCGGCTCTGTTTCTCCTAACTATACGAACGTCACATTTTCTAGGGAGGTCATGGTTCAACTGTATTGGGTTTGTCTTACCTTAGTATATGGTAGGTTTGTTTTGTTTCACAGGTTTTCTGAACCTCTGGATTTTCTGTTTGTTTAACTGAGTTTGTATCACAGGTTTTCTGAACTTCATAATTGTGTATATATTGACGTCTGCATTGATTCATCTATACAAGCTACATGTAATTATGTCAAGTTTTAGAGGAATTTTAAAGAATAATACAGTAACTGTTTATTTTTCTAAATGTATTAGATATTTTTATAACTGGAAAAGGTTATATTTTATGTAAATGAAAATATCACAAAAGTAAAGAAGGAGGGTGTTTAATTTTTTCTCAAAAGTAAAAAATTTCCCTCTGTAAGTCGTATTAAACCGCCTTTCACACTTATATTTAATTCGATATCATGAGTTTCATGCATAAATATTGCTGTAGGTGAGTTTACACACAATTTTTTTTCAATATTAGAAGAGAGGCAGGAAATGTTAGTGTTACATAAAAAAGACAGCGGAAATAATTCATAAATAAAACTGAGGTTAAAACGTAGATAAAACTTATGGAAAAGTAGGTATGATAAAAAATAAAAAAGTCTTCACAATTAGATAATAAACAGTTAGTAGAACTGAGTAAAATTTAAAGTTCCTTGGTTTAATAATAATTTTTTGATTCCACTTTACTATTTTCTTTAGCAGTTTTATTTTAATATCAGTGAAGATAATCTACATTTCAAAGCTAAGGAAAAGTAAACCGTTGCTACACTATACAAGAAATTGAGTCGTCTGTTATTGGTTATTACGTACCCGTCAAAATAATGGAGCTAAATGTATGTATGGGTTTACTAGCTGGATAGGAGCAACAACTATGAGTTGTTTGCCTGGAAAGATTTATCTTGATTAGGGAAAACTGAATTATAATAAAAGACAATATTGCATTATTAATATCTTAAGTTGAGTGCCAAGTTGTTTAAATTAATTTTGGTTGTACTTTTGTCTGTTAGGATGGATTAATTAGTAGTCAATTTCAACGAGAAAGCTGAGTACAAACAACGGTAAAATTAGTAGGTTTTGAGTTTGATTTTTATTTGGTTTTAATAAATCTCAGAAGTTGTTATTACAATTAGTATACTATTATTATTAGAACACATAAATCATCGTAACACTGCTATCGTGAAATACTATTAAATAACAACATGCTTATTTAAAATTATAAATTATAAACTTTTCTTCTAAATAAGTAACAATCTTCTAGTAATAGAAATAAAAACAAACAAAAATATAAATATATATCAATATTGTAAATTAGTTAAGTGCACTTAAACAAATTAATATAATTTGTAATTATTTTTTAAAATCAAGAAACACACACACATAATTACAATTCGTTTTTGATTAGTGAGGGCACTGAAAAAAAAAATCATAATGCTCGTAATTAGAAGTAGCCTAATTACTAGTTAAAATAGTGCCCTTTACAAAATAGAATTTAATTATGAACAATAAATACATCAAATAAATGTCTTGTAAATATATTTTTTGAGTAGAAATGTTTTCTTAAAGGTTACTTTTAAAATTTAAATAGGTTACTATTAATATTGTTATCCTTAATTGTACCATGTATCAAGCACAGAATCAAAAAGCAATGTTACGATAAAGTATAACATATTCTATAAAAACAAAACAAAAATAACAAGACTGGAGTGGGATTCAAGAATTACTGTTGCTAATTTTGTTCAATTCACAAAGTTTAATTGACTGTCGCAATTTTAATTCAATATTTACTCGAGCGACACCAAAACAAAAGAGGAAACCGTATTTATATTCTCCCAATACATGGATAAATTAAGTTTTATCGTAAATTGGTACTTAATCAAAACAGTAGTTGATCAAGGGATTTTTCGCCTTTAATCAACAATAATAAATCCAGTAATTGTAGTTTTGTTATTAGTAAAATTAATTAAAAAAAAAAGATGAAAAAATTTTTTGAAATAGTTTTTATTTAGTTCTACAATAAAACAAGTAGCTTATTTTTACGTATAATACAAATAAAATAAGGGGGAGAGGGAAGGCAATGCTAACTAATTTAAGATATTATTTTATATGTTAAGCGAAATTAAAATATAAAATGATTAATACCTTGAGATTAGTGTAAATGAATAAACCAAAACAAATCATGATTGACTTACGTAGTGTTTAAGTGACTAAAAGTTGTAATTAAAAAAGAGAAATGTTCATTTAAAAGGGAGAGACATTTCTTGTGTTGTCTTTGATTTTATTCTTTTAGTTTTAATGTTAATTTGAATATAAAGGAAGGTTGAAAAAGACTTACCTTTTAAATGAAAACCTTGTACTGGAATTAAGTGACTTATTTTAAGTGAATTTAAAAAAAGTAAGTTAATAAAAAGATTTTAATATTTTTTAGAGTAGTTGATTAAATCTGAAAATATGAAAAGGTGAAATAAATTATTTATGGAAAGTTGCGTTTTGTATTTCATTAAAAATCAATGCTTCCGTGCAGAGATAAAAAAGATAGCACTTCATTAAACAAAATCAAATAAATTTTGTAAATAGTTGATAATTTATTTTACAGAGTGGTAAAAAGTCAGTAAAAGACCACTTTATTTTTAACGGTTTTAGATACGATATTTAAACTCATAGAAATATTTTGTGATAAAAATACTAAATTTTAAAGTAAAAATTGTCCCTTTTAAGAAATTAAGGAGTGAGGGGTGAACGTTTTTAAATGCTTGTGGTATATCATTTTACAGCACACTGAAAAATAAATCAAATTGATTTTTTTATGATCAACGATAACAATATGGTGACTTGCCAATTTTATGTAAATAAAGGAAGAAATTGATAGTACTACAAATTTATCAAATTATCGCTTGATGCCACCATTTTGATAATTTTTGAAAAATAAATCCAACAGTAGAAATTTCAATTTGTGTTCTTGTCTAAAGGTAATTTACTTTTTACAAGGTTTTCCCGATTTATTCAATTATTTTCGTTAAAGTGTTTTGTTATAGATGGATATTGAACTCAAACTAGCATAAATTGATTTGCCCTTTAAAACCCTTGAAAATGATGTACCATAAACCTTACATTTAAAAAGCTTGACCACCTCCCTCCAACAGTAATTTTTAAAACAGTCAATTTTTACTTCCAAATGTAACTACTGTTATCTCACAAGGTTTTTATAAGTTTAAATGTTTTATCTAAAACCATCAAGGATAAATTGGTGTATACTTAATTTTGATCACTCTATATATTGAAAAATTATAATATTTGTTCTTCATGAAGCGTGTTTATACAATGGTAAAATGAAAATATGAACAATCAATAATTAGTGTTTCTTGTGTTTCCTTTGATTTTATTCTTTTAATTTGATTGTTAATTAGAAAATAAGGAAAGTGTGAATATGAGTTGCTTTTTAAATGCGCACCTTGTAATGGAATTTAGTGTCATATTTCAAGTAAATTTAAGTGAAAATCTTGATTTATTTAATAAAAGGATTTAAGTACTTTTCAGAGCAGTTGAATAATTTTAAACATTAAAAGGTGAAATACATTTACTTTTGAAAAAGTTCCATTTTGTATTCAATGAATAATTACTGTCGTCGTGCACAGATAGAAAGATAAAATCACATTTTATACTCTGATAATTGTTAATAAGTTATTAGATATTGTCACATTAACAAATTTTGCCGAATTGGTTCAGAACTTCCACACAATTATTGTCCATATCCTTATATTTACAAATGCAAAGCCATTGAAAAACTTCGCTTCCTTGGTTCTCCTAAAGTTGTAGTCATGGCAATCGGGAAGATATCAAATATTAGCTTCAACAATGTAATGATGGATAAAGTCCATACGTTAATAAATCCATTAATGTATGGGTATTATTCTTCAGCCTTTCCTTTTCCTTTCCCCGTTTCATAGCAAAGTCCAATGTGTTATTCGTATTTCAAACATTAATTTATATTTGTGGCCATAAAGGCTACATCGTAAGTTTCTAACAAAAAGTTAGTTATCCTAATTTGTTTAATTTAAAACTTAAAGCCGGTAAACATTTAAAAAATTATTATTCTACTGTCTTTATGCATGCTAACGACTGTCAAAAATTATTGAAAACCAATTTTATTTAGGGTAAATTAAACTAAATAGTAAGGATGTATCTCCTCCCCAGCCACCTCCTAATTACGCGCCTATTTGATCTTCGTTGTCATTCCATTTAATTTTCAATATAAAATATCGAAGACATAGCCTAGTTTTGGTGGTTTCAAATATTTAATACAAATACTAATACTTTATCGATGTCATTGTATACAAATACATGAATTTAAAATATATTTTAAACAAATAAAAGTTAATTATAAATTAACTAACATCAAAATATGCAACCATTCCGACTTTCAAAGGCAAGAAATAATTTTAAAACTTTTTCGATTTAAAAACAAAACAACTAAAGTTTCAAAATAACTTACAGCTGAAGTATTTCTAAGCCAACACTAAACATTAATGAATTGATACACCTAACCTCACCCATCCCTTAGTAACATAAAGATGGGTGGTTTGTATTTCACCGTAAAACAATTTTACTTTTGAAGCCAGAAAAATGTTAAAAGGAAATAAAAAGTTAAAATATCAATGTACCTCGAGTAACTTAAAAATATCACTTAACTTTTAGAAACCTTGGAAATAAAACTACCCTATGACAAGATCTATACAGGGAATATCCATTTAATATGTTGAATTTAAATTGGGAAAAGAATTACCTCTTTACAGTTTATTAATTAACCAGGGCTGACAATAACGGAAATTAAAGTGCCCACCAGCGTTTAGCTATATACATACAGTATGTACAGTTCAAGCGTGACTAATAACATGTAATGATAATGATAATGAGCTTCTTCATTATAGATTACATATACGAGGTATAGGAAAAGTTTTGTGATTAGTCAAAAAATCGGAGTCGAGGTTTTCACGTGAAGTTTCTTTTTTAGGTCCCCGAGTCCAAAAAAAATTGTTTTAGAAATTATGTCTATTTATCGTTAGATTTTTTTTTGCCACAATTCGTGACTTTTCTATCTTTTCAATAACTTAATTTTTTAAGACAACTCAAAATAATCACTAACGATTTTGATTATATTTTGCCTGAATGTAACCCCTAACCCCCTAACTATTCAAACGAAAGGTTTACGTCTTCATCTTTCCAAATATAGCGGTTTGTGGGTTATCGGTAAAAACCATAACTCTTCCATTGAACCTTGTATAAAAGTCAAATATCTCCAAATCGTCTACCAAGCTTATACAAATTTTAATGAAATGTAAAGATAACTGCCCTAACCAGTGTGAAATTGCAAATAATAGGAAATTAGGACTTAAGATTCGTCCGTCTAGGCGAGTTGAAAATGTCATTAACTCACTACTATTATTAGTTTATTACATTACTACCTTGAACCTAAAACTTTGAAACAGTAAACATATTTAAAAAATATTTTCTTACTGTCCTTATGTATGCTTATAACTACTGCCAAAAATTATTGAAAACAAATTTGATTTAGAGTAAATTTTAGGTAAATGCAAAACTAAATGGGGAGGATATATCTCTCCTATTGCCCCTCCTATTTTATCTTCGCTGTGAGTCCAAATTATTTTCAATAAATATTGAAAACAAAATCACAGCATAGATTTGGTGGTTTTCAATATTTAATACAAATACGAATAGTTTATCGATGTCATTGTATACAAATACATGATATTATAATATATTTTAAACAAATAAAAGTTAATTTTAAATTTACTAACATCAACCAGTTACATTTAATATATTCAACCATTCTGACTTTAAAGGGCAAGAAATAATTTTTAAACGTTTTCGAATTTCGAACAAAATAATTAAAGTTTAAAAAGAAATTTCAGCTGAAGTATTTCTAAGCCATCACTAATCATGAAATGAATTGTTACACCTAACCTTACCCATCCCTTAGTGATATAAAGATTTATGTTAGACTTATTTCACCGTAAAATAATTTACCTCTGAAGCTACTAAATTTTAAAAGTAAATAAAGTGTTTAAATATTTATATACCTCGAGATATTTAAAGTTTCACTTGAAAACTATCGGTAGACTTTAAAAAAAACTTTAAAACCAAACTTCCCTACAACAAGATCTGTGCAAGGAATATTAATTTAATATGTACATTTTAAATTGGAGAAAAATTACCTCTTTACAGTCTATTGCTAATGATTTATTTAACGAGGGAATACAACGAAAATTTAAAGTCCCCACCAGCGTTTCCTTATAAAATATAATTATATGTAGTTCAGGTGTGACTAATAACATGTAATGATAATGACAGAGAGCACCTTTGCTATAAACCACATATATATGAGGTACAGAGAAAATTATATGATGGAATAAATAAATCCGAGTTGCGTTTTTCACGGAAATATCTTTTTCGAAGGCTGTTGTAAAAAAAAAAAAAAAAAAAAAAAAATCGTTTTAGAATTTATGTCAATTTGTCATCTGTTTTTTAACCACATCTCAGGGCTTTTTAAATTTTTAATAATAAAAATGTTGGTAAATGAGACCATGAGACAATAACTCAAAATTTAGATTTTCCCCCTAACCATTTTGATCACATTTTGCTCAAATGTAACCCCTAACTATTCAATCAAAAGATTTACGTCGTGATATTACCAAAAATAGCGGTTCGTAAGTATCGTTAAAAACAGAAAATCGACCATGAACATATAAAGAACATAAATTTTCCAAATCGGCTCTATCAATATAATTTAAACTTGAGTGAAATGTGACGATTAACGACCCTAACCAGTGCGCGAAATATCAAATAATAGATAATTACCGCTTGAGATTAGTCCGTGCAGGAGTATTGAAAATTTCATTAACATGAAACAAAATAAGATTTTGGCCATGCTGACCTGATAGAAGAAACTTCAAAAACCTAGAGGAAAAACCTGTGGAAAAGTCCCGGGGACAGTCTTGGGAAATGATGTGATGTGGGTAAGAGATTTTGGCAATAGACTAGGGGAAATAACTGTAAAAAAGATTTGGGAAACCTGGAGTGAAGGTCTGGGGGAAAGGCCGAATGAAAAACTAGACATTCAAACCTCATGAAAGAATTGAGGTAATGGTCTGGGATAAAGTCCTGGAGAAGGTCCTGGGGAAAAGACATGAGAACATGAACTGGGGGAAGGACCTAGAGAATACATAAGGGACAGAATGACCCAGGGAAAAGCCCGTCGGTATAACCTAAGTTAAATCTCATGGGATTGATAACAAAACAGTTTTCGATTAACACTTTAACGAAAATAATGAATAAATTGGGAAAACCTTCATTACAGTATCTAACAATGTAAATTACCTTTAGACAAGAACACAAACTAAAATTTCTTCTTTTGGATTTATTTTTCAAAAATTATCAAAATGGTGGCTACAAGGGTTAATTCGATTAATTTGTATTACTATCAATTTCCTTCCTTTATTTACATAAAACTGGGCAGTCACCATTTTGTTATCGATGCTTATAAAGAAATCATATTGAATTATCTTTCTGTGAGCTGTAAAATGATTGACCACAAGCTATACCTTTACATTTAAAAACGTTGTCCCCCCTCACCCACCCCTCCGTCCTTAATTTCTTAAAAAGGACAATTTCTACTTTATAATGTAGGTATTTTTATCCCAAAATGTTTCTATGAGTTTAAAAGTGTCGTATACCGTTAAACCGATAAAATAAATACGTCTTGTACTGACTTTGGACCACTATATAAAATAAATAGGTCTTGTACTGACTTTTGACCACTCTATAACATAAAATAGGTCTTGTACTGACTTTTGACCACTCGATAAAATAAATACGTCTTGTACTGACTTTTGAACACTCTATAAAATAAATAGGTCTTGTACTGACTTTTGACCACTCTATAACATAAATAGGTCTTGTACTGACTTTTGACCACTCTATAAAATAAATACGTCTTGTGCTGACTTTTGAACACTCTATAAAATAAATAGGTCTTGTACTGACTTTTGACCACTCTATAAAATAAATACGTCTTGTACTGACTTTTGAAAACTCTATAAAATAAATAGGTCTTGTACTGACTTTTGAACACTCTATAAAATAAATAGGTCTTGTACTGACTTTTGAACACTCTATAAAATAAATAGGTCTTGCACTGACTTTTGACCACTCTATAAAATAAATACGTCTTGTACTGACTTTTGACCACTCTATAAAATAAATAGGTCTTGTACTGACTTTTGAACACTCTATAAAATAAATACGTCTTGTACTGACTTTTGAACACTCTATAAAATAAATAGGTCTTGTACTGACTTTTGAACACTCTATAAAATAAATAGGTCTTGTACTGACTTTTGAACACTCTATAAAATAAATAGGTCTTGTACTGACTTTTGAACACTCTATAAAATAAATAGGTCTTGTACTGACTTTTGAACACTCTATAAAATAAATAGGTCTTGTACTGACTTTTGACCACTCTATAAAATAAATACGTCTTGTACTGACTTTTGACCACTCTATAAAATAAATAGGTCTTGTACTGACTTTTGACCACATAACATAAATAGGTCTTGTACTGACTTTTGACCACTCTATAACATAAATAGGTCTTGTACTGACTTTTGACCACTCTATAAAATAAATACGTCTTGTACTGACTTTTTGACCACTCTATAAAATAAGTTATCAACAATTCACAAAATATATTTGATTTTCATTTTATGAAGTGAATTTATCTTTTTATCTCTATGTAACTTTCTATAAATAATTTATATCACCTTTCAATATTTTCCGATTTAATCAACTGCTCTAAAAAGTATTAAAATGTTTTATTAACGAACTTTTCTTTAAATTCACTTGAAACATGTCACTTATCTACAGTACACGGTTTGCATTTAAAAAGTAAGTCTTACGAACCTTTATTTATATTAAAAATAACATTAAAACTAAAAGAATAAAATTAAAGGTACACAAGAAATGTCTCTCCCTTTTAAATGAAAATTTCCATTTTAATTACACCTTTTATTCACTTTGACACTACAAAAGTCTTTAATTATTTTTTGTTTTTGTCAATTCATTTCCACTAATCTCAATTTATTTATGATTTTATATTTTATATCCCTCAACTTTTCTTAAAGATTATAATTGAATAATTTTTTTATTCTACAAAATTTAATTTGGAAAATCTAAAGAAAATACAATACTTTATTACTCTTAAGAAACTTTTTAAGAGGTAACGCATAGCAAACAAAATAACAGTTTCCCATATCTCAGCGTGTTTCAGGTAAGACCACAAAACAAAACAATATTCAAGTATTATACTTTTCTCTACGTTTTATACTCTCTGGATTCACATAATCTTAAAACATAATATGTTATAAGATATTTTCTCTAATATATTATAAATTTAATTCAGTTATTAAAACATATATTATTGTAAATTTTGTTTTAATGTTTTTACTGTCTCTCATAAAAGTGTTATAAGAAAAGTTGCTTAAAAAAATGGATGTTTAATTTGTTGCGGGTATGTTAACTTTAGTTTAAAACGTATTTGAGTTCCCTAAGTCTAAACGTATAAGTACGTTATATGTGTTTTTCGGGTCTACTTAATCAATAAAGTAGTTTTTTGAAATTACGTCTCTCTGTCGTCCTAAGTCTATTCCATGTTGTACAGCTCAAACTGAACAAATTTGTTCAAATTGGGTGTGTCGAAATATTTTGACCATATCTTTTTCACTTTTCAAAAAATCAATATTTCAGGGTTGCTACCATTCAACAAATTATTTTCTCAAACTTTCTACAAATATTTTGATCAAATTTTTCCAAAAAAGTAGCTTCTACCGACCACAAACAAAATATAATAATTACCTCCGCTTAATATAGCTGCTCTATTGTTATTTCACACATACACACAGTAGGGAACATAATCTAATGACTTAAAAAAATGGATGTTCAATTATTCATGGATATATCAGTTTTGAATTCTTTTGAGCTCAAGGAAAGTAGCCTACACTTTTGGAATGATTTGTGTCTCTCACCGAAAGCGTTGTAAAGCCTAAACGAGTAATCCGGACTTAATAAAAATTTGGTATATCAGAATATTTTAACATTATCTGGACATCTTTTTTTGATATTGCCATATAATCTCATAATTACGTCTAACCAAAACTCAAAATTGCAATTTTATCAAAATCGGCTCTAATATATATATATATATTTTTATTTATTTATAACTACAACTAAGTACAGGGAACTTATCTAGTAGCTTCCATTTCATAATAACACTTGTTTTTCCAAGTCCTTCCTATGAATGACTCCGACTAAATACTCGCACAAAATCTTGCGGTTATAAGAGCTGGGGCATCACTGCACTAGGTCTAAAGGCTTGGTCCTTTTGAGTCTCCGCTCCCCATTTCTGCTTCTGAGCATCTCCTGCACAGCAGTATTTACATGTTTTTGTAGCCTAAGTTCGTGCTTCCTCGCTACAGACTTTATGGTTTCATCTACAGTTTCAATCTTAAGATCCCTATGGATGGAATCATTGCGGACATACCACGGTGCACCAACAATACCTCGCAGTACCTTATTTTGGAAGGTTTGAATTTGTTTTAGATTTGATTTCAGCCCCCAAAGTTGCAATCCGTACATCCAAATTGGTTTTAGGATTTGGTTGTATAATAACATTTTATTTGTTATATCTAATTTAGAGTGCCGCCCTAAAAGCCAATGCATTTTCCTATATTTCAAATTAAGTTCACTCTTCTTCATTTTGACATGGGATTTCCATCTGAGCCTCGTGTCAAGCGTCATTCCTAGGTATTTCGCCTCTAATTTGAATGGGATTACTTTGGAGTTAACAAATATAGGCCAAATCGTCTCTAATGAGCGTAAAAATTTAACATGGAAATTGAAATCTGTATTTCTGGAATGTTGAGGTCATATCGGGAATAGTGTAATAAAAACGTGATTATTAATTCAAAGGAGAGAGAAATAGAGGGGGGGGTAGCGTCGGGGTGAAAAGGTGGCAACGAATATGGAGATTGGATTTGGATATTCTAACTATTACGTAAATAAATTGTACTAAACATAGAAGCAATATTACAATCATGATTTAGGTAAAGTGTAACATAGACGATAAAGTTAAAATTAATTTAACAGAACAGAAAAATTGTTTTAAAAGTGTCATTTAAACGAGTGCACACGTAATTGTCGGGGTCACGTTAGGAATAGTGTAATAATAACGGGATCATTGATTCAAAGGGGGGGGAGAGAGATAGAGAGAGAGAGAGAGAGAGAGAGAGAGAGAGAGAGAGAGAGAGAGAGAGAGAGAGAGAGAGAGAGAGAGAGAGAGAGAGAGAGAGAGAGAGAGAGAGAGAGAGAGAGAGAGAGAGAGAGAGAGAGAGAGAGAGAGAGAGAGAGAGAGAGAGAGAGAGAGAGAGAGAGAGAGAGAGAGAGAGAGAGAGAGAGAGAGAGAGAGAGAGAGAGAGAGAGAGAGAGTCACGGTGAGAGAGGGGTGACAATGAATATAGAGGTTGGATTTGGGATTTTCTAACTATTACGTAAATAATTGTACTAAATATAGAAGTAATATTATATCATGATTTAAGTAAAGATTATAGGCGATAATATCAAAATTAATTTAACGGAGCAGAAAAATTGTTGCATTCATGGTGTAAACATCTAAAGCTGTGCACATGTCAAATTGATTTTCCTTAAAGAAAAGAAAAGACATGACAAGAAAATAAATTTGCTAACCTGCCTGAAAGAAAATTCGTTCATGCAAATTCTAAGTACTGCTGAATTCAAAAATTGAGGAGCTAATTACTCAGAGGTCAAAACATGACAAATTCGTCAATAAATTTTAAGTAAAGGCATTTTAACAATGTTAAGTATTTATTTTATAATAATAATTTAATGTAATATAATAAATAAATACAATTTTATTTAAATTCTAAAAAAAAAATAATTGTAGACGTCTAAACTTTTTTTTATTTAATCAATTATAAATATTAATCTCAGAGGTATTGTACCGAAATTTAGCTAGCAGCAGTATGCATACTTTTTTATTAATACAAAACATTTACAATGTTAAGTTATATTATTATGTAAGATTCGAAATAATATATAATTTACATAACTATTATTTTTGCGTGTTTTAATAGAAAACAGTAGTTGTGTCCTTTTTTATTTATCCATTCATTTCTTGAACCAGTAAAAACTGTGAAAATTTAAAAAAAGAACTCTCACTAGACATACTCTAATGGCATGATTCACACAATCAGTAAAATTTTATTTTAAATTAAAGTGAAAATTTACAAGTAAAATATAATTTGAAAAAAATAAATTTTATTGAAGAGTTAAGAAATTAATTTTGAATAAATTTTAGAAAAGAGAACATTTAATTATTAAGAGTTTAATGAAAGAAATACTATTTGAAGGAAATAATTTTAAGTTATATCACTTCAGATAAGACATCAATATAAAACAGATTCCTAGAGATTTCTACAGAACTCTCACTAGCACATGTTATAGTTGAAAATAATTTCACAAGATAATTAATAAAACTAATAATTATAAACTGTAACTTCGAAATTCAGTTAGGAACTCAATGCTGAATACAGCCAGTATAAAATTAAAGCTGTATCTCCTGGTTTGTAGAAAGACGGAGATTTCGTAGTTTCGATATATTTTACTTAATTTGAAATGTTAATTCAAAGTAAAAAAAAAAAGAGTAAGAACTTCATCGTTAACTTTCTCACTTCACGTTAGTGAATATTATGGAATTTGATGTGCACATTAACATTTACATTTTCTGGCCTTTAAGATATTAACAAATCCAAGTTGTGTTTGTCAAAATTCTGTAAGTCTGTAAGACTCGCTCTGCATGACTAGACCGGATTACTTTTGCAATTGTTAATCTAGAGAAAACTGGATATATTATGCTTATCAATAACGGTTTATTATGTCAACTTACCGCCAGCAATCGTTTTGAAGTTTTCTTCAAATTAAATTCCTTATTTTAAACACCCGTTTCGGTCATTGTTAGTCCATCGTCAAGTGAATAAAAACTGACAATTACAAACATTGAACACTAAAAAACCTATTCATACCCCTCACGCCCAAATAATAATAATGTTTTCTATGCATATGTCCGTGCCGGCGTTACATAGTGCACTATGAATGTTGTTGTATAGTTTGTTTTTTCGCTTTGAATGTTTGTAATTGTGTGTTTAATCATCTGACAATGGACGAATAATGTCCGAAACACGTGTTGTAAAATTGAGAATTTGAAGAAAACTTCATAAGAATTGCTGTTGGTAAATTGACACAATTAAACAGATTACTTTTATCTTACAAGACTGATTTTACTTTGTTCATGGTTTTTGTTATGGATTAATTTTTAAATATACGCAACACAATGACTCAATTTTTTGTTTCTGCTATATTTTTGAAAAATAGAATTCCTTGTAATAACTAATTGGGGAAAAACGATTTTTGACCTAACAAATGTTTCACTATATATTTTACAATTGGTAAAACTGGTGCGATTGGTGAGGTACTTATATGCAGATTTGAAATCGGCAAATGTTTTTTCTTTTTTCTTATGATATAAGTTAAATACTACATGTGATTTTGAACAAAAAGTGTTTAAAATGGCGGGCATTTACATATTTTTTTATGCGAGCTTTCTGAATTTCAGTAGGGTTTTATATAAGTATACGATAATCCAGTATACCAAATTTCATATTCTTATCTTAATTTGTATGACATCAATTGTACTTACGTATAGACAACAACGAAGGACAGACAGAATTTATAAAATCACTTTTCCGGTTCCTTTAAATGAGAAGATCATTCAAAAACTGTAGGCCTACGATTACAAAACTTACCCAATACTACGAATACTGGGTAAATAAAACAGACAGAATGATCACGAAAAATTTTCAAAAAAGGTTACAAGACATCTGACTTCTTGGTGTACCCTATCACCTCCGAAATGTGTATGGATAAAGTTGTTGTATGGTTAATATCGTAAACATATAATCGTCTTAGTAATATATAATAGTCTAAAATTTAAAGAAAAATTGCTATAATACAGTAAATACAATTATTAACTTTTATAAAATTAAATACATAAGAATATTTTTTGTATGGCTGTAAAAGGGCCGTGATAAATTAAAATCAAAAAATAGTTTACATCTTATCAAAAACATTTAGACGACGCAACAAAGTCAATCCCATATCGTGGTTCACGATTATCATTCAACATTGTCTGAATCGAATTGGGTAGGACTATGAGGTGCGTATTACCACCAGTAAACTGACACCTAAATAACAAACACTAAATACAAATATTAACTTTGATAAAATTTATAGATATCAACATAATGGGTTGTAAAGGGGCTCTGCAAGAATCAAATAAAAAATTAGTTAATATTTCATTAAAAACATTGAGACAACGCAAAAACACAATATCCACACATCATCCCTCAACATCGCCTGAATCAAATTTAATATGAAGAAAGTATTACGCATACCTTTCACAAGAGCACTGTAAATCAGAATATGCTTAAAACTTTATAACGGATCAACAGAATCGGCATTGCGGAAGATTCTCCTTGTTCCATCAGAAATACATAGAATGACCAATGGAAGAGGAGTAATCGCCACTTCCTCTTGAAGAGTATCACAAATTGATGTTCTCCACCAACGGACGTTTACTTTTTCATCTCTCGGTTTATTTTACAATACAGTTTTTCATTCGCCTTCATACTGACAATAATATAAATATTATACAAACAGAATTGGGTGACATACAATTCTAAACTATTTGTATAGCTATATATAATGAAAAAAATAAAACACAATGTAAAGCGTTTTGCAAACAAAAACATAGTACAAATTAAAAAAAAAATCCTACTATTCAAAATTATCATTTTTTATGTATTATTTTATAAATTAGTTATTAGTTGCTGTGATTATACAGATATACGACGTACACCATCAAATAATCATACACACACAACATTTATTTATTTATTCATTCCATCTTTATTTACTTAAAATTCCATTTAAGTTTCTAGCAAGTAACTGAACACCCTTTCCTGTAATGATTGTTAAAGCACAATACAAATAAAACCATACCGACATAAAATTATATTTGTCCTTTTTAAGTACAGTAGCTACATTCATAAGAGTGGCCTGCCATGGCAAGGTGACAACCACTTAAACCCAATCATACATAACATTCATATGCACACAAAAATACTCATTCAAGCGTATAAAGTTATTTAATACATTCCTAAATACACACATACTTAAATATATCTAATAAAGAGCTTTAATCAAAGTGAATTAGTTATTGAGACTTACATAGATAGGTCCTCATATCAATAGTAAAATAATCTCACTTTTTTTCTCTCTCACACACTCACAATGAGACAAGAAAAATAAATTATATAAAGTGCCTATCAAGATAAAATAATGTACATAAGATTTTCATTACTATTATCTATCTCTTATAGATAATGTTAATACCTTGGACAGACCCTTAAATACACACTCAAATACTCATATACAGTACAATAAGTTCATATATATTCACTACAGGAATCTATATATAATTATAGCAATGAAATATAACACATAAAACTTTTAAACTAAATGAAAGAATTAATTTTTTCTTAGTCTATATATGCAATTTCCAGATTACGCTATCTCTATAGGTTAAGCATTCTAATAAATAATTGTAGACATTCTTGATTTACAATTTACTTAATAAGTCAGGGTTAAAAATTATATATTTTACTATAACTTCTGTATTTGTCATAATATAGCGGTAGACATTCTCAACATGCAGAATTGAAAACTGCAAATAACACACAAGATATATATAAACTGTTTAAAATGCTAACTACTTTTCGATTCTAATGATTTTTTTCTTAATTTAGAGTTCAATAAAAAACACCATAATTTCCTATACCGAATTTCATGATAGTATCTTAATTTTTATGGCCGCCGATATCACTTTTGTACAAACGACAACAACAGAGGACGAAATTGTTTACGGTTACCAGCAAACTTATCCTATATTTCGAATACTGGGTATATTACAATTAATAGACCAAACATATTAGGAGAAATCAGACTACTAATATAATAAATAACAATTAGGTTTCTTACCTTCAAACTTATCCTTGTCCTGGGTTAGACGTGTTACATCTGTTTCATGACTGATCACATTATCAAACACTGTACACGAAACACATATTAAATGTCAAAAAATACACACTTCACATTTAATACGTCCATTCGAACGTAGTCATAATAAATAAAAAAAAATCACAAAAACAAGTAAAAAGGCCTGTTTCCTTGTTGGTCAACGGAAAACATAATTATTTAAAAACAATAGTCACCTGGTTAGCTTTGTGTTTATCCGCATTTTATTATTATTTTTGTAATAAATAAAAAGTTTTAAATTTTGGAAATAGATAGGTTTTTGAGTTCAGATTTATTACACAGATTGTTTAGTAACGTGCTTGCCATTAAACAATTATTTTCCTTATATCTTGAAAACTTTTTTGTTTTTAGTACACGTGCAATCATTGCATAAAAATGCATATAACAAATCTGTCCTCACTATCCAATCTATTTTCAAAACATAAAACTTTTTGTAAAATGAAAATGGCGGCTAGACGGAAAAATAAGCGAGATATAGTCATATGTTAAATGGCATTTATTGTATATTTTGTCCTACCCAATCAGTTCCAGAGTTTTGGTCCAATAATTTTTGGATACTCTGTATAACCATTTTACCAAAGACGGCGTCCATGGTACATTTTCATTAAAAAAAAAAGAAATTACTTTTTTTTTTGTTAGAATTAATTTTGATTTGTTATTATTTGGTTTTGTGAATGGATGATGGAGAAACTTTGTGCAATGATTTTACACCTTTTATTTTGACTTACAACATATATAAAGTGTGACATAGAATACCTTTTCTTAGGGATTTAAAAGTAATGTTTATAGTTTTTTCGAGCCCAATTTGAACAGTTTAAATTGTTTTCCGATTTATACTTGAGACATATCAAAGTTCATATACTTTTCAGAATTATATTTCTACTTGTTTGGTCTCACCATTCCTTATTGATCTCGCTTTAACTTTTGGAACTTTCTGAGAATCCCTAGGGTAAAATAAATTACTGACCCACTTAGAACCCAAAGTGACAGCGGCTTGCACATTGTAGCAAATAACCAGCTTCAGTACTAAAAACAATCCGTGCTAAGGTTTTATCCTTTCATATCAGATATCACAAGGCTGTTAAATTCTACGTATTATTTTGTTAAATAAAATTAAATAGGTTTGAGACTTCCGAAATTGGATACTTACTTAGACAGACAGACTTACAATGATATTTTTACGGATACTTTCAGATCAACCTTCCTTTTTCACCTTGAATAAGATGACTTAAATTACGTGCTCATCTGCCATTTAGAAAGACCCGTGTTCACAGTACATGAGTAGAAGAAGTCATCTTTGTCATTTTCAGTAGAGAAGATATATTAATTTAATCTAGGATAGTTTTAATAAAAGTTAACTTAATTAAAGTTTTAATTAAAATGCATAAAATGCGTATATCTCAGTAGATTTCTTGAGATAATTGTCTACAAATCCATGTCAGTTTAATTTCGTCTTTTAGTGACACAGAACACTCGGTTGTACTGATACAACATTTCTTAGATACTATATACTGTACAGATTTTTACCAGCTCTAAAGATACGTACAATTACAACCTACACAATAAGGCAGTCATTATACTCTTGTTGAAACATTGTAATTAAGTTATTGTAATTTTAAGGAGAGTACACTAACCTAACCTAACCTAACCTTATATATGACCTTAAAAAACCTTACCTTAAGTCTTATTAATAATTATTAGACAGTTACCTTCCTCAGTTATATATCCAGCATGTAACACATGTTAGTGAAAAGAGCCAACTTCATTACGATAAACAGTTTCACTTTGTAGACGGAGGTCAGAGTTTTAAGTACACAAATTATGCTCTTTGAACATTTTTTACAAAAGATAATAATTGTCGAGTCCAATGATTGACATACCATATAACAAAATAAATCCAAATTTTGCGCTTATATTTGCTAAAATTATGACAAAATTGTTTAATATTCTTACATCTAGATAGTTTTAATCAATAATAAATTAAAACTAAACAAAAATAATACATAAAACACTAACGACATGTTCCTCAACAGTAGAATGAAATACATCTTTTGAGGTTGATCTGATGATGGTGGCATTATTTCAATGGCGAAAAGCACCTTATCCATATTTTTTGACATTTATCACCCAGATAGCCTCAAATATTACCATCTTAAAGTCTCGTTTTTGTCCAACTCCAGTATGTCAACAAAATATTGATCTATATTATTATGAAAAAAATAATAATTTTTTTTTAGATATATTACTACCAAGTTCCATTAAAATAATTTAAATTTAATTTAGTACGCTTAGATTTAGCACTAAAATGTAATTAAAGAATGGTCTACAATTTGTTTGCAAACTTTTTTCTGTCCATAAAACCATTTATGTTACTTTACTTAATACTTTAAAAGCTATCTAAATGTATGTGTATTCTATTGGAAGCTTTGTTTGTACTTTGTGTTCAAATTTAATCGCGATTACAAAGCGTGCTAACAGTAACATTAAATTAAAATATTTTATCGGTTTTTAAAGGATATAATGTTTTAGAATCAAATACAAGCTTTATATTCTATATAATACTTAAGTAAATAAACATGTTGATGGGTACTATCATGGTACCTACCCTGTTACATCATATAATATAGCAGAGACCAATACGTTTTGTTTGGGTCGTTACAGGCTACACTTGAGCTCATTTGATCCAAATCGTTGCTGGCCATTTTGAGAAATGGAGTCTTTCATAACAGCCTCATGACAGTTTTGTAAATATTTTTTTACTATACGATAACTAACGAACCGATATTTTTGGAGAGTTAGAGAACAGTACGTTTTGTTTGGGTCGCTACAGTTGAGCACAATTTGATTCCAATTCGTTGCGAGAGATTTTGAGAAATAGAGTCTTTCATAACAGCCTCATGACAGTTTTGTAAATATTTTTTTACTATACGATAACTAACGAACCGATATTTTTGGAGAGTTAGAGAACAGTACGTTTTGTTTGGGTCGCTACAGTTGAGCACAATTTGATCCAAATCGTTGCTGGCCATTTTGAGAAATGGAGTCTTTCATAACAGCCTCATGACAGTTTTGTAAATATTTTATCAACGATAACGTTGATACTATACGTAAATGTATACGTAAATACCCACAAGTTGGGTATTTGGGCCTTGTATGAAATATTAAATAAAACACTTCTCATGAAATTGGCCAGGCTGCGCCAATTTCTCACGCTTAAGTAACTTTAGAACTCTTCGCTATCTAATTAAGCATTTTATAACAAAGTCTTTCTTATATTTAATAATACTGGACAAAGACCAATAAATTTGAAATTTTGGTTTAATTAGCACAACTAACATAATTATCAAATTTGTCTTTAAGCTAAAGCTTATTATTTATATCGACGAGCCGTTTCTTTGATAGCTCAACGGATATCTGGAAAGAAGCCTCTCTTGCTTTTGTAAACAAATTGTTCCCATTTACTTTTAACTGTTTGGAGTTATACCTTCCACATTGTATTTCTAAATTATCATCGAAATTGTGATCTAAGGATACCCATTCTTGACGCCAGAAGATATTTTTACTTATAATTTTGTTTAGAAAGGATGTATGATAATCTAGTGTTGAGAAAGTCAGAACCCGTATCAAGTATCTAAAAGTATACAAACATCTCAAACCCTGTCTCTAGGAAAAGAACATATTTGGTTTATTTCTAGGCAAATTGATTATTCTTTATAAACAACCTAAGTACACTTTCCATTTTGCTGCTTTCCCTGTAACTCCGTTAAACAATATCAACCTAACCCACTGAATTAAAAACATGTAAATTTAGAAATCAACTGAACTTTATTGTTACCAAAACGTTACGCTATTCAATATCCATTGCAAGATTTGCCAATAGAGATTTATCTTTAAAATGAGACTCCCAAGAAAGGTTTGGGGGTAATAGTCCCGGTTAAATATTTATATACAATCTCAATATATTGACTCTTGTACCACCAACTCTCTTTTGTTTCCAATTTGTAACATTTCCTAAGGACCATTATCTTTGACTTATTCAAATTAACTGTAAGATTTCACATATTGGAATAAAACTCAAGACTATCATATGCTGTAAGTATGTCATTTACTACACACCTGTAAGTATGTCATTTACTATTAACTTAATATCATTTCTGGGAAATATAACTTAATTCTGTCATTTCAATACAATTTATTCCCAAAATATTTCCAATATCTGATGACTGAAATAAAAAAGGAAACAACTACCTTTAGTTAAAATGAAGAATACGTTTTAAATAACAGAATTTAATTGGATAACAAAGTCCATTAACATAGATTAAGAAAATGTATTACGACAATTGGTTTCAAAGAGTAAGATACCAACAAAAAAAAATAATAACAAAATTATTGTTTTGAAATAGTTTTTCTTTAGTTCTATAAACGCAGTTCAGTTCAGGTTGCGCAGTAGGTAGATATAATAGGGGGGGGGGGGTGCAAAGTAATTCAAGATCTTACTTCAAAATATTAAGTGATGTTAAAATATCAAGTCATAAATAATGCGAGATTTGTTTAAATGAATAAACCAAAACAAATAATGAAAGACTTTTGTAGTGTCAAAGTGAATAAAAGCTGTTTATAAAAAGAGAAATATTAAATTAAAAAGGAGAGCCCGTTTCTTGTGTTGCCTTTGATTTTAGTCATTACGTTTTAATACAACAAAAGATTGATAAGTGTTACTTTTTAAAAGCGAACCTTGTACTGGAACTACGTGATATATATATATATATAGTGAATTTAAGTCAGGAGACCTTTGAGTTAATTAATAAATGGATTTAAGTTCTCTTCAGAGCAGTTGATTAAATCTGGAACCAGAAAAAGGTGAAATAAATTACTTGTGAGTGTTACGTTTTATATTTAATAAAAATCAATGTCTCCGTTCACAGATAGAAAGATTAATTCACATTTCATACTCTGTGACTTCTCAACAAGTTAATATATAGGATGGGAAAATGTCCCGGGGCGGTTAAATAAATATTAAACTTGAAAAGGTAGATACATGAAACCTTTGATATGTTTCAGGTGCAAGATTTTTTTGGCATTTGAGGATAATCACACCCCTACCCCAAAATGGATTGTCTGGGGGCAATTCAAAATTATTAGATGTAAAGATTCGTCCACTCCAATTTAAACACCTTGTTTAAAAAATAACTACTTAAACTATTGCTCTCTAACACTATATAAATAGTGGCGGGTCAAATATTCAAAAATTTACATAAGGAAAATTGAGATAAAGTTATTACAGCATAAACCGTACTGTTACTCATTATTTGGGATCAAAATATTAAACAACTATCAAAAACGTATAATATTAAAATTTTTAAAATTAGTTTTAGTATTGTTGTTTGAATGTTGTATTTCATATTAATAACCAATAGTTGAAAGTCCCTAGTCAAAGTTTAAGAAAATCAAAAAAAAAATTATAAAACACGCTTTATAAAAAAAAAAAAGTAAAAAAATGTTGAACTAAAAAGTAAAAAATAATTTGAAGATAGAATAAATTATTTGGTAATCTGATAATAATGTACCATCAGTTTTCTTTCACATATGAAAAGTAAATATAAGATTGCTTATTTTTCAATACTACTACTTAGAAAAAAAAACTCCAGGTTCGCCTAAAAGAGAGTGATGTGAGAGTACGCCCCATGGTATTGTAGGGATGCATGGAGTTTTATTGCAAGTAGTAGTATTGAAAAGTAAATAATCTTATACTTACTTTTCATATTATCAAATTACCTAATAATTTATTTTATCTTAAAATTATTTTTTACTTTTTAGTTCATTTAAAACATTTTTTAAAGAAAATCATATTAAAAAAATTCTTATTTTAAAAATATTTTTTACTTTTTAGTCATACAAAAAGGAGCACTGTATTTATATCTAAATTTATTAAATAAAACTGGTTTTAATTATATATAAATTGCATAAAAATCACTTATATTTAAAATTAAACGTAGTATGCGTATTTACATCAAAGAATAAATTATAGTTTTTGTTGTTCACATTATGCTCGCTGCAGGCAACAATGTAATTTACAAATGTAGGTAATTAGAAATGCAAGATTATTAACTTATTATACTGAGCCCCTTCACAGAGTAGCGTCGTTTCAGAATGCAATCCGCATAAACAAAAAACATTCATATGACCGTATCCTGTATCAACTATAGTGAGATAAAGAAAATCTTATAATACCAGTATACAGTTGTTGCTCTAATAATGTTGTCTCATTATTAATTTCTTAGTGATTCTGAAGCGAATTAATTCATTTTTGGTATTTACCGGCCGTAATTTTGGATTGGAATAACGACTTTTAAATTGCGCAGTTACTTTCTACTAACAAGACGTTTAAAACGAGGATTTATTGAAAGGGCTTTAGGTTTAAAAATTTAGGTTTACCGCTTAAAATAAAGGTAAAAAATATTTACTTTAAATGGTTTACCTTATAATGGAAAAAAAAATATTTTTTTACAACAAAACTATTTTTAAAATTTCAGTTTTCTACTTTTTCTAGTATAAAAGGTTTTTTACACCCTGTATATTGATCAATTCTGTTTGTACATTTATTTTAAGAACTTTACATAATTAAAGTTTTAGAGGACATATCTGTGTAGCTATTATATAGATAACAATTTATATCATACTTTACAGCACTACGAAACTCGAAAAAATTGTATAAAAATGATAAGATAAAAATATAACTAGTGAAAAAGATAAAGTAAAAAATTGTATTAAACAAGTTTAAGAAAAAATGTTCAAATTTTGACCATTTTGTAATGCTCCTAAGCACATTAAAAATACGTTTAAATAAAAGAAAAATCGCTGATAAATATTATTTCCCCTAAAGCCTGTTTTATTCATATTGAGATACAATTGTTTTTAAACCACAAAATATCAAACGATTGACAGACGTGTTTGACCGTATCAGTGACACAAACATATAAACGATACAAATAGAATTAATACTGAATACTCAGTCGAAATAAAACATGGCTTTGCTAGAGTTTGTATCTCAACACATGGTTTATTCTAAACTTTTACATATTTACTACTTATTAAAAAACAGTTAAGTTTATAATAACTATTATTTTTTTTAAATATACAACTCATTTCTACAGTTGAATTAATAATGTAATTGTAGTCTTTCATTGGAATAAGGTCAGGATTTCTAGAATAAATAAACGGTCAGAAATATTGACAGACGCCAAGTGATTTTATCTGTGATTTGTCTACATACGGAATGTTTTCTTCTATTACGAATATCTTCTTTCTTAATACAAAGCTTTATCTTTCATTAAGAAGGAATGAATAATAAAATGGTGTTTTTTTATTAGAAATCCGTGCTTTAATAAAACTTGGTACGAAAAAACTTTAATTTAAACGAAATATACTTTTTGGGATTGTGGATACATGCAATAGCTGCTAAGTCAAAAGGGGTTGACCTTAAACTTTCCTTATAAGGTATTGAATATTAGAGGGATTTATTTAAATACCTTTCATGTTATTAAAACTGTGGTTATTTCTACACCTTTTAAGACTAAATTAATTCTGAAACAACTGTACGTACATGATTTCCTTTTAGTAATCATCACTTTATAAAAAGGAGAAAATAACACAAACATAGACCTCTAACCTTCGAATATTGTAATAACGTCACGGTCGGAAGCTCTAGAACCAGAGTTGTTCAAGAGAGACCTTAATGAAAGATGAAAGAGAGGAATCTTACCCAAGACTACATTAAAAAAAAGATGTAATTCCAACTGGGACCCACGGGATTGCTAAGCCCCTACTGACTATCATGAGGGGAAGAGTGGTAAGTATATATCGATGTAGAGGAACATGATTGTAATAATTTATTAGACGATAAAACGAAAAAGTGTCACTTATTGAAGGTAAGCTTAATTTGATATATGCTATTTATTTGGGAAAGTAGTACCTTTTTTATAAAAAAATACCCTTTCTATAGCTTCGACGAAATATTAAGGTGTGAAGAAGTTTGTTCAATATTACATTACACAATTAAATATGTTTGGAGTTGATTAATTTATTCAGCAAGTTTCTACATAACCTCAAATTTTACACATGTCTATTTTAATCAATAACTTATAAGTATAATTTTTTCTGAATGATTTTAATGAATCATTAGGAAAAGACACATCTTATGCAGAGCAACTTCACAATTCCTAACTTAGAGCCAAAATAATGGAAGATCAAAAAATTGTCATTATTAAATTACAAATAACATGGGATGGGTTCTGTGTTTACACATATCTATTGTAATCAATGTGCAATAAATATGGAAACTATTGATTGACTTTAATGAAACTTTAGAAAAAACATACTGCAATGGACAGGAGTCTATGCAGATTTGGAAAAATTCAAATATTTTTTAATATACGTAGCTTCAGTAGTTCAAGTCGGTTTTTCAGGTTCTGAGCTGTAGGAACTTGTCGCTAATGTGACCTTGACTCAGTAATCTGTTTCGAACTGCTTCCCTAACTTAGAATATTTAGAAATTATTTGAACTAATTTGTTCAATTTAAATTTATGATAAAACTGGTTTTGAGATTGATATGCGTGGTACTGCTGTCTAAATTTCGGCACAAAGTCCTACAGAGACTAAAATTTTATTTTTTATGAACACAATTTTTTTCCATAATTTAAATAAAAATGTATTAATTTTTTTAGCATTAAATCCTTATTGAAAAATAGATTTACAAAAATTATTATCGTTGTAAAAATATATTTACTTAAATGTTAATAATTAATTTCTCATGGTCTGGAAAACTGTAATTATTTCCTCAACTTTTGAATTCAGCAGTACATAAAATGTGTACGTACGAATTTTCTTTCAGACAGGTAGGCGTTATGATAAATTTATTTTGATTTTATCGTCTATAATCTTTACCTAAATTATGATATAATATTACTTCTATATTTAGTATAATTATTTACGTAATAGTTAGAATATCCCAAGTCCAACCTCTATATTCATTGTCACCCCTCTCTCACCGTGACACTTCTCTCTCCCCTTTGTATCAATGATCTCGTTATTATTACACTATTCCTAACGTGACCCCCGACATTCCATACCGGTAGTTTTTAATTGGTTCTCGGCTTCCAAAATATTCGATTCGGCACGTACGTCTAACGGAAAACTTGACTACACAAGCATTAACCTCAGTGCGTTAACCTGAGATTCAACTTAGGCAATAAATCAAGTGTCGGTAAAAATCACTTTTTGAAGTTTAATACAATAAGTAACTCAATGTTCTTTTCAATTTATGCTTTAACGTTTTTCGTTAATCAAATGGGAGAAACCTTTTGTTCACCATTACTTTATAAAAAATGATATGAAGAGCCCCTATCCTTCTAATTTTCTAATAGCGCCAGGGTCGGAAGGGAGCATTAATTGGTCAAAAGATATTTGATAGGAAAGAAAGTGATCTAATCCAAGACTACATGACAAAGGGTTTTACTATTGTTCCTCAGGATTAAACATCCGTATTCCATATAAGAAAGCTCCTAAGTGTTGTGCATTAACTTCGTCTGTATGTGGAGCCTTCGTTAGCTTTGAATATAACTGATGTCGCGTTTACTATGAAGTCCATCTACAAATATATTTATTGGTAAGTGGGTAAATTAAACAAATATTTTGAACTTGACTTGTGAAATGTATTAAAATGAAAATAAAACTTCAAAGCAATTTCTCACAAATAACACGTCTATTACTGAAACAATAATGTCGCCATCTTCTTCCCCTCGCATTCTGTAAGGATGTCTGGGCGTGGCAATAGTACTACAAGGTTAGTTATAAGTTGATTATTGTAAATCATGTATAACTGAAGATGGCGACGTTGTCATTTGAGTTAATTAACGTATTATTTGTGAGAAATTGTGTTCAAGTTTTATTTTAATACATTTTTTTTTTTTGACAAATCACATAACTTTCTCTCTATTACAAAAATGTGACAAAATAAAGTGACATCAAAATGGTACTACCATCACAATACTTTCCTTATAAAGTAATTTTTAACTAATACAATATAATATATATAAATATAATATAATATATTATAACTGTAGCTCAATATATATATATATATATATATATATATATATATATATATATATATAGCAATCTTTTTGACACATCTGTGTTTCCAAATGAAGAGTTTCAAAAAACTTCCTATTTTCCACTGGTTGGCTTTCAGTTTTTAACATATCTCCCATTCCGTTGACATATTTCTGGACTCGGTGAGATCAATAGAAAAGGAGGGGTAATTTGATGTCAAGTTTTGTTAGAGAGCGTTTCATTGGTTGTGGTTATTGAATAGATTGTGAAAATTGTAAACTCTAAATATCTGGCATTACGATTTTTAAATAAATTCTCAGTAGAGGGAATTTTAATTGTGAAGAATGCCAGGACGAAACTGATTCTTGCAGCGGTCTGAGGTTTTTCCATTTTCTTATGGAAATGCAAACATAAACTAATGTAACAGGGGAAAATTGGTTTATGAACATCAACACTATCATTGGTAGAAAAGTAAAATTTTAAATTGTTAATAATACCTGATATCTATATACAGTATATGGCTAGGAGAGGGGAAACTACTTTAAGTTGAAGCAGCTATCAACAAAGTTGGAGTTTTTTTCAAAGTTTTTCGTTTCTTACATGTGTGCAGAATTAAAAGTATGGTTATCAGAAGTGTGATACTAAGTTCTTGTAAAAAAAAATTGTATGTACTGTAACATGAAACGTCTTAAATGGAATTAGTGTTTAATTAATTAATTGTGGGCCCTCAAAGGGTTGTGAATATAGTACATTATAAAAATATGAAATAATGTTTTGTTCTTACCTATATAAAGTATATTTAAAAGTATACATATAAGTTTGTTAATACCAAAAATTTTGAGCTACAATTTTTGACTGATATCCACTTTTCATGACATCATAAAACAGAAAAATTAATTTTCTACATACCATCCGTCCATCATCGTTGTTGTCCAAACGTCAGTCCATAGAGGATACCAAAAATAAGATATAAACATGAAATTTGGTATGGTGAATTTTTAAAAATAAAATGATTCTTGGAGTCGTTTTCTAATGAAACCTTTTTAAAGTTTTAGGTAATGGTGTATTTCTAAAAAATGCTGGTATTGACAATCTGGGTTTTAATAAAGGTATTAACGTTACAATTCTAGTTCCAATTCTCTCTTTAGCAAATTGATGACTCAAAATACATAAAATATCTCTAGCGGCACATAAATTTCTCCTATAAATTATTGACTCGAGCACACATAAAATCTCCCTAGTAAATTATTGACTATAATACACTTAAAACCTTCCTTTAAATTATTGAATCTAATACACATTTAATAATATCATCATAAACTTATTAACATCCATTCTAAGTTTTCGATCCAGAACTATCCCAATGATTAAGACACAATATAGACTTTAACATGAATGACAAAGATTTACTAAAATTGCTTTAAACATGAAGCTTTCTTGCTATCCTACTGCCAACTCCAGTGATCCATTGTAGCGAATTCTTTTCAGCAAAAAATCTAATCCCCTGATAACACCCATTTCTCATTCTCCCGTCCGTCAGAGTTTCCGCCTGGGTCCAGTATTAATCAAGTGACCACCTGTACTCTCCACTGGAAGTTTATATACTTCTCAATTGTTTGTGACGTGTTGGTAGGTTGCAAGCCAAACAATTACCAGACTTTTTGCAATTAATTCGTTTCAATGATTGTTAAAACTCTGATATTTTTATTGGGCGGATTTATAATTACCTTCCAACTTAACTTAACTTTAATCTTAAATCCTGAATGGAAAATGTTAACATGGCGGTCATTTTAAAGAGATTTTCTTCATATCTCGTGTGATATTCAACACTAAATTATACAATTTGTAGATTTCAATTCTGCATGAAATCGTGCAAGTTTAACATCTTTACTTTTACAAATAGCAAAGTATTATTCACAGTTATTAGCCAATTTTGAGAAAACTGCATTTTGGGTTTTGTTTACCCGCAATTTTGAGCTAACAATGAAATGAAAAAAGACTTGAGATATGGTCAAAATATACCGACAAACGAAATATGCATCAAATCCGGGTTACTTGTTTGATCTATACAGCACTTATCAGCGACAGACACACATCATTCCAAAAATTTACTTTCTTTGAGCTAAGGGAGTTTCAAAAAAGGATAAATTCACTACAAACTGAACATCCATTTTTTGACTCAGTAGATAACTTTCTTTATCATAGCCTACATGTGTGAATGTAAAAAAACGTACAACCGTAAAACTTTTACCAAGATTTATTGTAATAAATTATTTTTTATTAAAACAAGTTGATGGTACTTACCCAGCCCTATCACATAACGTGAAACGAGCAGACGCTTTATATCTTTTGTTCAAAAGTTGAATTCTTAGGTCTTATAGGGAATTGTATATTAGTAGTTCAGGGGTGTTACAGCAGGGTAAATTTATTTAAAACAGTTGTTATTCATGTTTTTAAAATTCTAAATTGTGTATATCGCTACTTTCTGTCGTCGGCTAGTCGCTAAATTACCTCGTAGTTGTCTATATAATAAAAAAATATAAATCCACTTCACTCTTGTCAGTGACTCGGCCCTGCTGGATCTAGTAACTATATATATATAAACTCATGGCATATGTTTAAAATGGCCGCGAAGGACAAAGATGACGGACGGACGGTATGTGAAAATTACTTTTTCGGTTTCCTGAGGCCATGAATCGTGTCAAAAACGGAGTTCAATTTTTAAAGATTACTAAACACACCGTATACTTCGTATATTGGATAAGTACAAAGGTTATATTTCAAGTTTATATAAATTTAAGGAGTATAAAATGAATTGACAATATATACTGTATTTATGTTTTGAACGTGCTAATTGTTTTGTTTTGTTAGGGACAGCCAAGATGTGAGCTTAAGCACGTTAAGACATTGGAAAGTATTTTGTATACTTTGAGTTGCCTGTAAGAGAGCTAAAACGCTCTATTTCTTTTGAAATATTTTATCATTTTAGACAGCCAACGAAATATTAAAATTTTTCCTATCTATTAAAACATTAAAAATCTAAACAACGTAAAAAATATAAAGTCATAAAAAATATGAGATTAGTGTTAATGAACACAATAAAACAAATAATGAAAGACTTTTGTAGTGTCAAAGTGAATAAAAGCTTTAATTAAAATAAAGAGAGACGTTTCTTGTGTGCCTTTGATTTTATTCTTTTCCTTTTAATTGAATTTAAATACAAGCGAAAGTAGAATAAGAGTTGCTTTTTAAATGCGAACCTTTTATTAGAATTATGTGAAATATTTCAAATTAATTTAGAGACATTTCTCTTGAGTTAATTAATGAAAGGTTTCAAATATTTTTCAGAGCACTTATCTGTCTATATTTGTCTGTATTTTCTATGTGTGTTTGTTTATCTGTCTATATTTGTATGTCTGTCAGCATTGATTCCTCAGTACCAGTAATTGTTGAGACACATTCTAATATTGTTAAATTTATTTTGTTTTTATTGTCTCTGATATTCTTTAACATAAATTTGGATATAACATTGTTTCTGTGATTCGCTACTTGATACATGATGCAATAGAAACATAGCAGAGAGAATATTGTTACATGTTTTATGTATCTATATTCTTTTTATTACGAAGTGTTTGGAAATGTTGCTATAAACAACGTCAATATACTTGTAGGAGGGTTGGATAGAAGCAGGAATTGTCATTTAGGTAAACAAAACTTTAAGTGTTCTTTATGTAGAAGTTTACAGACAACTGTAAAACTTAAAATGGAGTGAGTAGTGTGCAAATAGTTACTTTAGTAAAACGAAAGTGTTGTTAATCAAGAAATATTGTTGCATCCATTTTAAAATGGTAATTTACATAAAGCATATTTTGTCAAACCAAAAACATTGATGAAATTTACTTCAACATCCTAAAAAACAAGAGAAATCTTAGGTTCATCAAAACCTGTAAGTAATCAGTTATTGTACATTTTATATTGTTAATTGTACTATATGTATATTCTAACAAAACTGAATTAGAAATATAGAACGTTATTTGTTTCAATTAACAGAAGTAGATTGACTTCTAAATTTAGTCTTCCAACAAATTCAAGAAACAGGGAATGACTCTAATACTCTCTATATGAAAGGTAATTTATATAAATTCCTTTACAAATTCTAAGGATACAGTATATTATAATAATTTATTTAGGTTCGCCCTCTCGCACTGACTTAGCAGCTATTTCATCTCAAGAAGTATAGTGCTCAGGTTATGTCTTATACAAAATGTTTTCTAATTTAAAATAAACGGTAAACCTAACCTAACCTAACCTAACCTAACCTAACCTAACCAATTTTGGACAACTTTCTCATGCACTCGACTTTAATAGACTCATTATATCACCAAAAATGCCTAAAAAAATAGTAAATATCTGTATTACCGTGATTTTCCCATGTATTACTTATGGGACATAAGTCAATATAGAAGGATCCTTTCTTAGATGCCTTTCAGTTTTGTGCGATTTGTTAATGACGGTTCCAGAAACGTAATTTTATTTGATATAGTTTTTCAACTGGTTGGGGTCGGTATAAATTTATTTTTCTTCTAAAGTTAAAATACATCGGTATATTTTATATTCTTGAGAATACCATGTCTTATATCTCTATTAGCCGATTTTTGGACGTTGTCACCGATTGACTTATTAACTAATATTTTTAAGGATCAATCAATATATATTGTTTGTCGTTGGTAGAAGCTACATTTTTGAGAAAACTTAATGTTGTGTTTTTGTTTTATGGGAGCAACCACGAAATATTAAATATATGAAAAGTAAAAACGATGTGCACAAAATATTCGGACATATCAAATTTTATCAATATCGGTTTACTAGTTTGGGCTGCACAGGAAGAAAGAGTCTCGGAACGACAGACAACTGGTAGATAGACAGACCTCGTTCCGAAAACTACTATTTTTGATTCAGTGGACCCGAAAAACACACATTACGTACTTTTTCATTATAAATGAAAACTTACATTTAAAAAGCTTGACCTTCCCCCTACCTAACATACTAATTTTTTAAAGATGGAAATTTTTACTTCCAAATGTATCAATTGTTATCCCACAAGGTTTCTATGACTTTAAATGTTGTATCTAGACCCGTTAAAAATAAAGGGGTCGTAAACTGTCATTTTATTACTCTATATATTGAAACATTATAATATTTGTTCTTCAATGTTTTGTGTATATACGTAAAATGTAAATATAAACAATCAATAATTACTGTTCATATTAAATAAAAAATATAGTTAAGTGAAATCAAATCACAAGATAGTATTAACAGATTCTGAAATATCGGAGAAATAAAACAGCAGAACAACGGGTCACCATCATGAAAATATTTAAGAAATTACATTTGACAACCAGACTTTTAATTCAAAAAATAATAAATTACAATTTACAGTTTGTATATATCGGAAACTCATTAAGACTCTCAATACATTTAAAGTTGTGTTTTCCCTCCTGTTCACGTATAAATCTTATCTCTCCTCCGGTAAACAATTAATTAGACTTGGCGTTCATATTTGCTGGTCATATCTTCAATTTTCAACCTACAATTAATCAGGTCTTCCTCCATATCTTCTCGATATATCTCTTCTTTGTTTGCCATCTGTACATTAAACACTGACAACGTATTGTGTTTACCTAATAAACATGGACTTCCCATCTACTTCGCATAGATTTAATAAACCATAAAACAGGTCTTCTAATTATTTATATGTAGTTATTCACCACTCTCTACCCACTTTAACCGTCCCAAACATTCGTCTTTTTTCGAACAGTTTCAATGAATTAATGTCACCGTTGAAAACTGGCCAATGTTCTGTGACAACTGAGTTGAATAGTGGTTTGTACAGCTTATACAGTACAAGTATTAGAATACTGGTGTTAACGTTTATATCTCTTAATTTAGACCTGCGCAGCTTTTGGCGAGCATAGTAGGTGTCGTTAATTCTCATAATTCTGTTCTGAATTTCATCACTTATATTCTTTTCATTGATTACCGTAGAATCGGGGAAGCTAAATTGTGGTATTCATTGACATTTCCTAATCATATATATTAGGTAATGGTGACAAATTAAAAAGTATGGTAACTTAACAAAATGATCAAAAGTAAGTCGGCATGTTGTCATGTTAAATATATATATATTTTTCTCTGTTGTACTTTAACAGAAATCTTGATATAATATTGCTTCTATGAATCTCTACTTGACACATGTTGCAATAAAATATAGCAGAGAGAATTTTGTTACATCTTCTCTTGTAAGAATCATGTTTTATGTGTCTATACTCATTTTATTGCGAAGTGTTTGGAAATGTCACTATAAACAATGTCAATATCCTTTTAGGAGGGTTAGATGGATATAGAAATGTTATCTGTTAGGTAAACAAAGATTTTTTGTTTTTTACACATTTCTTTGTAAGTATGTAACAGATATTTAAACAAATTTCAACTATAGCTATTAGGAAACTCTTTGTAAGAAATTTTCTATTGCACATAAGGCTTTTATGTTTTACATTTACAACTTATATATGAATAGTACTTACTTGTATGTGTATATTTAAATGGTGTATATATATTTATGAACAGGTATATGTGTGTGGAACTTTTGAATTGATAGTTAATGTGTAGTTGATGTTTCAAATATATATTTCTGTGTATTTTGTCAAAGATATTTATTCATAGAATTTTTGATTCATCTTTGATATACACAGCAAAAGGATGTAAAGGATTATAAAGGATATAATTCGCATACATAACTTGTAAATTTGTAGTTAATATCTGTCTAAGTTATGGAGAAAATATCCAAATCCGTATTTTAATTAATTTTACCACTTCCTACACAACGACTTATACCAAGTCCATCACTTAACTTGCGACAACATTAAAATTATTACTGAATCGGATTAAACGGTCTTGAAATAAAGTTTGATGGTAACTCTACATCCCGATAGGATTCTATTAAAAGTGGAAATTTTTAACTTTTATAACATGATAGTGTTGATATACACCTTATTTTGTATCACCGCAAGGGCGTTAACAGAGTAACGAACTTACGTACCCGAGTTATCCTTTTGAGTGCAACCCTTGTACTCAGGAGTCCTTCTTTCCAAAATCTTCTAACTCGCTTTATATAGAAAACGGTTTGTCATTCCACCAGGATTTTTCCAATTAATTTTTATCAATATTTTTCCCTAGTTGTACTCTATGTCTATTCCTTGTCTTTCCCCAGGTCATTCTCCATGTCTTTCCTGCAGTTCTATACCTCCGGTGTTCACCTCAGGTCATTTCGACGATCTTTTATCTAGGTCTTTACTTTATATATATTCTCCAGGTCTCGCCAGATCATTTTCCATGTCCATCTTCTATAACTTTATTCCAGAATAAAGATCTTTATTTGAATACCAGATCTTTTCTTTAGGCGTTTCCTTCAGATCTTTACTTCAGGTTTCCCAAGTTTTTTGTACAGTTCTTCTCCTGATCATTTCCATAAACTGTTCCCCTAGGACCTTCCACTGGTTTTTTCTCTAAGATTTTCAGGTCTATCCTATTTCCTATATCTGGCGAAACCTTATTATGTTCATCTTAATCAAATATTCAACTCTCCTGGACAGACGAAACTTAAGTCGTATTTTTTTATTATATTCGAATTTCGCACGATGGTTAGGGCCGTCAATCTTCACATTTTACTAAAATTTTATTGAAAAATCAGTAGAGTCGATTTGGAGAAATTATGCATTTTGTAACAGGTCCATGGCCGATTTTTGGTTTTTATTGATAGCTCAAGAACCGGTGTTTTTGGAAAGATGACGAAGTAATCCTTTTGTGTGAATACTTAGGGATTACAGTAAAATGTGAATAAAATCGTTATTGATGATTTTGAAAAATCAGAATTTTTAGTTATTGTATCATGTTAATTGCTACCAAAAATTGAGATATTGAAAAAAGGAAACTCCTAAGATTTGGCACAAGAATTCAGTTGAGAATCAGACATGAAAAAAAAAAAAACTACAAAACCATTTTGTTGGACTCGGGGACCTCAAAAGTTATTTCCGTGAAAACTCGACTCCGATTTTTTAACCAATTGCATAACTTTCACTATATATGTGGTCTATAGGTATATAAGTATATTATTAACTGCATATAAGTAATTTAAAATCCTCACCAGCGTTTACTCATATGCATTGTTTACAAGCTGACATAGGCAAATAAACAAAAAGATACTATTTCCTCAAACAATGTTGATTACATTTGGCTTATACCAAACTCCCTAAGTTTGAAACAAAACGTTTGGTTGCCATATTTTTTTTTTTTTTTTAAAGAAAAAAATATTTCGTGAATTAGCGGTAAAAACTGAAAAAATTGGCTGAACTGATTTCGTTCAATTTTTCGTGAAATGTGAAGAAAAAGTATTCAAACGCGTATGCAAAATGTCAAACAAAACATACTATGAATCGGGAATGATTGCAAAGAAAGAAAATTAGCCTGGGGATTTGTTTGGTAGTTGACACAGTATAAAAGTGAAATTTAACTATACTATAAAAAATATATATATATTTAAATAAAGGCCTAAAAATGCTTCGTATTAAAACGTCCTCTGTTAGAGTTGAATTTAATTAAAATCCAGTTCTTAATGATGACGGTCAAAATCAATGTTTTGTTTTTACAAATAATCCTGAACTGTAATATTGTTTGACTTTCAATTTTGCACATTTCACTAAAATTGGAATGAAATCCGTAGAGAATTACAAATTACGTACTTTGTAATAGTCATGACCAATGTTATCGTTTTTACCGTACATTTCATCCTTAGAATTTGTAAGTAAAATTGAAACCAATAAATTACATAAAACTTTTTCATGTGTTCTGGTTTGTTTAAAACTGAAATTGAAACATAAAGTTATTTCAGGTACTTGCCATAAGTTCGTTCTTTTTCATCAATGAATAGCCGTTTCAGAATTTAACCTTCCAGACTGTAAGCTCAGTCCTTAATGTTTTGTAATATGGAAGGTATACAAAACACCCCTCTCAGTATGATTATAAGAATGTTTCTAAGATCAGCCCTCCCTCCTGTCTTAGCAGTTATTGCATGTATCGACAATCTCACAAAGTATGTTGTTTTCAAAGGTACAACGTATTATTTAGTACCAGGGTTTATTAAAACAAGGTCCTCTAAATAAAAAGCTCTTTTTTCCATATTGATTTTGTCTTAATAAAATTGCATCGCTAGAGCAAAATTGTTTTATGTCTGCTTCTATATTCGTCTATAGTCTTCCTCTTTATCGACAAACCTATCTTCAAGAGGTTGCTATATTGAGTTCCCGTTTAGATGCATCAAGTCCAAGTACAAGTCCCAGCTGGATCGATACATTTGGTTCATGTAAAGTCTCTCTTGACCAAATTTTGTTATTTTACTACCCTGACGATAATTTAGTATTCCAGGGCTACTATATTTTATGTTCTTTTCTTCCTTTTTTATATGGCAATAATGACCAAAGTGTTTTTCGTTTTTAAACAAGGACACCATGTACTTTTACAGTCGTTTCAGAATTTAGTTTTTAAATAAGCACGACCTTAATGCTTTATAAGATGGAAGGCATTTAAATAAATCACTCTCAGGATTCAATATCTTATAGGGAAATTTTAAGGTCAACCGTCCCCTCCCCGCCCTCCTCTGACTTAGAAGCTACAACATGTATTGACAATTCTCACAAAGTACATTGCTTTTAAATTTACATTGTACTCTTATCACAGAACCAGAGTTTATTGAAACACGGTTTTATAATAAAAAAGCTCTTTTTATTATCGATTCCTTATATTAAATGAAAGATAAAGAGTTGTAATAAGAAAAAAGACATCTATGATTGAGGAGGACATCAGATACGTGGACAAATCAGATACAAAAACACTTGTCAAGCTTTCTGGCCGGCTATATACTCTACTCATTCAATGGCATAAATTATGTATTTTTTTTTCAATAGTACAAAGTCATTATATCCTTAAACTGTTTTAAATAAATAGTAAATATGAAAAAGCTTAGAATAAAATATGTTTTGAGATCAAAACTCTAGCGAATCTAAGTCGTATTTTAACCAGGCCATATGGATTTTTAAACGTATGATTGTTAACCAGATACGAACGAAATAAGCGATAAGGAATTTAGTGATTTATGAAATAAGTGGAGCTAAAAGTGAAAATAAGAGGTTATCAGGAATAACGATTGTATTCATAAGTCAACATTTTCAAAATCTCAAATTTACTAAACTTGGTATTTTTCAATACTATAATACTGTTAAAAAAGTCATAGAATTTTTTATTATTATTTCTGAATGAATTTACTTATTTGTACGTGTTATTAAATGGTTTATTTTATACATAATATTGAAAAGTACAAAATACAACGTTACTGTAGTTTTATTTTTGTTAAACAATATGCAAAAAACATTTAAATTAATTTTTAAGTATACTTTTTCGAGTTTCATAGGATTACAAAAATATGAAATAAATTGTTATGGTCTACTGAGATTTCCTCTGTAACTTAAGCTATATAAATATAATGCTTAAGCTGTACAAGGAATTTGAAGACAAAATATAAAATTTTACAGTATATAATAACCTGTTAAGAATTCAGAGAGTATAAAATGTAATTATTTCACCTTTCTATTTGTGCACGGAGACATTCATTTTTCATTGAATATAAAATACAATCCTAACAACTAACTTATTTCACCTTTTCACGTTTCTAGATTTAATCAACTGCTCTGAAAAGTATTTATATAATTAATTCAAGAGAAATGCCTCTTCACTTAAATTCATTTAAAATATGTACAATTTCAGTTAAAAGTAAGTTTTAAAAAAGCAACTCTTATTCCACCTTCCCTTATATTCAAGTTACAATTAAACTAAAAGAATAAAATCAAATGCACACAAGAAACGTCTCTCCTTTTAAATTTTTTATTTCTTTTAATTAAAGCTTTTATTCATTTTAACTCTAAAATAGTCTCCCATTATTTGTTTTGATTTATTCATTTACACTATTCTTATATTATTTATGCTTTTATATTTTAATTTAATTTAATTTTAGAAATAAGATCTTAAATTAGTTGGAATCTCCCCCTTCTATTTTGTGCAACCTGTTGTCTACATAGCTAGAACTTTGTATTAATATAAATTGAGCTAGAACTTTATATTAATACAAATTGAGCTAGAACTTTGTATTAATACAAATTGCCACCTGCTTAAAACTTGCTACTTTCAAATAAAATTCATACGATTTTTTACCAGGATTCCATAATCAATTTGAATAAAATTCCAACTCCTAGATCTAATATTGTTTTCTGAAGGCGAGGGAAAATAATAAATTTAAAAAAAGAAGAAGAAAAAACAAAAAAATAAGAAACCACCAGATCTCGAACGTGACTTTCTTCACTTTTGTCATAAGCTTAAATATTTTGTGTCGAAGTAAAATTTAAACGGCTGCGGTTAAGGTGAATTTTTAATTTAGGAACTAATTCCTTGAGAGTAAATTATTATATTTGTAATTTGCTTACTAGTTTAGGGCAATATTAATCACAATTCACGAAAATTATATTGAAAATTGATTTACTTAATAGGTAAAACACAAGAATAGCATTTGTATATTAAGTAAGAAATAAAAATTGCTTCACTTAATGACTAAGCTCTCAAAAATGGCCCTTGAATAGTAATGAATTTAAATTTCTTTATTTAATGGCTAAAAACACAAGAATAGCATTTGTATATTAAGTAAGAAATAAAAATTGTTTCACTTAATGACTAAGCTCTCAAAAATGGCCCTTGAATAGTAATGAATTTAAATTTCTTTATTTAATGGCTAAAAACACAAGAATGGCATTTGTATATTAAGTAAGAAATAAAAATTGCTTCACTTAATGACTAAGCTCTCAAAAATGGCCCTTGAATAGTAATGAATTTAAATTTCTTTATTTAATGGCTAAAAACACAAGAATAGCATTTGTATATTAAGTAAGAAATAAAAATTGTTTCACTTAATGACTAAGCTCTCAAAAATGGCCCTTGAATAGTAATGAATTTAAATTTCTTTATTTAATGGCTAAAAACACAAGAATGGCATTTGTATATTAAGTAAGAAATAAAAATTGCTTCACTTAATGACTAAGCTCTCAAAAATGGCCCTTGAATAGTAAAGAATTTAAATTTCTTTATTTAATGGCTAAAAACACAAGAATAGCATTTGTATATTAAGTAAGAAATAAAAATTGCTTCACTTAATGACTAAGCTCTCAAAAATGGCCCTTGAATAGTAATGAATTTAAATTTCTTTATTTAATGGCTAAAAACACAAGAATAGCATTTGTATATTAAGTAAGAAATAAAAATTGCTTCACTTAATGACTAAGCTCTCAAAAATGGCCCTTGAATAGTAATGAATTTAAATTTCTTTATTTAATGGCTAAAAACACAAGAATAGCATTTGTATATTAAGTAAGAAATAAAAATTGTTTCACTTAATGACTAAGCTCTCAAAAATGGCCCTTGAATAGTAATGAATTTAAATTTCTTTATTTAATGGCTAAAAACACAAGAATGGCATTTGTATATTAAGTAAGAAATAAAAATTGTTTCACTTAATGACTAAGCTCTCAAAAATGGCCCTTGAATAGTAATGAATTTAAATTTCTTTATTTAATGGCTAAAAACACAAGAATGGCATTTGGATATTAAGTAAGAAATAAAAATTGTTTCACTTAATGACTAAGCTCTCAAAAATGGCCCTTGAATAGTAATGAATTTAAATTTCTTTATTTAATGGCTAAAAACACAAGAATGGCATTTGGATATTAAGTAAGAAATAAAAATTGCTTCACTTAATGACTAAGCTCTCAAAAATGGCCCTTGAATAGTAAAGAATTTAAATTTCTTTATTTAATGGCTAAAAACACAAGAATAGCATTTGTATATTAAGTAAGAAATAAAAATTGCTTCACTTAATGACTAAGCTCTCAAAAATGGCCCTTGAATAGTAATGAATTTAAATTTCTTTATTTAATGGCTAAAAACACAAGAATAGCATTTGTATATTAAGTAAGAAATAAAAATTGCTTCACTTAATGACTAAGCTCTCAAAAATGGCCCTTGAATAGTAAAGAATTTAAATTTCTTTATTTAATGGCTAAAAACACAAGAATAGCATTTGTATATTAAGTAAGAAATAAAAATTGTTTCACTTAATGACTAAGCTCTCAAAAATGGCCCTTGAATAGTAATGAATTTAAATTTCTTTATTTAATGGCTAAAAACACAAGAATGGCATTTGTATATTAAGTAAGAAATAAAAATTGTTTCACTTAATGACTAAGCTCTCAAAAATGGCCCTTGAATAGTAATGAATTTAAATTTCTTTATTTAATGGCTAAAAACACAAGAATGGCATTTGGATATTAAGTAAGAAATAAAAATTGTTTCACTTAATGACTAAGCTCTCAAAAATGGCCCTTGAATAGTAATGAATTTAAATTTCTTTATTTAATGGCTAAAAACACAAGAATGGCATTTGGATATTAAGTAAGAAATAAAAATTGCTTCACTTAATGACTAAGCTCTCAAAAATGGCCCTTGAATAGTAAAGAATTTAAATTTCTTTATTTAATGGCTAAAAACACAAGAATAGCATTTGTATATTAAGTAAGAAATAAAAATTGCTTCACTTAATGACTAAGCTCTCAAAAATGGCCCTTGAATAGTAATGAATTTAAATTTCTTTATTTAATGGCTAAAAACACAAGAATAGCATTTGTATATTAAGTAAGAAATAAAAATTGCTTCACTTAATGACTAAGCTCTCAAAAATGGCCCTTGAATAGTAAAGAATTTAAATTTCTTTATTTAATGGCTAAAAACACAAGAATAGCATTTGTATATTAAGTAAGAAATAAAAATTGCTTCACTTAATGACTAAGCTCTCAAAAATGGCCCTTGAATAGTAAAGAATTTAAATTTCTTTATTTAATGGCTAAAAACACAAGAATGGCATTTGTATATTAAGTAAGAAATAAAAATTGCTTCACTTAATGACTAAGCTCTCAAAAATGGCCCTTGAATAGTAAAGAATTTAAATTTCTTTATTTAATGGCTAAAAACACAAGAATGGCATTTGTATATTAAGTAAGAAATAAAAATTGCTTCACTTAATGACTAAGCTCTCAAAAATGGCCCTTGAATAGTAAAGAATTTAAATTTCTTTATTTAATGGCTAAAAACACAAGAATGGCATTTGGATATTAAGTAAGAAATAAAAATTGCTTCACTTAATGACTAAGCTCTCAAAAATGGCCCTTGAATAGTAAAGAATTTAAATTTCTTTATTTAATGGCTAAAAACACAAGAATGGCATTTGTATATTAAGTAAGAAATAAAAATTGCTTCACTTAATGACTAAGCTCTCAAAAATGGCCCTTGAATAGTAAAGAATTTAAATTTCTTTATTTAATGGCTAAAAACACAAGAATGGCATTTGTATATTAAGTAAGAAATAAAAATTGCTTCACTTAATGACTAAGCTCTCAAAAATGGCCCTTGAATAGTAAAGAATTTAAATTTCTTTATTTAATGGCTAAAAACACAAGAATGGCATTTGTATATTAAGTAAGAAATAAAAATTGCTTCACTTAATGACTAAGCTCTCAAAAATGGCCCTTGAATAGTAAAGAATTTAAATTTCTTTATTTAATGGCTAAAAACACAAGAATGGCATTTGGATATTAAGTAAGAAATAAAAATTGCTTCACTTAATGACTAAGCTCTCAAAAATGGCCCTTGAATAGTAATGAATTTAAATTTCTTTATTTAATGGCTAAAAACACAAGAATAGCATTTGTATATTAAGTAAGAAATAAAAATTGCTTCACTTAATGACTAAGCTCTCAAAAATGGCCCTTGAATAGTAAAGAATTTAAATTTCTTTATTTAATGGCTAAAAACACAAGAATAGCATTTGTATATTAAGTAAGAAATAAAAATTGCTTCACTTAATGACTAAGCTCTCAAAAATGGCCCTTGAATAGTAAAGAATTTAAATTTCTTTATTTAATGGCTAAAAACACAAGAATGGCATTTGTATATTAAGTAAGAAATAAAAATTGCTTCACTTAATGACTAAGCTCTCAAAAATGGCCCTTGAATAGTAATGAATTTAAATTTCTTTATTTAATGGCTAAAAACCCAAGAATAGCATTTGTATATTAAGTAAGAAATAAAAATTGCTTCACTTAATGACTAAGCTCTCAAAAATGGCCCTTGAATAGTAATGAATTTAAATTTCTTTATTTAATGGCTAAAAACCCAAGAATAGCATTTGTATATTAAGTAAGAAATAAAAATTGCTTCACTTAATGACTAAGCTCTCAAAAATGGCCCTTGAATAGTAATGAATTTAAATTTCTTTATTTAATGGCTAAAAACACAAGAATAGCATTTGTATATTAAGTAAGAAATAAAAATTGCTTCACTTAATGACTAAGCTCTCAAAAATGGCCCTTGAATAGTAATGAATTTAAATTTCTTTATTTAATGGCTAAAAACACAAGAATGGCATTTGTATATTAAGTAAGAAATAAAAATTGCTTCACTTAATGACTAAGCTCTCAAAAATGGCCCTTGAATAGTAAAGAATTTAAATTTCTTTATTTAATGGCTAAAAACACAAGAATGGCATTTGTATATTAAGTAAGAAATAAAAATTGCTTCACTTAATGACTAAGCTCTCAAAAATGGCCCTTGAATAGTAAAGAATTTAAATTTCTTTATTTAATGGCTAAAAACACAAGAATGGCATTTGTATATTAAGTAAGAAATAAAAATTGCTTCACTTAATGACTAAGCTCTCAAAAATGGCCCTTGAATAGTAAAGAATTTAAATTTCTTTATTTAATGGCTAAAAACACAAGAATGGCATTTGTATATTAAGTAAGAAATAAAAATTGCTTCACTTAATGACTAAGCTCTCAAAAATGGCCCTTGAATAGTAAAGAATTTAAATTTCTTTATTTAATGGCTAAAAACACAAGAATGGCATTTGGATATTAAGTAAGAAATAAAAATTGCTTCACTTAATGACTAAGCTCTCAAAAATGGCCCTTGAATAGTAAAGAATTTAAATTTCTTTATTTAATGGCTAAAAACACAAGAATAGCATTTGTATATTAAGTAAGAAATAAAAATTGCTTCACTTAATGACTAAGCTCTCAAAAATGGCCCTTGAATAGTAATGAATTTAAATTTCTTTATTTAATGGCTAAAAACACAAGAATAGCATTTGTATATTAAGTAAGAAATAAAAATTGCTTCACTTAATGACTAAGCTCTCAAAAATGGCCCTTGAATAGTAAAGAATTTAAATTTCTTTATTTAATGGCTAAAAACACAAGAATAGCATTTGTATATTAAGTAAGAAATAAAAATTGCTTCACTTAATGACTAAGCTCTCAAAAATGGCCCTTGAATAGTAAAGAATTTAAATTTCTTTATTTAATGGCTAAAAACACAAGAATGGCATTTGTATATTAAGTAAGAAATAAAAATTGCTTCACTTAATGACTAAGCTCTCAAAAATGGCCCTTGAATAGTAAAGAATTTAAATTTCTTTATTTAATGGCTAAAAACACAAGAATAGCATTTGTATATTAAGTAAGAAATAAAAATTGCTTCACTTAATGACTAAGCTCTCAAAAATGGCCCTTGAATAGTAAAGAATTTAAATTTCTTTATTTAATGGCTAAAAACACAAGAATGGCATTTGTATATTAAGTAAGAAATAAAAATTGCTTCACTTAATGACTAAGCTCTCAAAAATGGCCCTTGAATAGTAAAGAATTTAAATTTCTTTATTTAATGGCTAAAAACACAAGAATAGCATTTGTATATTAAGTAAGAAATAAAAATTGCTTCACTTAATGACTAAGCTCTCAAAAATGGCCCTTGAATAGTAAAGAATTTAAATTTCTTTATTTAATGGCTAAAAACACAAGAATGGCATTTGTATATTAAGTAAGAAATAAAAATTGCTTCACTTAATGACTAAGCTCTCAAAAATGGCCCTTGAATAGTAATGAATTTAAATTTCTTTATTTAATGGCTAAAAACCCAAGAATAGCATTTGTATATTAAGTAAGAAATAAAAATTGCTTCACTTAATGACTAAGCTCTCAAAAATGGCCCTTGAATAGTAAAGAATTTAAATTTCTTTATTTAATGGCTAAAAACACAAGAATGGCATTTGTATATTAAGTAAGAAATAAAAATTGCTTCACTTAATGACTAAGCTCTCAAAAATGGCCCTTGAATAGTAAAGAATTTAAATTTCTTTATTTAATGGCTAAAAACACAAGAATAGCATTTGTATATTAAGTAAGAAATAAAAATTGCTTCACTTAATGACTAAGCTCTCAAAAATGGCCCTTGAATAGTAAAGAATTTAAATTTCTTTATTTAATGGCTAAAAACACAAGAATGGCATTTGTATATTAAGTAAGAAATAAAAATTGCTTCACTTAATGACTAAGCTCTCAAAAATGGCCCTTGAATAGTAAAGAATTTAAATTTCTTTATTTAATGGCTAAAAACACAAGAATAGCATTTGTATATTAAGTAAGAAATAAAAATTGCTTCACTTAATGACTAAGCTCTCAAAAATGGCCCTTGAATAGTAATGAATTTAAATTTCTTTATTTAATGGCTAAAAACACAAGAATAGCATTTGTATATTAAGTAAGAAATAAAAATTGCTTCACTTAATGACTAAGCTCTCAAAAATGGCCCTTGAATAGTAAAGAATTTAAATTTCTTTATTTAATGGCTAAAAACACAAGAATAGCATTTGTATATTAAGTAAGAAATAAAAATTGCTTCACTTAATGACTAAGCTCTCAAAAATGGCCCTTGAATAGTAAAGAATTTAAATTTCTTTATTTAATGGCTAAAAACACAAGAATGGCATTTGTATATTAAGTAAGAAATAAAAATTGCTTCACTTAATGACTAAGCTCTCAAAAATGGCCCTTGAATAGTAAAGAATTTAAATTTCTTTATTTAATGGCTAAAAACACAAGAATAGCATTTGTATATTAAGTAAGAAATAAAAATTGTTTCACTTAATGACTAAGCTCTCAAAAATGGCCCTTGAATAGTAATGAATTTAAATTTCTTTATTTAATGGCTAAAAACACAAGAATAGCATTTGTATATTAAGTAAGAAATAAAAATTGCTTCACTTAATGACTAAGCTCTCAAAAATGGCCCTTGAATAGTAAAGAATTTAAATTTCTTTATTTAATGGCTAAAAACACAAGAATGGCATTTGTATATTAAGTAAGAAATAAAAATTGCTTCACTTAATGACTAAGCTCTCAAAAATGGCCCTTGAATAGTAAAGAATTTAAATTTCTTTATTTAATGGCTAAAAACACAAGAATGGCATTTGGATATTAAGTAAGAAATAAAAATTGCTTCACTTAATGACTAAGCTCTCAAAAATGGCCCTTGAATAGTAATGAATTTAAATTTCTTTATTTAATGGCTAAAAACACAAGAATGGCATTTGTATATTAAGTAAGAAATAAAAATTGCTTCACTTAATGACTAAGCTCTCAAAAATGGCCCTTGAATAGTAAAGAATTTAAATTTCTTTATTTAATGGCTAAAAACACAAGAATGGCATTTGTATATTAAGTAAGAAATAAAAATTGCTTCACTTAATGACTAAGCTCTCAAAAATGGCCCTTGAATAGTAAAGAATTTAAATTTCTTTATTTAATGGCTAAAAACACAAGAATGGCATTTGGATATTAAGTAAGAAATAAAAATTGCTTCACTTAATGACTAAGCTCTCAAAAATGGCCCTTGAATAGTAATGAATTTAAATTTCTTTATTTAATGGCTAAAAACACAAGAATGGCATTTGTATATTAAGTAAGAAATAAAAATTGCTTCACTTAATGACTAAGCTCTCAAAAATGGCCCTTGAATAGTAAAGAATTTAAATTTCTTTATTTAATGGCTAAAAACACAAGAATGGCATTTGTATATTAAGTAAGAAATAAAAATTGTTTCACTTAATGACTAAGCTCTCAAAAATGGCCCTTGAATAGTAATGAATTTAAATTTCTTTATTTAATGGCTAAAAACACAAGAATAGCATTTGGATATTAAGTAAGAAATAAAAATTGCTTCACTTAATGACTAAGCTCTCAAAAATGGCCCTTGAATAGTAAAGAATTTAAATTTCTTTATTTAATGGCTAAAAACACAAGAATGGCATTTGTATATTAAGTAAGAAATAAAAATTGCTTCACTTAATGACTAAGCTCTCAAAAATGGCCCTTGAATAGTAAAGAATTTAAATTTCTTTATTTAATGGCTAAAAACACAAGAATAGCATTTGTATATTAAGTAAGAAATAAAAATTGCTTCACTTAATGACTAAGCTCTCAAAAATGGCCCTTGAATAGTAAAGAATTTAAATTTCTTTATTTAATGGCTAAAAACACAAGAATGGCATTTGGATATTAAGTAAGAAATAAAAATTGTTTCACTTAATGACTAAGCTCTCAAAAATGGCCCTTGAATAGTAATGAATTTAAATTTCTTTATTTAATGGCTAAAAACACAAGAATAGCATTTGTATATTAAGTAAGAAATAAAAATTGCTTCACTTAATGACTAAGCTCTCAAAAATGGCCCTTGAATAGTAAAGAATTTAAATTTCTTTATTTAATGGCTAAAAACACAAGAATGGCATTTGTATATTAAGTAAGAAATAAAAATTGCTTCACTTAATGACTAAGCTCTCAAAAATGGCCCTTGAATAGTAAAGAATTTAAATTTCTTTATTTAATGGCTAAAAACACAAGAATGGCATTTGGATATTAAGTAAGAAATAAAAATTGCTTCACTTAATGACTAAGCTCTCAAAAATGGCCCTTGAATAGTAAAGAATTTAAATTTCTTTATTTAATGGCTAAAAACACAAGAATGGCATTTGTATATTAAGTAAGAAATAAAAATTGCTTCACTTAATGACTAAGCTCTCAAAAATGGCCCTTGAATAGTAAAGAATTTAAATTTCTTTATTTAATGGCTAAAAACACAAGAATGGCATTTGTATATTAAGTAAGAAATAAAAATTGCTTCACTTAATGACTAAGCTCTCAAAAATGGCCCTTGAATAGTAAAGAATTTAAATTTCTTTATTTAATGGCTAAAAACACAAGAATGGCATTTGGATATTAAGTAAGAAATAAAAATTGTTTCACTTAATGACTAAGCTCTCAAAAATGGCCCTTGAATAGTAATGAATTTAAATTTCTTTATTTAATGGCTAAAAACACAAGAATAGCATTTGTATATTAAGTAAGAAATAAAAATTGCTTCACTTAATGACTAAGCTCTCAAAAATGGCCCTTGAATAGTAAAGAATTTAAATTTCTTTATTTAATGGCTAAAAACACAAGAATGGCATTTGTATATTAAGTAAGAAATAAAAATTGCTTCACTTAATGACTAAGCTCTCAAAAATGGCCCTTGAATAGTAATGAATTTAAATTTCTTTATTTAATGGCTAAAAACACAAGAATGGCATTTGTATATTAAGTAAGAAATTTAAAATGCTTCACTTAATGACTAAGCTCTCAAAAATGGCCCTTGAATAGTAATGAATTTAAATTTCTTTATTTAATGGCTAAAAACACAAGAATGGCATTTGGATATTAAGTAAGAAATAAAAATTGTTTCACTTAATGACTAAGCTCTCAAAAATGGCCCTTGAATAGTAATGAATTTAAATTTCTTTATTTAATGGCTAAAAACACAAGAATAGCATTTGGATATTAAGTAAGAAATAAAAATTGTTTCACTTAATGACTAAGCTCTCAAAAATGGCCCTTGAATAGTAAAGAATTTAAATTTCTTTATTTAATGGCTAAAAACACAAGAATGGCATTTGTATATTAAGTAAGAAATTTAAAATGCTTCACTTAATGACTAAGCTCTCAAAAATGGCCCTTGAATAGTAATGAATTTAAATTTCTTTATTTAATGGCTAAAAACACAAGAATGGCATTTGGATATTAAGTAAGAAATAAAAATTGTTTCACTTAATGACTAAGCTCTCAAAAATGGCCCTTGAATAGTAATGAATTTAAATTTCTTTATTTAATGGCTAAAAACACAAGAATGGCATTTGTATATTAAGTAAGAAATTTAAAATGCTTCACTTAATGACTAAGCTCTCAAAAATGGCCCTTGAATAGTAATGAATTTAAATTTCTTTATTTAATGGCTAAAAACACAAGAATGGCATTTGGATATTAAGTAAGAAATAAAAATTGTTTCACTTAATGACTAAGCTCTCAAAAATGGCCCTTGAATAGTAATGAATTTAAATTTCTTTATTTAATGGCTAAAAACACAAGAATAGCATTTGTATATTAAGTAAGAAATAAAAATTGCTTCACTTAATGACTAAGCTCTCAAAAATGGCCCTTGAATAGTAAAGAATTTAAATTTCTTTATTTAATGGCTAAAAACACAAGAATGGCATTTGTATATTAAGTAAGAAATAAAAATTGCTTCACTTAATGACTAAGCTCTCAAAAATGGCCCTTGAATAGTAATGAATTTAAATTTCTTTATTTAATGGCTAAAAACACAAGAATGGCATTTGGATATTAAGTAAGAAATAAAAATTGTTTCACTTAATGACTAAGCTCTCAAAAATGGCCCTTGAATAGTAATGAATTTAAATTTCTTTATTTAATGGCTAAAAACACAAGAATAGCATTTGACTAGTAAGTAAAAAATTTAAAATGCTTCACTTTAAAGCTAAACAACCGACAAAAGCCAATGGTTAGTAAGTAAGAAACAAAAATTGTTTCACCTAATGTCTCGTGGACTTTCTCTAGTAAGAATTAAATTGCTTCACCTAATGGCTAAATAATAAAGAGTTAGCTTTGTCTAGTAAGTAAAAAATTTTAATCGCTTCACTCAATAGCTAAACACCCAAGAATGGCGTTCAGCTAGAAAGTAAGTCATATATACAAATTTATTCACTTAATGGCTCAAGTGCCAAGGGAAGGCTTTGGGTAGTAAAAATGAAATTGCTACAACTAGTGGCTCAACAACAAAAGGTGGGCTTTGGCTAGTAAGTTACTAAAATAACTTTACGTATGTGCTTAACAGTCAAGGGTGGGATTTGGCTTGTAAAAATGAAATAGCTACACTAAATGGCTCACTAGCTAATAGTGACTTTGGATAGTAAACAAAAAATTAAAATTGCTTGACTTAATGGCACAACAACCAAGGGTTGGTTTTAGGTAGTAAAAATGAAACTGATTCCCCTATTTGTTCAATAGCCAAGAGTGGGATTTGGGTAGCAGGTAAGAAATTATAATTGCTTCACTTAATGGCTAAATACCTAGGAATGGCCTTCGGCAAGGCTAGTTAGTAAGAAATTAAAACTACTGCAACTAATGGCCCAACACCCAACTGTGAGCTTTGGCTAGTAAGTAAGAAATAAAAATTTCTTCACTTAATTGCTAAACACTTATGAATGGTCTTTGAGTAGTCAGTAAGAAATTAAATCACTCCACTAATGGCTCAATAGCCAAAAGTGGGTTTTAATAAAATGGGCTCAATACCAAAGAAAATAGCTTTTGGCTAGTAAGTAAGAAATTAAAACTGCTTCACTTAATTGGATTCCCTACTGTAAAGGATGAATGTTTTATTATATAAGGAAAGGGGTCAAACTGTTTTTTCCTATTGGGGTTTGAAGGGAAAACTAAATTAAAAATGAAAGTTTACATTTAAATGTCGATTAAAAGTGGAAAATAAAATAGAGGTTTTACTTGAAAAAACTTGTTAGGTTTTTAAAAATTGATATTCTATATAAAGTATTTGATGGATTTTGTAATTTTTGGTGCGTTTTTTTTTTTTTTTTTTTTTTGTTTAATGACGTAAACTGAATATTTAGGTAGATTTATTATAATATCTATAATACTTTTTATGTGGTTCCATATTTCATTTCACTATTTTAAATGGTAAATTAAATGTTTATAAAAAAGTATTTCTCAACAACTAATAAATATAGATACCTAAATCTACCACAATATTTGTATAGTATTGTCTAGAACAACTGGTAATAATTTAAATAATGTACCTCAAATGGTCCTGAAGATATATCATCTCAAGAAAACAATGCGGAAACAGGTAGGCCAAATCACAAGGGAGGACAAGAAAGTCACAAAAACTGGTAAGGGTTCAATAGACGGCAAAAAGTGGTTATTTTACAAGTACCTCTTGTTCTTGAGGGATAAAAATCTTCCTCGAGGGAGTGAAGATACTGGAACAACGCGGACCACAGAATCCGAAGAAGTTGTTGCAACTGTTGACCAGGATAGCACACAAGTAAAGGAAAAATTTACTGGTCACTGTTTCTGGAACACAAATTGTTCTCAAAATATTTTTATTACTAATTATTAGTAATTAGTAATTATTACTACTAATGTAACCAATAATTAATCATTTTAACCTCTACATAGAAACATGTTTTTGGGTAAAAATAACTCCTTATTAAAAATATCAATAAAGGTAAAAAAAAGAAAAAAATACATATTTTCAACTATATGGTATTGGAATGATAAAAATATTAGAGTATGTATTTTAGGCTGAGTGAAACGTGTATTCATAAACGTGTTCTTAGTATCTGTGTTGCCAAGAAACTTTGCCAATTTCATTTACAAAGTATGCTGTAATCTGGAAATAATGAATTACTTTTGATTTTTTTTGACAATGGTGCTTGGTTTCCTGGGTACTTTTTTAAATTTTAACAGTGTACCCTGTGGTAATCCTTCGACTCTCCAAGTACCTGGTATTACGTCACCAAACTTTTTTCTTCAATGAGTTCAGGAATAGGCTTCATGGTGTATGGTGAAAGAGGAAAGGCATCATCAGCAAGAAACACAAAAGGTGTCTTAGTTTGAGTTCCTGGTAGATTTCTAGCAGCAAGTAAGTTTAACTCTCCTCGGTCCAGTTTCTTTTTGAACAGACATTGTTCAAAGACATCTCCATCAGAAAGCCGACCTTGGGAACCAACATTGACGTAGGTAATATAAATGCCATTAGTACGATACTGAAGAAACCTTTGTAGTTAAAATATTCACTGGAGATTCCGATTGGAGCCTGTAGTGTTACGTGTTTCCCATCAATATTTCCGATACAGTTGGAAATTCCATTTATAAGGATTAAATAAAGCAATAAAGCTAAAGTTAAATATTTTTAAACTTTAGCTTTATTGCTTTATTTAATATTTGAATATGGATTTTCAACAAGAAATATCTACTGTTACATTAAATATAATTCCATTTATTGTTAAAGGTCTCAGAAAGCACCAGCCATTCTTCTTACAACCCTACCATTGTAAATAATAATATTATTATTATCACAATAATAAATTTATTATTTTATAATATTATTGTAAATAATAAAGTAGGACAATGGTTAATGTATGGATTAATGAGGGAAGGGATTTAGTCCAACACACTGAGAAAATGTAAGTAATGAAGCTTGTAAATGTAAAGATCTGGATGGACCATTTGGAGAAAATACTGGAACTCCTAAAATCTCAACCCACGATCCTAAGAAACCTTTATCTTCCAGATCGAGACTAATAACAAATAAGATGAAAGGCAGTGATGAAAGGCCTCATGAATAAGGGAAAAAAATGACATGGATGCGAAACTCTATATAAACTTATAGTGCCCTAGAAAGCGGTAAGACGCTGCTGGTCAGCAGAGAGACATGGTTCGAATGACAGTGGCATCTGAGAGGTGGGCAAGGACGAGGTCACCAGAGAGACATGGACCAGGAACGTACTTACGAAAGGGATGGAGTTCATTTGTTTAGAAAACAAGAGTTGTTGTTTAAATTCAATAATTTGCCACTGCTCTGGATTGAGGATTTGAAGGTCTGATTAGAACAGATTATGATTTAAATTAATTATATTTTATAGGATTAAATATTTGATAGGGAATATATCATGCTGATATAGAATTATTTATATATCTAAAGTAATTGTAACAACTATAAGGGAATAAAGAACAAATTAATATTAATAATCTGAATCACTGAATTTGTTATCGATCCATGTTTGTTTTACTATCTAACGAACCCGTAGAAATTAGGTAAAGGAAAAACCTATTCCTAATACTTCATACATCATTCTATTTAATTATTACTCTAGTTAATAAGTAACATATTACAACTGATTCGTCTAATGGCTGAACTCCCATGGGTGGGCTTTGGCTAGTATAAATGAATAATTGCCCCACCTAAAATGGTTCAATAGCCAAGAGTGACATTTGGTTAATAACTAAGAAATTAAAATTGCTTATCCTAATGATTAAACTCCTAAGATTGGCCTTAGGCAAGTAAGTGAAAATTTTAAAAAATTCATCTAATGGGTCAATAGCCGAGGTTTGGCTTATAAAAATAATATTGCTTCACCTAATGAGTCAATATCCAAGAGTGGGCTTTAGCTAATAATTAAGACATTAAAATTGCTTCACCTAATGACTCAACACTCATGGGTAGTCTTTGGATAGCAAAAATGAAATTGGTTCAAGACCCAAGTATATAAGTAAGAAATTTAATTTTGCTTCACCTAATGGCTCAACATAAACGGTGCTTTGGCTATTATACATGACATTGCTTGACCTAATGACTCACCTGCCTAGAGTTGGCTTTGGCTGGTAAGTAAGAAATAAAATTTTGCTTCATCTAATGGCTTAACAGTCAAGGTTGGTCTTTGGGTAGTATAATTAATTTTGCTTAACCTAATGGGTCAACAGCCAAGGCAGGTTTTGGCTATGATAATTTGCTTCATTTAATTTCTGAACAGCAAAAATGCCATTTGGCTAGTAATAAGGTATTAAAATTGCTTCACTTAATGGTTAAACAACAAGAATGGCTTTTTTTCTGGTAAGGAAGAAATTATAATTGTCACTTAAGCATTCAAAAATTGATTTTATCTAGTAAGTAGGAAATTAAAATTCCTTCATACAATGGCTAATCACTCAAGAATGGCCTTTGGCTAGTAAGCAATAAATTAATATTGTCTCATTTAATGGCTAAACATCCAAGAATACCCTTTGAGTAGTAAGTAAGATATTAAGTAACTGCTTCAGCTAATGGTGGGAAATTTAAAAAAAAAAGCCATTGTTGGGTTTTGATTCGTTATGTAGGTGTTTGAAAAATTAAGAAAAATCGTTATTGTTATTTTTGGTAAAATAGAAATGTTTGCTTTGTCTTATATTATTTACCTTCACCCAAATTTGGAGATATCGATAATTGGGTTTACAATAAAGATATACTGAATGTCTTAAAACATCCAAAAAGTAGTAGGGTCTTTAGTTACCCTACTATTTATTGTGAACCCACTTTGTTTTGTAACTAGTTTATCATTTGTAAATTTATAAAGTTTTCAAAAAACACATTGTGACTGTTTGAATTGGAAAAAAAATATGGATCTTACTTTTTTCTACATTTTTTAACCCATGTCAAAAATATCTCATTATATTCTCATTGTTTCTCATGTGTTTTCAAATCTCAGATTACTTAAACAGCATGTATAATAACAATGAACATTTGTGATAACTCTTATCTTTGATTATACAGTTGTTTTCATTGATAATTTACCGTAATCGTTTTACATATCTTAGCACCGAACCCGGATAAATTAGTAATGTAATTTAACGTGTAATAGGGACAATATTGCAACACTCTGTATTTGACAGCAATACATTCTCTACATTACGTATATAAAGGTGTTCATGGAATATTATTACATGTTATTAGTCACACCCGAACTGATATGTAAAAAGTAAACACTGGGGGGGGATTTTAAATTTCTTTTATAATGTCAGCCCTCATCAAATAAATTATTAACAATAAACTCTTCAGAGGGATCTTTCCCCAATTTAAATTGTACATATTAAATGAATATTCCGGTCATAGTTCTTGTTAAAGGAAGTTTTATTTCCAAGTTTTTTTTTAAATTCAAAGGATAGTTTTACAAGTGAAACTTTAAGTATCCCGAGTTACATGAATATTTTAACATTTTATTTCCTTTTGACATTTTTTAGCTTCAGAGGCAAATTGTTTCACTGTAAAATAATAAATCACCCATCTTTAACCCGTCCAGGGATCGGTAAGGTTATGTGTATTAATTAATTTCATATTTATTTTTCGATTAAAAATACTTCGGTTGTAATTTCGGATGTTTTGCTTTTAAATCGAGACAATTTTAAAATGTTTTTTGCCTTTTAAAATCGGAATGGTTAAATATTTGATGTTACTAACTTTAGAATTAACTTTTATTTGTGGAAATGTATTATAAACTAATTGAATGGAAAAGTAATTTTATGAAATGTCAACGTTAAAATCTTTAGTATTAAATATTTAAAACAATTAGCGAGGCCCGGGTTGATCTAGCAGCTATAACTTTTTTCTTGTGTGGCATAGTATCAGTGTCCAGTGTCTGTGAGGTGGGGGGGGGAGAGCTTAAAAAATGTCAGTGTTGACCCAATAGTGTAAAAAAGTTGGGAGCTACTATAAGTAGCGCATCGTAGTCACTAAACCTAGATATGGGAACTAGATCTCATGACCCCCCCCCCCCCACTTACCATCAAAGGAAAAGCTGTTACGGTTAAGTCTACGCCTACGTCACGATTACGATTTATTTATTATTATTATTAATGATAAATAATATCATTAATAATAAGCAGCACCCGTAAAGCGTAGACTATTTCCCTATCCTATGTCGTGTCTTATAGTATTTATGTAGTCATTGCCACTATGAAGTTTAATATTTTGTGGATTATTTTTCTCTAAAGTTGTTTCACTTATGTTATAAACTCAAGTATATTAACAAAATAAATTATGCATGATTTTTAATTTTTACAATACTTATCTTATTCTAAAGTTTCATGAAAATCAATAAATAATATCTGCACTGATTGCTGATTGTTTAGAATAGACTTGTGTAAACTCCGAACTCATCCCTTGTTTAATGTAATTTAATAATGTTAATTTTATTCATCTTCGCAGGAGGTATAGAAACTAGTTATTAAAAATAAATAAAATAAAATTACCACTTTATCATAATTTTTCTTTCTTTTTTTATAAATGCGTGTTTCATATAATATTTTGAATCTAAATGCAGAATAGGTGTTAATCTTTACAAGAAGTGTCTTTGCTTAAACGTTAATTAAAATTATCCAACAATTTTTATCCTTTAGGAAATTGATTAAACTAGGAATGTTTAAACTTTGAATTTATGTAACAATTTGCTGAATAAACTTCAAACTCAATAAATTTTGTTTGTATTGTAATGATAAAAAATTGGTTCTTAAATAATTATTTAGCTGAAGCCATTGAAAAGATATTTGTTTTTAAAAGTTAAATAAGGTATCATTTCCCCAATTAAATTGTTTATACAAAATTAAAAATATACTTACCTTCAATAAGGGACAATTTCTTTGTGTAATACTAAATGTCCCTAAAAACGGTTTTAACAATATAATTGCGTTGCCAGAGAAAAATAGTTTTATATCTGTTTTAGTCGTATATAACTTGTTACCATGACGTTCCTCAGGGGCTTGTTATATTGAGTATGGGTTTGGCAATCTCGAAGGTACCAGCTGGATCTACACCTGTATTTAATGTAGTTTTGGGTTATGACCAACTTTTGTTATTTTTTCGACCCTGACGCTAATACAGTATTTGAAGGCTAGAGGTCTTTATTTTATATTCTTTTCTTACTTTTTTTATAAGGTTTAATGACCAAAACATTTTCGCTTTTAACAACAAAGAAATAATATACGTATATTCGTTTCAGAATTTAGTCTTCGAATATTTTATAATATGAAGGGTATTTAAATAAATCCCTCTAAGGATTCAATATCTTATAAGAAAAATGTAAGGTCAGCCCTCCCCTTCCCCTTTTGACTTAGCAGCTATTGCATGTATCGACAATCTCACAAAGTATATTGCTTTTGAAGGTATATCGTATAATAAAACCAGGGTTTATTAAAACACGGTTTTATAATAAAAAACTCCCATTCCTTATCGATTCCCTCTCCTTAATGAAAGATAAGGCGTAGTAATAAGAAAGAAGATATCCGTGATCGAGGCACAGATTCTGCACGTAGACAAATCATAGATGCAAAACACTTGGCGTCTGTTAATCTCTTTGGCCGTTTATTTATTATAGAAACTTCTGACCCTATTCTAATGATATTCTATACTTACACTACTAATTCAAAGGTACAAATATGTTGTATATTTTATAAAGATAATATAAAGTCAAAGTGTTGTTTAAATAAGTAGTAAATATGAAAAAGTTTAGAATAAAACATGTGTTGAGATCAAAACTCTAGTAAACTCAAGACTTGTTTTAACTCGACTATTCGCCCTTGCATCTGTATCCTTGTTTGTTTCGCTGATAAGACCAAACACTTCTCTCAATTGTTACAAAATTTAGTTTTCGGGAAAATAATTATATTTATCAGGGGATATATTTATAATGTAAAATTCAGTATATTTGCATATTTGGTACTTTTGGTTACTATATCATTTACAATTATATAAAAAACACAAATTATTTTTTATCAAAGCGTATATTTTTATGTTTAAATTTTTTTTTTCTGATTGAATTTACTTACTTTTAAATGATTTAAATGGTTTATTTTAGGAATAGTATTAAAAACACTAAATACAATGTTTATATATTTTTATTTTACGTAAAACATCCACAATCATAAAATTTAAAAAACGTTTTCTGTGGAGCTAAGTACTAACCAACTCCTTCAACTTCCAGTATAGCCAATCACCGTTATTTATAGTGGGCGCTTCCTAACTAAACTACATAGAATAAACTTTTGATTCTGGATTGGATTTGAACCTATAATCTTTAGTCCTACTCTTGATCAGAGAAGTGACACCTTCAAACACTAATCTACCAGAATACTTAAAAATAGCGACTTTTTAACGATATTTGAGTAGTAAATTCCTATTTAAGTTTTTATTTTAGTATAATCAAACAAAATAGTAGTTTCATAAAGCATAGTAAACACCAATATTGTGCAAATTATTTTGTTTTGTAAGTTGTAAGTTTTCATTCTCGTTTTTGAGAAGAGCATAACTTCAACATGTCAAAGTAGAAAATTCCATTTACAGTACTTTCATTAAAAATTAGAGTTAGTTATGAGATCTAGAGCAAGAGACTTTTGAGCTGCCACTATCATGTTTGTTCAATGAAGGCGTGATTGGACTTCATTTACCCATATCCGACCAAATCTAACGAAATTGAAATTTGAACTTTTTTCTTAAACTTTTCCATGACAAGTTGTTATTTGACGAAAGGATAAAAATCTATTATCTATTATTAAACTCGTTATGTTTTGGATGTTTGAATTTTATGTGACTTTTTTAGAATCTCATAAAATATCATCTACTTAACAACTACACAAAGATTTCCTCTACCACTCTGTAATTGTACATAAAAAATAATATATAAACATAAGTGTTTCAATATACAGGGTGTAAAAAGGTCCCGACACATTTAAATATCTTTTAAACTTGAAAAGGTAGAAAGATAAAACTTTAAAAATATTGTTGTTGTAAAACAACTGTTTTTTACTTTATAAGATAATTCACCCGCACCCCAATATGTGGTTTTTAGGAAGCAATCTAAGGGCATACCTCTTTTGAAAGTTCTTGTTTAGTTGTTTAATACTAAATTAAATTAATTGTCTGCGCAAATTAGATGTCGGTATCTTACTATAATCCAAAATGTCGGCCGCTAAATATTCAAAATTAAAACAATTCACTTCAAAATCTACTCTAAGTAAAATAATGAGGTAACATGTTACAGCAACAACTATAATGTTATTTTGTTAAACTTTAACTGGAGACTTAACATATACAGCATTCAACCAATCTTTATAAAACTAATTCTTAACATTAAAATATCATACTTTTTGATATTGTTTATTAAAATTCAATTCTGAAAAAATAAGTAACTGTAAAGGTTATGGTGTAATAATTGTATCTCATTATTTTCTTTAGTGAGATTATTCCTTATTTATGATGTAAATTGATTTTTTTTTAATATTTGACCGGCCGCCATTTTGGTTAGTGTAAGATTTACGTAGTTTACTCTAGTTTAAGTAGTTATTTTCTATTAAACAAGATCGTTAAGATAGGGTTGACGAGGATTTATATTTTATAATTTTGAGTTGTTCCCTTATAATGGACACTGAAAAAATCTCACACCAAAAACATGTCTAAAGTTTCATTTTTATAGTTTAAAAGTTATTAACCATATCGAGACGTTTTTCACACCCTGTATTGTTGAGAAGCCATAGATTATGAAATGTGAATAAATCTTTCTATCTTTGCGTTGAGGCGTTTATTTTTATTAAATACTAAACGTAACCCACTGCAAGTAATTTATTTCACCTTTTCATGTTTCCAGATTTAATCATCAGGTCTGAAAGAGTATTTACATCCTTTTATTAATTAACTCAAGAGTAATGTCTTTTCACTTAAATTCACTATAAATAAGTCACGTAATTCCAATACAAAGTTCTCTTTTAAAAAGCAACTCTCACCAACCTTTCCTTGAATTCACGTTAAATTAAAATGTAAAGAATTAAATCAAAGGTACTCAAACAAGTCTCTACTTTTTAATTTAA